>CM054177.1:99207662-100407662 GCA_028829895.1 Sinotaia quadrata
TAATGACTAGCTGTCATGATCACCAGAATAAGTCAAGAAATTAGTTTTGCCCGGCATAGAAAAAAAAAATACTTATGCCCGAGCATCTGTAGATAAAATAAACGGAAATATCACCTCGGTAGTTTAATGTCTTCCGTTTCTTCACGGGAGTTAAGTCATAATACAAACTAGTAAGTAGGTACTAAAAGGGTAGTTACACTCTCAGACCTAAAGGCATAGAAGACACCGTACAGACGGAAGTCAAACACGAGTTCACAGACCGATCGTTAGCGTCTAGTACGACTTTACAATGGAAGTCAAAAAATGAACGAGCGAAATCCTTGTAGGGCGTATAGGCCGACCTTGTAGCGCGTATAGGCCGACCTTGTAGGGCGTATAGGCCGACCTTGTAACGCGTATAGGCCGATCTTGTAGGGCGTATAGGCCGACCTTGTAACGCGTATAGGCCGACCTTGTAGGGCATATAGGCCGACCTTGTATGGCGTATAGGCTGAACAACATCGGAATCTAAAGTGTAGAACTTTAGGCACACATGGATCAAATTATGAATGAAATTCGTGAAAAAGATCTAGGAGTCTCCTAGAGAAACAAAGGAAACGCAATGATGAACAAGTTACAAGATAAAATTAAAGAAAGAAAGAAAGAAAAGAAAAGAAAATTACTATTCATGACATCTGATGCGAGAAGCCATCTTGAGAGGAAAATTTGTGAGGAAACAACCAAGTCAGTCTTGTGTGAATGTAAGTCAATACAACGAAATTAGTCTTGAGTGAATGTAAGTCAAGATAACAAAATTATTCTTGTGTCAATATAAGTCAAGATAACGAAATTAGTCTTGTGTGAATATACGTCAAGCCAAAGAAATTAGTCTTGTGTGAAAATAAGTCAAGCCAACAAAATTAGATTTGTGTGAATATAAGTCAAGCCATCTAAATTAGTCTTGTGTGAATGTAAGTCAAACTGACTGAAAAAATGATCAGAAAGATTATAAAAATTCTAAGACTTCACTTGAGTGGACCCTTTTGGAGAAAGCTTTGTGATTATTCGATAATAATTATACAAAAGAATGTTGTTATAAAAATCATTATTAATTTAATATATCTTTGCAGAGAAGTGAATGTGTAACAGGAGTAAATCCTAATGTTTATATTCAATTTATTAAATAAATATCATATACTCAGAACGTTGAAAGATTAATTGTACAGTCTCAATGTTGGGAACAAAAGTGTGAGTTAAGTGTAAACTTCTACGAAGATATACATCTCACTATTCTTTAAAGCCAAAGGTGAAGGTCATGCAAGTATTTTAGTATTGAAGGGTAGGAAGATTCATCCACGCTTGAGTGGAGGCAACGGAAGGACGAAATGTCGATACAGCCGTCACAACACACTGCTGCCGTCTCGAACAGCACAGTAGCTAAAGTTTAGTACATGTGCACTAACTGTAGCAGTGTGAAACACTCTCATACTCGTACATATATAAAGGTCTCCGGCTGACGTAATGTCTGGCCCACATACATCAAATGACATAAATGTCTGGCCCACATACATCATTTAAGAATGTCATAAATGTCTGGCCCACATACATCGTCTTAGAATGTCATAAATGTCTGGTACGCTACATCGTCTACGAAGGGCGTAAATGTTTGGCCCACATACATCGTTTACGAATGGCATAAATGTCTGGCCCAGATACATCGTCTAAGAATGTCATAAATATCTGGCCCACATATATCGTCTACGAATGGCATAAATGTCTGGCCCATATACATCGTCTACGATGACATAAATGTCTGGCCCACATATACCGTCGGACAATAGCATAATGTATGACCTACATACAACGTCTACGAATGGCATAAATGTTTGACCCACATACAACGTCTACGAATGGCATAAATGTCTGGCCCACATTCACTAAGAATGGCGTAGTTCTGTTCACATACATTATCTAAAACTGGCGCAACGGCTGGCCCACATACACCGTCTGAGAATAACGTTATGTCTGGCACAATACATCATCTAAGATGAGCGGAGTGTTCTAATGCCATTCCTCTAAAACAACGATCTGTTGGAAGCAAACCTTGACTAGAAAAGAGGCCGGCCACCATGTTAGACAACCGACCTTAAGTTTTATTGTAATGTTTTGCTGTTCTTCAAGAGCTTGGAATGGAAATTTTATCTTTATGACTGACCTCGGAGTTAAGAATCGCGTAATTCATTGACACGATCATGGAAATGGAATCCGGAGTTTAGGGAGAGAAAAAAAAGCACAAACCGTCAGTAGAGTCTTGACTAAAATATATTTCTTGACAATGCCGAATCTAAGTTTTCGCTAGTAATGTACCCTGTACATTGGGGGGGGGGGTATCAAAGACCCGTGTCACGAGACACCACATGTCCGTGGGTTGTGCTCACGGGTGTATGCACATACCTGGTAAAGATTCGTCGAGAAAAGTCGACGTAGCTAATAAACGGGTAGGGATAAGTGGTAGTGTCAAGACCTAAACACTGGCTTCTCGCTCAAGTAACTGGTATTCGATCCCCTTACGGACTAGACATGTAATCTTGTAACTGAGATCCTGTGACTGTGATCCTTAACTGTAAGTGCAGGTAGGCTAAGGTGGTGGGCTTAGGGCTTAGTCCCGTCAGATGAGACGATATAAAATCGGGTCCCGTATAGTACAGGTGCGTACGCTGAGATTTCCTTGTCTGTAAAGTTACAAAGAGTAGACGGTTGACCGCACTTTCAGAAACATTTCTCTTAGAAGATCCCCCCTACGTACCCCCCAACCAATGGCACTAAATCTCTTCCTTCGAGAAATAAATCAAAAGTTAGAAGCAGACGGTAAAACGAACATTAAACAGATGCGTGTGCACGTTTTTACTGAAGTGTATGGGACGGTAGAAAAATTAAGTTATTTTTAAAGGCTCTCCTCCGGGTGGCTACGAGCATTAATACAGAGCGAGCAAAGAATCAATGATAACAAGTGATTAGTCGGCACTTTATTACAGCTCTCATGCGAATGACTTTATGACATACATAATCCACGTCATCACAGTGATGATCAAAAGAAATGGTAAATATAATGGGGTTCTCATATGACTGGCTATGAACATTTAATAGAAAAGCCGAGGCAAGGAGATCGATGCAAAACCAAAGGATTAGTCAGAGCGTGAAATTACGTTTATCTCTCCTGCGGGTGGCTTTATGACATGCGTCATCTACGTCATCGTTGTGAAGATCGATGACAATAGTAAACCTAAATAGCTCACGAACGGGTGGCTATGTTCCTATGCTAACTGACCAGTGAAAGCCCGTTGGCTCTTCAATGTGGCGCTCATACCGGTGGCTACGTTCACATATTACATATCCATTGCAAACCAGCAGTTAACTCCACAGTATGGCGCTCATACAAATGTCTTTAAGTGAGTACTGTAATAGCAGCTAGGTATCGATGTAAATGAAAACATTAGAAAGTTCTTTTGAGAGAATTTATTCTTTCAAGCACGCACATTATAGGTTATGTTTCACTACATGTAATTATTGTTGTTGCTGTTGCTGCTGCTAATGATGATGGTGGTGGTGGTGGTGGAACAGAAACAATTTTTAATTTGCAAATGTTGCAATGTTTAAATATAAAATACTAAATTAAATACACAACAAAAATAAATTTATTTAAACTGCTCTGGGCACACAGAAAAACTAAAGCTAACACACCAAAACAAAATAAACAATCCATATACAACAAAAACTAAAGGTAACACACCAAAACAAAATAAACAATCCATATACAACAAAAACTAAAGGTAACACACCAAAACAAAATAAACAATCCATATACAAAATGGAAACAATAAGCAAATAGCAATTTTCACAAGAACAAAACCTTTAAAACGTGGATTTTACACAGGTAAAGCGTGAATAAGCAGTAACACGAAGGATGTAGTGCTATTCTGGCTGCTTGTGTTTCTGGTGTAAAGGGTGTGTCTTGAGAGCTCTCTCGGGGAAAAAGGCCATGGTTTCTTAGTATCTCATTTATAAAGACAGCCCGATCCGGGTAAGGGGACCCTACAAGCAAATAAGTGTTGACCACACCCGTTCACGAAGGCGTGGATAGTATAGCACGAGTCGTGTCGTCACGTTAAAGTGAAAATTATATGTAGATTTAACCTAACTATATAAATAAATTTAAGTCTCTGTACGATAAACCTAATTATAGGTACGATAAAACTAATTATATCTACGATAAACCTAAAATTATATGTACGATAAAACTAATTATATGTACTATAAACCTAATGCCATGTAGAATAAATATAATTGCATGCAGAATAAATTTAAGTCTATGTGAATAAATCTAATTATATATACGGTAATTCTTATGTATGTAGTCTATGTAGATAAATCTAATTATATATATATATAGTAATTCTTATGCTAAGTAGTCTATATAGATAAATCTAATTATATATATGGTCATTCTTATGTAGATAAATCTAATTATATATATATATATATACGGTAATTCTTATGCTATGTAGTCTATGTATATAAATCTAATTATATATATATACGGTAATTCTTATGCTATGTAGTCTATGTATATAAATCTAATTATATATATATAGTAATTCTTATGCTAAGTAGTCTATATAGATAAATCTAATTATATATATGGTCATTCTTATGTAGATAAATCTAATTATATATATACGGTAATTCTTATGCTATGTAAAACCTGCTAGAGTAAATCCACAGGAGAGTCACATTTTCCCCTAGAAAATCTTATTTTTACTTTCTCGTTAACGGTCCAGTGTCTTTACTGTGCTTACAGCAGCTGTTAAATGGAGTTTGACAGATGGTGATTTAAACTTTTTCTATATTTTTAATTAGAGTTATCTATATAAATATTTATGTGTGTGATATCTATATATCTATAATGTAATCAACCAACGTGATGTAGCATCCTTCTATAGTTTTTATTTCATGTATATTTTTACTGCTATTTCATGTATATTTTTACTGCTATTTCATGTATATTTTTACTGCTATTTCATGTATATTTTTACTGCTATTTCATGTATATTTTTACTGCTATTTCATGTATATTTTTACTGCTATTTCATGTATATTTTTACTGCTATTTCATATATATTTTTACTGCTATTTCATGTATATTTTTACTGCTATTTCATGTATATTTTTACTGCTATTTCATGTATATTTTTACTGCTATTTCATGTATATTTTTACTGCTATTTCATGTATATTTTTACTGCTATTTCATGTATATTTTTACTGCTATTTCATGTATATTTTTACTGCTATTTCATGTATATTTTTACTGCTATTTCATGTATATTTTTACTGCTAAGAATTTTATTGAAACATTAAGCCTTTGTGGGGACTATGAGTCAATTGATGGTGAAGAAATACATCGGTGTAACATTTGTAGATATGCATAAATAACCAGTGACTCATACTCTGCATCTGCACTTGTAGATGTTTTGTATCACAACTAATTACTAATGTTTGACATAATTCATTATTACAAAGTCACCCCAGAGTCCATCAGCGACAGAGAAGAGTGTCTCATCTACATGACAACTGGAACCGTTTAATGTGGGAGATGTGATCATGTTGCTTTTATGTGTAGACTGTATTAATTCTAGTTTATGTCACAGATATAAACATCATGTTGCTTTTATGTGTAGACTGTATTAATTCTAGTTTATGTCACAGATATAAACATATGTGACATTCATGTGAGTGAATGTCAGTCATTCTGTTTGAAGTGGTTAGTAATTAGAAATTACCCCTCATCATTATCTTCATGCACAGAGTGTAATATGTAATAATTCAGTTTCAAATGATAGTTATATGAACAGTGTAATATGTGATAAATCTGTTTCATTTCATAGTTATATGAACAATGTTATATATAATAATTCAATTTCAATTGATAGTTATATGAGCAGTGTAATATGTAAGAATTAATTTTTAAGAGATAGTTATAAAAGCAGTTTAATATGTAATAAATCTGTTTCAAGTTGTTATTATGTGAGCAATATAGTGAAATATGTAATAATGTTATTTAAGTTATATTTATAAGAGCAAAGTGTATTAATTCTATTTCAATTGATACATGTAGTTATTTGAACAGTGTAATAAATCAAGAGCGAGAGGTAGATATGTCAGCAGTGTAATAAATCTATTGCAAGTGGTAGTTATGTCAGTGTAATAAATCTATTGCAAGTGGTAGATATGTCAGCAGTATAATAATTCTATTGCAAATGGAAGTTAATAATTCTACTCCAAGGAGTAATAATATGAGTGTCATTTAATAGATTTATTTCAAGTGGCATTTTTTTACTGCTCCAAATTGCCTTGCTGAGCAGGGTTTAATATGTCCGTCAATATGTAACAAGTGATTGTATACTTTTGTATTGATTTTTGTTTGGGCAGTCGTTTATTTCTCTCAAAATAACTAGCATTGTGGGATGTCAATAATTATTGAAGTCAAAAGAGGAAGTGGAGAAAAAACAGTTCCATGTCAAAAAGTAGCAATCATTTTGAAAATTAAATTCAACCAGCAATCGTGTATATTTGTTCATATTTCTTCCAATTTATTTTTATTCTGTATGCTGCTAATGAGATGTTGTTCGTTTGTTTGTTTTCAGATGAATATTATCTTAAATATAATCTCACTATACATATTATTTTGTTTCATTGTAATTTTTATGTTTGGAACTTGCAAATGTTTTCTTAATAAAAAAAAAAATTAAAACAAAACAATATGAGCATGACTTTGAAAACCATTGCTCACGCAAGGTGGAAAAAGAGGCCATTGCAGCATGACATTGATAACAGAGGTGACGTCATTTGTGACGGTCTTAATTTACTAACACGACAATCAAGACTGTCATTAAAGGTAATCAATCGCCGTAAAAATTCTCTGTACTACAACCTTGTTAGCACATGAGAGCGTGCTTAAGTTCCATTAAAAGCATAGTCAAAGAGAAATAAGTATTATCGGATTACTGGTACGCATAATTCCACGACTGTTTGAATAAACGTGTATACATCTAACTTGACAAGTAGTCTTTACTTCACACTTTCATCATGATAAGAGTTCACTTAATAGAGGGGGTGGAGGGGGGAGCGTAAGTATATCACTGAAATGAAATAAGCCTTTTTCAATGATGACTGATGAACTCATTTATTCATTCACTGACCGATTGGCTCTACACAACATCATATTAGTTCACTGATTGGTTTTGTTTTCGGACAGTGGCCTCTTTGAAGACTTTGGGAATGCGCCAAGTGAGGCGAGACGGTTAAAATAGTTTTTACTCAGAACTAAAGGTGTAATTTTTCAAGCTTTTGGGGTCCGTTTAAGTGGCCAGGTAAAAAACAGATGAGTAATGTGTAGAATTATAATGTCTCTGAAGTGTCAAAAATTTTCCCTCGTCTCAAAACTCCTTTATAGTAAAATAATCATGAACTTTCAGTGAACGCTTGGTAATTTTTTTTAATAGACAGACAGACAGACAGAGAAATGAGCGAGATTTCGTTGTGTTGCTGCACTATGACTATGGTCCCCTGTTGCATAGGCAGACGGGCATTCAGAATGGTTATTGTTAATAACGTTGAACAATTACATAAAAAAGATTGTTGTTACTACAGATTAATAATTCACCTAAGTAAAACGTTTTTATAAATATGAAAAATATTATTTTTAAAGCAGAAAATTGTTTACCAAATACTGTTATTTTCATTAAATAATAAGGGCATATTTTTTCCTTTTTTTAATTTCTGTGTTTTGTTTTATTTGCAAGAAGGCATGTTGTATATTATTTAGCATATTATTTAATGATGTGATATATTTTATATTGCTGTTTTTAGTTCGTGCTTTGTAGCCGTAATGAAAGGGTGTTGGTCTGTTCTGTTTCTATCTTCAGACAGTATTTTACCTCTCTGAGGAGATGTTTGGCGTGCTTTATTAGTCAAATAGTCAATAGATTTTTATTTTTAATTAGGTTTCCATTTATTTTGTCATAAGCTTCTAATTTTATAGATATCTTTCTTGAGAGGAAATATGTGTTATTTTATTAATATTATATTCTTCAAAACCAAAGTCCATTCATACTATTTGTTATACAGTTAAACAATTTTGTTTTCGTCAGTATAAGTTTTTGTTTACACTGTCAGTCGTGTTATTGGCATATTGAAATTACAAGTGCATTGATGATGATGATGACGATGATGACGATGATGATGATAATGATTTAATAATGCACCTAATGAAGTAAAAATTATAGCACTTTACTAAAACTACACATATAGCCTTGTAGGAACTATTTTACACATAATAAAGTAAACATAATATAGCAAATCAAAGTGAGCTCATATCTAAAATTATAATTTATTAACACGTAACAGCATTTATGAAGAAAATGAAACAGTAATCAAGTGGTTTATTAATTTACAGTTTGAACAATGTCAAAGAAGGGGCAGTGTTTGGGAGTTTGGGGCAAATGAAAAATATGTCCTAAAAGTATTCTTTAAATTTATCAGTGTCACTTAGATTCTAATTTTTACGAGCAGAAAATTCTAAGTAGATGACTCTTGGTAATGTAAAGAATGTTGATTGTGTGACAGACATACTTTCCTTTCAAAACGTTGGAAATGCGTTGTGTCTGATACCGAACGAAAACTTCTACTGGGAGGGGGAGGGGGGCGGTATAATGTGTGAGATCAAACAGGCTTGAAGTATAGCAAACAAAAGAAATCTCGTATTGCATTCTGTTGTAAACAGGTTGTCAATGACAACTGTGGACAAGTAGCCAGTAAAATCTTATAGACAATTAATCAATGAAGACTTTGAACAGGTAAACAGTAAAGACTTATGGACATGTAATCAATGAAGACTGTTGAATATGACCTGATCTGAAAATAATTCTAGCTACATAGTTTAAACCTTTGAAACTTCTTCACAAGACAAAATGGTAAACCAGAGAGTAGACAGAGTCATAGTAATCTAGTCTTCACAAGACACAATGGTAAATCAGAGAGTAGATAGTGTCATAATAATCTAGTCGATATAAATGGCAAGCTATGCAGTGTAGACAGCGATATATAAATGGCAAGCTATGCAGTGTAGACAGCGGTATATAAATGGCAAGCTATGCTTGCTTGCTAATGTAGGGGGCGCTTTCGGCTTCCGCGCTCTCAAGCTATGCAGTGTAGACAGCGATATATAAATGGCAAACTATGCAGTGCCAAGAAAGGGGAATCTATAAGCTAAAGGCGGTTGGCCTATCGCCCGTGGGCCGTGCAGGCGTCAGGAGCTTGCGTTGCCTAACTCTCAAGTTGTTGTAACGATGAACGTACTGTGCTTAAATGGCTACTGAAAACATTTCTTTCTTTCCTGGCAGTCAGTTTTCTGCGGACCAGCGACTTGTACCTCGCGGACCGGCACTAGTCCATAGAGGCATAGACTATCATTTTGAGAATCACTGATGTACAGGATCTCTAGACTCTAAGATCAAATGGGTCGGTAACCAATGATACTAGTAGACTGGCTGCATATTACTTTACCACGTATTAAATTCCTCATGGAGTCTCGTCTCTCTCCCTCTTTCCTCTCTCTCTCTCTCTCTCTCTCTCTCTCTCTCTCTCTCTCTCTCTCTCTCTCTCTCTCTCTCTCTCAATTTCTCATTCTGATTCAAATACATTCATTAAATAAGAAAGAAACTAAATAAATTTCATATAAATATTTCTTAAATCTGTAACTATCACAGGAAACATTACAGAGTATGCCTGGAAATTGTTCCAGAAACAGATGCAATTTATTTTCGGTTCGAGGTGAAGGAGTAAAGAGACAAACGAAATTGACTGATCTGTTTCAGTGAGGGCTAGAGTTCAAAACGCTTTGTGGAGATTGAGGATAGATGTGATTGAGAGAAGTGATAATGTCTCCACGAGCGTAATGAGGAAATGATCACCTTATAGCCATCAGTGTACAGCATTTTCCTTCATTTTCTTGTTGTAGCGAGCCTTATGTCTAGAGAGTTGTGGATGATGCATGCATTTTTTTCTAGTCTTTAGACTTTATGTAATACTCAGGCATGCTTACTAACTATTAATAAAATCTGGTAAAGAGTAGAAAGCTGGTGTATAAAGCATGTCTTTGCAAACTGAAAAACTAAAAAAATCACATTCAAAGAGGAATACAAGGAGACAACATGCTGATGGCTAGTCTACATACAAATTGCCAGTCCGTCTATTACAGCAATAGACATCTCTGGAAAATTAATCCCATTTCATTTTTACGCACTACGGCTTGACAGGTATTTTATCATGCACTCCATAAGTAAGTGATGTCAACTTAATTACAGGTGTTACATTTCACAATAAAACAAGTAAAATAATGTTGACTAAAATCGATGTTTCTTTACAGGTAATGTGTAATAAAGTGATAATGGTAAAAAATACAGGTGCTTGTCATTCAAATAAATACTAGTGATGAAAACTACAGGTGTTTATGTCGCACATTGCATACGTATAATAATAACAAATACGGATATATCTTATCAGGCATGACAAACGTATAATTATGATAAATGCGAGTGATACCTGTCTAACATGACACAAATACTAACATTGTCAGATACGGGTATTTAGTGTCAGGTATTGCACGCACTGACTACCAAAAAAAAATTAGAAAATATCATAAAACTCAGGATCACAGAAATAGATCCACTCACCTGGGGCCGTTTTGTGGAGAAGAATTCACGGACAGTATCAGTGGGCGTAAGAACCTTCTTGACCCAAATTGGCCATTCCTCTTGGTCCGGGTTTTCTTGTGACCTCAGCATGTCCAAAAACTACGGCCCACTAAACTTTTTTCAGTAACGTTCAGTAAATTGCGATGTTAAACGTTAGCTTTCAGTCTGGTTCAATTATACATCTTGAAACGTGAAATGAAGTGTTCTCTGATTGGCACATTACATTTCAACTGTAAACTGCTCATAGCACCCTGACACGTAAATGTTGACTACAAGGCAGCAATACGTATGTCGACGTAATTTAAAGCGTACCTGCGTGTACAAAGACTGTCACGTGCGGTCGAAAACGTGAATCAGATTAAAATCACCAGTATAATCAAGCTGTATTATCGAACAGTAACAAACTGCAGATCTACAGTTTATTTGTGTTTCTTACAAATATGTGTACACGTTCTGTGCTAATATCGGCGCTACAATAAACAGTCTGAGATCGGAAAATTTTCACCCGCGTGTGACGTTCTTTGTGTTTACGCGTGTACCCTCATTTTGTGTGTTCATGGCTGGATGAGCCCTACCCGTATTATAAGCTAGATGGAAGAGTGATTCTGATTGGTTGGCTTATGATATATCGTATTTCTTTTAAAGCGAACTTCCTACTTACACCATGCAACAGACATTTCAAACTCGATCAAAATGCTTGAGAGCCAAGGTCACTTCATAATTTTCAAAACGGGTGGGCTGCACACGTGTGACATAAAATGTATACATGGCGGGTATGGCTATAAAATCACACGCATCACATTTCACGTGCAAAGGATTCCAATCAAAGCGGTACAAATTACAACTGGATTTTGTGGACCGCTTTGTGTATTGTTAATAGTGTAAGGTCACATTTTGTTGGAGGGTCGGAAGGGAGGGTGAAGCTGAGACTGAATGACGTAATCCTATGGACTCCCTCGGTTTATCCCTAAGAGCAGTCTGTGAAAATTAGCAACTATGTAAGACAAAGGGCATTACATACTCAGTACTCAATAATGTGTTTGAGGACTTAAAAAATTTAAATTAATTTACCCTAGGTAAAAGGGCGTCAGAAAGTCAAAAACTAGTAAATCAGAAAGTCAAACTAGTAAATCAAAAAGTCAAGGATACGTCATCGTGACAGAAAATTTATTTAATTTGTTTGAGGACAAAAATTCTAAATTTATTTTCCTCTAGATATAATGGTGTTTAGATAATGTGCCAGAAAAATGTTTAAAAAGTAAATAAGAAAAGCAAGGAATAGTCATTACGACAGAAGTTCTATTTTATTTGTTTGAGGACAGAAATTCTAAATTAGTCGGTATTATTACTCAATGTTAACTTGTATATTTCTACATCCATTACCGACACGTTTCAATAACTAAACAAGAAAAACAATGAAGCAGACAATACAATTTAAGTAGCTAAAGTTTCTTTTCACTGATTCATGTCATATCTCTCATGACTATGGGTGTGTCTATCAATAATTATAATATTATCTACCTGTAATTGTCTCTACAGAAAAGAACCTATTGCCTCCATTTCCTTGATTGTGTGTTCAAACATTCTACGAATATTTGAAAGCTTGTTACGAACAGTGCACTATTTTGAGCAAATAGGGGAAATAATCACTGAGGATGTACTAAATTTATTGTAATGTCCCTTTCAAATGAAAAGATTATATTCACTTTCTAAATACAAGGAAAGTGTAGGAATTAATTCTACAGCTGGTACTCCCTCGATAGTTCATATTTGTTTCCATTCATTTTGAAATATTTGAAAAACAATAACTTCAACATGTAGAAAGGTGATTGGAAGACATATTCTACCACTGGTCGCTGAATTCAAATTTTCTTGAGCATTCTTTAAACATCTGGATTTTACATTTCTTGAGCAAAGCATAAAACTTTCCGGAAAATAATATTTCATTAAAGAGGTTAAAATACCTCGAAAGGAATGTACGACAATACCTAAAAATAAACCAGGTACGTTATAACTGCACGACCAATCAAATATAAAACGCCGTGTGTCGGCGGGTTCAAGATTAGGGACGATGATAGATGAGTGATGATGAATGGATTATTTGAGAAGCGGAATGACGTCTGATGTGAGTGATTGACAAGCGCGCATTAATTCGATAGTGAAGGTGTTAACAGTGAGTCAGGTAAGCAAGAAAGAGTAAAAGAATTGTTCTTACTTAAGCATAATATTGTTAATTAATATGCTAATTGCAAACGTTGTTTACAAATTTACCAAAAATGTAATCATGGTAGGGAAGGAAGGGCAATAGAATGGTACTTAAGTATAAAATTGTTAATTAAGACGTTAAATTTATCGATCGTGTCGATATATTTATCTAATTGATCTTAAAGAGATTAAACACAATGCTGATGTGGTAAACTTAGTAAAGCATTCTTAATTAAAGCAAAAGTACTTCGAAAGTTTGATGCAAGAGATAAATGTAGTGTCAAGTATTATAATCAATAGGGAATAGATATATTCCGTTTTTGTTGATCCAGTTATGTGTCCAATAGTAAGTACATTGGACAAATGTGTGTATGTGTGCTTGTGTGTTTGTGTGCGTGTGTGTGTGTGCGTGTGTGTGTGTGTGTGTGTGTGTGTGTGTGTGTGTGTGTGTGTGTGTGTGTGTGTGTGTGTGTGTGTGTGTGTGTGCACATTTAATATATTATAACATATGTTGTCTGCTGTTACAGATATAAACTTCTATTACATGTAATTAAATTCATACTGTATAAATATATATGTATCATTACGTATGGATTAGCATTCAATATAAATCACTTTTGTTCATTATTAAATTTAAACAAATACATTCAAATATTTCTTATAAATGTTTCATTTAATCAATATATTAATGTCATAATTAATCATCAATTACATATTTTCTTTTACCATTATACGATTATTTATTTTAAAATTACAATATTTCATTTGTTCATTTATAAATATTATTTCTTATGTACACACACATATATCCACAGAGACACAACACAAACACACGCACATATACATACACACACGTACACAGGTTCACATTGGAAGACATAAGAATGTAAATTATTCAAGTTCAAAGTATAAAACTTAGTATTAAAAGTAGACTGTTGAAGTTATTAAAATGTTCTGTTATTATGGAAATAGCAATAGCAAACAAATCCAATGGATCAATAATATTAATTTCATCGGGAGGATATGTAACAAGCTTGAATTTAAATAAATAAGTTTCAACATATAAACGGATTTCAACAGGTAAGACATAATAAATACAACGATTACGGGATATTGCAAAAACATTTACAACGTTCTATACTTGATATTTATTAAATATCAAATGAAATGAAGAGCGTTTATAATTTTACCTGTATATCGGAACACCTTTATTAATATTTCCCGACAGTTTGATTCTTAAGTAACCCACCCATTAGTCCAAGCACTCAGTAATATTAAAAGTTAAAATAAGAACCGTTAGTAAAGTATCCATTTTATAAAGCATCAATGCGCAAATCTTTTGCTTAACATTTATGAATATATAATGAAATAAATATATCAACATAATCACAGGCACCAGCAAATTTTGGCAAAAATCTCCTCCTGCTTCAATTTCGCTCCTTGGTTGTTTTATTTCTTAGATGATATCATGCTTTACTTTATGATAATCACATTTTAAAATGTGGGAACAAAAAATAATTACTGAGTGATGGAACAGCTGGAATCCACTTTGGTCTTTGGTCGAGGGTTGAAAAAATAGGTGATCGAAAGTTTGAGATAAAATCCTGCACTCTTCCTTTTAGATAAATATCAGTGCATCTTTTCTTTCCTTACACTCACTTGTCCTGTCCACTGAAAGAATACACATTATTTTTAACTGACCTGTTTTATCCACGTCCACAGCATGTACACACTGAAACTACACGACTATCGCATCAGTTTAACTTTCCTTTAATTCCAAATGTTTTCATCCGAAAGATACACGCCTTTTGATTTCTAGGCACGTTACCTTTTATATTTTGCGTACGTTATGCCACTTTTAAATCCTTAAGTGTTTGTCATGGTTATTGGAATATTTCGTTCAGTGGAAAAAATGTAGAATTTATGTCTTTCAATCTTGACTTTCCTTCAACACGCAGAGTACTTGACCCCTGAGAACGCATAAACAGGTGGTCAGTTTGCCTGGTCCACTTGACAAAATACCTATCTTTGTCAGACTGCCTTGTCCACTGCATGTATAATATCGCCTCTGTTTGACCTGACTTCAAGGTCAAATACTTGACATTGGAAAAGTACTCGTATTTCCGACTTCTAAACACTTTTTAAGTTTGCATAGCATATGCAGCCCTTTGAAATCCGTAATTGTTGAACAGGGTTATCGATAAATTTCAGTAACTTAAGGGGGGGGGGGGCGTTAGTCGGAAAAATGTAGATGTGGATTTGGCGCATAATATGATGAAAATGCATTTGTTGTCAAAATGCACTAGATGATGTAAATGTAGTTGTGGACACTGATATCAGTTCTCAGCTGCGGCCAACGCCTCTCGCTGTTCACAGTAAGTGTCACCTTGCTGACGGTAAATACAAGGGGTGGGACCGTACGCAAACTCACTGCCAACAGTACAAGTCTGAAGAACTTCTCCACTACCGTAACACCATCGGTATTCTCCACAATGATTCGGGTAGGTGTTGTTTGTAGGGATGTACGTTAAACTGTTTCCGGTACAGCTGAACGGGTTTTGGGTTGTCGTCGATGGAGCCGCTGTGCTGACTGTCGTTCCGGTAGGATCAACTGAAAACAGGAAATGACGTCACTACACGACCGGTTTAAATACGTAAAATATGTCGCACAAATAAATAGCAGTTATGCTCTAATTTTGAAACAGAAAGATATTTCTATACGTCAATATTTGTTTGATGATTTAATCCTATTATGCATTACGACACTACATAATTCAATATACCTTGAGACCCACTTTTATCACTACAAATGATTAGTACAAATATAAAATAATAATTAATGGAAAACGTTAACAATGAAATCACTTATCCACACACCGTGCCAGTTACGGTTATCCAAACCTCTCTAAACAAGCATGACAAACTTACATTAGTACAATGGAGAGATGTATCATATCTGGTTTTTATCATATATTGACTAATATCACGAATATTAAATTTACTGAAGAAATTCTGATAATAAATTATGTAAAATAGTTGGAATTAACAAATCCAACCTGGGGTGTTCACTGGCACAATTACTTACACTAACTATTTCCACAGAAATAGTGTTTTGCTGGCTTATCAACTATTTCCAGATAGAAAGTAGATTTTTCTAGCGTTTTATTTAATCATACTGTACAATTTCGAGAAAAGAACTTGTTTTGCTAGCGTTTTAAATAATTATACGGTACTATTTCCAGAGTATTTTGTTAGATTTTTCTCTAATTTCACTTTACTATTTCCAGATGGAAAGTAATGTTTTGCTAGCTTTTTCTATAATTCCACTGTACAATATCGCGAGAAGTAGTTTGCTAGCGTTTTATATAATTATACTGTACAATTTCGAGAAAAGTACTAGTGTTTCCCTAGAGTTTTGTATAATCACACAGTACAATTTCGTGAGATGTGTTTTGCTAGCGTTTTAGATCATTATACAATACTCTTTCCTAGAAGTAGTGTTTTGTAGCTTTTTATGTATTTATATTATACTATTTTCAGAAAAGAAGTAGTGTTTTGCTATTTTTTTTCTATAATTGCATTATACTATTTCAAGAGACGAAGTGTTGTTTTGCTAGCTTTTTGTTTAATAATGCTTTGTAATTTCAAGAGACGAAGTGTTGTTTTGCTAGCTTTTTGTATAATAATGCTTTGTTATTTCAAGAGAAACAGTAATTTAATAAAACCGCTTATGATATGTATGTGCAATGTATTTTTTCTACTAATAATTAAATAATAAAAACTCATACATTTATTTTGCGTGTACTAATTATTTGTGTAAAGCAAAGTAGGATTATTCATGATTATGTGTTCAGGTTATGATATGAAATAACTCTTTAGTAACTAAAATATTTAGTTATTTTGTTGCTTTTGATAATGAAATCGTTAACGTCATAACATGAAACTAACTACCTACCCGAATGACTGCATTCTTTTATTAATTCTTTTATTTATTCCTTGAAGCAAAACTAAGACATAAATACTGTAATAATCCAGTAACACTATGTAAGCAATGTGACTTACTGTCACAGTCTGATAAAAATGTCATGACTCCTTGACCCACTTGTTTGTTTTTCAAACATCAAAATTTGAAATTCCTTTGTTTGGAGTTCTCCCATGATACTTCAGTATCGAGAAGCTTCTAACAAAGAGGTCAGAGACATTATATAACTTTAGGCCATTGTCTAAGTTCTCGAACCAACCACATACTACGTGACCAGTCACGTGATGCACCTTATGATTTTTAATAAATACGGGAACGCAGTTCTGTAGAGTCACTCCGAGAATCCAGAAGCATAGACGTAGTCCTGATACTTCGTGCTACCGCTATTCGTTGAGTCACATAGGAACAGCCGACGTGATTGCTGAGATAACATTTCGACTTCTCACTAAAGGTACCACTTTTATTGATTGTATTTTGCATTTTTGAACTATGTATGTAATTTTGTGCTATGTATTGCTACTGAGCTTAAGCACGGTTCGTTGATAAATGACAAAAACCTATAAGTTATTGTATATAAATCATTGTAACTCTTTTCCCATTGTAACTTTAATTTATATAACTTTAAATTCACTAGAGCCAGGAGTGCCTGAGCCCAACATGAATTTTCTATTGTAATTCAAATTATTGCGTGTGAATTTTAATGTAAATTGTAAAGCACTTTGCTTAGTTGAATTGTCCCTTTTGTATGAACTCTAAATTTTAACATTGTAAATATTTGGTAATTCATACGTCATGCTTGTTAAACGCAACACGCGTGAGATTCAATTTTTGATCTAAAATTGTAAATGACGCGTTATGTGGAATTTCTAGCCCGAGCATTTTATAAACTTATCATGCTTAGGTAGGCAAACCTTGAAGTAAGACTACTACAAAAACACTTTTGTTTTCAGGTCGGCTTTTTCCTCCTTCTCTTATCCGTGTTCCACTGAAGTTGTTCAAGCTCTACGAGTGAGCTGAATCCGCTATTGTCCTATTTCCATTGAAGAGACAGTGCCGGCGCGCAGGTCTGCACGTCTGTCTATACTCACCATTCCATTCAGTGCGATACTGAAAGACAGTTCCATTGTTATGCTGTACGCATCCTTTGCTGAGGGAAGACAAGTGAGGTAGACTGGTCTGGACTGGATTCAAACACATGGCCACTTTCACAAGCTAAGCATTGCTTGGTGTACCGAAATCAAATGAACACTGTTTTCAAGGCAATTCTCTCGTTGACATTTAGCACGTTAAATAGCCGAGGCTTAGAATCAGACTTCGCGCTCGTATTAACTATTTGTTAAATTGTTAAACTTATTAAATCTTATTTTTAATTGTTAATCCTCTTTGTAGTACATTTTTATGCATGATAGACCTATAGATATTCTTGGTTTTGGATGGGGGCGAATGAGCTGAATGACATAACGCATGCATATTAATTTAGAGGAATTTAACGACTCCAAAGCCAGCTTTGTACGCAAATTGTCAGTTTGTAAATCTGTTGTCTACACTGCAGGACACGTTTTTAAGGTTGGTCGAATGATAATTTTGGCAGCCAGTCTGTTTAGGATAGAGAGAAGGAATTAATTTAATCTATCATATTTAAAGTCCTTAAAATCCTAGGCAGGGTCTATAAATAAATACTGGAAACGTAACACTTACTTTAAGGCGTGAAATTAAAAAATAATATACGTATTCAGTATTCAGGGCATTTATTTAAAGTGGGAACGTTATCAAAAATAGTGGAGATAACTCACTCTGATTTATAAACATTTAAAGTCGTTCAGGTATTGAGTTATTTAAGTATATTAAACAATAACGACTTATTTTTAATGTAATATATATGGAACTTAGGAATTTATCCCAGTCTTTAGAAAAGAATGCAATTGCTTCTATTTAACATTTTAGTTGGGTTTTTTAAAATTTAATTAAGTGTGTGCGCTGTCTATTTGGACAAAATATTTTAATAATAAAACAATAATTCTCATAATTTATTTATAAAAGCCAAACCTTCCGCATATGGATGCGTTGTAGTGCATATTCGCACGAAAGGTTTCTCTTGTTTTTAGTTTAGGTTGAAACTATGCATTTGTAATTTTAAACAAAGTTTCTTCGTTTACTGCAGAACTATATATCGAGTTCCTTGTGTGTTATTCTGTACGAGTGTGCGTGCTTGTGTTGTGTGTGCGTGTGTATGTGTGTGTGTGTGTGATGGTTGGAAACGATGTGGTGTGTGTGTGTATTTATACATTTATAACCAGACATTGATTGCTACAATTACTGACCTGGTTGAGTCGTGACCAGTAGTCTCAGCTTGCCACAATACGTGGTGTTAGAAGGTGCTGCACAAGTATTGTCTCCAAATTTTTCATAAATAAATTCATTTCCTTGACCTTGACAAGTCTGAAGGATGGGTAATCCGTTTACACACCACTGATACGTGTTACACTTGTTGGGGTAGGTGTCGTTGTAAGGAAGGTACTCGGGACCACCCAGAAAACAAATGAACGGATTTCTGGTGGTGGTGATAGTAGTTTGAGTTGATCGAGAGGGGTCTGCAATGCAAAATAAAACGAAAATAGAAAATATAATTTAATTATTTTTTAAATCAATCAGTAAAACATGTATAAATAAAGCGATAAGGAGACAGGATATGTCAGTGAAATGGATAATAGCTAAATAGATAGCTAAAATAAATAGCTAAAAGGAGACTGGATAATTCATAAAATTTATGTAAAGCATCAAAGACACTTCACGTTTATTCATTGCTGAAAAGACGACACAAGAAAAGAGTGAAAGGATAAATTAAAATATTCGTAGAAATACTAAGAATTGAAATCAAATAATTCGATTTCGATTGGAATTATTTCTAGTAAACTGAAAATATTACTCAGTAATTTGAAGCCAGATGGATATTTTTTTTAAATGAAACCAGTTGGAAATTATTTAGTAATTGGATGTCAGTTGGAAATTTTGATTCTTAAGAAAACTTGGAGTACTATTCTCCACGTTGTTCTACACATTACGTAAGATAAACGTTAACTGTAACTTTCCTAACGTACCGTAAGTGGTGCTGGTTGTCGCTGGTGGTAGCGAACAAGAGACTGATGTAACATCAAAACACAAGCCACGCTCTTTGGGACAAGAGCCGAAATAAATGTAAGGTCCATTACAACTTACATATGTGTAGCATGACTCGAAAGGGTAAATAAGAAAGGACCTGTTCCCTGTAGAGCAGTAGTCACCTGCAACACGTTCATGAGATAATAATAACTCAGATAATCAAATTAAATGGGATAGCAAACGACTAAACGAAAATTACAATAATAATCAATTATATGAAAAAGAAAAATTAAACATATTTTAGATGATTTAATAAACTGTCAAATCTTAAATTTCAAAACAACAAATATAGAACCACATTTTCATTTCATTAAGCAAACAGTTTACTTTTAAGTCACTATATATTAATTTATTCTTTATCTGTTTATCTGTTGTAAATGAAACGGTATAACGCAGACATTTATGAAATACTTATAGATATAGAGAAATCAAAGGCTAGCTAATGTCACGTGATAGTTCATGGCCACTGAGACAACGACAATAGAAATTATGTTGTTGTCTTTCTAAAGAAGACAGAATGCATTAATCAGCAGTATTTGTCATGTAACGATTATGTTTAAATTATCTCTAGTAAGACATAGATCAATCAGTTATTTGTTAAAATATGAACTCAGCAGGTGCTAATGAGTGTGTTCTGTTACTATGAACGGATGCGTTTAGTGCAGTTCCAGCTGTAACATAAACTTAGAATTTATTGTTAATGTGCTAAGCAGATATACTTAAGGAAACATTAATATTGCAGACGTTTTCTGAATTCAGAGATACAGCAGCATTCCTTAATCAGAAATTCCATGTCTGCTCTCCATAATAAAAAACTCAATGTCTGCTCTAAATAATTAGAAACTCCATGCCTACTCTCCATAATCAAATGTTCCGTGATGCTCTCCTTAATCAGAAACTCCGTGTTTCATCTCCATAATCACAAACTCCATGTCTGATTTCCATAATTACAAACTCCATGTCTGATTTCCATAATCACAAACTCCATGTCTGCTCTCCATAATCAGAACCTTCAGCATCAAGACATATGTATGGAGAGACAAATGAGATAGGAAAAAGTACCACATAACGACAATCCTAAAAGGAAACAATGTCACTGCTAAACAAAGATCGTCATTCTCATTTCTAAAGAACTGTAGAAAGATAGATATTGTTTGACCAATATTTTACTTAAATAGGTTCTAATAAATACCACCATAATTTTGTTGAAGAACGTTTCATTTCAAAAGAGACAGTGAGTTCAATTTATACTGAAAGTATCAGGACAATACTCGCATTGATACCAATGAAAAAGAATCAAAGGAAGGAGGGAAGGAAGGAAGGAAAAGAAAAGAAAAGTAGGAAGAAAGGAAAAGGAAAAGGAAGGAAGGAAGTGTGGCAGATTGAATTTGATTCTCTATTTTTAAATTATTCCTTTTGACGGTATTTTTGAAAGTTTCTGAGTTGAAGTAAACACCAAAGTTGAGAATATGCTAGAAAGTGCAGATGTAATGCAAACCATCCCAACTCGGTGAATAGATTTTATTATCCAATGGTTATGATTTACAAGAACGAGACTAGCCAATTTGCTCAGATCTAAACGTTTACCTGCTGTAGAGCAATCTATTTTCCGATCATTTGAATCTGAAGTGGCAAAGTCCGGTCTTAAAAGGAAGCCATTAGCTTGATCGTGGGTTAAATAAATATAATTGGTTGAGAAAGAATGGACTTAGAAATATTTTGTGCATTTTGCTATTGATGTTATACTTGTGCTTTATAAGATGTATTATGTGCGTAAATTATTATTTCTACAAATGTCTGAACTAAGCTGCTAGTATATAGTTTGCTGGATAGTTGATATTGTTTTGATATGCTGTATTTATTAGGATATGTGCATGTATCAGACTAATAAATACTGTTGCAGGAAATTGTAAGAAAGAATGGAGTTAAAAAGTGATAAATTAGAACTTAGCATTGCTCCCTGAGAATATTTTTCAGGTTAGAAAAAACTGCTTTACCTGAAAAATATTCTCAGGGAGCAATGCTAAGTTTCTACTTTGTCCTGTTATTGAAATCTACTGGTTCATTGATTGTAAGCCATTAAGACCGGGCAAGACGCGGGAATCGTCTGCCGCAGTGTTTGTAAATGTAAAAGAATACACTACACTCCTTTGATGTATCATGGCAGAGTGTGCTGATTACATGGGCAATTTGTGGTACATTGAAGTTACTAGAAATTGCTACAATTATTGTTCTGCTTGAAGGAGTTGACATGGCGAAAAGAAGAGCCCAGCTCGAGAGAATATGTAGCAGAACAGTGTTTTCAACATGCAAAGAGAATAAATAGCAGAACAGTGTTTTCAACATGCAAAGAGAATAAGTAGCAGAACAGTGTTTTCAACGTGCAAAGAGAAACACTAAAACTGGTATAATAATGGTGGACAATAAACTTGTGACATTGTTGCAAAAGCAAGCAAAAGACTGTTGAGACAGCGATTAATTCAGATTATGTAAAAACTAGTATCACTTATCACTAATAACTCCATTTCTGTTCTCTGATAGAAACTATCCTGTAATTTGTATTGAATTGTTGAATTGTACTTTTTGGATAAAAGATTCTGTAATATAGTAATTATTCAAACAGTTTCGTGGAAATGTTGATGTCAGGTAATATTTTCTGTTATATGTATATTTGATTGTTGATTTAATTTATTGACCTATTACACATATTGATAAACTTATGCTGGAGAAGAAAGTGGATGGATGGGTTTAGCTAAATATAGATTACTTCTCCTTTAGTAAAAAGATTTCCACCTATGGAATATTGTGTGATAGTAATGTTTATCTTTATTGTTGTGGAAGAGAGAAAACATTTACAGCGCGCGTATATCCGCCAAGTAAGAGAGACGAGTGGTGTCTGCTGTAGGATCATTAATAGAATAAATTAAGATTCTCATCATTTGTAATTAGTTTTGGATGATTAATTAATTAATTAATAATCATATACATTGCCTAAGTGGCCTTGGCGTCACAGAAAAAAAATCAGAAATGAAAACAAAGAAGAAAACATAAAGATGAAGAAGTCGACATGTACATTCAAAAGTAACACACTGGCAATTTTCACATTAAAATTCTCAAACCTGGTAACGTCTGGATTTTTTGACAGATCTCCTTGACAACCAAAGAACTGTTGTTTGGGTCAGTAAGTTGACAACACAGGTCAGTGTTATTCCAGCCAGTGTACCTCTGGGCGTTCAGTGTGGAAGTACCATTATTTGTGCATGATGACGTATTTGTTCTAAAAACAAAACAAAAACAACATCAGTGACAGAAAATTTATACAGCAGCAAACAGATAACAAGTATAAGGAAGATTTAGAAGTAAAATAGAAAATCCATGTTATTATGACGACTGCCAGAACTATTTTATTTATTGCCTGTAAATTCGTGTTCTATTAAAATGCACTATATTCATACGCTGTTTGAATGAAATGAAGACATTCTTGTGGTGGTAAGGTATTATATAATACTGACAAGTAATGTGTTCTCTTCAAATTATTGATGTAATGTTTCGAATCTCCAGTTAAAATTGGACATACTGACGAACCATTCCAATCACCATCAACATCATAATTATTGTCACATATGACTAAATCAAATTGGTGATAATGATGATGATGATGGTGGTGGTGGTGGTGGTGGTGGTGGTGATGATGATGATGATGATGATGATGATAATGATGATGGTAGTGATAATGATGGTGATGGTGATGATGGATATTTGATAAATGCTTAATATTATAATACCTCTGAGCTTTTAGTGTAGTCACAGATTAAATCACAAGATCGTACAATAGAAACTTCTTATGCACAATAAAATCTAAATATAACATGAACCTAAATGAATCCAAGTGCAAATGAATATATGGAACAAACAAAAACTTTTAGATAGAAAATCAATATTTTAAACAATAAATTCACAAATGCACTGACAGAACAAACAATGATACTAAAACAGTCCAGGTTTTCTTGAGTAAAGAATTCTTGGTGTGGAAGACTTAAGATTTTGTTTTTCTGTGCTGTAGCGACACAAAGATGGCTGGTTGCTTTAAACAAACTAAACGGTAAATTTGTGTTATATGTATTATGTTGTACGTGCTATCATTGTTGTATACTTTCTTAGGTAGTTATTAACTAAAGTTAACGTTTGTATATTTAGATAAGAAATAGGTTATATTTATGTAATTTGTAAGCTTTATTTACTTTGTGTATTTTAAGATTTATTTGTATGAACATGGTTTTCTCATAGCAAGCCGATATGGCAATTTATTTTATTTTCTACTTAATTAATGTAATTATTGTAGTTTCTATAAATTATAAAATCATAGCATAACCCTTAGGGATTTAGCAGTAAATCATATATAAACGAAAGACAGAAAACACTGAAACTGGAAGTAAGTCCGTTTGTAAGTCAACGGGCTTTCTTGGAAGCCTGCGATCATGACATAGTATTGGTGTGTTAGAGAGTGTGTGGTTGTTGTATGCTTGCTGAGGAACAGAGAACTATGTAGCATGAAAAAGGAGAGAAAGAGTTTGGCAAGCCAAAATGGCTGTATCGCCATGAATAAAACTCTCATGTAAACGTGTTGCATGCTGCCATCTATTGATGCATTTGTTGTCAAGCATGTGTCGTTGTGCATTCTGTTGGTGATCCACTACTTCACACTACACCCACCACCCCATCACATTGGGAACACTAAATGTGAGTCAAGAGTGTGGGTTTCTCTCAGAAGTATACACATAAATAATTCAAGTATTGCAGTGATTGTGAGTTGTGAGTATTACGAACGAGAACTATATTACAACTTTACTTGCAATACTTGTCTATGCATGAGTGTTTATCTGTATTATTTAAGTATCTAACTTACAAGTATACTAGCCGATACTTTCAGTGACCAGATAATCATAACTAAATTTCTGTACTATTTAAGTATCTAATTTACAAGTATACAAGCCGATACTTTCAGTGACCAGATAATCATAACTAAATTTCTGTACTATTTAAGTATCTAATTTACAAGTATACAAGCCGATACTTTCAGTGACCAGATAATCATAACTAAGCTTCAGTCATGGAAGGTTTGTGAAAACGACATAAGTTTTTATCTCCTGTGACTTTCAAAGTGTTACAGATGACCAATAGTACAATATAAATCTCTGACCTCAAACACTTCATTCTTTATAAATGGAGGTCACGATACCAGAGGAAGTCAGGAGAATGTCCATGGTAATTGAGAAGAAAGTGGGAACAACTTTAGATAGAAAAGACTTTGAATGGTTGCATCTCGACTACTTTGTAGAGATTTTTTTAATTAATTAAATTTACATAACTTTTTGTGTTTTGATTTAAATTTATGATGACCTATTGCGTGTACGTGACCTGATACGACTATTACTTCAAATACTCTTTAAAAGGTTCTGCGATGGGGAATACCAAAATGTATTTCAATACCACATGTAAACAGCTTTCTGGAACCGGTAAGAGAGAGGTATTATGGAGTCAGAATCAATGAACCAAGATTTAATTCCAGAGTAAAATGTACCAAGAGTTTTTGCAGCACCCCAATACGTCAAAGTGCAGTCGTTTTAATATAATTTCTCAAAAATGCAATGCTAAGTAGGCATGTCTAACTGTATGCTGACTAGCTTTTGACGCTCTACCAAATTATATGATGCTTTCATATATCCTTAAGTGGTATCACTTAAAAGACTTTTTCAAACTCGTAACTTGTTTATATTTAGTCCACAACACTAGTGCCTACAAATTGTAACGCGTAAGATGTTTTATTTAGACCACAACACAAGTGCCTACAAATTGTAACGCGTAACATATTTATATTTAGACCGCAAGTGCCTACAAATTGCGACGCACTGGCCTCGACAATAGAAAGTGAGCTATGCTCACCACAAAGTGCATGAACAATAAGTCAGTGTCTATAATGCTTAAATACGTGAACTGCCTCTGTTTTTATTCCACAGCTTCTACAAACACATCCATTGAGGGAGTACTTGTTTGTCACAAAAAATACTTGCTTCTCACATAAACAATGTACTTGCTTCTTATATAAAAATGTTTCTTGCTTCTCACATAAAACAGTTCTTTGCTTCTCACAAAAAAGGTATTTGCTTCTCGCATAAAAAAAGTACTTGCTTCTCACATAAACAATGTACTTGCTTCTTATATAAAAATGTTTCTTGCTTCTCGCATAAAAAAGTACTTGCTTCTCAGATAAAAAATGAATACTTGCTTCTCACAGCAAAAATACTTGCTTAAACACGTCTAAGCATTACCTACCTTTCGCATAAACATTACTTACTTTTCTCATAAACAATACTCGCTTTAACGCTAAGATTTCTTACTTGACATCGTCTGTTTGTAGAGAGTGGGATAATCTTTCCTCAACACCGTTCGGTCGCTTCAATACCCAGGTGAAGGCCATGACGGGGTTATAGCCCTGGGAGGTCGCGCGACACACTGGATTATTTGGCGTCACTCCCTCCACACTTTGTGGCACTTCTAAAGTGAGACTGTCGGGGTGCCCTAGAGATTTTAAATTAAAATAAATACATTTTTTAATGTTATTAGACGTTTACTTTTCTAATTCCTGTCTCCTATTATGATACGTACAACTCTAGTGAATGCCATGGTTACTTTACATAAACTCGTAAAAATTATAATTTAAAAAAATACAAAGAAAGCTAGAGTGTCTAAATTTATCCATCTTTCCTACAGCATCATTCAAATCAAATGCTTAATTCAAAACCAACATTTTTGTCGTAACAGTTTTTCTAAATGGATGAATATGAGTTTCCAATATTTTTGTTTAACACTGTACAGACAAATAATACAGTAACACTGTTATCTTATGGTTCTTCATAATAACACTTGTCTTCTGACTAATACAGTAATAATGTTATCTTCAAAATAAAACTACTTTCCATGACCAATACAGTAATAATGTTATCTTATGTTTCTTCATATAACACTTGTTTTTCTGTCTAATATACTTTGAGAGAATGAGATAAGGGTGAAGAATAATGTTCTGAAGAAACATTTTGTCCAATCGATTCACGCTCCTCATTAATGACTAAGTTAGATTTTGTAAAGTATTTTTAATTTAACTTCTGTAAGCCATATCATGTGTATATATTCAGGTCGTTCAATTTCATTATTATTTGTTTTAAAGCATTACAAATCTTATCATGTAAGTCAAGTCAACTTCATTAGTTATCTGTCGTAGAAGAAAAAGTAATATAATTAATAGAACTCAGGTAGCGACAATAATAATAATTGCACAGTAGTATTGGTGTAGTAGAAGTAGTAACAGTGAATGTTGTAGTAATCTAGTATTATGATTTTTGCCTTGCTCTCTGTTTCGCTATCGCTCGCTTGTTAACTATTTCGGCAAAGTTATGCCTAGTAACTACTTAAAAACAAATAATAAACAAACTAGAGAGGAGAAAATATGAAAGGTTTTAGTAAAATTCTTCTATTAAAGATTTATCTGTTAGCAAGATACAATAATGAGAAGTGCTTCCATCAAATTTTCCTCAACAAGTTTTTTTCGTGTCTAACAGCGAAAGTGTAGGGTATAGAAATAAATGTAAGGAGAAACATTTGAACTAAAATATGAGTGAGTGAGTGAGTGAGTGAGTGAGTGAGTGAGTGAGTGAGTGAGTGAGTGAGTGAGTGAGTGAGTGAGTGAGTGAGTGAGTGAGTGAGTGAGTGAGTGAGTGAGTGAGTGAGTGAGTGAGTGAGTGAGTGAGTGAGTGAGTGAGTGAGTGAGTGAGTGAGTGAGTGAGTGAGTGAGTGAGTGAGTGAGAGAGGGAGGGAGGGAGGGAGGGAGGTTGGAGAGCGGTGTGATTGAAGCAGTTTGTGAGTGAAAGAGTAAAGGAGAGAGAGATATGAAGGTAGAAATATGCATTGTAGTAAACATATATTTATGTAGGAATTGTTTTTAATTTAACATTATATTATTGCTTAGTCATTTCTGCCTCGATTCCACAATAATACATTTTTACATTTTTATCACTAAACTAATCCTTGATTAAAATTGCTAGAGCTATTTTTTCTTTCTGCATATTTTAGTAGGAGAAGTCAACAATAAATACGACAGCGAACAGATTATAAAAGCAAACAGCCTTAGGGCATAGACTGGTTGAGGATACTATTGCTATTATTCACTTCGTACATTATTAGCCTCACATTCTCACTTACAGAATGCACTATTCATGCTTCATAATTTATTAGGAATTTTCACTTAGTTTGTTTCATCTATTTCTTTTCTATATTTTCCAAAATGTCAATTACTGTCTCTTGCACTATGTTTTCTCAATCTATAAATATAACGGTGTGATCTAAATACAACTCTGTAAATGAAATAAGATATTTTTACCTATGACGTTTTCAAACGGGCAGAAGATAAATCATGAACGAGCAATGTCAGGATTTATTAAGATAGTCATTACGTCTGAAACAAGTTGTTACATTTGAAAGTTATAAATGACAGTAGTAAAATATATCTGCTTTAGAGAAATTACATACTTACTCCTGACTTGAAGAAGAGCTGTTTGACGACCCAAAGAACTGGTGCCTCTGGCAATGCACTCGTAGTTTCCAAAATCACTGCAAGCGACAGGATTCAACGTCACTTCCGATTTGTAGGTGTCGCTGTCATACTGTCCCTTGACGGACACGCTTGGCTGTGTCACTATCACTAACGAACTGGAAGTGTTGAGAACCGCTAATTTCTGTCCGTTTCTCAAGAACTCGATCTCGTAAAGACTTTGGACATTCCTAACTGTGCACTGGAAGGAGAAAGATTCGCCAATAACAGCGACATCAGTAATTGTTAAATTCACCACAATGGGAGGAAGCGTCGTGGTGGTGGATGTTGTTGTTGTTGATTCAGTGTCAGATGTAGCATTTGATGCTAAAGTAGTCGAAGAAGCGTTTAACGTCATCAATTCAGATGCAGTTGAAATATTTAAGGTTGATGTTTGTGCACTGGGAGAGACTGAGGACTCGGTAAAATTAGTTGATAAAGTTGCCAAAACAGTTGTATTCGTCGTGAAAGTGGAGGTCGATGCTTGGATACTTGAGAAAATTGTAGAGGTAGTCGCTGTAAGCAATTCAACAAATCATTTATTTTATTTCTTTCATTTACATTTCATTTACACCGCGTGTATGAGCCTGTTTGTATGCGTGTGTGTATGTGTGATTGTGTAATGGTTGGAAGCGGTGTGTTGTGTATGTATACATTTATAACCAGACATTGATTGCTACAATTACTGTACCTGGTTGAGTCGTGACAAGTAGTCTCTGTTTGCCACAATACGTGGTGTCAGAACGTTCTGCACAAGTATAGTCTCCAGGTTTTTCATAAGTAAATTCATACCCTTGACCTTGACAAGTCTGAAGGTAGGGAATTCCGTTTACACACCACTGATACGTGTTACACTTGTTGGGGTAGGTGTCGTTGTAAGGAAGGTACTCGGGACCACCAAGAGAACAAATGAACGGATTTCTGGTGGTGGTGATAGTAGTTTGAGTTGTTCGAGAGGGGTCTGCAATGCAAAATAAAACGAAAATAGGAAATATAATTTAATTATTTTTAAATCAGTCAGTAAAACATGTATAAATAAAGCGATAAGGAGACTGGATAAGTCAGTGAAATGGATATAAATAGCTAAAAGGAGACTGGATAATTCATAAAATTTATGTAAAGCATCAAAGACACTTCACATTTATTCATTGCTTTAAAGACGACACAAGAAAAGGGTGATCCGTCAAATCCGCGAACGACAAATGCGCGCCGACAAAACCGCGATGGACAAAAGCGCGCCGACAAAATCGCGTTCTTTGAAATCGACAAATTCGCGCAGACAAAATCGCGATATTATTAAGATTTGATTCTTTTCATTGCCTTTGTGTAAGGATTATTTGCACGTAGTATCTCATAATATTGATTTTTAAATAAAGCTATTGAGATTTGATGTATGCTTCATTCTTATCATTGCCTTATTTTGAGGATTATTTGCACGCAGTATCTCTTAACATTGCTTTGTGTATCGTAATATTGATATCTACGTATGTTATTATTACATTCTTGTACGATTTAACATGTATCATTCGCGATTTTATCGGCGCGATTTTGTCGGCGCTCAATTGTCGTTCGCGCATTTGTCGGTGAACCCAAGAAAAGAGTGAAAGGATAAATTAAAATATTCGTAGAAAGATTAAAATTTGAAATCAAATAATTCGATTTCGATTGGAATTATTTCTAGTAAACTGACAATATTACTCAGTAATTGGAAGCCAGATGGATATTTTGATTATTTAGAAATTGGAAGCCAGTTGGAAATTTTGATTATTTAGTAAGTGGAAGCCAGTTTGGAAATTTTGATTATTTAGTAATTGGAAGCCAGTTGGAAATTTGATTATTTAGTAATTGGAAGCCAGTTGGAAATTTTGATTCTTAAGAAAACTTGGAGTACTACACTCCACGTTGTTCTACACATTACTTAAGATAAACGTTAACTGTAACTTTCCTAACGTACCGTAAGTGGTGCTGGTTGTCGCTGGTGGTAGCGAACAAGAGACTGTTGTAACATCAAAACACAAGCCACGCTCTTTGGGACAATAGGCGAAATAAATGTACTGTCCATTACAACTTATATATGTGTAGCATGGCTCGAAAGGGTAAATAAGGAAGGACCTGTTCCCTGTAGAGCAGTAGTCACCTGCACACGTTTATGAGATAATAATAACTCAGATAATGAAAATAAGAGAAGATCAAATGACTACATGAAAATTGCATAAATAATCAATTATATGACTAAGAAAAATTAAACATATTTTAGATGATTTAATAAACTGCTATTCATCTTAAATTTCAATGAACAAATGTATAACCACATTTTCAATTCATCAAACAAATTGTTTACTTTTAAGTCACTTTAGATTAATTTATTCTTTATCTGTTTATCTGTTGTAAATAAAACGATATAACGCAGACGTTTAGAAAATACTGATAGAGATAGTGAAATCAAATGATGGCTAATGTCACGTGATCATTTATGGTCACTGGGACAACGACAATAGAAACTGTAAGAAATTATGTTGTTTTTTGCAAACGACAGAATGCTTTAATCATCAAATTTCATCAAGTAATGTTGTTTAAATTATTTCTAGTAATGACATAGATCAGTCATTATTTGGTAAAATATGAACTCTGCGTAGTGCTAGTGAGTGTGTTCTGTAACTGTTGACAGATGAGTTTAGTACAGCTCCAGTTGTAACATAAACTTAGGATTTATTGTTAATGTGCTGAGCAGATATACTTAAGGAAACAAATATATTGCAGTTTTCCGATTTCAGAGGTAATGCCTGTGTTCCATAATCAGAAACTTCATGTATGCTGTCCATAATGAGAAATCTCAGCATTAAGAGAGATGTGTGAAGACGCAAATGAGAGGGTGAAAAGTATCACAGAACGACAATCCAAAAAGTAACAGTGTCACTGCTAAAAAATATCATCATTCTCATTTCTAAAGAAATGTAGAAAGATAAATATTGTTTGACCAATATTTCATTTAAGTACAAGGTTTTAATAAATACCACAGTAATTTTGATGTAGGACCTTTTTAAGGTGATAAACAATGAGTTCAGTTTTTACCTAGATTATCGTGACAATGCTCGTATTGATACCAATGAAAAAGAATCAAAGGAAGGAAGGAAGGAAGGAAGGAAGGAAGGAAGGAAGGGAAGGAAGGGAAAGGAAAGGAAAGGAAAAACTTAAAGATTGAAGAAGTCGACATGTACCGTTAAAAGTAACACACTGGCAATTTACACATTAAAATTCTCAAACCTGGTAACGTCTGGATTTTTTGACAGATCTCCTTGGCAACCAAAGAACTGTTGTTTGGGTCAGTAAGTTGACAACACAGGTCAGTGTTATTCCAACCAGTGTACCTCTGGGCATTCAGTGTGGAACTACCACTACTTGTGCATGATGACGTATTTGTTCTGGAAAACAAAACAAAAACAACAACAGTGACAGAAAATTTATACAGCAAACAGACAAAAAGTATAAGGAAGATTTAGAAGTAAAATGGAAAATCCATGTTATTATGACGACTGCCAGAACTATTTTAGTCAGTGCCTGTATACCCAGGTTCAATAAAATTGCACTATATTCATAAGTTGACTGCTAAAAATGAAGAAATGCATATAGTGATAAGGGATTATAAAATACTAACAAGTAATGTGTTCTCTTCAAGTATTCAATGTGATGTTTCGAATCTTCAATTAAAATTGGACATACTGACGAACCATTCCAATCACCATCAACATCATAAATATTTTCACATATGACTAAATCAAATAATGATGATGACTACTACTATTACTACTACTACTCCGACGAGGACGATGATGACGATGTTGTTGTTGTTGTTGATTATGATGATGATGATGATGATGTTTGATGATTACCTAATATTATAATCGTTCTTAGCATTTTTAGTAATCACGGATAAAATCACAAGATCGTACAATAGGAACTTTTTCTGCACATTAGAAAATTTAAAGTAATATCTCAGTTTAAATTAATCCATTAGCAATAGTAGAATATGTAACAAATAACTTTTACATAGAAAACCATACTTAAGAAAGTAACATGCAAAACCACAACTTTAACTAACAATAACACTAAATAAAGATGAATAATTGAAAGCTGAATAAAGATGTGTCTCGACATCACTAGATGTGTGTATGATGATGGGCGCGGGGTACTCGCAAAAGTGTACACACGTGTGAGAGTATACAGATATTAGGACTATAATAGAATTGGATGTTGAAACATATTACAGAGAGAAGGATAACTTGTATTCTTTTGTCGACGGTTGACCCAGCGAAGACTTGTACGGACCTGGAACAACATGATTAGTTCTTGGAGTTTAAGAAACATAAAAGCTTTTAATTTTTGAATCTTTTGAAGTTTCTTCACAAAAGATAATGGTTGACCAAAGATTGACAGTTCACAATGATTTTAAAAAATACCAGTGGATGCAACTGGGTTTTTGCTGCATTAACAGTAACAAATCTGCAGATGTGTTTTTCAGCCCCAAATATGCAGCTGTACAGGTAGTAAACGTGTTTTTATAGGAAAGAGTAGTTAAAAGAAAAGTTAACAAGATTTAGAAAAATAAGTAACATATTTCATCATAATGCCATACAGAGCAAGTTCAAGCCACACTGTAGTCACGTTCGCGATCACAACTTATCTCCATGCACTGGAGTGACGTACACACTCTGGTAGACTCTCAATAGGACATGACATCACATCAGGAACAGATTCCAAATCTCACTTGAAATCAAAGATCAAGATGAAACCAAAACAAAAACAAAAACAAAAACCAGAAACAAAGAATAAAAAATCCAAAATTCCAAAATCCCTGAAACACAAGGAATTGCAGAATCTAAGTGTCCAGTCAATTGCTCTATTAATAAATACTAAGCTTGACATAGGCCTCTGAAAGAAAGAAATATTAACATGGTCAAAATAAAAATTGCATATAGCATCATAATAAAACCTAACTATGCACACAATACAAAGACGATTTTACCTTATCCATCCAGGGTTTACTGCTCTATGTACAACCCAAATAGGGAGGGACCCAGTCTCAAATGCTCACCCCAAGAGACAATTGAAAAAAGAGTAAAGGGTAAAATTCACTATCACTTTTATTTCCCTTGAAATCACTCCTGTGTCTGATAGACACGCCTTCAATCCGGCCAGTTACTTAGAGCTAATACTATTATGACTTTCGTAACAACTTCCGACCACCTCTCCTGGTCCGGTAACAACACCCCCATTGTATACCTCAAAACACACTCACATGCTGCATTAATCCCTTACTACGTTTACTGGCCATTTAAACAACAAACACTCACTCACCTAACTGGTGCACATATCAAACAATCTGCCACCATGCACGACTCATTCATTCAGGACCTCACTTTCGAAACAAGCATGTTGCAATGCATTCAAATAACAAACAGCTTTCAATTTAAATTACACATCATGAAAATTTATATAAAATATATGGGAAAATTTCCCATCATATAACAGTCGTGGAAGAATTTCTGGATTTTTACATGTACATCATTTTTACTTGCATGGCTGTTAACAGGTTTCTTACTTTGTATCGTCTGTTTGCAGAGATAACCTTTCCTCAGTACCGTTAGGTCGCCTTAACACCCAGGTGAAGGCCATGACGGGGTTATAACCCTGAGAGGTCGCACGACACACTGGATTAGTTTGCGTCACTCCCTCCACGTTTGGTGGTACTTCCAAAGTGAGGCTATCGGGGTGCCCTAGAGATTAAAAAATAAAATAAATACATTTTTAATTTTATTAATCGTTTACTTTTCTAATTTATGTCTCCAATCAACCCTAATGAATTGTCATGGTTTGTTTTGTGGAAACTGTGTCAAACACGAGTTTTAAAAAATCGAAAAAAGATAAACTCGGAACAGAAATACAAAGAAAACTAGTGACTTGAATTTATCATGCTTTCCTACAGTATCATTTAAATGAAATAGTTAAATCGAAATCAACATTTTTACATCACAGTACTTTCTGAATGGATGAATTTTTAATATTTCTGTTGAATTCTATAAAGACATATAAAGCAGTAATAATGTTATGAAACTTCATAATGATACTTGTTTCTCTGTGTAATACAATAAGAATGTTGTCTTGTAGTACTTCATAATGACACTTGCTTCCTTGTCTAATACGGTAATAATGTTGTCTTGTAACACTTCATATTGACATTTGTTTCACTAATACAGTAATAATGTCATGGTACTTCATAATGAAACAGGTTTCTATTTCTTATGCAGAGAGAAAACGCATCAACAGTTAAGAAAAATGTTTTGAAGACATATTTATTATTTTCTCCACTTGATTGATGTTTCTCATTAATTTCTAAATTATATATTCCTAAAATAATTTACATTTCGCTTATTCTGCTTCTGAGCCCTTTCATTAGATATTGTTTCATGTGAATTTGTAAAGGAAATTAAGAACTAACTGTCATGTCCTGTGTTTGTATTCTGGACTTTCGCGTATTATTATTTGTTGTAAGCACTAAAGATCTTACGGTGTAGGTTGTCACCTTAATTAGCATCACCACTTGTAGTAGTAGTAGAAAAAGTAATATATTTAACATAGCTGAGATAGTAACATTAAAGAAAATAATAATACAGTAACAGTAGTAACAGCAGCAGCAGTAGTAGTAGTAGTGGTAGAAGCAGTAGTGTTAGGGGTAGCCTGGTATTATTTTCCATATTAATTATTGACTCTGAAGTGAGCCGAGATTTCAAAATCCTATGGGCTACTTACTATGTAGTCTTACTGAAATAAAATTAAGAATAGTCGTATTAGTGGTACTAGTGTGGTGGTACTAGTAGTAGTAAAAGTGGTAACAGAAATAATAATAGCAGCAGATTTAGTAGAAGCATAGGTAGTATATTAGAAGGTTTTGTAGTAATAATAGTAGTGGTAGTAGTTGTTGCAGTAAAACGGATAGCAGTTGAAGTAATAACAACAATAAAATGTCAAGCAATAAAAGTAATATCAGCAATAATAATAACAACGTTAATAGTAGGAGTAGTGGGAGAAGCAGTCGTAAATGTAGTAAAATAATAAAATTAGTAGTAATAGTAAAAGTAATAATAGTTGTACTATTCATAGCCACAGGAAAAGTAATGCTAGTTCTACTATTCATAACCACAGTAAAAGTAATGCTAGTAGTAGCACTAGTAGCAATACTAAGAATCAAAGAAGCAATAATAGTAGCAGTAAAAGTAACAATGCGAAAAGTTATAGCAGTAGGAAACGTAGTAGCATAATAGTAACAGTAGTAATAGTAGATATAGTAAAATTATAGCTGCAGTAGCAATCAAATCAGGTGCTCAGACAGTTAAACGCGCGTCACTTAATCGTGTGTTTAACTGTCTGCGCACCTGATACGATTTATAGTATCAGTAGTAATAGCAGCAGTCGTAAACATAATATAACAGTACTAATAGTAGTAGTAGTAAACGTAATAGTAACAATAGTAATAGTTGCAGTAGTGAAGATAATATTAACAGTATTAATAGTATGATAAACACGTACTAGCAGTAGTAAAACTAATAGCATTACAGTGGTAATAGTACTGTAATAAAAACAGTGATAATAGCAGTAATAAAACGTAATAGTAGGAGTAACAATAAAAACAGTAATAATAGTTACATCATTAGTAATTAACAGCAAATAAAAGCAATAATAGCAGTAACGAAAGAAGTTGTCTTAAAACTGATAGCGTCAAAATGCAATAGTAGAAGTAGAAAAGTGGTAACAGCAGTAGCCAGAATAGTAACAATAAAACAATAATAAAAGTAGCAGTAGTAATAGTGGCAGTAGCAAAAGTAGTAATACAATAATAATAGTAACAGGAGTATAATTAATAGTACTTGTAAAGAGATAGCAGAAGTGGTAATATCACGGTAGTAGTGGTAGCAGTGGCAAAATTGATAGCAGCAGTAGTAACATTATTAATAGGAGTAGTACAGGTAATAGTAGCAGTAGTGATCGCAAGTTAGTAATAGGAGTATATTAGCTATGACTGTTTTTAACTGAAGCATGGTAAAATATTCCTTTCTTGTTTTCTTGTATGAAAATACAATATAAAAGATGAAATTAAAACCAAACTTACCATTAGTAAATTTTAAACTCACTTGTAACTTTAAGATCTGCCGAATCTTGTGCTGCAGATCCGATTCCCATGGCAACACATTCATACTTCCCGGAATCACTGCAAGTAATTGGCATCAACGTCACTTCCGCTCTGTATGTGTCGCTCTCGTACTGACCTTTGATAGACAGGTCTGATTGCGTCACGGTCACCAAGGAACTGGAAGTGTTCAGAACTGCAAATACTTGTCCATCGCGCGACAACTCGAGTTCCTGTAGTGTTTGCACGTTCTTGACTGTACACTGGAAGGCAAATGAGTTTCCAATGACAGCGACCGCATTCACTGTCAAATTGACGATGAGAGGAGGAAGCGTTGTGGTGGTCGGTGCCGTTGTGGTTGATTCAGTGGTTGAAATCGTAGTCGTATTTATTGATACATCCGTAAAAGAGGAATTTGTTGGTGTCGCTATCTCAGTTGTTGCATTAGGAGTGGTGTTAAATGACGATTGTGTCGTTATTTGTGAACTTACAGTAATATTATCTGGTACAAGTGTAGTGGTGACATTTGCGGATGGATTTGATAGCAACGTCATTGAAGTTAGAGTGTTGGTTGTATTTAACGATACTATGGTAGTTACAGTAGTATTAGTCTGTGCAGCAGTTGTGCTGATGTTTGTTTCCATTGTTGCTGTAGTTGCATTTAGTGTGGAAATGAACGTTTGAGCAGTCATGGTAACATTAAAGGGTGCAAAAGTAGTGGTGGCATTTGTTGACGTTGACATTACATCTGTAGTGACATTAGATGTCTGCGTAGTTGCGTAAATAGTGGTGTTTGATACCTGTGAGGTGTCCGTAATATTAAGTGCTGAAAACGTAGTGGTAAAATTTGCTGGTGTTGTCGTAGTTTCGTTCATAGTTGTATTAGATGGTGTTTGAATGGTGGAGAAAATCGTGGGCGTTATCACGGTAGTAGCATTTGCACTTGAGTCATTGAGTGCTTGAGTAGTTACAGTTGTATTACTCGGTACAGTAGTAAAGATGTTCGTTGACGTTGTCATTATAGTTGTAATTGAGTCAGCTGGCGTTTGTGTAGTGGCAGTTGTGTTAAGCAGTATGAATGTAGTAGACGAAAGTAGTGAGGTTGTCAATGTTGTTGAATTTGCAGTTGTATTATATAGTGTTTGGGGGCTTTCAGTTGTATTATATAGTGTTGGGGGACTTTCAGTTATATTATATAGTGTTTGGGGGCTGTTTGATGGCGTTATCATTGTAGTAGCATTAGCAGTTAGAGTAGTGGCAGTCGTATTGAATTGTGCAAAAGTAGGAGAGGAATTTGCTGACGTAGCAGTAGTAGTAGTGGGTGCAGTAGTAGTGGCTGGTGTAGTAGTAGTAGTAGTGGTTACAGTAGTACTGGGTGAAGTAGTAGTAGAGGTAGTAGCAGTAGTGAGTGCAGTAGTAGTAGTATGTACTGCAGTTGTAGTGGGTGTAGTGGTAGTAGTGGGTGTAGTAGTAGTAGTAGTTGAAGTAGTAGTAGTAACAGGTGCTGTAGTGGTACTAGTGGGTACTGTAGTAGCGGTGGGTGTTGTAGTAGCAGTAATAGGTGCAGTAGTGGTAGTAGTAGTAGTGGGTGTGGTAGTAGTAGTAGTGGGTGTGGTAGTAGTAGTGGGTGTGATAGTAGTAGAGGGTACAGTTGTAGTAGTGGGTGTGGTAACAGTAGTAGTAGTGGGTGTGGTAGTAGTAGTAGTTGGTCTGGTAGTAGTGGGTGTGGTAGTAGTAGTAATTGGTACGGTAGTAGTAGTAATGGGTGTGGTTAAAGTAGTTGTGGTAGTGGTAGTAGTAGTGGGTATGGTGGGTGTAGTAGCAGTGGGTGTCGTAGTAGTAGTGGGTATCGTAGTAGTAGTGGGTGTGGTAGTAGTAGTGGGTAATGTAGTAGTAATAGTGGGTGTAGTAGTGGTGGGTACGGTAGTAGTAGTGGGTATAGTAATAGTAGTAGTTGGTGTAGTAGTAGTAGTGGGTGTGGTAGTAGTAGTAGTAGTAGTAGTAGTAGTGGGTGTGGTAGTAGTAGTGGGTGTGGTAGTAGTAGCGGTGGGTGTGGTAGCAGTAGTAGTAGTGGGTGTGGTGGTCGTAGTAGTAGTTTGCGTTGTAGTAGTAGTGGGTATGGTAGTAGTAGTGGGTGTGGTGGTCGTAGTAGTAGTTTGCGTTGTAGTAGTAGTGGGTATGGTAGTAGTAGTGGGTGTGGTAGTAGTGGATGTGGTAGAAGTAGTGGGTATAGTAATACTAGTAGTAATAGTAGTGGGTGTGGTAGTAGTAGTGGGTAATGTAGTAGTAGTAGTAGTAGTGGGTGTAGTAGTAGTGGGTACGGTAGTAGTAGTTGGTGTAGTAGTAGTAGTGGGTGTAGTAGTAGTTGGTGTAGTAGTAGTAGTGGGTGTAGTAGTAGTAGTGGGTGTGGTAGTAGTAGTAGTGGGTGTGGTGGTAGTAGTAGTGGGTGTGGTGGTAGTAGTAGTGGGTGTGGTAGTAGTAGTAGTGGGTGTGGTGGTAGTAGTAGTAGTTTGCGTTGTAGTAGGAGTGGGTATGGTAGTAGTAGTGGGTGTGGTAGTAGTGGATGTGGTAGAAGTAGTGGGTATAGTAGTACTAGTAGTAATAGTAGTGGGTGTGGTAGTAGTAGTGGGTAATGTAGTAGTAGTAGTGGGTGTAGTAGTAGTGGGTACGGTAGTAGTAGTTGGTGTAGTAGTAGTAGTGGGTGTAGTAGTAGTTGGTGTAGTAGTAGTAGTGGGTGTGGTAGTAGTAGTAGTGGGTGTGGTGGTAGTAGTAGTGGGTGTGGTGGTAGTAGTAGTGGGTGTGGTAGTAGTAGTAGCGGGTGTGGTGGTAGTAGTAGTAGTGGGTGTTGTAGTAGTAGTAGTGGGTATGGTAGTAGTAGTTGGTGTGGTAGTAGTGGATGTGGTAAAAGTAGTGGGTATAGTAGTACTAGTAGTAATAGTAGTGGGTGTGGTAGTAGTAGTAGTAGTGTGTATGTTAGTAGTAGTAGTTGGTGTGGTAGTAGTAGTGGGTGTGGTAGTAGTAATGGGTGTGGTAGTAGTACTGGGTATGGCAGTAGTAGTAGTGGGTGCGGTTGTAGTAGTAGTAGTGGGTATGGTAGTAGTAGTAGTGGGTGTGGTAGTAGTAGTAGTGGGTGTAGTGCTAGTAGTAAGTACAGTAGTAGTAGCGGGTGTTGTGGCAGTAGTAGTAGTAGGTTCAGTAGTAGTAGTAGTGGGTGGGGTAGTAGTGGTAGTGGGTGGGGTAGTAGTAGTCGGTGGGGTAGTAGTAGTGGGTGGTGTAGTAGTAGTAGCTGTGGTAGTAGTAGTAATGGGTGTAGTAGAAATGGGTGTGGTAGTAGTGGTAGTGGGTGTAGTAGTAGTGATAGGCTCAGTAGTAGTAGTGGATGTATTAATAGTAGTGGGTGGAGTAGTAGTGATTGGCGATTGACTAGTTGATGAAATTGTTGAAGTTGGTTTTGTGGACGTTGGTAACTGCGTAGTTGCTGAAGTCGGTGGTGTTGTCATTGTAGTGGTAGTTGTAGAGTATTGTGTAGATGACGGTGTTGTTTCTGATGACATTGTCGTAGATGCAGTAGTTATGATAGACGATGAAGTTATTGGTGCTATTGTTGTAGGTGCAGTTGCAGTGGTAGTGGTAGGCAACTGAGTAGCTGATGATATTGTTGGTAATGTCGACGTTGTAGTTGGTGTGGTAGTCGACTGAGTAGTAAATGAAAATGTCGTTGAGGAAGATTCGGATTTTGTGGTAAAAGTAGTAGCTGGATTTGTGAATGAAGTTGTAGATACTGTGGTATTTGGTTTCTCTGACATCTTTGTTGTAGACTCTGTTGTACTTGTTGTTGTGACTGCACAAAACAAAGCATATTTCAATTTTTACTCTATAGAATTGTCTTTGATACGTTATTACTCTGACCATGTCATTTCCTAATGCAATATCACGTTTTGTAAACACGTGCATCTAATATCTTCAGCAATGAAAAACTCAGTGTCCATATTTTTGTTTATCTCAGTACACTTACAACCTTAGAGCGTATCGGTAATATTGATGTCACTGAATAGCTTTTAACAAATATTGTGTATTCATCTATATGTGGGTGGAGGTGTGTGTGCGTGCGTATGGGTATGGGGGTGCCGGATGGGGTGGAGTGTTGTAGGCATATGAAATAAATAAATTATTTTAAATGATTTATATTTTATTATTTCTTAAGTTTGCAAATATATCATTTTTCTCAATGTCACAGAAATCTGGATGCGTGCTCACCAGAACTCAATTAGTTTTGGTCAGTGCCTGGTTTTTCATGGTTGTGATAGTCAGGCCAAGGGATGCAACTATGTAATTTACACATTAGTGTCAGTTCAACAATGATTAGAGATGAATTCTTTCTAAACACCTATTTTAAAAATATAACTAACACGCTTATCGTACATCCTTTGTACCTATTGGTAATTTGAAAGTTAAATTGTAATTTTATTGATAAAGACTATTTTATTAAATATGTATAAACTGTAATTGCTAAAGGTTATATTATTTGTTTTCATACGTTTTGAAACATGAACTTTTAGACCTACCGGCGCGAGGGTGGTTGAGTGTGTGTGCCAAACTGGTGCGACCTTTTTCACCCCCTTCCGCCAACCCTCCCGTCCTCCATCTCGGGACGCAATGTGAGGCTGTGGGGTCCTACTGGAGCACTCCAGATCATATGACGTCATATGACGAAATGATCAACGCAAGCTCCAGCGGTGACGGTGAATGACAACCACCACCACCTTTTATTAAAGAGACTCACCAACGGAGGGCAGTTGAGGGTGAGCCAAATTGGTGCGATCTTTCTCACTCCCTTCTGCCAGCCCTCCAAACCTCCACCACGAACACAAATGTGAGGCTCTGGGGCCCCACTGGGGCACTCAAGATCAGATAATGTCTTACGACGAAATGATCAATGCAATCTCCAGTGCTGACGCTAAACTTCTATTGATCCCCCTCCCTTTATTAAAGACCCACCCACATAGGGCAGTAGAAGGTGTGCACCAACTGGTGCAACATTTTTCACCCCCATTTGCCAGCCCTCCAGCCCTCCCCCTCTAACACAAATGTGAGGCTGAGTCCCACTGGGGCACTCAGATCAGAAAATATCCTTTAACGAAATGATCAATGCAAGCTCCAGTGGTGAGGGAAAACTGATATCCATCCCCAACCCCTTTTGTTAAGAGTTATTTTTCCAGTTTTGCAGTTGTACACCTTTGAGTAAAAGTGTTTGAAAAGTAAGCACTAGGTTATTTTGAAACTGTTTAGTTTTATAATTATTTGAATTTTGTACAAGTTAGAAACTCAGCAATTCAGTGAACCATTTTTTACTAAATGTATTACTGATAATTACATGTACTAAGTGTTTGCAAATTTAACAGCTAGAACAAATGGAGTATTTTGAATTTGAGGTGCTCTTGTGGTAATTAGTTTTTCATTTACATACCTGAGGTGGTAGGTAAATCAAGAACTCTCATGAGCCTACTAAGTGGTCACCTGCAATGGGGAAACAGGCCACGCCCTGGGTTAACGGGATAGGGCTGGGTCTTGACTTTTACATACTGATTACTAATAAAGAATACCGAATTTGTTAATTCTAAAGATATAATAAATTACTTAATGAATAAAAACATCACGTGACAATGTCGAAAATATATTCAATGCAACACTTGATAGCATTAGTGTAAGAAGATATAAGATAAAAGCTACTAAATATCTCCCAAAAGAACCTTAACTAATGAATAATTTTTTATGTACAAAGTTATCTTTCTTAAATTAAGGGCATTGTCTCTGCTAAATGAACAATAAAATTAGAAAATGAAACTTAAAATGACTTTCATTACATGACTCAACGTCATAAAATTATTATATTAAAAAAAAACACGATAACTATAATAAAGTGTGAAAAAACGTCATAATCTCCTACTTGTCGCAGTCGATGTAGATGTTGATGTAGACGTGGATGTAGATGGAGTGATGGAGATGACAGTAATGGTGTTTTTGATAACCCACTTATCAATGCCCAAGGTGGTGCTGTCGTTCAGTGTCTGGCCACTACTCAGAATGCTATCGATGACAATTTTTTCAGTCAGCTTTTTGACAGGTTTGACGACAAGGATGAACATGACGATGACAGACCCATTTCTGTAACGGATCCAGAACACAAAGTGACGTCATTGAAAATATAAAACATCGGATTTGATTTTGTTGAGGGGTGGGGGAGGCGGGGAAGTCTACTACATACATTTACCATTAGATTAATTGTAGCAAACGCTGTCAGTCTGTATTTTGTAAAAGACTCTTAATAAAGAAATAGTGAAATTTCTGTAGTTCGTGCGTAACAAAAACAACTACTTGTATATTTATTTTTACATATTTAGTAGTTGTAATTTTTAAAATGTGAGTATTTTACAGGTACTATCTTTCTAACAAGAGTATCAATTCTGCACTTTTAGTGGAAGTGTCTTGTTTATATATTTTCTACCTTATCTTATCGTTTGTTCTTTATTTAGTGATATACAGACTTAGCAACACAAGCTGTCACTCCTGTATGTGTTTCTTTTTATAGATAGTGTGAGTGTCTTTGTAGCACAAATCTACGTCACTACAGACGTCATTCGAAATCCTACCTTAGATCCAGTACTATGCAATCCGTGTATTCCCCAAGATCTTGACTGCTGTTCACCACTGACTTTATCTGTAAAGAATGGAATATTTTAATATGTATTGAAATCACAATTAGCACGTCTCAAAATCATTGTCCGGTCGCAAACTGTTAATTACATAGGAGGTGTCATAAAACCACTGACTTTATCTGTAAAGAATGGAATATTTTAATATGTATTGAAATCACCTTTTGCATGTCTCAAAATCATTGTTCAGTCGCATACTGTGTTAATTACACGAGGGGGGGTGGGTGGAACACTTTACTTAAGAGCAAAGTTTTCTAAAAGCTAAGTTATCTCTAGTTTAATTATAAGGACCACAGATTCAGTATGTGTTTGTTTATCTCGGTAATTAATTATTCATACATTTATTAAATAAGTCCTTGCTTATCTCATTCACTAATAATCTAATCTAATTAATTACCTCTCTCCGATAGGTCCTACATTTTTCTCTCAGTCTTTCTGGCTTTATCAAACAATCTATAAGATCTTTCTATCTACTGTTTTGTTATCTACTTCTTTGGAAAATTATTTATCCTTATAAGTTTATTATAAACTAAATTACTCCCTCTCTCCATCTATATAACTATCAAACATGGTAAAACTCCGTATCTATCAAAGAGAAAGAGAAGCATAGAGAGTGAAAGATAGATATTTGGTAGGATAATAGGCAGATAATTATTATTATTATTATCTGCCTATTATCCTACCAAATATCTATCTTTCGCTCTCTATGCTTCTCTTTCACCTAATACCGATCTAACATTAGCCAGTCTATTACGTGTCAGTTCTAATATCGATCTAACCTTAGTCAATTACGTGTCAGTTCTAATATCGATCTAACCATAGTCAGTCAATTACGTGTCAGTTCTAATAAACCTTAGTCAGCCAATTACGTGTCAGTTCTAATATCGATCTAACATTAGCCAGTCTATTACGTGTATAGTTTAATATCGATCTAACATTAGCCAGTCTATTACGTGTCAATTCTGTTTACACAGTGAGTTTATAGCACTCAATTTATACTCCACATCTAATTCGCCTAAACATAGAACAATGAACATCTGATGCTTTGGGTGAGAAAAGAATCACTACTGCTTTGTAATTCACACAGGTATCAAGTGATTTCATCTTAGTAAGTGCGTTGTGATCATGTTATAGTACATTAAAGTGTCCGTGTACCTGTTTGCAGAAATCACTCTGAAACGCCCGAAATTCTGGTGATGACGAGTTTGCATATTCTGACGTGTAATTCCGGCTCTGCACCGTGAGGCTCATTTGGACTGTGAGCAAATTACACTTATGAAACTAGTCCACGTGGGCAGAGAAATAGGTGATTACTGCATGGAATAATATGAAATGATTGCATGGAATGGTCGATGATGACTACATGGATTGATAAGTGATGACTGCATTGATTGAAAATGGATTACTGCATGTAATGAAAGAACAAGATTGTATTAAATCAACGGTAATTAATAATTTAATATAGATAAAAAGATGGATGCATGGATGTGTATGGATAGATAGATAGATAGATAGATAGATAGATAGATAGATAGATAGATAGATAGATAGATAGATAGATAGATAGATAGATGGATGGATGGATGGATGGATGGATGGATAGATAGATAGATAGATAGATAGATAGATAGATAGATAGATAGATAGATAGATAGATAGATAGATAGATAGATAGATAGATAGATAGATAGATAGATAGATAGATAGATAGATAGATAGAGTGATAGAGAGACAGACAGACAGATAGATAGGCAGGCAGGCAGACAGATTGATTGATTGATTGATTGATTGATTGATTGATTGATTGATTGATTGATTGATTGATTGATTGATTGATTGATTGGATATACATGTAAATTTCCTTAAATATTTTACTCTTATGGAATGTATCTGACCTACAGATGAAAATTAAAAACGAGAAATCTCTCATTTATCTACCTTCCTCTATCTCAGTTGTATTGGAACTGGATGAACTGGATCCTGTTGATAAAAAATAAACAAATATTAAAAAATAAACAAATATTTCCTATTAATAGAACTTTAACAACAAATGATAAATATATATGTAAATGTTTGTGCGTGTATGTATGCACGACACTCATTATATAGAACTTATATATATATATTTTTTTTTATAATGACATTTCACAAACGTACTAAGTTATGCCATGAAAGTTCTATAATGCATTGAAGTTCTTGGTTGGATTAAAACTTTTAATGGTAGTAGAGAAAGAACAGAGTTATATTAAAACTTTTTTATGGAGATCGGGGAGACAGTTGGAAGATTCTCATTGACCTGCTTCATCGTTCAGTGACTTCGTTATGGGTCGCTGGCTACGATTTCTCCGCTAAAGTTTAAAACATCTTGTACCTTTTCAATTTGACATAACTAAGTAAATATCTTTTGTGCGTATCACTTACTAGTTATCTCTTAGCAAGGCAGAAATTAGTTTTTAAAAAATAATCAAGTATGTATTAATGGCTACAGTGATGAGCATACGAACATGTGAAATGGAAAACATTCGTTCGTAGATCAAAGACCACATAATCTTATTAAATTGTCGTTTTGATTAAGTGTAATGATCCACGGGTCGAACAGTCGATGTTTTGATGCACATTAAATAAAATTATTAATGACCGCTTTATTTGGTAGCAATCATCACAGAGTTGGTGGCCTAAAGGCTGTTGTCGAGTGACTCTTTGGTGCGCGATTGTTGGTCAAGGATCCTTTAGTTCTGATCACTGCAGCTATTGGATTTTCATAGTAAATAGATCAGTGAATTAGGACTTAGAATTATTTTTCTTATATTGTTTATATGATGTTTACTATTCGAATCATTTGTCTTAAAATCGTCCATATTTCGTTGGAGTCGCGCTGCAGATCGAGTTAGGAGAATAGAGTTGAATGAAATGGTGTGCTGATGTATAGTCCTTTAATTTCCTGCACAATCCTGAAAGGGGCACTAATGCTTGGAGCTTGCCTCCATCTATGTTTGGTACAACGATGATTTATGTCCATTCGTGTATCTTGACAACAATGGTATTTTATTAAACGAGTGATTCATGGTTTTCTTTTAGAGGATTGTATTTGACTGCATGTATAAAAAAAAAAAAAAAGAAAGTAAATTGCTCACATTCTAATTTTTATGTCAAACTTCAGGCACGGGGTTGGGGGGGGGGGGTGGAAGCAAAATAATAAACGACTTATTTATGGTGTGTAACTGTGACACAGAATACAGATAAATACAATTCAAACATCCACCATGTCACCATCAATTTAATTTCTATTCCGTGTTATAATCTGACACCACAGTTATCGTAAATTATTTCCATTATGTATTGTAATAAGACACTGCAAGCTTCGGAGAGGGGCAGTGTCATTTATTTACAGTCGTTAAATTTCGATTTAAAGCCTCAGCCTACTACAGTCATACGAATGATAAAGAATGACTACGTTGTGTCATTTGTTGGAACACATTTGTAATCAATACCTGTATTGTGTGGTTGAGAGGGAGGGAGGTACTTTACAGGAGCTGAAGGTAAAAATTAGGTCTATTAGTGTATTTAGATCTATTAGTATTAAGGTCTATTAGTGTATTTAGATCTATTAGTATTAAGATCTATTAGTGTATTAAGATCTATTAGTGTATTAAGGTCTATTAGTGTATTAAGATCTATTAATGCATTAAGATCTATTAGTGTATTAAGATTTATTAGTGTATTAAGATCTATTAGTGTATTAAGATTTAATAGTGTATTAAGATTGATTAGTGTATTTCATTTATTATTATATTATGATCTATCTAATCGTGTATTAAGAGCTTCAGTATATTAAAGCCTATTACTGTATGAAGATCTATCTCTGTAATAATGCCTATTAGTGTATTAAGAGCTATCGGTAAGAGCTATAGACAATTACTGCACTAAGAGCTATCAGTATTACATCTAATTACTGCACTAAGAGCTATCAGTGTCACAGCCAATTACTGCACTAAGAGTTATCAGTGTTACAGCCAAATACTGCACTAAAAGCTTAAGAGCTGTCAATGTTACAGCCAATTACTGCACTAAGAGCTATCAATGTTATGGTCTATTACTGCATTAAGAACTATCAATGTTACAGCCAATTACTGCACTAAGAACTATCAATGTTACATCTAATTACTGCACTAAGAACTATCAATGTTACAGCCAATTACTGCACTAAGAGCTGTCAATGTTACGGTCTATTACTGCACTAAGAGCTATCAATGTTACAGCCAATTACTCCACTAAGAGCTATCAGTGTTACATCTAATTACTGCACTAAGAGCTGTCAATGTTACAGTCTATTACTGCACTAAGAGCTGTCAATGTTACAGTCTATTACTGCACTAAGAGCTGTCAATGTTACGGTCTATTACTGCACTAAGAGCTGTCAATGTTACGGTCTATTACTGCACTAAGAGCTGTCAATGTTACGGTCTATTACTGTACTAAACGTATCAGTGATCTACGACCTATTACTGTGCTAGGGTATCAGTGTACGCTATAGAATGTAAAAACTGAGATGATAAGGACTTATTGTGCGTGCATCCCGATTGTCGCACTTGTAAATAGGATGGTGGGCCCTTAATCTTCTAGAACTATCAAGGACTCTTCAGTGTGTTAAGCGTTACACGAATATTAGGTTTCTTTTGGTACATTAGCATTAAGCAAATACCAAGTTTCCTTCGGTGCGGACAGCGTTACACGAATTCTAAATTTCTTTCCATGCATTCAGCGTTACACAATTACTATGTCTTCTTCAACGAATTGTATACATTCACTTAGTTAATGAAAATGTCGTTTCATAACAATTTTTTTCTAGCACCTATTTATAACACTGAAATTTTATTTATAGAACTTAATTAAATTTATAAATAAACACGTGAAAAAAAGCACCGCAGGGATTATGTATAACTTTCTATATTTATTTACCATCGCTATATTAAGACGATAGCACATCGTTACAAGGATTGTGCATAACTCTCTACATTTATTTACCATTGTTGTATTAAGACGATAGCACATCTTTACAAGGATTGTGCATAACTCTCTAAATTTATTTACCATTGTTGTATTAAGACGATAGCACAAGTTACAAGGATTGTGCATAACTCTCTACATTTATTTACCATTGTTGTATTAAGACGATAGCACATGTTACAAGGGTTGTGCATAACTCTCTACATTTATTTACCATTGCTGTAGGGTTTATGACTGCAATGTGTAACTTTAAGTGATGGTTATATTGACTTTTAAGTAATGTTTCTTTGATGGGAACTTTAAAGGCGAATACATTTATAGGAACCTTGAAGAAATAGTTGCACTGATATAGGCTAAGTAATTAACAGTTACACTGATAGAAAAATAAATTAAAGGAGACTTTAATGGAGACTTCACTAGTGGAACATTTATTAAAATCTGGAAAGTAGTGGTTCATTTAATATAAGCTTGAAAGTAATGGTTAATTTCATAGAATCCAGAAAGTAGTGGTTCATTTCATACAAGCTTGAAAGTAATGGTTAATTTCATACAATCTGGAAAGTAGTGGTTCATTTCATACAAACTTGAAAGTAAAGGTTAATTTCATACAATCTGGAAAGTAGTGGTTCATTTAATGTAAGCTTGTAAGTAATGGTTAATTTCATACAATCTGGAAAGTAGTGGTTCATTTAATGTAAGCTTGTAAGTAATGGTTAATTTCAGAGAACCTTGAAGTCATTTCTTTTTTTTAAAATACATTAATCTAATCCTTGACACTCAAAAATTATCCAATGAAAGTCAAGCTGGAAAGTGCTGATTTCAAAGCAAACAAACAAAGCAAAACATTTTGTCTTCACCATTGAGAAGTCAAGCTGGAAAGTGCTGATGACAAACAAACAAAGCAAAACATTTTGTCTTCACCATTGAGAAGAGTCAGGACGACGGCGGTTGCTATGGTTCCAGAGATGACCAGCAGGATAAGGATGACAGCAAGCACGACTTGGCAACGTCTCTTCCTCCTGAACTGTTTGATGTCCTTGTCTGTGAACAAGGAATTCTGGGAGCCTCTGTCCACGCCAACGGCCGTGTACGTAGGGGATGTGTATGATGGGGCTGTGTATGGCGGAGCTGTGTCCTTGTGAGCTGATAGTGGTGGAGCTTTGTCCCTGTAGGTTGCGTGGGGTGAAGTATTGTCCATGTGGGCTGCTTCTGATGAAGCTTTGTATACATTCTCACTGCTCAAATTTGCCTGCAGGAAAATTAAACACAGGGTAAATGTTGGCATTGTACTGATTATTATTGTACACCAGCTGTTTTAATACTTTTGTTGGTGTGCTTTAAATTTGTGTGGGTGGTTGTGTGTGTGAGAGTGAGTTTTTGACTGTGGATAATAAAAGCGTGTGTTTCTATGTCTGTGTGTGGTTATTTATGTAAGGGGAACTTGTGTGTGTGTGTGTGTGTGTGTGTGTGTGTGTGTGTGTGTGTTTGTGTGTGTTTGTGTGTATAAGTGTATGTGTGTGAATCTCGCAAGGCAGCAAGAAAGAGATTACATGAGTCAATTTAAATCTGTTATTGTTATCGTCTGTTTTATAGTCTGTTTGTTGACATGATTGTAGTAGTCATAGAAAGTGAGAAAAAAGAAATGTTTCTTTGTGCATAAGTATGTGAATGTGTACGTAAAGAGAGCTTGTGTTGTGTGTGTAACTGTGTATGTGTAAATAAGCAGAGTTTGTGTGTAATTGTGTATATTTAAGTGGAGTTTGTATGTGTAATTGTATGTGAAAGTGGATTTTATGCGTGTAATTGTATATGTGTAAGTTTGGTGTGTGTGTGTGTGTGTGTGTGTATGTGTGTGTGAGAGAGAGAGAGAGAGAGTGTGTAAGTAGAACTTGAGCATGAGTGCATATGACAGTGAGAATTTATGTTCATGTTTATGTGCGTGTGTATATGAAAGGGGGTTGCATGAAAGTTAGTGTTTATGGGTGAGAGGAATTTGTATGCTCATGTGTACATCTGTATGCTTTTCTTTCTGTCTCGATAAAGAAATTTATTTTGAAATAATTTGTGGTAAACACACACGAATCTATGCTAAGACAGACAAGAGGTAGTGTTTATAATGATTAATTTAACATTCTAACGCTTTTTATATTTTTGAAGGTTTTATTACTTTTAATTATTAATATTAGGGGATTATAATATTAGTTCAGTGTGAGATAGTTTTCCTTACAGAATTAATATTAGAAACATGAGTTGACGGAGTAATAGAACAGAAGGCCGGGGTTTTAACTGTATGTTTTGTTGTGTATTAAATTCCCTGAACTGTGTTTTGGCATTTAATCTTCTGCGCATCAAGGCTTTGTATTTTGTGAATGTTTTGGAGCGTTTTGTGCAACATGAATTCAGATAGAAGTGTCATTGCTGGCTGATGATCTTAGATAAGCTGTCACGCACTCTGTCCTTTCTTCCTTACTGTTTTATCGACGTTATTCTCGGTATAATATTTTCTCCTCTTTCTCTCTTTCTATTTCTCTCTTTCTTTTCTTTCTCTCTCTCTCTCTCTCTCTCTCTCTCTCTCTCTCTCTCTCTCTCTCTCTAGCTACCTAGCTAGCTGTCTACTTATCTCTCTCTACCTCTTTTCTCTACCACTTCCTCCCTTTCTCTCCCTTTGATTTCTGCTTTACTTTTCTGTATTCCTTTCTATCTGTCTCCCTCTCTCTCGCTCTCTTTCTCTATTTGTCTATTCCTTCTATCACTCTTTCTTCCTACTATTCTTCTATTCTTTCTCGCACTCTAAACATCACTAACACTCTTCCCCTTTCTCTTGCTCTCTCTCTCTCTCTCTCTCTCTCTCTCTCTCTCTCTCTCTCTCTCTGTACCCGTTTCCATCAGTATATTCTTTACAACTAACAATCGCGATAAATTGTCCAAGTGTTTAAGAAAATCAACAAAGAAATATACAGACAGCACCAAGAATGAAATTCTATTTCAAAACTGTCTTTTTGTTTCAAGAACATCGTTCTACTTCTGTCCTCTTGTCTCAGCAACATGACTTGTTCTACCTCTGTCCTCTTGTCTCAGCAACATGACTTGTTCTACCTCTGTACTCTTGTCTCAGCAACATGACTTGTTCTACCTCTGCCCTCTTGTCTCAGCAACATCACTCGCTCTTCTTTCGTCCTCTTGGCTCGGGAACATCACCCGTTCTACCTCTGTCTTCTTGTCTCGAGAACTACAAGTCAATGCCCAGTTCAACAAACTGAGCACTTCATCTTCAGGCAGATCAGCTTCAGTGACACGGACTCTCTATCCATTCTATTCTAGCATGTTATTATCTAATCCGTCTGTCACAGTCTGATAAAAATGTCATGACTCTTTGACCCACTTGTTTGTTTTTCAAACATCAAAATTTGAAAGTCCTTTGTTTGGAGCTCTCCCATGATACTTCAGTATCGAGAAGCTTCCAACAAAGAGGTCAGAGACATTATGTAACTTTGGACCATTGTCTAAGTTCTCGAACCAACCACATACTACGTGACCAGTCACGTGATGCACCTTATGATTTTTAATAAATACGGGAACGCGGTTCTGTAGAGTCACTCCGAGATACAAGAAGCCAGACGCCGCTTATTCGTTGAGTCGCATAGGAACAGCCGACGCGTTTGCTGAGATAGCACCTCGATTTCTCACTAAGGTATTGAATTTATTTAATTGTATTTTGCATTGTTGAACATGTATGTAATTTTGTGCTATGCATTGCTATTGAGCTTAAGCACGGTTCGTTGATAAATGACAAAAACCTATGAGTATTGTATATAAATCATTGTAACTCTTTTCCCATTGTAACTTTAATTTATATAACTTTAAATTCACTAGAGCCAGGAGTGCCTGAGCCCGACATGAATTTTCTATTGTAATTCAAATTATTGCGTGTAAATTTTAATGTAAATTGTAAAGCACTTTGCTTGGTTTGAATTGTCCCTTTTGTATGAACTCTAAATTTTAATGTTGTAAATATTTGGTAATTCATACGTCATGCTTGTTAAATGCAACATGCGTGAGATTATAATTTTTATCTAAAATTGTAAACGACGCGTTCTAGCCCGAGCATTTATAAACTGATCCTGCTTAGGTAGGCGACTTTGAAGCAAGACGATTACGAAAAACACTTTTGCTTTCAGGTCGGTTTCTGTTTCCTACTCCTTATCCTTGTTCCACTGAAGTTGTTCATGCTCTACGAGTGAGCTGAATCCACTGTTGTCCTATTGCCATTGTCCTAGTGCTGGCGCGCAGGTCTGCACGTCTGTCTATACTCACCATTCCATTCAGCGATACTGAAAGACAATTCCATTGTTATGCTGTATGCATCTTTGCTGAAGGAAGACAAGTGAGATAGACTGGTCTGGACTGGATTCGAACACGTGGACCAACATTCGCAAGTTAAGTCATAACTTGGTGTACCAAAAATCAAAAGGAACTTTGTTCTCATGGCAATTCTCTAGTTGACAATTTAAAGCACGTTGATTGCTACGGCTTAGAATTAGACTTCGCGTTTGTATATTAACTGTTTGTTAAATTGTTAAACTTATTAAATCTTATTTTTAATTGTTAATCTTCTTTGTAGTACATTTTTATGCATGATAGACCTATAGATTTCTTGGTTTTGGATGGGGGCGAATGAGCTGAATGACATAACGTATGCATATTAATTTAGAGGAATTTAACGACTCCAAAGCCAGCTTTGTACGCAAATTGTCAGTTTGTAAATCTGTTGTCTGCACTACAAGACACATTTTAAAGTTAGTCAAATGATAATTTGGGCAACCAGTCTGTTTAGGTCAAACGAGAAGGAATTAATTTAAATAGTAAATTAAAGTTTCCATAATTTCCTAAGCAGGGTCTCTAAATAAATACTGGAAACGTAACACCGTCCTATTATATTTCTTACCTTGCTCAGGTATGTAAAGGCCTGGAAGAAAAGATATATCAATTACTCTATCAATTAGGTATTTTTGCGTTTCTGTTATAGACATTTACGAAAAGGGTGTCAGATTATTTCAAGATTGTCAACAATACCCGGCTGAATATAAAAGAATGAATTCCTTTAACAGCTCTGCAGATGAAATCGTGTGATAGTTGAGCGTACTCGAATCTGGACTAGGGGACGGAGGTTAAGCTTTGCCCTTGTTCACAGTGATTCGTGCCTTCTTCAATAAAAATCTAATGTCATTGAGCTTAAACACGCTCTCTTTCCATCATATACACACACGCACTCACACACACATACACACAGGCGCACGCATGGAGATATGTACACTTGCAGGCTCAGAGATAATGAAGATATTTTAAACATTGCTTTGTACAAAACAGATGAGCTGTTAAGCAACATGCCCCTACTCTGTACATTAGCACGTTTAAATATGTTGTTGTTTTTGTTTTTTGTTTCTCTCTGTGGTTTAGTTAGACAAATGCCCGAATAAAATCTTTGAAACAACATGATTGGACAGAGATTAGCATGTCACTTGTCGCATGAAATTTTTCAAAACTTGTTTTGTTTATTTGGTCGTTTTTAATATATAGTACTATTGAACTATTTCTAATCATTGTTTCCTAAACGAATACATGGTTGTGTAACGATTGCTTATGGTACAAAATGAGTGGTATATAATCAACTGTTTATATGGATTAAGTAATGACTGCTTTCAGTACAAAAATACTGGTATGTAATCAAATGTTTACGTGGTCGAGTAACAATTGTTTTTCGGTACACCAATGTGGTAAATATCAAATGTTTACTTTCAAGTACAGTAACTTTATCCATCAACTAATTATCCAGTGAGATAACATTTTTTTAAAGTAGCAATTTATCTTTCGTCACAATTGTTTTCTTGGAATTGCTTTCTAATTCGAGAACACTGTTCCCTCTTCATCACATGTATAGAAATGGTGTTTTGCATTCCTATTCGTGACCAGCTGTTAATTCATGCCGCATTTCTATTCGTGACCAGTTATTAACTCGTGCCGCATTCCCACAATAGCATAATTCTTTTTTATTTGCAGCTGAGAGCTCTGATATCCTTGCCGAGCGATCTGAAGATATTCTTCATTTCTTGACTGTAATCCAAAGCTTCTTTGGCTCATCATTTAATAATGACAGGTCAAAAAAGGTCATCTACTTTTTGTGAGTGTAATGACACCCAACGGCATTGGCCAGGGTCATAAAATATAAAGTACAAACTTGATTTAAAGGGAAAAAGCATACATTCAAAATGATATGCAAGCAGTTCGTAAAAAGAATCACAGCTGTTATAAGAATATATAATTATCTATGACGTTTTCTTAAAATATTTAGTTGTGTTTGAAATATGAAAACATATAACCCTTTTCTCCACACTTTTAAAAACTACCCGTTTGATAAAGAAGCAGACATATGTTTATCATCACTCATAATGTTTGCGAGTGAGTGGAAAGTTTATTTTAATCACCAAACACAAAACTATCATTTCAAATCACATCAGTCTGGAACAGAAATCTTTTTGTCATTATTTTTCTTTTCTTTCTCTATTTTGTTTGGGGGTGGGGGGGGATAAACTAGGGTTTATTTTGTTAGGCTGGTTGTCTGATCTTGAGTCGGGATATTTATCCCGTTTGCTTCGTCACGGTAGATCAAATTTCAGACATTAGGTTTTCGTTGTGGCTATTGATACTTTGATTTTTTTTATTTTTTTTTGGGGGGGGTCGTTTCTAATACTATTTTTGTCTGCATCTTCAAATAAAGATAATTCTTTATACTGTAATTGTTGTAGAACACAGATGGCGTCATTATTTAAGACATAGCGTCACTATTATAAAATGTATGTCGCGACACTGTTCTAAAGCAGAAGTGAAGTTACTGTTCTAAAGTATAGATCAAGCCAGTTCAAAAGTTCATGACATTGTTCTATAACGTTGGTCAGGTCACTGTTCCTGAGTATAGCACGCCTGTTATAAACCATGAGTCATATGGCTGTTCAATAGCATGGTTCGTGTCAAAAAGTAAATGAAGAAATTATTTAGAGAATTGCACCACTTTGGGAGTGAAATTGCATTCTGTTACTGGCATAAGATTGTCAGAGTTGTTTAGAAAATTGCACCACTTTGGGAGTGAAAGTGCATTCTATTACTGGCATAAGATTGTCAGAGTTGTGGCATTGAAACAATGAGATCTCTTAGTCTAACTCCCACATTAACCAAGGTCATGCACTCGGCTTTCCAGGTAGTGGTTTTACATCAGCTGGAGAAGTCATACACAAAGGAAAAAACTCGCCCAAATGAAACAGCTACACTGCAATGATAATTTTTTGCCTCAAAAATAGTGCAAAATGTTCACTTATGCATTTTAACATGCGTGTTGTTTACTTGTACATCTGTGCGTAATGTTCACTTAAATGTATGAAATTTTACATGCTGCTGACTCTATAAATGATGTAGTGAATAATGTTTTACTTACAGACGATGTCCAACATGACACATCTATAATCATGCGATGTTTGCTGTTTTCTCTCTCTCTCTCCCTCTCTCTCTCTCTCTCTCTCTCTCTCTCTCTCTCTCTCTCGCTAGCTTTCTATCTATCTATATCTTATTATATGTCTCTCTCTTTCTCCATTTATCTTTCTACCTTCCTTTTAATCTAAAGTGTTCATCATTTAACATCTGATATAATGCAAAATGTTCACTGGTGTCAGAGGGGTCTAGGCAAATTATGCCGATTTTCTAAAAACTTTTTTCTATATTTAATTAATAATTCTTTTATTATTTTATGAGGAATATAGTACAGCTAGCTAAGTTGCGTACATGTGGCGCAATAGTTGTTTACGACCTATTAAGATGTGGGTCATTCAAAAAGATGAAGGACGCAGAGGGTTGAAGGGGAATGGCAGATGGGGAACCACTAGCCGGATACGACACTTGGTCATTTGGTCATTCCCGTTCCAAATCGTGACGTAGTAGAATCCGCTAGCTGACCTAGAGACCATAAAGGGGGAGATAACATTACCAGCTTGGACACGTCAGCTGATTTATCTGTCAGTGTGTTATTGAGTAATAGCCCGAATCTTTGGCATATTCACGGAAGAAAAGTCAGGCCGTCCGATTGTCGCTAGTATTAGAAGAGAATTGATAACCAATATTGATATTTGGGGAATCTGATATAGTGACAGAGTCGTTAAACATAACCAGACACGTGACAATTGGTATAGCTGAAATATTGCCAATTGTTCACTGGTGTAGCTAAAATATGCAAAATGTTTTACTGTCTTGCATATGAAATGCCCAACACTTCACATATGAAGTGCTGCAAAATATTTAATAATTATTCTCTCTCTGACGTGTTCAATATAATGCAAAATATTTAATAATTAATTATTCTCTCTTTGACGTGTTGGATATAATGCAAGATATTTAATAATTAATTATTCTCTCTTTGACATGTTGAATATAATGCAAATTATTTCATATTCTACGTCAGAAATGTCCAGTTTTTATATAATGATGTCCAGTAATTTACATAGTCTAGTTTATGCCACCCACTTCAACATTTGTGGGTCAGTAAAAAAAGAGTGGTAACAGGGTGCATGTAGTTTACTTAGATAAAACTCACGTGTGTCTGAGCTATGTGACTACCTACCCCTTTATTGTATCTTTAATATGTTGGTGTATGGGTGGAAGGAGGAAGGGGAGAGAATGGAAAGCCTGTATATCTCAAAGCTGTGGTATCTATCATTTGAACCATTGACCCTAAGCTCCTAACTTTGCCCTTATGCTTATGCAGCCAGGCATTTTTAAGAATGAAACGGTAGATGGGCGTGGTGAGGTATTTAGTGATATAACACGAATTCGTTTTATTTCAAATATCTCATTCGTGCCATAACCAGTGCTGTATACATATCATACAAAATTCCCATTCCTGCAACATACATTCTACTCACTTGTAATGGACTAGAGTGAATTCTTACGATATTATGGAATAATAATTATTCGAGCGCAACTGCTGTTAATGTTGTCAGATTCTTCTCGAAATCAAATTAGATTGCATACATGAATACACAAGCTCAGCTTCCAGCTACCGGTTTTTTTTTGTTGTTGTTGTTTTTTGTTTTTTGATTTTTTTGATTTTTTTTTTTTTTTTGGGGTGGGTATTATTGTAGTAGAGATTTTCCCTGACTGTTAGTCAGCAAACAAATTATCGAAGAATTCCCAAAACAGTTCCCAAAATAGAAGAAATTCAGAAATGCCTTTAAGTCAGGAAACAAGAGAAAATAACCCAGGCTAGCAGTCACTAGTTCAACTCTGGAGTGATCGCTCATCGAGTTGCATAGATCTAAATCACGTATTTTCAATCTTTTCTTAAAATTTAAGCAAGGACCGAACATTAATTCGAAAGATACTATTTTCCATGAAAGACAAACAGATTCTGCTGGTCGGGTACAAGTCACGTGTCATTGTAATTCACAGGAAGGGGGCTCAGTTTGTAGAAAACTACAATCAAACAGGAATTACGCTTCTTGAAACTCTGCTGCGCTGTCTAATAGATATAATCTGTTAGAGAGACTTAGAAAACTATGGTGAAACAGGAATTAGCGCTTCTTGAAATTCTGCTTCATTGACTATTAAATATAGTCTGATAAAGAGACAGGTTTTTTTGTTTTTTTTTTATTTTTGGGGGGTAGCAGGAATCAGATGGGTGGAGACGTCAAAAGGTTAGGTGGCGTTCACTGTAAACGTATTAAGTCAGTGAAGTGTAAATCACAGCACTCCACAAACTAATGTAGGTTTAGTGCCGCTTCAGTGCACGTAACCTGTGCTTTGGTCGGCAAACTTTTGTCACGCTCCCAACTTTCGCAAACCTGCGTGACACCATCGTCTAGCTCTTGACACTGGTGCCAGCGAGTCAAAGAAGCTGCCAATGCCCATGCAGAGTACATCCGGCTCTGACGGCTTTGTTCCAACTGCAAGGAGCACGAGAGAGTGACATCACTGCTCAACGATGACAAAAGAAGTTTTCTTAGCGGCTGAACCGGATCTTGAGCGAGAACTAACTGTAGCCAAAGACTGAGGTGGCCAGGAGGGGCAGTTGGCGTTGGAGCCATAGATTCTAATCAAAATATTCATCGACTGATTGATTTATGGCTATAGTAGGCGATAAGTAGAAATAGGTCAATAGATCACTTTATTTCTTTGTCATTGTTTGTAGCCACGGTCCTAAGTAAACGTTTGCATTAGTTTCGCATGCCTTTATTTTATATTTTTTGCACCATTCAGGTCGGCGATGACATGATATTTGAAATTTGGGAATATCAAATAACCATTGCGCGAGCGGTAGATATTTGAGATTGGTAATAACCAATCAGCAATGAAGAAATGTTAAGAGCTCTCGAGTTTCTTTCGTTGTTGAGGAGAGGGGTACAGCTGGTTGCTTTTCTTTCTTTGGTTTAGAATTTTGTTTTACTTTCAATTAACCAACAAAACGCAACATGTCGTTGAGCTGAGTTCAAAGGTCACTTTAAGTCCTCATTAAATATTTTAACATTTAATTAACAAGTATCGAAAATGTATTATAAATATGATAATACTCAAGATCAATTATAAGTTTTCTCAACTGTCTGAATACTCTAAAATCAGAATAATTTTTCCAGTTTTCTACTGTAACATTTCTATGTGTATAAATATTAGTTTAACTGATTGTCTTCTCTTTGTAATTAATTGTCTGATCAGTATATTTTGGTAAGTGTATTAAATGGTGGCGTTGAGATCAAACTATAATTAGTTACAGGTATTTATAAATAGTAAAATAAATAGTTGAAAATATTACAGTAAAACTTATATAAATAATAAGCCTATGACTGCAGTGTTCAAGTATTTGTGATAACACACGTACAAAAATATCACCCGACTATAGGCTTACTGCTTTTAACTGGTTCTACTGCTGACAGTCATGGCTTGTCACATCCATCTAGGACTGCTACTTTGTAACTAGTTCTTCCAGTGTGTAAAATCATGTATGGTTGACTTGTACCGCATGTTTTAACTTCAACTTCAAAGTTCTCATTTCATAACCACTAGTTTGAAATTCTCCGATCAGCTAGCAATACACGAATTTGTAAAGTATAACTTCTAATAGCACAATAAATAAGACGAGTGGAAATATGACAAAACCTCACAATCTTAAACACTTAGTCACACTCTACTGCCTACATAGACTAAACATGTGCAGAAAAAGACAATACCCTACAGCACTCTATTACAATGTCCAACCATAGACACTCACCGTACAACCCTTAAAACCAAAACAGCACATGCAGAAATGTCATTCGCAATGGAAACACTACTGCACCCACAACAATAACACGAAATACAAATGCACAAAGCAGTCATAGACTTTCTATAAGACGTAAATACACGAGGCTAAATATAGCATTTCAATACAAAGAAGAAAAACATTAAGAGAACTCTCTGGTCTTCCTCAATGAGAAAAGCTGAGTAAAACATTCACACACGCACGCACACACACACACGCACACACACACACACACACACACACACACACACACACAAGCACCAAACTAAACACAAAAATACGAAACGGATTGACGTCACTTATCAATGACGAGCCATCCAAGCAAAACAGTACGGTTCCATGAATAATATCAGAACTAGATAATATCACGTTTGATTATCTTACATCCGGATATTTTCAGTTAGAACTGTTCACTGAACAGCGGTTTCTGGTAAAATACTTTATTTATCGATTCAAGTAATTCAAGCACACGACCTATAATTAGCTCAACATCGAAAACCAGAGACAGATCCATTCACGACAGTAACCACCTCCACCCCGCAACACCATGTCAGATACCCTCATGGAAGGCAAGTGAGAGGTGGGCCCCACAGGAACATACAAGCGAGAACCGCCTAAGTAGAAAGGTTCCTTCCGTTCCAATGGGCAAAAGAAGAGAAGAAAAAGCACAGTTTCATTAAAATTCATCTCAAATATGTGGATGGATAGGTTTGATAGGAGTGCACAGCAAACACCTCTCCTCTAAAGGGCGCAGTGTCACTTTTTTTCTTTCTTACTGCTTCATCGCCTATTTGCATATTTTGGAGCGGCTTCGTCACGGTCTGATAGATGTAGGGTTGCACTGTTAGTTTCTTCCCTCTCTTTCCTTTTTCTTTTTCTAAACTAAGCGTCCAGAAAGCAGTATAGTTATTAAATCTTAGTAGGACCCAAACCAGAAGTACCAACGCCTTTTTCTCTTCAATTGTACGACGTTTCCTCATTTTGTTGTCTGAACATGACGCCGCGTACCGCGTACCGCGTACCGCTACGAAAGTTAAGTTCTTCGCTTGTGGGGTGAAGGCCACCAGAACTTTTTACTGAATAGACCAAATCCTTGTCAGAGTCATGGCGCGGCATTGATTTAACCTTGTGGGTCATGACTTGTCAAGGCGATAGATTTCTCGTGAGGCTTCCTCAAGGTTGTAAAACTCGCGAGTCGAGTGAACCAAAACAATACAATAACGACTGAGACCATTCGCGCTCGAGCAGGCGACATAACTCCGCGTATAAATAAAAGTAAAGATTAGCAACCACAATTTAAGAGTGTGTTTTCGGGGCAATAACTCAGGTGGCTCCGACTGCAAAGAATGCCAACATTAACAGTTTTAATTCGAGGATATTTACGAGACAATAAGCGGCGGGTAAAGCAAGAAATCTCAACACTTACAAGCTTTTGTTTGTGTTTGTTTTTTTTAAAATATAGTAGCGATGACTGTAATTGTACGTTCGTGCGAAAGCAGCCTACTGATAGGGACAGGTTTACGTAGAATCGGGGGGAATAACTCTTTAGTTATGCAAACAAACATAATACTGTAGTTAAATATCTTCGCGCAATAATGGCAGGGAGTTTAACTCTATAGTTATGGAAGCAAAATGAAACAAAAAGATAAAATATGACAGTGTTAAGTCTCTTCGCGCAGCAATGAGAAGAGGGTGGTGGTGGATAACTCTATAGTTGTGGAAACAAAGCAAAAAAGATATTAATATAACAGTATAAATACCGCGCACCAATGGGAGGGGAGGATAACTCTATAGTTGTGGAAACAAAACAAAAAAGATATTAATATAACAGTATAAATACCGCGCACCAATGGGAGGGGAGGATAACTCAATAGTTGTGGAAGCAAAACAAAAACAAAAACAAAGTCACAGTAATAAGACCGCGCATCAGTGGCAGGGAAGGACAACTCTATAGCAACAGTTTTCAGACTTTTCGCGCAAGTGGGCATGACTTCGAAAGTGTTTAAGCTAAGCGTGTTGTTTTGCGAGTGTGTCAATTGCAAAATAATTATAATGACAGTCTACTCAGAGAAATGCTGATAAAATGGCTGTAACAGCCTCAATCTCAAAACCAAATGTTAAATGTCCGGCACTCGAAAAGTAAATAGCAAAAGATCGATAAATCGCCTGAATTTGGCTCTTGCACAATAATGCTAGAAAATGAATCATGAAAAATTAATTCGACACTATTTTGGGGACACTTACATATTAAAATAATTATTGCTTGTTTCATAATTCTTTCTGTCTGTTGCTTTACGACAGCTTTAATTTAATTATATCCGTCAGAAACTAATGAGCTTCCGTTGGTTAGTCCGTTTGCAAATTAAGAAAATATCCTTTGTTTTTAAGAACATTTGCGTTTGGCAAGGTTTTTTTCCTCGGTTTTTTTTCGGTTCATTACTGGTTGCTTGCTTGCTTGGTTTAAATAAACATACTTCAGAGAGTTGGAAATTTTTGAATTTTCTATTTTAAATTACTTTTATTTATCAAAGCGTTAAGGCTGGGAGAGGGTGGGTGCTAGCCGGTTCTTTCATTGGTTCAAACTGTTGACAAGAAAATCCTCAATTGAATGGATCCATTGCGGTTAAGGTGAACAATCGTTTCAGTTTATCAAAACGTCAGCTGCAATTAATGTCGCATTATCAGCCTGGTGATATTTTATTATTCTTTATTTAAAACACAAGTATAAATCTGAATGAATATCTTGGTATAAGGGGTATACTCTTGTTTTTATTTCTAATTATGAATAAAAACGGAAATCTGACAATTCCTGTTTAAATAAATACACGAAAAAATATTTTTGCTTTCTGTACTAAAAGCTTTGTGACTCTCTTTCAGTAACTGAAAGTAGTCACCATAATCACTGTCCATAAATAAAGTCAATGTACAAAGTCAATCATGTCCATCAATATCTTATATTGTTCATCTTCTCTTTCAGGTAAACTCTTAAACAGGCAAGCTATTAAGCGAGCAAATCCACTCCCCCAAGTTCTATTTCATAAACATTCAAAAATAAATAATGTCCTTAACAATGAACGTGATTTTAAATAGTTCTGCCTCAGATCTGCTCTTGCCTAACTATGATATGTTTGTCCATTTTAGGGCAATGTTTTACCGTTTGTATATAGAATTCTATGCATGGTTAATATAAAATAAATATATGAATACACAGTAAAATGTCTTCAAAGTAAGATTAATGAAACGAACCAATATAAAAATCCTACCCTTTTCTTTCTACTTTATTAATAGCTAAGTTTACAATAAATAAAAATCTAATAAAGATGAATTAGCCACATATATGATTTTTATAAACCCTAACCGATTTAGCTAAGCAATGCTTGGCATGCATGTGGACTAAATCATGAGCATCACTCTCAGTCAACTACCCTAAAGCATAAATATAAATGTGTGCGTGTGTGTGTGTTTATATATTTGAAAAACAAAATGGAAAAAGCAATATAGTACTCAAGAGAAAAACCAATTAATAAAGCTAGTTTTATAGATTTATGGTGAGCCGTATTATAAAATAAATCTCTTGCCTATGCAGAAAGAGTTCAGGAAAGGTCACACTCCTTGTCTAATTTGGCAATCAAAAGAACGAGTCCCCATCGAGTTTTTTAAAATTACTGCTGTAGTTATTGCTCTATGTTACATTGTTCGTTTCATTAAAATCAATCTTGTTATTGCTGTTGTTGTTTAATGTCAGTACTAATGGTTTACAATTGTTCTTGTTCTTAATGTTAGCGTTGTTTTATTCTTCACATAGGAGTGTTAGTGTTTCTCTATGGTACTGTGGCCATTCATGTTACTTCTGTATTCGTATTGTTATTATTATTTTATTATTATATTTTTTACTATTGTAATTTTGTCATTACTTATTCGGTAAGTATTTGACGCTGAGTTGTAAATTAATTCTACCCCTTTACATGCTTGATTGATGCCCTTCAACCAGAATATTTCGTTCCGTGCATGTGTTTAATTAATGTGTTTAACATTGTCAATAAATCCTTAAAAGCACAAAATCCAAACAAAATGTATAACCTGTCTCTCCGTCACACATTCATAAAGAATTCAAAGGAAAGAACAAAACAAAAACAAGAAATCAATAACAATTATAGTTGTTATTGATTTCTTGTTTTTGTTTTGTTATATAATCACCGATTGCTCCATCTAATATTATTAGATTGAATATTATCTTTTCTCAACCATATCTATAATCAGATCTCAAAGCAATCGAGCACGGTGACCCAGATTTTGCAGGCTGTTTTAATTTCGAGGTGGAACATAGTCAAATGCCAGAGTGGAATTGCGTACGCGTTCGTTGCACAATGCTCTGTGTGCAGATACAGTTTTAAGTTACAAGTGTCGCTAGAAATTACTCTGGAATTTCCTGAGCACATCTGCCTGGTCAAAAATAGAATATTATTTATCGATCGAGTCAGATTAAGGGGGTATTTTGTTCATAGTATATTCCCGCCTATATCGACCCTTAGATGAAAAGATCGTTTTGTCAATTGTCAAAGTAGAACTTGGATTAAATAGCTCTCCTGTTTCTAAGTTCAGAAAATCAGAGTAATGTTCTCTACTTTATAAGAATCGTGTTCTTGAACTGAACTGAAATCCACAAAAATTAAATTAATTTAATTGTAAATTGAATACTTTATTACTGTAGGTCTTGCTACTGCGGGGTTAGAGCCCAAATTATAATTTAAATTCTGTGTGTCTATCTTTACAAAGCTCTAAAGCATCCTTGACCTTCGATACGTGGGAGACTTTGTGTGAGTGAGTGGCTAAGGCGCCCAAGGACAAACCTTCGAGCACGTGGGAGTTTTTACATGGCCAGCTTTATGTTGCATTGTTATGGTCACAGTCAAGGTCATTTGCTAAATGAAGCAGAGAAGAGTCAATTTTAAGATTTTTGCAATTATTTTCATAAGTAATCTATAATTATTCCAATTCTTTGTTTCAGTCTCTGCGAAACGCTAAAGTGTCCTTGGCCTTTGAGCATGTGGGAGTTTTTTCTATAAAAGAAAACAGACGGTCAAGATCCTTTTACTCACAATGTGACTTATAATCAAACACGTGGGAGTATTTTGGGAGCAAGCAGGTATTTTCACATGGCCAGTTTTGTGTTGTATTGTCGCGTTCACGAAACAGAGACAACATCAAAGTACTCATTAAAAAAACGACGTTCAAGGTCATTTGCTAAATAATGCTCGAATTTTCACTCGCAATGTCTTCCAATAAGCAAATTTATTTATGTTCCTAGCATTGCATTCCATTTTAATTTTCCACCCTTTACACTCTAGTAAATAAATGTAAAGTGAGAGAGTGTTTCCGTATTTCTAAATCAATATACAGCTGTTGGTTTTATTTCTAGCTGTTTATTTTTAAACTGTTTTTTTTTATTGAGTTTAGTTGTCACTGCAACATGAATATTCACACTTTAAGCGTACACAAAACCAGAGCAAGTAAAAGAGTTGACGGTTTGGCTCAATAACAAATTCATTAATTTCTCTCCAGACTTCTCACTTGTAATACGATGTCCTCTTACCACCACAGTCTTACCACTACAGTTTTACCACTAGAGTCCTATCATTAAAAATTTCACACTTGTTTAATCATTACAGCCTTGCCACTACAATTCTATCATTACAGTCTACTTCTACAGTCATACAACACATTCTTATCATTACCGCCTTACCACTACAATTCTATTATTACAGTCTAATTTTACAGTCATACAACACATTCTTATCATTACAGCCTTACCACTACAATTCTATTATTACAGTCTAATTTTACAGTCATACAACACATTCTTATCATTACAGCCTTACCACAACAGTGTTAGCACTATAGTACATTCTCAGTATTACAGTCGTATTTACAGTCTTAACATTACACTCTTACTGTTAGTCTTAGCACTAAAGTGTCATTGCAACCTTACCACAAGTCGTACCATTACAGTCTTACCACCACAGCCTTTATAATTACAGCCCTACTATTTTATAGTCTTACCCCTATAGCCTTACTCTTACAGTCCTACTAATATATTCTTAACATTACAGTCTTATAACTATAGCTTTAATTACAGTCTTACTGCATTTGTCTTATCACTGTAACTTTACCATTGTATTCTTATCATTATAGTCTTACCGCTCTAGTCTTACCGTTAAGGCTTACATTAAATCTTATCACTGTAGTCTTACCGCTCTAGTCTTACCGTTAAGTCCTACATTAAATCTTATCACTGTAGTCTTACCTTCATATTCTTATCATTATAATTTTACATTACAGTTTTACCACTACATTCTTACAACTCTAGTCATTCTATTAGAGTCTTACCATTATGAATGTTTTCGATTGATGAGAGACTTGTATTTCAAACGTACTATTTATTAATATTGGATTATTTGCTATCCTTTTAGAACGTTTTGAGAATTTAAAGGAAAATATTTATCACTCAGCAAACGAAATAAATATATTTAATCTTTCTTAATATACATAATAAATATTATAGATGTATATAAAGCAAGGCCTTCTAAGGATAAACAGTCATTTGAATTTATGAAAGTCATATATTCCATATTGCATCAGATTAGATTAGTTTAGATTGGACAGAATTATTAAATTAACATTAAATTAGGTTTCAGACTGTAGATTTAAATTTAAAATAGGTTAGAATGTTAGATATCATTTTGATTCACTTAAATTAGATTTAGTCATAATTACAGTAGCTATTTACATGAATATGATTTAGTCATACATGCAGTTCAAGATTATATTTAAATTAGGTAATAATAATTTTTAAAAGAGTAAATTATAATAAAGATCATATTTCAATTAAATTAATTTTAATATTTACTATATTTGATCAACGATTACAATCGATTTGCTGTATTCTCATGTTAGAGAATTGATTTAAATTACCTAAAGGACTCGTGTTATTATTGACAAATACATTAGCTGTATTCTCATGTTAGAGAATTGATTTAAATTACCTAAAGGACAAATACATTAGCTTAAATATATTAGGATCATAATAATATTGTTAGCTACTGGCAGTGACAAAGTTCAAATGCCCAGATTAATTTACTTTATTTTATAGTTTTTCAAAGTCATTGGATAAAACAAATTGACAGAACTATTTTATAACAAATTAAGTTAAAAATCGGGAAATAACATTTTGCTTAATTTTCTGTGAACACATACCCGTGGCCAGGGCCTGAAGAATAGACCACGCATTGTTTTAGCATCAATTCGGTCCCTCCATGACGCCCCTCCCTGTCCATCCATATCGAAAAATGATTTTGACTGCTTTTCTGTTGACATTTTTGGTAGTTGGTGTCTTTAACACAGGTAATGTTCAGTGATATTTATTCTTCTTTGAAACATAACTTCTCTTCGACGTTTGGTTTTGTTTGCTTGGCGTCCACACTCATATGTCAAAAGTGAGTTCGAACCTTGGCACTGACTTTTGCAAAATACCCGTACAACACGTCGCAATGTCCACCAGATCTTTCAGAATTGCATTAAATATATTTCATTGTGGTGACGGGAGGTGATTAGTGAAACAAATCAAGGCCTCCCACGATCAGCACACCGCTTTAGAGCCGTCCACGAAATCAGCAAAACGGTTAAAGCAGTGGACACGAAGCCTAAATCAACCAATCAAATCCGCTCAAAGGTAATTACGGTCCATTAGTAAATACAAAAAGTCAGTAGCATTCCAAGAGGACTTGAAAGTAACAATATAATCACTGAAGTGAAATATCAAGGCATTGATTTATAACTTTTCGGTCGACTGTTTATTTTATTCGTATTGTGTTTATTCAGCCTAACCAGCCTGCAAGCAGGAAATATTCGTATTATATACTGCCTGGCGAGTCAGACTTGGTTGCAGTAGTTGGCACACCTACTAGCTAATCAAAATAGAGGGTGCCGCAAGCCGGATACCGGGTGGATCAACTGAACACTTCGCGCACAGCTAGAGATTGTTAACAGACCTACGGGTAGATATATACTTATGGGTTTTCCTACTTCACCGGCAGTATTCTCTGGGCGTGTGGTGCAGTAATGGTTCCAACGCACGTAATATCGGAAGTTGGGCTGTCTTTTTTTTTTGGCAAAGATTTATTGAAACAGTAACTGAAGACCATTGCGGCATAAGAGCCTTACTGAGTAATATTTATGATCTTTCGTAACGCACTGTAGAAAAGCGTGACATGTGGTTCAATGTGTGTTTGCAATAAGTAATATTTATGATCTTTCGTAACGCACTGTAGAAAAGCGTGACATGTGGTTCAATGTGTGTTTGCAATAATTAATATTTATGATCTTTCGTAACGCACTGTAGAAAAGCGTGACATGTGGTTCAATGTGTGTTTGCAATAAGTAATATTTATGATCTTTCGTAACGCACTGTAGAAAAGCGTGACATGTGGTTCAATGTGTGTTTGCAATAATTAATATTTATGATCTTTCGTAACGCACTGTAGAAAAGCGTGACATGTGGTTCAATGTGTGTTTGCAATAAGAAAATAACCTAAACAATCCTCCGGGGTTTGACGGCTGTTGTGGAAAGAGTGCTGTATATGTAAATACATTGTTACCCTGATAATCAGTGAAGAAAAACACCCAGTTTGAACTGCGGCTAATAATTAGCACGCGTGCAAATGACTGTAATTACAGTTTTTATTTTATTTTTATTCATATTTTCAGGCTGGTTGTCATGTCTGCAGTGCAGCAAGCATATACTGGCAGGGAGAGATTGATTAAAGCATTCACTATGCGAGTATCGAGCGTGTGCGTATGTGCGTGTGTGCGTGCGATATGCTGGAATATACACAAACCATTCTCATGTCCTAATCCAGCCAAGTCACAAGGTACACGACACGAGTGCCGAAGACAAAAATACCAGAATATTTTTCTTTATTAAAAAAGACATACTCGAGCGTGTAATGTGTTGTGTATGCACAGTCTTACCACAGTAGACGTACACCTGCAAGCACTCAAACACATTCAATTATTCTTTCTGAAGTACAAAACAAATGCATAAAATATATCAACGATATTTATGGGGCTACTCAGAGGTGGAATCAAGGGTGAGTCATGGAATAGGAGTCAGCTAAACGTACTTGGATAGTTTTATTCTTTAATCCCACTAAACCATCCTTGAATAACTTTAATACATAATCCCACTAAACCATCCTTGAATAACTTTAATACATAATCCCACTAAACCATCCTTGGATAACTTTAATACATAATCCCACTAAACCATCCTTGGATAACTTTAATACATAATCCCACTAAACCATCCTTGGACAACTTTAATACATAATCCCACTAAAACGCCCTTGGATAACTTTAATACATAATCCCACTAAAACGCCCTTGGATAACTTTAACATATAATCCCATCAAAACGCCCTTGGATAACTTTAACATATAATCCCATTAAACGTCCTTGGATAACTTTAACATATAATCCCATTAAAACGTCATTGGATAACTTTAACACATAATGTCATGAGAACATCCTAAGATAGCATTACTATTTAATCCCATTAAAACATCCTTGAATAGCTTGAATGTTCTATTAGTAATATATTTTATTCTTGGATATCTTTATAATATATTACTAATAGAACATTCTTGGATATCTTTATAATATAATATCATTAGAATATTTCGGATACTTTTATTAGAGCATCTGTCACATATTTGGTTTTCATTTTATGACACTGTCCTAATTTAGGCACGAATTATCAATATTAATTTTATTAATTTACAGGATAATCCCTAACATTAGCGATAGCCAGACTTGCCTAACTTATCTCCCTTTCAAATGCCACAATCTCAGCTTGATTGTTCACTACACCTAGTCGGATAAGTTAGCTGACTTCTTTGCCAACAATATTATCTCCCCTTTATTTATAGATTAATAAGTATAATTCTTTATTCCTCTATTCATGGCTCGGCCCCCAGTGGCAATCATGGTCGTTTACATACACTTATGTAATAACATAGAGAGATAACAGTTAAGAGAATTAACAATAAAATTTAATAACAATAAAATTAAATTTGAAACAAGAAAATGAACAAATTGATTTCCAAGAATATAAAGCAATATCGCGTGACCCAGTAAGTCAGTTTACTGTTCACACCATGAGATTCTATTCCTGATAGTTGGTTGACTTAACTTTTGATTATACAGTTGTTGTCATTCATTCCAATGTATGCTGACATCACATGATGACCTTGGCAGTCCCTCACAGTTCTAGCAGGGCTGAGATAAGGATTCAACACAATGCTCATTCGCTCGGTGATGGCTTCTGGACTCCACACTTTAGCAAGGTTGGATTTCCACTTCAATTAGCATTCAGCAGTCAAGATCTGAGTTATGAGGTGAACTCAGGACCAGCTGTAAATTACTTGGTTATGTTACAGCTTAGTGTGTGATAATGACTTTTATGGGCTTCATGGCAGCAGTGATAATCACTCTTTACAATCTTCACTAATTCACAATTTACATTACATGAAAATTCAAAGGTATAAAATCTTTACAATATATATACAAATATATATTTCCTTCATTACTCTATAGTTGCCCATAATACAATTTAGTTAGTGACCAAGCAGCGCGTGTTAACTCTCCCATGATAACAATTAATCAACAGTAATACAATTACATACATGTGGCATTTTTCTCACCACATTTACAAATGTAATATCATTGTGCCACTTAGCTTCTTTAAGAAAGTGTATTAACATCAGCAGCATTAAATTTACAAGAACATTCTACACATTCACAATACAAAATACACAGAATCAATTCAACAAGAATTTTAATCTAGAGAAATCAAGGTATTACCACTATGTGTTTTCTTAGGCTCGGCCATAGTGGACACAGCTCTGCATCCCTGGCATATGGGCACTATCTCTGTCTGTATATCTGATGCAGCCAACCCATTCAGTTGTCTTATCAATGAAATGAAGGTCAACTAGCATCTTAGCATTAAGTCATTGCCCAGTATGCAAATGACCATACATGGGTAGTTAGTATCCAGTTTGGGTGTGGCCTTCACCTGTGATCTAACCTACTTTCCCTAAATATGTAAACAAGTCTTTCCATGGCCTTTAAGATTTAATCCTCAATGGAAGTTTCTCAATGGATATGTCAGGTTGTGGAAAAACCCGTATATAAAAGAAACAGTTAATAAAACAAAAAAGGTTAACAAAAATACATAATTTGTTTTAATATATCTTCACAGCACCAATGGCTAACTTATCATCTTTGGATAGACAAAACCATTATATCTTTGTGTAATATCCAATGCTCGGATATTTGGATCAGTTTAAAATTACAAATGCATATCTTGAAAGTCTAATTAAAGATAATTTATTTTGGGGGTGGGGGTGGGGGTGATTGCTAACAGGTTAATTTGATTAATATTTTGTTGTTTGTTCTTCTTATTTTATTTTCTTGTTTGCTTTATCGATTTGGTTTTGTTTCTTCAGTTTTGGAAGATCTGCTTGGTTGATTGATTAGCTGGATATTTGAATGCTGGCTGTTAAGGTTTGTATCCAGAAGATAATTCAAGTCAGGCTTTTATGAAAGTAAAGTAAGAATAAATGTGAAAATATATTTCAAAGGTGATTATATTTGCAGAAATTTCAAAATTACTGTTTAAAAAATAAAAACGAACATATTATTAAAAATTATGAATGCTGTTTCCTGAGTAGTACAACAACAAAAATTTTAAAGAAAGTTGATACACAACAAAATATACAGCAATTACGTTATGTTACAACGAAGAGCAACTCTGATACAAAACAACGGACAACACTATTGATACAACAACGGACAACACTATTGACACAACAACGGACAAAACCATTGATACAACAATGGACAACTCTATTGATACAACAACGGACAAAATCATTGATGCATAACCAGGAACAACAACACTGATATATAACATCAAATAGTAACGTTCAAACATAACAATGGACAATGCCATTGATATATAACAACTCACAGCAACGTTGATAAATAGCCAAGAACTAAACCACAGATACATAATAACAAACAGCATCGTTGGTACATATCAATGGACAGCATCTTTGATATAAAAAAAACCAAACCACAAAATAATAAAAAAAAACAATAAATAATACCACTGTTACACAACGGACTACATTAGAGATAGTTAACAATGGACAACACCATTAATAATTAACAATAGCAACGCTGATACATAGCAACGAGCAGCAACTTTCATACATAAGTGACAGCACCATGATATACTACAATGAACATCACTATTGAAGCATAACAACATAGAGCAACGGTGATACAAAACAACAGCAAATTTGATACATGACAACGACCAGCAACATCGATACAAAACAATGACCAGCAACTAAGTGAATTTTATATGAAATATGCATACTACGTGAATTAATATGAAATATGCATACTACGTGAATTAATATGAAATATGCATACTACGTGAATTAATATGAAATATGCATACTACGTGAATTAATATGAAATATGCATACTAAGTGAATTTTAATAAAACGTGTTAGAAGATGAGATGTGCCGATGTCAAGGTGAGAATTAAAATTCAGTCAGGAAGGCTGAGATCAAACGCTAAAAATGACAATTGTATTTACAACATTTTTCTGGATGTTGTTGATCTCTATCCAAAATGTAAACTGCTTTCAGGTTGCAAATAACGCAACTAGCCAAGTGATTGTGTAATACGAAACAGTGCACAGTATAGTGAATGTCTATAACGTTGCTTATATCTATAAAGTTGTGAAAAAAATAATAACCAAGTGATTCTGTCGGACATCATAGAGCACCAATACAGTGAATTTCTGTTACGTTATGACCTCTTGCAATAGAAAACATGTGGAAACCAATGTTCAGTCCCAGAACACGGCCACAACATCCACCTATTGATGCACCACTTGAACGCGGCCACAACACCTATTTATTGGTGCACCTCTTGAACGCGGCCACAACACCCATTTACTGATGCACCTCTTGAACGCGGCCACAACACCCATTTATTGGTGCACCTCTTGAACGCGGCCACAACACCCATTTATTAATGTACCACTTGTACACGTGAACAGATGAGACACCACATACTGGTAACTGTGCTAACAACTTTGACATCAACTGTCACTTAGAGCTAGTGACCAGTCCTTCAACAAAGGGTAGCCAAGTACTTCAACTTAGAATGGGTGTCAAGTCTATCTAGAAGAGGGGTGGGTCACTGGGCGCCGTCTTTCAACTAAAGGCAAAATCATCGAGTGACGATAACTGTGATCCGCTAAATATATTTTACAAAAGCGCAAAATCTTCTTTCACCCATGATGTCTAGCTAAGCCAAGTTAAAATTAAATATCGAAATTAAAGTGGTTCTAAATTAAATGAATTTACAATGCTACTGCATTCATGCCGGAAGTTTTGTGACAAGCCGTGTGCGACAAATTTACACCACGCAACATGAACTGACCACGTGACCAACTTGGCAATCGTTGTATCGTCTAAGAGCACAGCTATAAGACGAAGGTAATCGGGCGTAAAATTGGCTGCAGACAGGTAGTTTCCAAATAAGTACAGAAACGCAACGTAAACTTTGAGAAAGAAGGGTGTAATAAACTGAACCTGGGTTTTTTCCCGCAGATACATAATTGCGTGTTGGGTTTTCTAATTACAAACCTGTACTCTTACATCTACGACACCTCCGTTTTATAGACGAATATCGCATTTTTTATTCTTTATTCTTTATGTGTAGTTTAAACATTAAAATTCAATCATTGTTTGCCTCAGCTTTATTGACTAGTGTAACATTTTCTTATCAAGAAATTTGTCACTTTTGTAGTTTTGTTTTATAGTCGACTTTCGCATTTTCTTTCAAAGTTGTATGAGTTTCTTGTTCAACATTAAAAATGGTTACTTGTAGGTCTCAGTATCATAGTAGGCTATCGCATTTTCTTAATTTTGGTATGTAGTTTAAATTTTAACTTTAACTTTAAATTTTATAGCTGACTCATATTCTAGAAATTCTTTTATGTGCGAATTTTTATTGTTATGCATGGGTTTCTATTTTACAGCTCTGTTTTATTGTCGCGTCTCAAGTTTTCTATTACACGTGTGAATTTCAAAGCTAGAAGTGTGTTCGTCTCTGACAGCCCACTTTCAAAGTTATGTAGTATTTTCTTATCGTTTGGATGCAATTCAATTTTAACTCTGCCCTCTTTCAAAGTTATGTAGTATTTTCTTTCGTTTGGATGAAATTCAATTTTAACTGTACCCACTTATAGTTGAATGGCACGGCTGTTTGTAATAATATTCTTGTAATTCATTTTTTTTAATTTAAGTTGACCGTTTCTGCAGCTCATTTTGTGACATATTACATTATTGTAGATGTGAAGTTTACTGTTGAAGTTCACCATATTTACAGAATATTATATTGGGGCTGTCTTTCACAATTTTTATACATACAAAATTCCAGAATCAAAACTGACCATTTCTAACATTAAATTTAATTTGTAAATAGTTGCCAGTAGGAGTAGTAATAGTAAAAGTAGCAACAGCAGTGGTAGTAGCAATTGCAGTAGTAGTAGTAATTGCAGTAGTAGTACTAGTCGTGGTAGTAACCGTAGAAGTATTAGTAATGAGGGTTTAGTTCAATGCTGAATGTTGTTGCCTCTGAATTTCAGACTCACTATTTAATTATTATAATGGTCCAGACAGACTTACAAAGATTTGCCGTGCTATAGCCTAGACAGGCGTTTAATGGTTTGTTGTGCTATACCCTATACAGGCTTATAATTGTTTTTTGTGCTATAGCCTTGACAGGCTTATAATGTTTTTTTGTGATATAGCCTAGACAGGCTTATAATGGTTTGTTGTACTATAGCCTAGGCAGGCTTATAATGGTTTGTTGTGCTATAGCCTAGGCAGGCTTATAATGGTTTTTGGTGATATAGCCTTGACAGGCTTATAATGGTTTGTTGTGATATAGCCTAGGCAGGCTTATAATGGTTTTTTGTGATATAGCCTTGACAGGCTTATAATGAGTTGTCGTTCTATAGACTACGCTGGCTATAAGCGGTTTGTCGTGCTATGGTCTAGGCTGGCTTCCAGTGGTTAATCGTACTTTATTCTAAACTGGCTTATAGTGGTTTGTCATGCTTTATTCTAGGCTGGCTTATACTGTTACAGTGCTTTGTCGTGCTTTATTCCAGGCTGGTTTATAGAGATTGGTCGTGCAATATTCCTGGTTAGTTTATACTGTTTTTTTTCGTGCATAATTCATGATTTGTTTATTGTGATTTAACATGTTCTATTATAGAAGGTTTACAATTGCTTGTCATGCTCTATTCTAGGTTAGTTTATAACGGCACCTAGTGTTCGATCTTTGTTTGTAACAGCTCATCGTACTCTGTTATAGGAGTGCAGTTGAATAAAAAAATTTACTCGCTTCTCCATATCAGTCTTTCGTTTCAAACAACATATTATAGTTTCATTATAGTTTCGTGGAACAAACCAAGTAGCCGGTCAAGGAACCTATTGACGCCAAACATTTCAGCTTAGGTTCTAGTAGCTGAGTATTGACTCAGCTAGCTTTAATATTTTTTAAAGACTAGCCGTATTGTCTGTCCCAGTTTAGATTTTATTACCAATCCTTTTGTGTCATCAGACTACAAAAAGTCAGTTAATAAATAAAATAAAAAGTTACTTTGTCTAGTGTACCACATATCCGGCAGCCTACAACGACCCCCTCAAGTTTCGGCATTCAGTTCATTTTCTTGGTAACAAAAACTTCTTTCGGTACAGACAAGCGCCACAAGGCTGACAATCGATTATCACTCTACTGAATGGAATCCATCTGAAATTAGCATACATAAACATACACGTTTATAATTCAGTAGCTTTCTGTTGGTAGGGCAAACATAGTGAGCTAGATCAATCCCCCACCCCACCCCACAGGACGAATCGATGACGGGTTTTGTTTGGTAGAAAGGCAAATTTTGTTGGGCTACCAGATTAACATATTTCTTATTGTTGAAAATCAGCTTAAAGTCAACAACTGCACAGCTTCAGTCAAGATACAATCAAATTCACTCGAACTTTAATCAAAGTACTTTAAGAGTTCACTCAGAAAAATTCAGTGTTCTCTTATAAACTCATTTATAGTTCGCTCATACAAATGAACCTGTGGCAGAGTAAATTTGCCTATCCCCATTTCTAAATTTAATAATTATATATGCGTTGCCAATGTTAACATGACCCGACTTTGGGCACTGCTTACGATGATATTTTTTGTAAGTATCAGAGTTGGAGTAAACAACTCAGGTGGAGAATATGCTAGAACTTGATGCAATCCAAACCAGTTCCATTTAAATGAGTAGTTTTTCTGACTTAGGTCTCACACTTGTTCATAACAATTTCATCCAATGGGAATGGACTGAAAATTATTTTTTGAAGAAAGTCCTATATTCTAATCACTTTGATTTTGACAAAACTTGAATCTGGTCATAAAGGCAATCATTAGCTTATGGTAAGTTACAACCTTATTGATCATGATTTCAAAACAATATAAATTTTAAAGGTCCAAAGTCTCCAGTTACACTTCTCTTCTTACTTCAAAGAAGCTCGCAAGTGACGTAGCCATTTCTTTTTACCTCTAGTCAGAGGTTCGGTGATGATCAACTGTTGAAATTTCTCTTCAAATTGCTCAAGAAGATTTTCAATGTGGATGACCATTAGTGATGGGTTGAAATCACTGTCATATACCATTTACTTTATACTTGGGAACCACTGATATAGCCTATCCTGATTCTATTGCATTAAGGATTACAACAATAAAGATCTGATCAAAATCAGTCCAGTAGTTTTTGAGTTAACTATAACCACGTGATAGGTAAAAGATTCGTATTGTAGAACTAATTTAGAATATAAACAAAGAGCAGAGAAGATTATGCTGAGTTGTAAATATTTACATTATGAAATATAAATAGCACGTTTTTGGTTTATTAAAAGTGAAACTATTTGTTCAAATTATAAAATCTCTTAAGCTAACTTAGTGGACGTGTAAAATAAACATTTAAAGAATTGATAGAGTAAGCACAAACATACGCACCGAGTACACGAACCATTGCCATTGCCTGAGATGGTCAGTGCCTTAAGGCCTTAAAGTGAGTAGAAAAAATTCATGCAGGCTGGACTGAAAGCTGGAACTGATTTAATAGTGGAGCCACTAACTGTAGGACTTTTAGGTTTTCACTGTCAAACATAAATATGCAATGGAAGAATGCATGGTACTGATGAAGTATGACTCTCGGGGTCGATGTGAAGCAAACTTAATTGCTATTACAATCATGGGTTAAATGGGGTCAGTTTCTATGAATGCTGACGTCAGTTTTTAAAAAAATTAAAAACTGCTCAGAAGGCTCGTGCGCTCGTTCTCTCCCCTCTTCTCTCCATGTCCACGTGAGGATACTTGACGAAGTTTAGCTAGACAACACGCGAGGATGGGTTTGTTATTTAGAATAACATGTCCACGTGAGGATTCTTGACGAGGTTCGCCTAGAGTAGACAACACGCGAAGATGAGTTGGTTATTTAGAAGAACATGTCCACGTGTTGACGAGGTTCGCCTAGAGTAGACAACACGCGAAGATGAGTTAGTTATTTAGAAGAACATGTCCACGTGAGGATACTTGACGAGGTTCGGCTAGACAGCACGCGAAGATGGGTTCGTAGTTATCAAAAGAACATGGAACAATGGATATACTGAACTAGAAGAATGTTTACTTTTATATATATACATTGGTTCACAAAACCCAGATGATTTGGTAGTGAGATTTTATGTATCATTATAATAATTATAGGTTACAATATTGTTATGAATCATGATTGTAATATTATGTTCTATTTACTCCGTGACTAGAATAAATGTGTTCTTATAGGAAATACAAGACGTGGTCAGGGTTGTCTGGTTACTGAAAATAGAATTGATTGGAATGGAACACTAATGTATGAATAGTCAGAATATGAAGAGTTATATTTATAAACAGGTATATGCAATGTATCGACTCAGAGTTTAGGAGTTATGATCAGTCCCTTGAACAAGTAGCCTTTCAAGTAATAAGTAATAAGTCTAAGTAGTAATAATAAGTCTAAGTAATAATAAGTCTAAGTAATAATAAGTCTAAGTAATAAGTAACTATAGAATGTGGCCTCTAAATAAATTAGCATTAAAAATAAATAACCAATAACAAAGAAGATCCCAACGGCGATTTAAAACTGATCAAGCGGAGAGACAGACAAAAGAAAGATAATTTTATTATGTGTATATATAAATAAATATACACATACACAGTCACAGTCACATACACATGCACGTAAACCCTTTCCCAAATTCACACATACCTAGTACTTGGTGCGCACACAAACACGTACACAAATACGTACACAAAACACACACAAACACGTACATAAACACATACACTCATTATTCTATATTTTATTTTCACGCGCTAATAATCTATTATCACGTATCAAATTGTTAGAGCTATATTAACGAACTCTTGATAAAACTGCCAAGTAGATCTGTTTTCTCTGTGAGGCCTTCTTCGCTCAAAAAGTTAAAAATAGCAAATATGAAAAAATTACTGAAACCTACTCATGCACAAAAAAATAAAGCAATCAAGATAAACAACCAACGAGAAACTTTTATTCCACGAATGAACTTTAAGACTTCTAAGAAATTACAGAGACAGCCACGATCTGTACTAACTGTAGACCCGTTATCATTTTTCTGATATCCTGTTCCTAATTCTAACTTTAGTTCTTTGCAGCAATGTCGGCCATGCCACTGCCTTTATGATCTGCAGTGAAGGCCTGCTTTCTATAAAAATATTTGACTGGTGTTTTTTAAGCAGTTTAAGAATGAGCTCTACAAAATGTTCTACTGTGAAGGCAGGTTTCTACAGAAATATTTGACTGGTGTTTTTTATAAGCAGTTTAAGAATGAGCTCTATAAGCTGTTCTACTGTTATGGCCTGCTTTCTACAAAAATATTTGAATGTTTTTCTTTATATGCAGTTTAAGATTGAACTCTATAAAATATTCATCTGTGAAAGCCTGCTTTCTACAAAAATGTGTAAATGTTTTTCTTTATAAGCAGTATAATGCAGCAAACAGATATTTGTACTTGCTACTGAAAAGTTAAGAACTGAGTGCAGCAAGTCACAAGCTAGCCGTTACTAAATTTAGGTGTACATGAGATACTTTGTTAATTAAAGCTGAGTCACACATTTGTGAGCGCAAACTTCTAGCGGAGTGCACACACTTGTGAGAGCACACAGACCCTTAAAGCAGGAAGTAGACAGTGAACATATTACAAATTTATATTCTACTGTGGACACGTGACTAGTAAGGCTCTAGGGAAGTGGAATAATACATTATGATTAGTTCACTATTTTTTGAGAATTTAAACACATCAAGGACTCAGAAAATCGCATAGCTCTCTCACACCCAGCTAGATGTAATTAAATGTAGGTGTACATGAGATACTTTGTTAATTAACAGTTCACTATTATTTGAGAATTTCAACACATCAAGGACTCGGAAAATCGCTTAGCTCTCTCACATCTTCCAGCTGACGTTACTAAATTTAGATTCACAGAACATAAGTTGTTAATTTAATAGTTTACTATTCCACAGGTAATGACATGTCTGCTGGCCTCAGAGCGGGGAGAAACTTATGCGGATTATTCATAAATATTTTTGTCATTTTCCAAATATGGTAAGAAAGCCTCAAAGAGGTTGTACAGGAATCTAATTTTTCAACACAATAACATAATTCACTCACACACACACACACACACACACACACACACACACACACACACACACACACACACACACACACACATTCACACACATATATATATATCATCAGCTCGTCACTACCACCACCATCATCATCATCATCAAAAACTTGTGTGGTAATTTTTATAATTCCTTTTATATTCTTACTGTGATTAATAATCTAAAAGCGAATATAAAGGATCACAAAATAATGAAACTTTTATTTAATCGAGGTCATCATTGACATTTACACATGTAATAATTATTAAACATGAATAATGCATAATCTATTTATATTTCTTTCTATATGCATTATGTCACTGACTTGCAAAATATGCTTGTTTAATATTTTTAATATTTTAGTTGTGTGTGTGTGTGTGTGTGTGTGTGTGTGTGTGTGTGTGTGTGTGTGTGTGTGTGTGTGTGTGTGTGTGTGTATGAACAAATGTAATTGCATCTATGAAAGTGATACACATAATTATCATACTTTGAATTTTTCAATACTACCTTCTTATTACTGTGGCCCAATTATTTAAAATTTTGAAGATTTTATTTATTTTATTTATTTCATGCTCTATGCACAGTATGCACTCTGCACAATTATAAGTGTAGTAAAATAATAATATTCTCCAGTGTTATAACAAATGACCTCCCATTAAATCGTATAAAATGTATTTGTGTGGGTGTGTGGGGGTGGGGTGGGGGTGGGTGTTGGTTGTGTGAGACAGATAGAGAGAGGGTGAGAGATTGAAGGGAAAACAAAGAAAAGAATCTCTTGCCTACGGGAACCCAAAGGAGTAGCCTTTAGAACAGCCCCCGCCACCTTCCCCAAAAATAGTCACCTTCCCTGAAAAGAGTGAAATACAACGAAAACCGAGAGTCTCACGAGCCTTCAGGAGTGAAAATGTTACAAAAGTGACACCGAGAAAGGATAGCTTACTCAGAGAATGTTACAACAGTGACACCGAGAAAGGAGAGCTTACTCAGACAATGTTACAACAGTGACACCGAGAAAGGAGAGCTTACTCAGACAATGTTACAACAGTGACACCGAGAAAGGAGAGCTTACTCAGACAATGTTACAACAGTGACACCGAGAAAGGAGAGCTTACTCAGACAATGTTACAACAGTGACACCGAGAAAGGAGAGCTTACTCAGACAATGTTACAACAGTGACACCGAGAAAGGAGAGCTTACTCAGACAATGTGATTCGAGAGTCTGAGGATTGAAATTAAATGTGCGCCCGATATGACTGTCCAGTCATGACAATTCAAATCTCGAACAGGGTTTGGTCTTTGTAACTATGTCGCTGTGTGTCTACCAATGTCCATTGTTGTCGTGGACCTATACCATGCTAACCTACCTAACTATCTATCTATCTATCTATCTATCTATCTATCTATCTATCTAGACAATATTCTGAATAGTTAATTAATAAACATCACAAAACAATTCAAAAGACAAAAATAGAACATCAGTCAAACACTACACACTGTAATATACTCTCGATATATATATATACAGCTTTGCATTTTATTTTAGAGATCACGAACACCTCTGTTCATAGCTGTCACGCCCATTTATAACCTCAATCCTAAATCTTAGGCAAAAGAAATGTGATTCAAAAGGAATGCGGATTCGGTTTCCTCTTCCATTGGTAATAAAAGGGTGTGAGCGATGTCCGCGGCAATGGCGTGTGTCATACTCAAAGCAGTAAATAATGAACATATTACAACGGTCGCTTTCGACTTCCTAGTGCTGAAAGAGAGTTTAGTGTGCATTGCAATGTAAACTTTCAAGAGTCGTTCGTAAAATGCGACGTTGACACTTGATTGATAAAGAGTCTTCCTTCTTAGTGAAATTTTATATCGTGACCAATTGATCAGCGTAAGTGAACAGCTTATCCATTGGTCAAAAAAAAACATCGTGACGTCAGAAATATTTCTTGGACGTGCTAATTTTTCTTGGCTAATCGGATCCAAATGTACGTCTTTCGAGTGGACTGAGAGTAGACTATGTTAGTTAATTAGCTTTGACACTTAACAGAGGCATTAATTAGTCAGATAAACACACGCATTTTTTACATAGTAATCTGATGGATCGGTTCAGTTTCTTTTCTGGACAAAAGAAATTTGTATAGTAAAAGTATATTTCGTAAAAGTCTTTGGCAAAACACATTCAAATGCAAAATAAGTTAATTCTGATGAAGCTTACTAAATTGTTTTAAATTAAATCTTTCTTAAAGTGAAGGTTCTGGACAAAATTCCCGTAGAAAATGTTCACTTTTCAACGACTTCCCACATCCAAGGTCAGCAGTAGTAATGTCAAACTGCAATGATATCTGGGAAGTTTTGAACTTTACATCACGTATAAATAAATATAAGGAACTTTACACTAGATATCAATAAGTATACAGAATTTTACAGTCAATATTAATAAATATAAATTTTACTTTACAGTAAATATATATTAAAAACTTCAAAATAAATATAAATAAAGATAAAGAACTGTACAGTAGATATAAATAAGAATAAGCAATTTCAAATAAATATAATTATGTATAAAGAACATTACATTAAATATAAATAAATATTTTTAAAAAACCTCACAGTATTTATAAATAAATATAAACTACGTCACAGTAAATATAAATAAATATAAACAACGTCACAGTAACTATAAAGGAATATAAACAATATCACAGTATATTGTTTATTCCTATAAAGGAATATAAACAAAGTCAAAACAGTAAATAAAAAGGAATATAATCAGCGTCACAGTAAATATAAAGGAATATAAACAACGTCACAGTAAATATAAAGGAATATAAACAACGTCACAGCAAATATAAAGGAATATAAACAACGTCACAGCAAATATAAAGGAATATAAACAACGTCACAGTAAATATAATTAACTATAGACAAGGTTATAGTAAACATAATTAAATTAAACAACTTCACGGTAGCTATAAAGGAATATAAACAACGTCACAGTAAATATAAAGGAATATAAACGTCAAACGAACAGATATGGAAATTCACGAGTATGAAGACATTCCATTCCTATTATTAAAAGAGTACCAAAATATTCTTAAGAGTTAACATCAAAGTCACAATCGCACCACAAAAACAAATTTATTTCTTGAACTGACAATCTGGAAGTGTCAGGTACATCACTTATCTGGGCCCAATGACGTTATTTCCTTTTTCTATCACCGTTTGCCATTCAAGACACACATGTAGAGGCATTTGATGGAATATTTCCATCGTGTGAAAACGGTAACAACAGAAAAAAGGCTTTCACAGTACCGAGGTGAATTGTAAGAGTAATACACAGAGAGAGAAAATGCTGCCTTGTAAATTACTTTTTAATTGTTCTTGAATTTTAACAATGTTGCAAGACTTAAATAAGGAAGTGAATAGTTGTCTTCTAAGTATTTGATGGCACCTGTGCTGCTAGCTCTGCAAAAAGGGCATTTCGTGACGAATTATCTTTATATACCAAAATGGCGAATTTAATGTCACAATGGCGATCTTCAACTGTCACGATAACGGTCGTTAACTATGACGTTGGCGGTCTTATATATCATGAACAATGTTCCCTTTAAAGTGCGCGGCCGCTCAGCTCATTAGAAAATCTATCTCTGTCTACCTACCTATCTCTCTACATATCTATATGTCTATCTATCTGAGCAGTTTCAAAATTCCGTGCACAAGTTTTTGCAGCAAGCCCAAACAACCGTCAGTTCCGTGCACACGGAAAAAATACTAGAGGGAACGTTGATCATGAAGGCAAAACTTTATGTCACGATGGCGACTTTTACTGTCACGCTAGCGATTTTTGTATGTCACGATGGCGATCTTTCGAACTTGCCAAAGATAACTGTAATGAAAAGCACAATTTGCCCGAATTAAGTTTTGTAAACTGGGTCATGCATTGCATAATCAGCATGCACATTTTCTTCGAGATGATGTCATACTATTTATGCTTTGATAAGATGGAATCTCACAATAAATTCCACCATTAGCACTACTACAAATGCTCGTCAAAGTTCATCCATTGACCTTACGACCTATAACTTGCGGACAGTAACTGGAATGAACGATGTCATAATACGCTATGGGAAATGACTTCTTTCTTCGGGACTTCTGGTCTTGTATATAGAAAATAAATTCTTTATTCGGGACTTCTGGTCTTGTATATAGGAAATAACTTCTTTATTCGGGATTTCTGATCTTGCATATAGAAAATAACTTCTTTATTCGGGACTTCTGGTCTTGTATATAGGAAATGACTTCTTTCTTCGGGACTTCTGGTCTTGTATATAGGAAATGACTTCTTTCTTCGGGACTTCAGGTCTTGTATATAGGAAATAACTTCTTTATTCACGACTTCTGGTCTTGATATCTATTAAGCTGTGCTTACATGCATGATTTATTTTAAAGCTTTCTTAGATATTCCACAGGGCACGTACGGGTGTTTATTAACTTACCGAGTTAAAACTTTGTTCTGAAATAGGGGTGCAAAATACCAATAGCGATGAGTTTTAACCGTAATTGTAACTCTTGACGTTTGACAGATCTAAATTAGTCTAAAACAAAATCAAAACGTAAGAACTTTTCATTTTTTATAATCAAATGCTGGACGTTTGCCTAAAGACTAAAATCTCAGATCAAAACGTAAACACCTTGATCTTAAGTTTTTCAATCTTTTCATTTTGTTTCTTTTCCATAGCATTTGCTGGTTCAAGAAATAATCGTTTGCTTTACAAATAAACAGCTAAATGCAATTTGGCAGCGACCCACGCTGTTGTTAACAAAAATAAGAAAGTGTTGCTGTTTGCGAATCCATATCAACACTTAAACATAACTCCATATCAACACTCAAACATAACTCCATATCAACACTCAAACATAACTCCATATCAACACTCAAACATAACTCAGTTAAAAGCAAAAGTATTATAAATCACGAGTGGAAAAGAAACGTGCAATTTGAATGGCTGAATTCAATAACTATGACTGTTCGACATTCAGGAAGTACACGTCAAAAAAAACAGCAGCTTTTTGATCAAGACCCCCTAGGGTGCATTTGTGCGCTTGGGTATTTATACTTTGGAAGCAGTTTTTAGAAGGTTGTGGTACAGTAAAGTCATAGGCAAATTAAGTGAATAGACAAATTTTCGCTATCTATATGTCTGTCTACCTATCTATCTGTCTGTCTATCTACCTATCTATCTATATGTCTACCTATCTATCTCTCTACCTACCTACCTATCTATCTATCTATGTGTCTGTCTGTCTGTCTGTCTGTCTGTATACCTACCTATCTATCTGCCTATCTATTTATCAATCTATCATTCTATCTATCTATCCATCCATCCATCCGTCTCACTGTCATCCATCAATCCATCCTTCCATTTATATATATATATATATATATATATATATATATATATATATATATATATATATCACCTATCGATTACGTTTCCTTTAGTTCTTATGCAGGCCTCAGGTATCACAAATATGTTGTTTTTAGAGATGCGCTCAGGTGCTTCATAAGAAATAGCTGAAGATAAGCTGCACTATTTTATGTTCTTTCACCTGCTGTTTTACACCAGGTGAGTACTTATTAACCTTGCATCAGAGGAGTGCCACAAACTTGGTAAACCGCTCATTGACATGCCTGTTTGACAAGATACCTTTAGGGCGTTTTCTTCAAAATGCTGAAATAGGTAACGTGCGTCAACAAAACGACACGGTCCAGTGCAAACAATAATATAGCTGTGGAGGAGTAAATTTGTCTATCCCTATTTAAAATTTAATTGTTATATAAATTGTTAAATTGTCAGAGTAACCCCACCTTGGGCATTCCTTATGATGATGATTTTGAAAGTGTTAGAGATTGAAGTAAACAACTCGAGTCGAGAATGTGCTCGCAATTGCTGGTACCCTGCAAACGAGTGAGTAGATTTTATTATCCAATAGTTATGATTAATGAGAACGAGACCTGTCAATGTGCTGAAATTAAAATGTTTATCTGCTGTAGAAAATTCTATTCTCTGATCACGTGGCAAAATGTCTGGTTTTGAAAGGCAGCCATTAGCTTGATGATGAGTTAGCTGACTGATTGAGAGAGAATGGATTTAGAAATAGTTCATGCACTTTTGCTATACTTGTGTTTTAAAATGATGCATTATGAAACAAGACTATTATTTCTACAAATGTTCAAACTAAGCTGCTCATATGTAGTGTGCTAGATACTTACCATTGCTTTGATATGCTGTATTTATTATGATGTGTGCATGTATCAGGCTAATAATTACCGTTGCAGGAAACTGTAAGTTGAGACTGGAATGTAAGAAAGAATGGAGTTATAAAGTGATAAACTGGAAGCTTCTGCCTCTACACTACTACTCTTTCTGCGACTACTACTACAATTACTGTAACTACTGTTATTGCCCTATTTCTGCCGCTACTGTTTGTGTATGTGTATGTGTTGTCATTAATATGTTTAAGAGCAGTCTTTACTAATAACCTTAATACCCACTTCCCAGTTTGGAGCAATATATCGTACCATGGAATAATCAAAGGAAGTCATAGCCTATGAAGAAAGTTCACTGTACATCGGACATCGGACATCGGGTACATCAGAGCAAAGCAGAAAACAGACATCTGCTAGAACACAAGTAAACCACTTTTGACAGTTTCACTAGAAAGTAATAAACACTAGAATTATCAAGGCTATATTTTCTTGTACTGGCATGCATGTTACTTTCTATGACTTTTTTTCTCCAGAATTCCTCGCCCCCCCCCCCCAAAAAAAAAAAAAGTATGAAATGAAAATCAAATGACATTGATAAATGAGGTTTAATTATCCTTTTCCACAGGACGTGAAAAAATAAAATATTGATAATCAAATAGGAAGATGCAGATTATTAGCAGAAGTTATATAAGAAAAATAATGAAAAAGTGGAATGAAAGAAATAAAATAAATATTAAATTTAAAAAATAAAGCACAAATGGAGAGTAGAAAAAACGAAATGATAATTAAAATAAACAGAGATGGTGGAAATATAATTGACGTGCACTCGACACAGAATTTTTTTTAATTGTCTTCATAAAAACAATTGTTGTAAACAATTATATGTACTTCTACCGTACAAGTGTGGCTATCACATAAATATCCACACAAAGAGGCACACAGACAAAAGAAAATTAATATTCGAATAATACATATATACACACATCCAAACACACCCAAATCTTACTCCAAACATTTGCACGTTTATAAAACTGCTTTGTTAAAACATCACACACACACACACACACACACACACACACACACACACACACACACACGCACTCAAGTACACAAACACATTCCCAAACACTTGAATCTTATTTTAATACACTCGATTTGGTAAAGTTCTACACACTAAAGTTGCCCTGAAGTTAAGAATTTTTAATTTTTTCAAATGAAGGGACACTACTCGTAGCGATTTTAAACAATGCTTGTGCTGAGTGAAGTTACCTTGCCACACCCGTATCCTGGTGATGTACTAAACGGAGAATAATTAGCGCTAAACATTATCCGCCGAAGTAACAAATACGCGACTGGTGGTTTAAAACGGTGTCAGAAAACGCCTAATATTTCAAACTGCGGGACGCGCCGGTACCCACTAGACCAAGATATATTCTCTCACCGTACTGACTACCCACCTCCTCCTCCTCCTCCTCTCTCTCTCTCTCTCTCTCTCTCTCTCTCTCTCTCTCTCTCTCTCTCTCTCTCTCTCTCTCTTCATTTACTGGACTTTGAGACCACAATCTCAAAATGAGTAGGAAAAAGATAATTTCAAGCAAAGCAGTTTTTTTAGTAATTTAGTAAAATGTATTATATAGTTATTTCCCTTGCTGGCTCTTTTAAGTGCTTCGTTCTGCAAGGGTAAAATCTCATTGACTGTCATCAATCTTGTAATTCTTTGATCTTTTCAACCATGGGCAAGTCACTGAATCATTGCTCCTGTGGGGTATTGCGCTCCACTAACATACTTTTGTTTAAAAAGGGAAACAATAACCGTAAGATTGAACTTGTGTATAATGATTATACTTGTTGGTTTTCAACAAAGGAAAATGGCTGAATGATTAATCTCGCTGTCTCGTGATGTAAGCCAAAACTGTTTTCAGCAAGTACGACTGGACACTAACCATTGTGTGATATTCTTTTATACCCTAATAAGATTAACAACGAAGAGAAAAACTGAATAATAATTAATCCTGGTTATCTTTCAAGATTTCTGTATGACAAATTATCTTTTTATTCTTACTGTTCGGCTTCTTGTCTTTTCATTTTCTGCAAAGTTGGTTATTTGCTCATGTTTACTGTTTGGTCGTTTGTATATTCTGTTTGGCTAAAACTGTACCTGACTAATTGTTTGTATAACTTAAAGTGATAATTAGTGTTATTATAGATGACAAATAAACATACTTCAAAAAGGTAAGAAAAATAAAAAGGAAAGTGAACATACTATGACGAGCAGGTTTAATAGATTACACTTCAACCACTTAATCTCTAAACCCTGCCCATACACTTCAACCACTTAATCTCTATACCCTGCCCATAAAGTTCATTATAAACGCTAAGAGTTATTACTTATTACTAAACTAGGTTTCCTTTTGTCTCTGAACGCTATCAGTTCCGAACCCATTTGCCAATTAGCACGCTTTTCGCTTACACTATTGTTCATATGATTCTGGCGTTCACACTCCTTCTGACTGGGGTTATAGGATATGCTAATGTTCGACTTTTGAATGAACAAGATTTTCACCCCCACCCACCAGAGCGGTCATATCTTACTTCCTTCTCTTAACTGAAAGACGTATGAGTATAAACAATTTAACAAAATTTATTTAACAAAGAAAAAATAAAAAATAAAGAATAGACATATGTAAGTGTTTCCAACTACGAGATTCAATAATCAAACATGTAATCACAATCACCACGGCAATATTCAAGCATAGAACAATTCGAAACAACAACAGTTTGCTAAATAAATCAATAAAGAAAACGTTCTGTAGATCAATAATGAAATTACCTAACTCTGAGACAAAAGTCTTTCACAGTCATTTGAGATAATTATGTGACGGTTCATTCTTTCTGCCTTCTGGAATATGGCAGTCCAATTGTTCTTCTAAACTAGAAAATAGTCAAATTTTTCTTCTAAACTAATAGCAGTTCATTTGTCTCTTCAAAATTAATAACAGTTCTTTCTAACTACTAATAAAGTAATAGTTCATTGGGTTTTCTTCTAAGAATAAGAACAGTTCATTTTATTCTTCTAACTTCTAGCAGTTCAATTTTGTTCCTGTAACTAAGTTCCACAATTAAGTGTATGAAAGCCTCCACATGCTAATTAGCAAGAGTATGATAGGTTCCAAAATTATGTTAATTAGCAAGACTATGAAAGCCTCCACATGCCAACTAGCAAGAATAAGAAAAGCTCCACATACATGTATAAAGACTCCACAATTTAATTAGTAAGAGTATGATAAGTTCCGCCTTATGTTAATTAACAAGTGTATGGTTGGTTCTACATTAGGTCAATGGTAAGTTCCACAATTATGTTAATTAGCAAGAGTATGAAAAGCTCTGCATGTTAATTACAGAGAGTATGATCAGCCCCACATTATGTTAATTACCAAGATTATGATCAGTACCATATTCACTTAATTAGAGTGTGAAAGGCTCCTCATTTTAATTAGCAAGAGTATGATCTGTTTCACATTATGCTACTTAGCAAGTAGGGGAGTTATGAAAAGTTTTAATTAGCAGGAGTGAGAAAGGCTGCACATGTTAATTAGCAAGATTGTCAACGGCTAAACGTGTTAATTAGCAAGAGTGTGAATTGGCTTCACATGCTAATTAGCATAACAAGAGTATGAAAGGTTCCACGAGTTAATTAGCAATAGTATGAAAGACTGCAAGTGTTCATTACCGAGGGTATGATCAGTTCCACATTATGTTAATTAACAACTATATGAAAGACTCCACAAATTAATTAAAAAGAGTATGATCAGCTCCACATTAGGTTAATTAGCAACTGTATGAAAGGCTCCATAAGTTAATTAACAAGGGTATAATTAGTTCCACATTATGTTAATTAGCAACTGTATGAAAGGTTCCAAAAGTTAATTAGCAAGAGAATGATCATTTCCACACTATGTTAGTTAACAAGAGTATGAACGGCTCCACATGTTAATTACCAAGAGTATGATCTTTTCCACACTAGGTTAGCAAGAGTATGATTAATACCATAATATGTAAATTAACAAGAGTATGAAAGGCTCCACTAGTTAATTAGTAAGATTACGATCAGTTCCACATCATGTTAATTACCAAGAGTATGATCAGTTCCACATCATGTTAGTTAACAAGAGTATGATCAGTTCCACATCATGTTAATTACCAAGAGTATGATCAGTTCCACATCATGTTAATTACCAAGAGTATGATCAGTTCCACATCATGTTAATTACCAAGAGTATGATCAGTTCCACATCATGTTAATTACCAAGAGTATGATCAGTTCCACATCATGTTAATTACCAAGAGTATGATCAGTTCCACATCATGTTAGTTAACAAGAGTATGATCAGTTCCACATTATGTTAGTTAACAAGAGTATGATCAGTTCCACATTATGTTAGTTAACAAGAGTATGATCAGTTCCACATTATGTTAGTTAACAAGAGTATGATCAGTTCCACATTAACTAGCAAGTGGATGGTGCACTAGTTCTTTAAGGAGATGTGGGAAGTTGGGTATTAGGTGTAGAAAGTGGGATTATCTTTATTTCATTATTTATTAGCATTTTTAAGGGAATGAGTTTAGTTTGAATTGACTTCAAGCTTATGTTATCTAAATAAACAGATTGTGGGGATTGGAGGGGGGGGGGGTCTTTAGTGGTATTCATTTTTCTAGAAGTTTGCTGTCTGTAAGGGAAATTTCAGTGTGAAAACGAAAAATAAGCGCATGGACAAACCTATATAGAAAGCTGCCAACATTTATAATAATAAAAGTCTCAAGTGTAATGGGAGTGAAAAAAAAACTGTCTTCATCAAAAGAATTTACACCATTGCGAGTTGAATGCGGATTGTCAGAAACTTGCTCAACCGAAAAATCCATGCGTGTTAATCCGCGAAAGTTATTCCCCTTTGAAGCCAGTAGTGACGCCATTCGAGTGGAATAGTCGACTGTTAAAAGGGGCGTCAAGCTGGAAGGATTGAAAGTGATGTAGGATCTGAAGAACAGTTGCTAAATTGCAATCCTTACTTTCCAGACAGTGGCAATGAACACATTATGTAATGTGTAATGTCTAGTAGGATGGCGTGAAAACGCTATGCGATTTTCTGAATCCTGTTGTGCTGAAATTTTAAAATGAACTATTAATTAACACTTTATTACGCCTAAATTTAGTAACGTCTAACTCAAGGCGTACGGGGTCCCTTGAAACCTAATGAATATTTGCTCCATTCAAATTTGAACTTTTCAGCTTCAAGTAAGAATTTCAGTTCGCTGCATTTTAAAAAGAAATTAGCTATTTTTGTATAAAAGTAGGCCTACATTGTGCAGCGTAATGGCAGTGGCGGGGTTAATGTTGATGCAGAGAGCTAAATTTAGAAGTAGGATCAGGATGTTAGAAGAATGATAGAATAAATACAGATCAAGGCTGTCTGTATTGTGATATCGCTGAGAAATTGAGAATGAAATAAAAGTCATTGGTTGGTTTGCTTATCTTTTATTGCTTTACATTTTCTGTGCGTTCTTCAGTTTCAGGAATCTTTCTAGTCTGTTATTTTGTGTTCGTTTTGCTGTGTGTGTATGTGTGTGAGTGTCGGGGGGGGGGGGGGGCGCTGGGCAAAGAGAGTCACACAGAGAAATAAATCTACTTGTTTACCGCTGAATTTTTATTTATTTAATTTATTTAATATAGCTTAAACAATTTGATAAGAGATAATATATTTATTAACGAACAACAATAATATTGAGAATACTGGGTTATTTAGTGCGATACACTTATAATTAGTTATGGGTGATTAATTAACAATAATAATCGTAACCATTAAATGGCGTTGGCTTCACAGATTGTAAATAATATTGAGAATACTAGGTTATTTAGTGCGATACACTTATAATTAGTTATGGGTGATTAATTAACAATAATAATCGTAACCATTAAATGGGTGGCGTTGGCTTTACAGATTGTAAAGTTGCTCTATGAATGCAAACTTTAATTTCGTTTCTGTTTCTCTAATTATCATGCATTAGTTATCTTTCGTGGTTACAGTTTGGCTGGTTGTCTGTTTGGTTGACTGTCCTATATGGTTATAGTTAGCTGCTTATTTGAAATAGTTGCTGTCTGATGGGTAATCTTTCATGACTAATGATTGGTTGATTAACTTTTATGGTTATCATTGGCTGATTATCTTTTATAGTTACTCTTTTTGTTAGATTTTAAAGGGTGTGTAATACAGTTGCCGTTTGACTGAATATAAATTGACTTGTTACGGTTATATTTTGACGCATGGTTACTGTTCAACTAGTAATCTTTAATGGTTACTGAATGACTGGTTAAGGTTCATGCATACTATTTGATAGTTACTACTTCGTTACTTAACCTTCATTGTTACTGTTTGGCTACTTGTGCTTCATTGACGTGTACTCCTTGTACAGTCACAGTGTTCAGACTTCTCCATCTCTCCCTTTCCCTCCCTTTCCCTCCCTCCATCTGTGTCTGAGTGTTTATCTATTTATCTATCTCTCCTTCCAATATCGAACTCTACTTCTGTGTCTAACTCTACTTATATATCTAACTCTACTTCTGTGTCTAACTCTACTTCTATATCTAACTCTACATCTGTAACTATCTCTCTCTCTCTCTCTCTCTCTCTCTCTCTCTCTCTCTCTCTCTCTCTGTGTGTGTCTCTCTCTCCCGGTTTTTTAAAACTCCGATATATGCTGTTCTTGTTGTTCCGTTAACTTCTTTTGCTCCACAGGAATTGCGTGAAAAATCCGATATATGCGGCAATGCTTTATTATTTGTACGTTGGGTCAGAATTCCATTACTGCTATGAAATGAATACACATATCATTAACATTCATTAAAAGTCAGATCATATGTCATCACTATCCTACCCTAAACTGTCGTACACATTCCGTCCAGTGCCCTAACCGCTGTCTGAGTGACAGTTGTACGTGTGCATGCGTATGTATGTGTGTGTGTGTGCGTGCGTGCGTGCGTGCGTGCGTGCGTGCGTGCGTGCGTGCGTGCGTGCGTGCGTGCGTGCGTGCGTGCGTGCGTGCGTGCGTGCATGCTTACGTGCGCGCTCACTTATATACATTAGATATAACTCTCTTTAGCGCGTTAACTAGTAGGTGAGAGAATATAGCAAAAGAGGAAAAGTTAGTTGAGTTTTGCGATGTGTTGACACTTTTCATCACCTCGCTGAGAAGTTATTTTTAGCTACTTTACAAGTTGGCTGATTAATATTTTATGTACATTTTGTCCAGTTCAGTTCAAATTAGGCATAATAATCCACGCATCAGCACAAAGACAAAAGTAAAAATCACTGGGGTGTTTGAATAACTAAATTTTCTTTGACTTTTACAGAGCACGCGCGGAAGTCTGATAGTCTTGCCATGAAAGACAACAATAAGTTTATTAAAAAGATTGAGAAACAAACAGCATGGCAATGTTGAGTCTCATTTTGGTAGGTAAGTAGGTAGATAGACAGACAGACAGATAGATAGATAGATAGATAGATAGATAGATAGATAGATAGATAGATAGATAGATAGATAGATAGATAGATAGATAGATAGATAGATAGATAGATAGATAGATCCGTGCCTTTTAATTAACTATTATTACTGGCATGCGTGATCTGCTGTTCTAAATTTAGATATTTACACACTGTGTCTCCATGTGAAAAAAAAAATATCAGTATGAATCTTAACAGACTGCGCACTTTAGAAATCAAATGCATTTTTTATATTTGTATGACGGTACAAGTGTACTTCTCTTATTGAGATATAAATCTACAATTGCTGATCTGCTTTGTAATATGCCATATCTCTGCTGACGTAATGTACACCAGCACAATCACTACAATATCTTAGCGACCTAAAGCAAAGTGCCCTAAATTACTCTTTGTCGTATGTGACGTATATGACGATAATAATCAATGACGCAAAACTAATGCAAGCGGGAAGTGTGATAGCGTATACTTCCTGAATTCAGTCACGAACAGACAACGTTCATCTTTTGTGATTTTCAGGTAGTATTTCATCGGAAGATATACTGTCTGTAGCTACTAACAGGCTATGAAGCATTTGTTATCAGGGGAGTTAACCTCACAGGGAACAGTCCTAATAAGGTCATAGTGATGAAATCTGTTAAAGGTGCATGGAACATTAACTATGAGTGCGTCATATCTAAATAAACTTACAATTTTAAGCTAATTAATATAATCCATCATTGTAATAATAAGTCTCCACCAAGCGGCCAGAGTAGCAACGAAGACCACTACCACTCTTAGGCCCAATATGCTCGTCCTTTGTGGATCTGTGGATTCTAGTGCAAGCAAAAACAAAGCTATTAGTGGATAGCTGCCCCACCCATCCAGCCACTTTCCCCAGCCACAGCCTCACATTCTCAGATCAAACAGTTCGTGCTAGGAACATCGTCTTCCAGTAAACAGTTCACTTTTTTCTTTCTGGCAAAGAAATTATTTGGTGTTCTAGTACTATTGTTATCAAACGATTCGGTTAATGGAAGTACCTATATAGAAAATATGTAGTAGTAGTACTTGTTAGCTTTTGCAGCACTTAAGAGTTGCACCAATAGCAGTAGTAGTAAGAGTAGTATCAGCAGCATAGCATTAAAATTAATAGTAGTAATAGAGCTGCTCCAGTAGTAGTAATAGGTGCTACAGCCATGCTAGTAGTACGAGTAATAGTATTTGCAACAGTTGTAAACAGCAATAGAAGTAGAGCCTGAGAAATAATAGTAGTAATAGTAGGTCTATATAGCGCCCTAAGAAATAGAGCCCTAGAATTAATAGTAGTAGGCTTAGATAGCGATAGAAGTAGAGCCCTAAAATTAGTTGTAGCTGGCCTAGATAGCGATAGAAGTAGAGCCCTAGAATTAATAGTATAGGCCTAGATAGCGATAGAAGTAATAGTAGTAGTTGTAACTGCAGTGAAAAAGAAGTACTAGAATTAATAGTGGTAGTATAATAGGAGTAATAAAAGCAATATAAGTAACACCTGTAGGAAGTACAAACTATAGAAGGAAGTAGTAATAGTAGTAGTAGTAGTAGTAGTAGTATTTGCATAGATATATGATAATAAATGATCTCGATGCCAGCTCATCAACTTTGTGCCATTTATTTTTGAAGAACATTTATCTCAACATCGTATGCGCTTTATGCAACAGAGAATTCCCAGAAAAATAATTTAGTGTATTCGAAAATCAAGCGTGTAGTACTCCACTTACAAAACTACAAGCTGTCAGCACAAGACAGACGACTGTAAATCTGAGTAAGCAAACTCAACACGAGTAAACTGACCGACAAAGACCGCCACCTTTAACTGGCGAGATTTTTAGTACGGTCCGCCCTTGACCATCGGCATGCACAAACTTTATTGACAATAGGGTTCAAGAGATTTATGGCTGAAGGGAAGTAACCTCAACATGCAGAAATGTAGAACACGTTTATTTCCCGTTACCTACCACTTCCTCACCATGAATTAGAAAATGGTCATCAAAATTAAGTATTGATTATTTTAAGGACACGGACAAATTTGATGTCATGAAACATTTAACAATTAAGAATTTACAACAGTCAGTTATGTAAGAAGTTGTAAATAGGTGAAGATTTGCAGGAAATCTTAAAATCTGCAACCAGTGGAAGAATTGCGAGAATATTCCACAATTGTGAAAAAGCAAATATATGTACTACAGTTACTGAAAATTTCAGTCGTCAGCAAAAACACCCAACAATGTTAACTAGACCACCGCCGATATGAGCACTGCTGGCAGAATGACAACAATATATCAGTCTACAACGGATCTTGGAGGTACTAGAAATTAGGGTTTTTCCACTTTTTTTTTTTTAAGTTCTGAGGACAGCAGCAACACAAGGAAAAGTATCGTTAGTCTCAAACTCGGTGAGAAATCCCTTGAGCTCTACAGCTGACTGTACGCTCCATCTTTCTACAGATCTCGGAAAATGGGATTTTTTTTTTCTTTTTTCCCCACAGCGGTACCGATCAACAATCTACGGATCCAGCTGTTTGTTTGGCTGCAAAATACATCTTGAGAAAATAAAATTATTAAATGCTTCTACATGAATGTATTTATCAATATTTGTTACTGTTAAAACAATACAATTAATTAATCTTTCAAACTGAAATTTTAAACATCAGTTTTACGGAAAATGTTTCAGATAATCAATTAATTATTTCTTTATAATAAAATGAATTATTCTAAATGATGAAGCAAACTGAAGGCATGACGATTCTATATTTATTCGTGTGCTTGTTTTGCTGACCTGAGTGACAAGTTTATGTGTTTTAATGGATTTGAAAGCGATGTGGGCGAGAGAGGCACGCTCGTATGTACATGCACAAATAAATATTTTATTTCCGATGTTTAGTTTCATTTTAATTGGGTGGGGTGCCATTTCTGTAATGATACAGTTTCTTCTTTCTTATGTATCCGTACACGTGTATGCGTGTACGGGTTTTAAGTGTGTGAGTGTGTGTATGTGCGTGTGGTGTGTCTCCGTGTGTATAAATGTATGAATGTGTATGAGTGTACGTGGTGTTGTGCGTGCATTAGTTTCCGTGGAACGTGGATATATAAATAAATGAATATTTGTATCACTGGGTGCGAGCGTTAATCTGAGGTGTAAAGTAAATGATTTTTTTTTCTTTCAATTCGTAGGTCAAAATAGAGAGTACCCTGTCACATATATTCTTTTAATTAGTAGGTCAAAATATAGAGAGCACCCTGTCGTATGTAAAGTTCGTCAAGTTAATAAGTAAGGGTTAATTAAATCAATGCTCCGAAAAAATTAAAAGAAATGGCAATGCAGGCTATCAATAAAAATTGATATGCACACGATTTTAAAAAATCTTAAGCTTTATAGAAAATATTACACAGCAAAATTAAATTTCTTTATTTGGTTCATTTTATCTCATTTTATCATTTTAACACTTTATTAATATATAAATATTTTTCAAATAATTTTACACGTTTGTAATAATGGTCGATACGTACAAAAATGTCAGTTTACTTTGTAATCTAATGAATTATTTTTACACCAGGCACAACGTAAGTTGAAGAAAAGACAACGTTCTTAGGTAGTGTTTTCTGTTCAGTCGCTTCGTATGTTCTTGTATAGGAATGGATATTTTTGTTGTTCTTGTGTTGTCTATTCAGCTTTCTTCGTGTGTTCTTGCATAAGATATGATATTTTGTTGTTCTTGTGCTGTCTATTTAGCGTTCTTCGTGTGTTCTTGTATAGAATAGGGTATTTTGTTCTTGTGCTGTCTATTTAGCTTTCTTCGTGTGTTCTTATATAGAATAGGGTATTTTGTTCTTGTGCTGTCTATTTAGCTTTCTTCGTGTGTTCTTGCATAAGATATGATATTTTGTTGTTCTTGTGCTGTCTATTTAGCGTTCTTCGTGTGTTCTTGCATAAGATATGATATTTTGTTGTTCTTGTACTGTCTATTTAGCGTTCTTCGTGTGTTCTTGTATAGAATAGGGTATTTTGTTCTTGTGCTGTCTATTTAGCGTTCTTCGTGTGTTCTTGTATAGAATAGGGTATTTTGTTCTTGTGCTGTCTATTTAGCTTTCTTCGTGTGTTCTTGCATAAGATATGATATTTTGTTGTTGTACTATCTATTCAGCTAGCTACGTTCATTCTTGTTTACTTTTATGGGTTGTACTATCTGTCTCGAGGTACCTGGCGTAATCTTACAAAAATGATTATTTCCAATTCTTTATTTCTCAAAAGTATAATACATCTATAAAGTGTCGGTACAAGACACGGATCATATACACTACTTTCAGCGCTGATTTTGTATGGACATCAATTCATAACTTCGGCATCCGAAGCCAGAAATTTGGAAGGCAATAAAACTGTTTTCCAGCAAAGGGTCTATTTTCAATTATTTTAAGAAATTATTAACTAACAGTAGAAGGGACCTTCATACAGGACATTTCATGCTAAGATTGTCTTTGAAAAAATAAAGTCTTGGGATTTGCGCAGGAGGTTTCTAATTCTAGAGACTCCACCCACCTCTGCCTTGATTAATTTTAATAATCAAAAGAATTAAAGCATACATCTAAACGTAATAATAATGATGACTTTCTCACATCTTCTACACCCTCATTTTGTCAACACACATCATCTACACATAAGCGGGTTCACAGTTACATAAGTAAAAAAGTTAGATAACGGGGTCTTGGAAAAACTAGACGTTGATACGACCCATTTAGTCTGTCTTTGATTAATTGCACATCAAAAGTAGGTGCTGACTTTTCCCTTAGGCTAGTAATTAAACAACATATGCATGCACACTTACACAAGCATACGCACATAAACATAATCATAATCTTGCACACGCATATGTGTTATGTAAGCACACACACACACACACACACACACACACACACACACACACACACACACTCAAGTTTTGTAAAATATGACAGTATATGTGACAAATATTTCCACCCCTTCATTTATTTCTCACATGTTTCTTTTATATTTAGTACCTTATGTATACTTTTATTTATGAAATACTTTTTGTGATAATTGCTCGTATTGCCAACATTCATATGGCATGTTTGGGTTGACGTCGCGTACTGTACATTGAGTACACATGCAATGCGAAAAATAATAGGGCTCTCCTAAAATAGATTATTAGACATCGCCCAGAGCAATATCATAGTTAAATGAAACTGCTTGTCACTCCTAGTGGAATTCAATAGTGTAAATTCCAGTGAATGCGTCAGCCCATCTCAAAACTTGTTTGAATAAACTGCTTACTGCATGTCGCAAGCATGCTTGAGAAGCCAGCCAGTTAGGGTCAGCAAATGGCTGCATACCAGCCAACTATAGTAGATCAATGGATGTCCATTGGTCGACTGTAATTGACCAATGGGGGTTGAGTGAATACTGAGGGAAACCCATATTGTAAAAAATCTCTGTTTCACAATCACGGACTGTCACAAAAATTTGGCTGCAGACTTGCCAGAGTTATTTTTTTCTAAAATTTGTGTTGCACGTGTTTTTTTCCTCTGTTCTGTTTTGATAATTTCCAGCAAGGGAGATAACTGTAATTTACACACTAATGTCATATCAGTTTATTATGTTTATAAGATGACTATCATAATACTTGACAGAACATTTTCAATTTATTTGTTTTCTAAGTTCTCCATCATGTGATACACCTCGTTCTCTCTGTCTCTATCTCTATCTCTATTCTATCTATCTATAAGTTTGCAGGTTTGATGATTCTTGAATTGACTTGCAAGATTGCAAAAGTGTGGCTATATGGCCACAGACTAGACTTGAGTGGCAAGATGGCAAAAGTGTGGATGTATGGCAACAGACTAAACTTGAGTGGCAAGATCCCAAAAGTGTGGATGTATGGCAACGGACTACTCATCTGTACATTACGCACATTCCACAAGACACACAAAGACTTAAGTGGCATGTGCAAAAATGCACCGTTTCAGTTATTAAATCTTCAGTGCAAGGTATATATGACATATCTCCATGTGACTGTGGTACAGTCCAGTAAATAAATCAACAGTGCCTGCATACCACTGACATGGGTGCCCTTAAACTCCTGCAGTGATGATCATCTCATATATATATTTCAGACCAATAACTTTCTTGCAATGCTGCTTTGTCATTTGCTAAATGTGCATTTCTCAGTTAACGCTTTTGACATTAAAGAGTCATTTAAGCTTTTCAATTCTAAAACAACTCTGAACATTAGGCAAATTCTAGCAAATGCTGAAAAATAACAACCGTGACAGGTTAATTCACTTGACCTCTGACATCACGACCCACTTCGTGTACTTTCAGAAGATGAATGCAAGTGTGGCCATTCACATGGAGAACAAAGTGTGGCTGGACTTTTACAAAGGCTTTCTCCTCACGGTGTTATTCCAGCTGACTCCTGTCATCACTGTGGCAGTCTGCACAACTCTTATGTGGTTTTAGATCATCCACCAGCATCAGTGGCGCCGCCAGGGTCAGGTTTCAGCAGCAACCTGAATTACTCTGGAACCAGAAGGAGTAAGTGAGATGCCCGTTTAATGACGATGCTTCTGTGGCTCTGCGTTGTGTTCTTCCTGCTCTGCTTTGCCATTTTTTGGGTCTGGTCTTGGATAATAAATGTTAGCGTTTTCCTTTCTCTATCCTTCCTTTTTCTGATTATTTATTTAATCATTTATTTTTATTTATATATTTATTTCTCTTGGCTTTTTCACTTATTGTGTTGTATTCTTTCTTCTTTTCTTTCTTCTTTACTGTCTTATTTTCTTTCTTTGTTGAATCAGTGCTTTTCCTGTTTCCTTTCTTAATGCTTCTTTCTTTCTGTCAGTTATTTATTCTTTAATGTTTCTTAACTGTTTCTTTCTTTTATTTTGCTTGATTTTTTCTTTCTTATTTCTGTCTTTATTTTGATTGTTTTTTCTTTGTTATTTCAGTCTCTGGTTATTAGTTTATATTAATAGATCTATTCAGCTTGTCTTTATTTCCCCATTCCAGTGTACCTTAATTTATTTCTTCCTTTTCTTTGCCTATTTCTTCTTTTCCTTACTCTTTTCCTTTCTGTCTGTCAATTGTACTTTTTCCCTTTCTGTCTGTCAATTGTATTTTTTCCCTTTGTCAATTGTACTTTTTCCCTTTGTCTGTCAATTGTGTTCTTTTCTTAATAACGTCAAAGTAAGGCTGCTTTTCCCTTTCCTAAACAATAACATCATGCTCATAGTGATTTTCGGAACAAATCTAAACAGCCAACACAACATGTGCAGATAACTTCCCAGTTAATGACTGCAATAACCGCGCCATGACGTTTTCACTTGCCCAGGCTTCCTGCGCTTAATGGCGACATTCAAGTACTTCTGAGAAAGATCTTCACTTACATTGCACTCTATCCTTTTAACGTTTATAATAAGCAAGAACACGCACTGATTAGAAAGACCTTCATTTTTTATTATTATTTGCCTTTCACACTTTTATAAGATGCTAAGGGGTAGGGTGGAAGGTTTTCCATCGTGATTTACTTTGTTATGTTAATTATTTTGTTTTGATGCTGTTTGCTTGTTTGGTGTGGTTTCTTGATCTTTTTAGTCTCGTCGTTTCGACTAATTGTGATCGTTAACGACGTCATTGACGTCGTCGTGAGAGAGGTAAACAAGAACACACTATTTTCTTTTGTTTTATTGTGAGTATATATTCATATATTGTGAAACAATGTTCCTTGTTAATAAATTTCAGGGTGATTTTTTTAATATTTCTTAATATTACACCAACAAAGATAATTATTTATTCGAAACAGATTCACTGACTACTGTCATGTGTGTCTACGTACGGGCAAACGCGTACATAGCAAAAAACATATTCATAAACAGACACACATAATTATATACAAGCAACAGATACAGGCTTACATACCAGACAAATACAAGCAAGAGAAGCAGGCATACACAAAAGATACAAACACAAGCAACAGACAAAAACATACACAAGAAAAACAAACAGCAGATACAATCATACACAAGAATGACAAACAACAGATACAATCATACACAAGAAACACAAACAACAGATACAAACACACAAGAAACACAGATACAATCATACACAAGAAACACAAACAACAGATACAATCATACACAAGAAAGACAAACAACAGATGCAATCATACACAAGAAAAAAGACAACACATACAATCATACACAAGAAAAACAAATAACAGATACAATACACAAGAAAGACAAACCACAGATGCAATAAAACACAAGAAAGACAAACAACAAATACAATCATACACAAGAAAGACAAACAACAAATACAATCATACACAAGAAAGGCAAACAACAAATACAATCATACACAAGAAAGACAAACCACAGATGCAATAAAACACAAGAAAGACAAACAACAGATACAATCATACACAAGAAAGACAAACAACAAATACAATCACACACAAGAAAGGCAAACAACAGATACAATCATACACAACAGACACAAATACAGTGGACACAGGCATACATAACAGACACAAATGCAAGCACCAGACACAGGTATACACAACAGACACAAATATACACAAGCTACAGATAAATGCATACACAACAGACACATATACAAGTTACAGGCACAGGCATTAAAAATACCACAAGTACAAGCAACAGCAAACAAAGGCATACACAACAGCCGCAAACACAAGCAGCAGACACAGGCATTACCAACAGACAAAGACATACCCAACAAACCCAAACTCCAAACACAGGCATAGACAACATTCACAAACACAAACAAGAGGCATAGACATACACAACAGACACAGGCACACACAAATAAAAGCATGAGCACCCGCAAGGTAAATGCACAATCATTTTTGTACCATGCATACACAACAGACACAGAAATTATTCACAGGCATACATAGATCCACTAACGAGCAACAGACACATGCTGACAAAACATATATATTTACAAAAATAGAAGAGGTGCGCATATATACACACGTAACCCACAGAAGCATATGCACAACACACACACACACACACACACACACACACACACACAGACAGGTACATCAAACAGCGGATACGGATTCCGTGGCACGGGTAAATATAGCTGTCTTCTTACCAGTAAAATGTTTCTCTTCGTAAAGTAATGGTGTCTCTCAGTACAATGTATTGTCATTTTTTAAACATTTGTTTTGCACACGGCTCATTCCATAACAATGGCGTGGTGTCTAAACTTTCACGTTTCCATATTCTTCCCATGAATCATGAGTTGATTTTATGTTAGGTAGTCTTCTTTCACGGAAAATGTGAGAGAAAGAAAATCGGTCAAACAAGCAAGCATAAACAACAATTATCGAACAGTGGACATCAATTTTGGAAACAGGAAAAAATAAATAAAATTAATAGATTTCCCCCCTCCCCCTTGTACAGAAATTTTTAAAAATTTATTTCCTGCTTGTAACTGACAGACCAGGATCAAAACAGATTTTTACAGTTTCAGGAAAATATTACTAAAGAGAGAAAAAATGTAGTAAGTCTGCTTTGGATCAACACTGTGAAAACGAGTGCATTTTGCTAACAGTTAGTTTGTTAGGCTGGTTGGATGTTTGTTTGTTTGTTTGTTTAGCTGGCTTGCTGGTTAGTTGTTGGTCTTTTCTTTTGTTTTCTAATGTCTGCTGTTCATGTTTATATATTTTAATTGTTGTTAATTATTTCTTTGCTTTAATTATAATTCATTAAGTTATTAAATTTTTAAACATTATTTATAATACTAACTAATTGGTGTTTTAAAACTTACATATTTGCATAATGAAACTACCGTCTTGTCTTAGTTAATTGCTGTAATAAGACATTTTAAGTAATATAATAATTACTGTAATGAGGCACTATATGCATTATTACAATTACTGAACTAGGAAAAACTGTCATATTTTTCATCCTTTCTTGCTTTTTGCTTGACATTTAAATATTCTACAAAATACAAAAGAATGGTTTTAAATGTCATCTTGTGTAATATATTGACTTTCGACTTGCAAAGTAAATCAATTTGAACATTTTTTGAATGTAATGAAATCGAAAATAGCCATGTCTGTGTAATAAAATGATCGCACAAGCCTTAACGAGTTTTACTACGCTGCAGTAAAGGAACGCGTGCGCAAGTTTATCTCCAAGTTAAACATTTATTTAAGAAAATATTTCGTAAAGGAGATTTACAGGCACCATCTCCACGACTTAACAACAGTCGCGTCTCGGGTGTGCCGGGTTTAAAAGCATGACAAAGAAAACAGAGCCATGTTTGAGGGAAGCTGAAGGCAGCCTTTGTTCTAACCAAAGAGTGTATGATACACGTCCATATTCTAAATAAAACAAAACGAAAACAGAGCCATGTTTAACTGAAGCTGAATGCGGTCTTTGTTCTAACTGAAACAACACGAAAAAAGAGCCATATTAATTGGAGCTGAATGCGGTCTTTGTTCTAACTGAAACAAAAAGAAAGCAGAGCCATGTTCAAATTACGAAAGCCTTCGTTCTAACTGAAATAAAACAAAACAGAGCCATGTTTAAATGACTACAATCTTCGGTCTAACTGAAACAAAACGAAATCAGAGCCATGTTTACATGACGACAGCCTTCGTTCTTACTAGAAAAGTGTAGAGCCATGTTCTAAGTGGAGAAACATGAGAAGTCGCTCACGTGACTAACAAGAAAAATGTTTGTAAATGTGAACTAATTATGCACTAGCCAAGAATTCATAAATATTTACAGTCACATTTTTTACAGGCCTACATTTGCCGATAATATTATACGCATGAAACTGGTGTTTTTATTTATTTATTTACTCATTGGTGTTCATTATTTCAAAATAAAAATAAATATGTAGCCATTGTTGATTCTGAAATTTTGAGCACTAATTTTTGCATCGCAAGGACTGGACCGAGAGAATAATGGTCAAGTTTCACGACCGCAAAATATTCTATGCAGTGTTCTACGTATTTCCAGTAACATCTCGCTATACATTTCCAGACAAGCTAGAAAGGCGGGCAGACAATCACTCCATCTCCTCAAGTCAAACTCAATCCCCAAAATTCTGCTCCTGTGTGTTAATCATGTCTAGTGGTTAGACAGTTAATAAACGTTCGGCTTCGTGCAACAGGAAACCCAGTGAGGTGTGTTTTCATTCTGCTCTCTCACCAGTACATCCCGACCAGTCACAGAATTCCAGTCAAAGACGCCGGCTGAGCTTGAGTGGCCAATCACAGAGTTCCAATCAAAGACTCGGGCTTAGTTTGGGTGGCCAGGCACAGAATTCCAAAAACCCAGGCTGAGTTTGAGTGGCCAGTCAGAGCTTTAATCAAAGACCCGAAACACAGGTAATAAATACTATTTGATTGGTTTCGGGTGTGTTTATCATGGAAACAGTAAAATGGCGCCAGTATGAGTTTATCTGCTAGAATTAAGCATTATGTCATTTCATGTAATAAATTATTTTTAACAAGAGATAATTTTCATTTATAGAAGGTGGTCGCAGCGCTTTGGAATTTGATTCATTTGAAATAGGGGATATTACTTATTATTAAGACTATGTAGTTTGTTGATTGTTGATTTATTATGCGAAACTGCATACTTCATTATTTTGATCTTCAAGAGTACGTAAGAAAATTTTTCACAGGTTTGACGTAAGGGAATGCTGACAGGAGTATGACGTTCGGAAATGTTTTCTAGTCTGTGACGTAAGGAAATGCGGATAGCAGTATGACGCGAGGGAATCCTGATAGAAGCCTGACGCACAAGGACGTTTTCAAAGATATGACGTTCGGGAATGTTTTCTAAGCTGTGACATAAGTGAATGCTGACAGTCGTATGACGTGAGGGAATGTTGACAGAGCTTGGGCGTAAGAGAATACTACTGACGGAGGTATGATGTAATGACTTTCAGAAACGTGTTCAAAGATATGACGAACTTTGACCTAAAGGAATGTTGATAGAACTATGACATAAGGAAGTGCTGACAGAACTTTGATCTAATGGAATGTTGACAGAACTATTACATAAGGAAATGCCGACGGAGGTATGACTAAGAGAATACTGAAGGAGGCATGGCTTAATGATTTGTTTTGAAAGGTATGTATTAAGGGAATGTTGACAGAGATGTGACGTCATGGAATATTGACAGAGGTATGACGTAAACTTTTAAAACCATAATGAAGGAAATTTTGGCAGAGATATGACACTCTTGCGAATTTGATATTACATATTTATTTGTATAATTATTTTATAGAACTATAGGAATGCATTTTTAGTTTCGAAAGAAATGTACCCATTCCATCATGACACTTCAAACCACAATGCTTCCCAAACAAGACACTGGTTTTCATAAATTAATCATTCATATTACTGCCTAAAATCTCTAGTTAATTTAAATTGGACTGTTACATTTCTCAATCATATTCCCTGAATATTTTCGTATTTTCAAACAGATAAAGTGATCGAGAATTATTTACCGTTGATTATCATCATGTCCGCTCCTTGTTAACTCTTATTTAAAATAATTCTTCAATGCAGGAAAATAATTCATTTAAATTTCAACTCCATGTCAACCCTTATTTACCTTATTTCTTATTGTGTTTGGCGTGGGGATATAAGAAAGATATTTGGAAAGACTTGATCACGTTTCAACCCTAACGTGTCCAACCACACGTCCACTCACATTTCCATAGTATCAGGTGTGTTCGACAATTAAATATAGTATTATAAACATTAACAATCACTAAAAGAGGCTACGATTCCCAATTCCATCCCGATATAAAGACAATGACGACAGTTAAAGAAAAATGCAAATACTTGTAAACTTAGGGATGGATGAAATTTTTATAGAAATGTAGTAATGGTGGCAGAAAGGATTATAAAATCACAGTGACGTAAGCGCGTTCTGATAAATCGATATTTGCTTAGTGTCCATTGTATAACAGTAAGAGCCTTTGTCAGTTTATTTCTTTAAAATTGCCTTGGCTGGCTATTAAGCTGACTTTGACTGTTCTCGTATTTGCCATTGGCACACCACAGGATTTGGGTTTTACGTCAATAGAAGGACTCAGACGTGGCCTGTTTGAAGATCGCTCCCTAGGGCGCAAGGGAGTGGCAAGTACTTAGCGTATAGAATGACAGGAGAATGCCCATTCCAAAATACAGAACACTTCTAAATTTCTAGCAGACTGATAACTGACACACCATACACACGTCATTCATACTTAGGCAATAGGATATGAGAATAAATGAGTGAAAGAAGAAACGATAGAATGAATTAAAATAGAAATATACCCATAAATGAATATATACAAACGCACACAAACATACTCATACTTCTGTACATAATTCAATACTAAGTTCAACTTGACTGACCTTTTTTGGCAGAAACTTTTTTACCAGTGGAGTTCTGGGAAGGGTTTTTCTGGCAGTGTTTCTCAGATAACGGCAGGATAAACTAATCTATGGGGCTGGTTTTGGCGCACACAAAGACAGACCGTGTCTGTCAGGTGGTCAGTCGGGCTAAATATCTGGCGAATTAGTACAACTTTATCTACTATGTCGGCCAAGACTGTATAATATCGACAGGGCCTTCGCTCAAGAGACAAGCTAACTGGTAGTGTGAAATGCGAGGACTAAATTTGGGCCCGCTTTGACGAGTCTAACAGTGTTTTGAAGCCCTGAGATCTAAAGTCAGGCCCGTTTTGACGAGTCTAACAGTGTTTTGAAGCTATGAGAATCTAAAGTTGGACCCGCTTTGACGAGTCTAACAGTGTTTTGAAGCTATGAGAATCTAAAAATTAATGTAATGATAGGAGGCTACCCCTCGTACCATCACAAGTGGAAATTTCCACTTAAATGTCAACTCCATGTTAGCCTTTATTTACAGTAATTCTTATGGTGAAAATTCCCAGGCTTAATGAGTTTGCACGTTAAGTAGCGCTTTCTGATCCCAAAGAACCACAAACGAAAGGAATTTCATTTACACACACACACACACACACACACACACACACACACACACACACTCACTCACTCACTCACACACGCACACGAAGTTCGGGATAATCATTTCACTACCTAACAATTTCTATACTATATTTCTTTTTACTTATATAGATCACGGACATAATGTATCTCCTCGTCAAAGAAAAAATCTGTCTCCTCATCTAAAAAAAAACCCAGTCATATAATTTCTCCACATACTCATGTAAAAGGAATTTGCAGTCAGTCTATGACTTTTTAAGAAACTTATCCTAACGTGATTCCATCAATATAAAGTTCAGTTTGTAGATTTATTTAAGAAATAGTACTAGGCAAGAGGAAACGTCTTTAGTAAATATAGGTAAAAGAATCGCTGTTTTTAGCAAATACAGATCTAGAATTAGGCGAAAAGTCTTAGAACCAGGCAAAACGGGGAGCTTTCAATAAATATGGAACTATGCAAGACGGGGAGCATTCAATAAATATGGAACTAGGCAAGACGGGGAGCTTTCAATAAATAAGCAAGATATTTTTTTTTAAGTCTTCAGTCAGGAATGTCACAGTCTTGATTCATAACTTCGATATAATCAGTAAATCTTCTCTACCGCTGATTTCTTATTATTCCATTCACACACATGCAGCAACAGACGGTAGAAGTTTTCTTCATAGAAAAGAAGATAAGGAAATTAAAACAGACAGTAGATTAGAATACATGTCCGATCAGTTTGTTTCTTCCTCGCATGGTTTTAATCCCTTGTTTCTATGGACAAATTAACAGGAAAAAGTTCTTCTTTTTTTTTTGTGCCATCTCCCAACAGAATGTTCGCAGCTCCATGGTTACCGTACACCTTGTCGTTCCTGCAGACATCCTGCACATAGAATCACACTTCCTCGACTCCAGAGTGATACTAGCAGTTCCTGGAAAGAAATGTAGACATGGATACAGGAAATTCTGGATCTGACAATGCATGGACTCCAGCAAACACTTTCAACACTCTTGCTTGGACCAGGACAAATACAAAGGTGTCGTCAGGACATACACAAAGGTGTCGTCAGGACATACACAAAGGTGTCGTCAGCTCCTCTGAAGGCAAACTCTTTGTGATACAGAAGTCTGCAATAATTTTCCTTTCCTTCAAGGCGCGCGCGTCCACTTCAGACAACTGTAGTGTCAGAATGCTTTCTATCGCCCGTTTTGACTCTGTTCGTACACAATTCCCTCACATGTCACTATGTAATCAGACGAAATATTGAGACACTGTCAGCCTCTGTCTACAAAAGAGCGAATGTTAGACTTCTGGCTTTTCGAACAGAGGAATTCTTAGCTCTAGGCAATACTTATAATATTCATGGAATTTTCTTTAGTGTTTCTTAAAATTAGAATTCAATTTTAATCCCACCTACAAAACAGTGAGTGCGGTGTCCATTGAAGTCCATGGTCTGTTCTCCTGGACTTCTCCGGCCAAGGCATGGATGAACAACAGTGAGAGACCCTGTTTCTAAATCCCAACACGATGTCGCCACGATTTTGGGACGATGGGTGGGTGAGGGAGTGAGAATACACCGGAAGAGTTAGAACTAATGGAGCGAAAGGAGTGGAGGGATTTAAAATGTGAAAATGCAGAGAGTGCGGGTGGAAATTAAAGGGTGAGAATATGACTAGTTGGGTAGGCGGTAATGAGAGAAATAGTTTGGGGTAGAGAAAGGGAAGGAATAGAAAATAAAGGGTTAGAGTGGGAATAAAAAAAGCGGTTCAGGGAGAAAATTAAACAATGAGAGGAGAAAGTGATGAAATTATGACTGGGAAAATCAAAGATGATGAAAATAAAATTCTGTAATTTTAATGTCTTTGTATATAAAACACAAAAGTACGACATTTAACAGAAATAATTAAAATTTACATTCTTAATCTTTAGATACAGTTATGCACTATAGACTTATAATCAAAGCAAAAGTGCACTTGTTTTGAATCAAATTTTGATTCGCTTTCTTAAAAAAAAAGTAATAATAATAAATAACGTTAAAAATATTGTTATGTGTTTCGATTGTAAGCTATATTTAGTTGATCAATATGTTCACGCCGTTTTTTCTGTTGACATAGAAACATCCGACCCGTCATCACATCAGGTAGAAAAAAGTCTCGTTATTGACGTGATAAAGTAAAAAACCTTTGGGAATATTTTTTTAAGTATTCAGCAAAAACTTTTTAATATGCTTTCATAAATATATTTTTTATTGTGTTCTGCGCTATCTCTCTCCCTCCTCTGTTATTTTTAAATGTTACCTGTTTAGTTCTGTTTAATTTTAAAATTGAAAGCTGGTTAATATAGGCAAAATTTTTTACTTGTGAGTATGCAGATGCCTAACATATCGAGTTTTTTTCTTTGTCTTCTACGTTTTCTTAACTTTCATCGATATAGTCAACACACGTAATCATTTGTGGTTTTCTTTTCGTTTTTATAAAATATGCACTACTTTTTTCTTTCTGTACTGACTCTTTTCACTTTAAATTGACGATTTTCACAAATCAATAATATTGACCTTTATTACTACTATCCTTTCTGATCCTCTTGTCTGGATAAGTTCAAGTGTTGTGCTCTGAGGGAAAACATCAGTAGTGAGGACGTTGACCAGAAAGATTCGGAATAGTCAACAGGCCTATTGGGAGTTAGTTCCGTCATTTGACTGACTATCCTGGGGATTCTTGTGTCAAAGGTAAGAAACACATACTAGTCCCTGTTGAATACGGCTGGAGCATGCTGCAAGAATTGGCAGTTCTTGAGTGTGTTAAAGAATACATGCTTCTCAGGACTAGAGGTAGGTAGACTGCTCTAAATGTTGTAATTGTTCTGCCATGTGTAATTGTATTACAATCGTATTCTCCTCTATAATAGTGTTGTTGTAGTTGTGTGCTAGATGATCATAGTCTTTTGCTCAGTATCTTACTTAAACTGCGCTATCTATCAAACATGGTATTGTACTATCTATCAAACATGTTATTGTACTATCTATCAAACATGTTATTGTACTATCTATCAAACATGGTATTGTACTATCTATCAAACATGTTATTGTACTATCTATGCAAGCATATTATTATATTATTATCTATGCAAACATGTTATTGTACTGAACTCTGCAATCACGTTATTGTATTATCTATGCAATCATGTTATTGTACTATCTGTAAAATCGTGTTAATGTACTGTTTTGTGTGTAATTGTACAGTTGTACTATTCTGTGTGTAATCGTGTTAATGTACTATTCTTTTGTAGTCGTGTTAATGTACTATTCTTTTGTAGTCGTGTTAATGTACTATTCTGTGTAATCATGTTATTGAACTGTTCTGTGTAGAATCTGTAGTTATACTATTTGTGTATAATCGTGTAGTTGTAACTATTCTGTGTAATCGTGTTATTGTACTATTCTGTATGTAATCGTGTTATTGTACTATTCTGTGTGTAATTGTACCATTCTGTATGCAATCGTGTTATTGTACTATTATGTGTGTAATCGTGTTATTGTACTATTATGTGTGTAATCGTGCTATTGTACTATCCTGTGTGTAATTGTGTTATTGTACTATTCTGTGTAATCGTGTTATTGTACTATTCTGTGTAATCGTGTTATTGTACTATTATGTGTGTTATTGTATTATTCTGTGTGTAATCATGTTGTTGTACTATTCTGTGTGTAATAGTAATATTCTGTGTGTAATCGTGTTGTTGTACTATTCTGTGTGTAATCGTGTTGTTGTACTATTCTGTGTGTAATCGTGTAGTTATAATTGTGCGCCAGAGATATGTAGCCTTCCTCTTTCTCTTGTTGAATTGTACTAACCTGCGTAATCATAAATTAACTATGCTATTTGTTAAATAGTGATCTAATCTATGTAATCGTAATGTAACAATACTAATCTTTGTAAATATATTGTTGTGATTTTGTTAGAAGCATGATGTAGTCGAGCTCCATATCTTATTGTACATGAATGAATCTGTGTAACGGTGATGAAACTGTACTATTATATGTTATGATGCAACACTACTCTTACATGTTATCATGATATAACTTTACTATTGTACATGTGACACTCAAATGTCACTCTTGCATAATGTCAAGAAGATTAACGTAGAGGAGTAGATTACCATTTATTTTTCATGCTTCTTCATGAGCTCTGACCTGTGTGTAGTGGCCAATGTGACTGAATGACGAATGGTGGCTGGAGGGATGAGATGAGTGACATCTGACTAAGAGGTGGATTCCAGCCAGAAGCTTAAATATGTAGTTGCTAATGCAACTGAATGATGAACGATGGCTGGAGGGGTCAGATGAGCGATACTGGTTAGCTGATACTCAAAGTTAGTATAAATGACCAGTCAAACTCTTTTTCAGCACTTGTGATCATTATTCGAAGTCCGGTTCTAAAGGCAGACCATGAGCCATGGTGAGTTGGTCTGGAATAATACGTGAGAATGAATTTAGAATAATTTGTGTACTATATTATTTCATGTATTGGACTTAGAATGATTTTGTTCCTTGATCTAGATATACTGTATATTTTGAATTGATCCATTTGATATGTATATGTTAGATTAACTATGTATTATTGAACATGTGACTGTTATAGTTCAATAAGATTTATAACAGGTGTATCAAGTGAACTGTATATGAGGGCTAACAATTCTCTTTCAGACAGTAAGTTGAGTGACTGGAGAGAGAAAGAGAGAGTAGAAAATTATATAGACTGAATTAAAGCATCACACTTAAATATTTCTAGTGCATGCTATTTTTTCTCTTGTCCTTTGGGATCACCAATGTTGCTTCTCATCTTGAGTGATTCCCTGCATGAGTCACCTCACCAGGCTAATATCTACCACAGAAATTCCAATGGTGGTGAGAATGGAGACATCTACACATCATCACTTCTAATGCCAGCAGAGTTCAAGAGTGCTCACGCAAGTCTGCATAAAGAAGTTGGAAATGAACCCTGAATGAACTGTCCATGTGATGTAATGCAGGTGTTCTTCCTACATCACAACATATAGTGGCCCAACAGAACACGTCATGTGCTCAGTCATTTATCTCCTATCTTTCTATTTTCCAGCTCTAGGAAAAGAACTCTAAACCTTAAATAGAGATTGTTCCCTCGAAGTAGTCATTGTCAATATTAACTATATTAGATAGACTTTAACATTTATTTAATAGTATATATACGTGACTATTTCATATCATAGTTGTATTTATTTGTGATATATTTGTTTTATAATAAATCTTTATTTTTCTTAATCCCTTCTTACTCATGTTAATTGATACATGTCTGGAATAGTCAGTGAGTGGATGGGGGCATGATGAGTCGGTGATCAGATGAATGTTAGTAAGTTGATGAAATACATTACTCCTTAAGCAAGAAATTCCACCTGCGAACGGATAATTATGTGTCAATAGTACGTTTATTTACAGTGGTGTATGGATGTGGAATTCATATGGGAAAACAGATCCTGAATTAAGATTTAACCACTGGTAAGTGATTATGAATTAATTATTAAATGATAAGATATTCTTAATAATAATCATAACGAATGCAGGACGTATTATAGCGCCATAGTACGTTTTCATAATATTATTGTATATTATCATGATGTAATTGTACATGTGCTTAATATCATGTTGTAACTGTGCTATTATGTTATTATGATGTAGCTATATTGTTATATGTTAGCATGATTTAATTGCACTATTGTACATCATGGTGTAACTGAACTATTGTATGTTATCATGATGTAACTGTAATATTACATTACCATATGTTATCATGATATAAATGAACTACTGTATGCTGTCAAGATGTGACTGTACTATTGTATGCTATCACGATGTAACTGTACTACAGGTATTATCATGTTGCAATTGCACTATTATGTTATCATGATGTAGCTGAAATATTATATGTTGTCATGATGTAACTCTACTGTTATATGTTATCAAGATGTAACTGTATATAATATATCATCATGTGATTGTACTACTGTATGTTATCATGCTGTAACTGTACTATTATATGTTATCGTGAAATAATTGTACTATTATATGCTATCTTGCAGATAGATAGATAGATAGATAGATAGATAGATAGATAGATGGATGGACGGATGGATAGATAGATAGATAGATAGATAGATAGATAGATAGATAGATAGATAGATAGATAGATAGATAGATAGATAGATAGATAGATAGATAGATAGATAGATAGATAGATAGATAGATAGATAGATAGATAGATAGATAGATAGATAGATAGATAGATAGATAGATAGATAGATAGATAGATAGATAGACAGACACATAAAACAAAGGTACAAAATTAAGGAAAGATTAGTTTCTAATAGATAACTAGAGAAGCCACAAGACTGACCTTTCGCTGGCAAAACTGATTTATAAAATTCAGGTTCCCCACAGAGACCACAAACTTATAATTTCATACAGGTTTGGGAAATTTTACTACAAGCGTTTTTGTCACTGTATGAGACATATAGAGCGGGTATCCAAGGCAGACATTATATTTTCTCGAATTGTCCCTATTCAAGCCTCTTAACATTTGTTATCTATATCCCCCAACCACTCTATATATGGTTCTAACTTCCCTACACAAAGGAGTTGCTGTTTGGTTTAATGGATGGCTAGGTAATAGGTTTCATTGAAGCGGCCAAAGCTATAAAAGTTAGACCAGAACTTGAAGAAACGACAAAGTTTTTTTGTTGTTTTTTTTTTTTTTTTTTTTGGGGGGGGGAAACAAGTACTAAGTTAATTAAAATGTTAAAAGTTAAAATATTACAAATTCCCTCTAAAAATTGTTTTTTTAATGATCTAAAGTTTTAGATATTAAAAGTATTGTTATAGGGTTTAAAATATTATATGAGTGCACATATTCTTAATAATAAAATAATAATAATTTTAATAATATCGTGGGCACACGTACGAAATAATCAAGCATAAGGTCATTGACCTCTGCCTCTTAATTTATTTTGAAATGAAGCTATTTATGTTTTCTTTAAACATGTTGACCAGATTGGTAGTTTTTAATGTTTCAATCTTGTTATTTATTACTAAATTCTCTTCAGAGGTTATTCACGATTCTATAGAACTGTTTTGTGACTTCTCTACGATGGACAACTCTTCCAGCGTGAAAGGGCCGCAATCCGAAGTCGGGAATATCTGGAAGAACCTGACTATTTGTACAAGCGAACAATCCTTTGCTGAGAACACTCCTCAAACAAAAGATTCTTCATCGTCCTTCCTTTTCGTTGCCGAGGACACGGTCAAATTGGTGCACGAAGTGTCAACGTGTTATGTTGTTCCAGCCGTTAGCGCGCTAGGTATTCTGGGAAATGCGTTCTCTCTGCTAGTGTTGGCTACACGGATAAGACGCTACCCGACAAACGTGGCGCTCATGTTCCTGGCCGTGTCCGATACCGCCTACCTCATTATGGGGTGAGTTCAGTTAATTTGTCTCCTTTCGACTTCTTAACTTAGTGTTATTGCCGTGTCCGATACCCGCCTACCGTGTTCTGGGGCGAGTTCAGTTACTTTGCTGCCTTCTGTCTGCTTAGCTTAGTGTTATTTGATTGATTTATTTTCACGCCCGCTTCGAACTTTCGCTGATTTTGCAGGCCAGCGCGTGCAGGATGGGGTGGGTTAGGAGCTGCAGATTCTGCAAATTGAACCAAGAGTTAGTACACGTTTCGGTGGGCTTGTAGTGGATTTTCTCGTTGCAATTGTATCCATGCAGTGTCCAACGGCCTACTCTTTCCAAATTTGCAATTTCTATGGAATTGTGTGCCTCTCGTACTAAATTCGGTCAAACAAGCGGTTAAAGATCAAAACCCGTAAGTTTTTCATCGAGAGAAAGGGTCCAACCCCGATTACTAGTCTAAAGGCTATTTGTCCTACTTTGATCATTATTGCCAGTCCTTTGCAAGCTGTAAAGCATAATTTATGCTGCTTGCGTGCTAATTCAACCGTTTTCCATAATTATCTTATTAAGTTTGCATTCATTTACATGTTTCAGCAACATCCAACTGGTGGGCTGCTTCTTGAAACTCCAAGACCCTGTGGCGGCCAGTAACTTTTCCGTCACTTCCTATGTACATGCACTATGGCTGTCCGTTGTTTTTTCGCGCGTGACTAACGTCATCACCGCGCTGATAGCAGGCGAGAGGTTCGTCGTTGTTTGGTTGCCTTTGCAAGCTAGGGCAATCGTCACTCGCTCATCCATTTACGTTACGATGGTGTCAGCTTACGTCATCACAGGACTGGCGCACTTTCCGCTTTTCTTGCGTAATGAGGTCACATGGGTGACAAGAGAGATTGAGAGTACAGCAGAGCAGGTAAGTTGAAAAATGGTTATTGGAGAGAGGTAAGTTAAAATTGTTATTCGCGACAGACGTGTTAAAAACGATTATCAGAATAAGTGATTTGAAAACGGTTGTCTTTGACAGGCAGTCCGAAACGTTTGTTCTGTGACAGGTAAGTTGTAAAGGGTATAGGTCTGTGTGACCGTAATTTACATGTGAAAGTATTAAAAGGATTTCTGTCACAAATAATTAGAAATTAGTTATCAGTGACAGACAGCTGAAAGCAGATTTCTATGACAATGCAACCCCAAAATTATCATAAAACAACACTAGAAATATAATATAACAAATACAATATCTGACCGTAAAAACAACTTTTTCCTATGTCCGGAAATTCAGTATGTCGGATATGACGCTCGATTTCTTTGCAGTGGAAAAATAAAAAGGTTGAGATTAAAGGGACAAGTGATCAAACAGTAGGCCTTCAAAATGAATATTGTCTGCTATCAGCTGACAATTCTGTCAAATCGAAAAACAAAAGTAAACGCCTCCTCATGATAACCACACTAACTGATCCAAAGTTCCAGAGGACATATGTCAGATTCTTGTGACAAATATTATCTACTTCTAAGATGGTCACATACACGCCACTTAGACAGTACTGTATTGTCAATCAGTGGTTACGTAACGTACCACTTAATGTGTGGTCACTCATGCGAGCATGCAAGCATTCTGTGTGAAAGATGAAAATATGTCAACTATACCATGCAGTTAGCTGTACAGCCAACTCTCAGAAATGCTAGGGCTTTAATTTTCCGAAACCACAGTAGTCGTTTCATACAGACTTTTGGGTGGTGAATTATATTACATACATAAATAATATAAACGAGACATGCTCAGGCATAAAATACAATAATTCACTTCTCGGTTTTATCTGTTGTATAAATATTGAGGAATAGTCACTATACAAAGTACAGCACTGCGGCATCATGGTCACACATGCAAGCCTCTTAACTACACATCCTGTCTCATAACTCGCAGCGGAATATGATCTAGGTAACAAATCACGGCCTGTTTACCACGTACACTGGCTCATACTCGCTGCTAAAGATGCAATTTAGTGAGACCTGTCTAGACCCCAAATTAAAGTTTCCTACCCAAATGTCCTGCCTCATACTCACTTTTTAAAAAATATTTTTTTAAAGCTGCAGCACAGCATGATCAAGGTCCCAATCATGACATCTAGGTCCCATCCCAAATATCTAGGCCTTATGTCCCAAATCACTATATCTAGGTCTCGTATCACAAATCACCACATCTAGGTCCCAAATCAATACCTTTTGATCGTGTATTCTGCTTCCAACTTGCTACGAAAACTAGGTCCCTAATCTTTTAACAAATACCCTTCTTCATACACTACAAAAGCTGCAGCTTCGCGGGGGCCCAGACCCAAATCAAGGGGGGTCAAGGTTCCAACTCAAAACCTCTTTACCAAGTATCCTGCCTATTTATGCATGAATTGTACTTTTACTAATCAGCTAGTCTCAGCAAGAATATATTTACTTTAAAAGAAAAGAGGAGTTTTAATAATTAATGTTCGCAATTACTGCCACGTCAACATATGTAGAAACTTAAATACACTTGAATTTCGCCAAATAATCAAAACAGACTTACTTTAAAAGCTGTTTAAACTGTATAATTCCAAAATACATTAAATTTCATTTACAATTACTTTTTTTTTTTTAAACTAATTAGCAAATTAGCATAAACTCGTATGGGCTATCTGAAGTCTCTAAAGCGTCAAGGTGTAAGCATGCTCTACAGTCTACGTTACTAAACAGATTTAGTCTGCATGCAGCAAAAACTAATGCGTGTGCAAACTGAACTAGGTCAAGAGTAATTCAAACTGAACTAGGTTAAGAGTAAACGCAATCCCGTCTTTCCAAACTACTTGTGACCGGTATGTGCCGGCATAGAAATTTTGATTGCACTGTATTTGTGTTTATGTGCAAATGAAACTAAGTGTGTGCATATGTATGTGTGTTGTGTGTGTTAAGTCCAAATAATTACTAGCATTCCGCTGTGGATAAATATTCTTCTATCATGCCATTATTACAACAACAAACATTCAAAGTCTGTGTGTCTCGTCTACATCAAAGTATGAAAGGCCACTGTACAGAGCAGTTTCGACTCTATAGCTCTCATCAGAAGTCTATCCACTGTCAATATATTTTACACCAATCAGTAATCTATCCACTGTCTATATATTTTACACCAATCAGTAGTCTATCCACTGTCTATATATTTTACACCAATCAGTAGTCTATCCACTGTCTATACATTTTAGTAATCTATCGACTGCCTATATATTTTACACCAATTAATAGTCTATCCACTGTCTATACATTTTATACTAATCAGTAATCTATCGACTGCCTATATATTTTACACCAATTAGTAGTCTATCCACTGTCTAAATATTTTATACTAATCAGTAATCTATCGACTGCCTATATGTTTTACACTAATTATTACTAAACAATAGTCTATTCACTGTCTATAAATTTTATATATAATCGATAGTCTATCCATTATGTTTTACACTTACCTGCCACTCTCTGCTTGCTTTACACCAGTAAGTAATCTACTCGTTGTTTATCATCAATAGCCACAGACTTTGTACTTTACACATCTAGTCATTCACTCATTGACTATATACGGTTTACACTAATCAATAGGGTAGTTACTTCCTATATGCTTTACATTGATCGATAGTGAAGTTACTATATATTCTTTACACTAATCAATATTATATTCACCGTTATTTGCTTTATGCTAATCAATATTCTCTTCACTATCTATATGTTTTACACTAATTAACAGTCTAGTCACTGTCTATATGATTTACGCTAATTAACACTATAGTCACTGTCTATATGCTTTAAACTGACTACGTATTTGTACTGTACACTACTGAAACAAACATTGGAGAAAGTAGATCCAACAGCTTCTCTAAAAGCCCGTTAGATTTTACCTTTAGAATAATTACTTAGTTATGCTACAGGTCCTTTATAAATTATGGTTTTGCAGAAAGTGAACATCACTGTGGCAGTCCTTCGTGAAACACAATTTTCCCTGGAACACAAAGCCTGGCTGGACTTTTACAAAGATTTCCTCCTGACTGTGGCCTTTCGTCTCACCCCAGTGGTCATCGTGGCCATATGCACCACGCTTACACTGATTCAAATCCTTCGCCAACGACGGTGGCGCCTCCAAGTATCGACTTTCAACATCACCAATACCATGACCTTAGCTGCCACCGCGAGGAGCACACAAGAGTCCCGCCTCACCACGACTTTGTTGTGGCTGTGTTTCATGTTCTTCGTGTGCTCGCTGCCCGGACTTGTCATCTTTTCGATCCGTTACGTCGAGCCACAGTTCGACTATTATGGCAAGTTTAGTGGGATGTTTTCCTTGGTTAGTAATTTTCACAATTTTCTCCTTGCCCTTAATTCTTCGGGCAATTTCATCATCTACGTGGGCACTGTGGAGAGTTTTATGCCTATTTGTGTGCATAAGTTTCGAAAAAAAATGCAGCAGGGCAGGTCAGTACAAAGTGAACAAATTAGCTGTCCAACTTAACAGACTGTGTCCATTCACATTTGTAGATGTGCATGTTTCACAAGATGTCAGTTTGAAAACCAAATTGCATCGATTAAATGATGGCATGAAATCAAATGCAGTTTTGGATCAGTGTCCTCAGAAATTTATGTTTACAGTCGTGAGTCTTGATTTTTTTATATACGTGCACTAGAAGAAGAAAAGCTGTCATTCAGTTAGATCAATTACTTCATGTACTTTTATTTTAATTCTAAATTTAATTCGTTACCATTCACCAGTTTTTTTCCTCTTCACATCCATCAGTAATTTTGACATTGCAAGACCCTTGAACCTTTGATAACTGACCATGGCTAAAAAGGGGTTCAGAGAGATATATTCCAACCTTGAATGGACTGTACACTAAACATATTCAGAAATGCCAAACTGACAGATGAATCTGTAAGGTAGTCATTTCCTCTATTACATGCAAGGTAAACTCGGTTGAACACTGATGTATTCAGAGTTGTGCCTCTTGAGTCACAATTAGAAATGGAATATACCATATATGGATTGAACAATGCTGTCTGAGAAATTCGGCTTCTGACCAAGCCAGTGCACATGTCCGCTTCAGACAGTGAGAGGCTTTATCCTTTTATATTGTAGGATATTAGATTTTTGGAGTGATAAATGATTATATAAATGCAAAATTTCTTAAATGAACTATTTTCTGACGTGAACTGTCTGTGAGAGTAAATTTGCCCCTCCCTATTTTTAAATTTAATTGTTATAGAAGTTGCTAAAATTGTCACAATGACCCAACCTTGGGCACTTTGCTCATTTACATAAAGCCTCCTCTAATTCAAATCATAAATCAATAACAAACATGTAATAAAATATTTTAAGTCAATTCTTTATCAGTCAATTAACCTACCATAAGTTAACGATCACCTTTATGACTGGACTCGAGTTATGTTCAAAATCAAAGTGATTAGAATAGAGTACTTCTTCCACAAAGTAACTTTCGATCCATACCCATTGGATGAATTGCTATGAACAAGTGTGAGACTATTAGTCAGAAAAACTACTCATCCAGTTAAAACTCGTTGGATTGCATCAGCAATTTCTATCATACTCTCAACCCAAGTTGTTTACTCCAACTCTGACACGTACAAAAATACCATCATAAGGAGTGCCAAAGATCAGGTTACTTTGACAATTTAACAATTTATATAAAAATTAAGTTAGAAATAGGGATATGCAAATTTACTCCACCATACTTATAAACTTAATGATGAATTAAAACTTAATAGAAATGAGTAATGGAGGAATAAAGACTTATAAAATTAAATCATGCTGATGTGAGTGTGTCTTGAGTGTTCAATTTTTGCTCAGTGTCCACTGTCTGTAGAGCGAGAGTTCTTGTATATAAAGTGCCGATTCTACAAGATACAACATCATACCCCTAAATCTCGAGTGAACACTAACTGAATGACTGGTGCACCAGACGCATATCACGTGTACATGGAAAATAGGAAAAGGCATATGGTAAATGAAAGAAGAAAATGGAAAAGAATTAATTTAAATGACAAATATATTCATAAATGCAATACACGTAACACATGCTAACATAATAATCATACTCATAACCATTTATCCATAATTCAAATGATGTTCCATCTGACTGACCTTTCCCTTTAAAAAAGATTTTCTTTCTAGTGGTGTCGGATAGAGCTTTTTGAGAGATGCTATTTTGTGGTGGCAGGGCCGGCTCTGACACTTTGGGGCTGTCTTTGGCACGAACAGACAGAACGTGCCGGTCACGTGGTCTGGCGAATTATTACAACTTGATCTACTAGATCAGCCAAGATTCAATAATATCGCCAGGGCCTTACGTGCAAGCGAGGAGATAACTGTTAGATACGAAACTGCAATATCTAAAGTCTAATCCGCTCTCCCTAGTTTGACGGTAGTTTGAAAACTTGGGAGTCAAAAAGATGAAATGAAAGATTGGGGCCACCCATCTTACCGTCACAGTCTCCTTGTCTAGAATTTAATATTTGTCATTTGTGAAGCCATGTTCAGAACATGATTTTCTAATTGCAGCTCTTTGTATAGAGGTTAATAATATTTCTAAGTTCATGGACTCATAATTGAATAATACCGATTCATGTCAGTATAAATAAGTCTTCTTCATTAACATGCCATCGTGTTGCTATAATTATATAATTATAATCTGTGTATACGCGATGTCATTGAAGATTTCAGAAAGACCCTTCTTCTGCATAGTTGCTGGACATGTTCTACAAGAAATAGCACTTCCTGTCTCGTCAACACCAATGCGTGTTTACTATAAACAACATATACAATCCAATGCAATATTAAAACACAGCCAATCAGAATGACGAAAAATAAAAAGACTCCAGTACTATCACAAACGTCAGCAGCTGACGCTTCAATTGTTAAAATCTAGACCCTGAATACCAGCTTCAAAGATGAGCCATCCAATCTCTGCAACAACAATCTTATGGGTGTGTATGTTGGGGGGGAGGGGGGTATTAACAATTCAAACACGCCTGGATAAAATTTCAATAGTAAAGCCTGCAACCCCCCAGTCTTTTTCAGAGGTTGCTAGGGGACCTCAAGACATCGTGATTGAAAAAAAGTATATAAACATCGCAAATAGAATAATTTTTAGGCAGGGGTTCCCTGAGACTTGAACATAATTTCAAAGATTCCTCCAGCGTAAACTTGACGTCAAGTTACAGTAGCCTTTCTCAGCCTATTCAGGTCTAATCTGAACTACTCTGTTTCCTGGTTACTGTAACGTGACGTCAAGTTATTCAGGCCTAATCTGAACTACTCTGTTTCCAGGCTACTGTAACGTGACGTCAACCTATTCAGGCCTAATCTGAACTACTCTGTTTCCAGGCTACTGTAACGTGACGTCAACCTATTCAGGCTTAATCTGAACTACTCTTTTTCCAGGCTACTGTAACGTGACGTCAACCTATTCAGGCCTAATCTGAACTACTCTGTTTCCAATCAGGCTAAGTTAAAAACGGGTATATGTAAAGGTTTCTTGAAAACAATAGTGTGTTTAGACAAGGTCAACACAAGAAAATACAACCGAAATATATATGCAAGGATGGTGTGCATACTCTCACAACCGTCAGCATTGTCCCAACAAATGTCGTACGCAGGTGACAAAGTTAAAAACAGTAATTTGATTTTTGAACTAACTGAAAACCTCACTGTTGGGGTTGTTTCCGGTGTGTGCGTATTTGAGAAGAGGAGTAGGGAATGAGATTTTTATTTTAGGGGTGTTTTTTTTAATTTTGGTTTGCTTTTAATTTGGTTTCTCTAAATGACTGGGGGTTATAATGCGCCTATTGTTTGTATTTTTAATCGAAACCACTCTTTGATTATCAAGCGAATTCGCTTACTAGGGATCTTTCGGTCTCCGAAACATAAGGTGGCCAAAGCTTTCCACTAACTCTGTTAGTGAGCTTTTAGTTACATATTAATCAGTAAACCTTTCTATTAGTTAATCTTTCTTCCTTTCTGCTAAGCTAATATTTATGTAGGTAATGCAAGTTTTTAATAGTTAAGTATATATAATTATAAGTAACTTAAGAAAAAGTGTTGAGACCCAATCAGATTTAAGAATTAAAGACTAGTCATGGCGTCATTACACTTTCCCTATTATTATGTGAATTTGCTCTTTTTTAATCTACCTTGAAGATGAGTTAGTTTTTAATAAAATAAAATTCATTAACAGTTTTCAGCTTATTTATTTAAGTATATTATTATATATATATACTTATGTTTAATTTAAAAATATTCTTTGTATTGTTATTTGTACATGTATCTGGACTTCAATAAGCAAACTACAAACATGGAAAACGTTAAGCACAAGTTTTAATTAAAAGCTATAATCATCAGTGAATGGTGCTTTTATTTTGTTATTTTTTTGTAATAATCCAGCGTGATTTGGGACACTGCATTTCATCAGCCAATTTTTTGCACAAGGGGAGTGAAATGACAGTGGATAAACCAGTAGTGAAGGATTAAAAACTGTCACATTTCATTTTATTTCTTGTTGATGTATGGCGACAAAGTATGCTACCTACATCCTGCAATTTCTGGTGCAAGGAATTTATTGGAAATCGCTAAATTATTGTTCTGCTCGAGGGAGCTAATATGGCAGAGCGCCCAGATTAGCTTCGAGAGAATAGCAGCTCATCAGTGTTCTACAACATGCAAGAGAAACACCTGAAACATGAAACTGACAATTCCCTTGTGACAATAAACTTGTATCTTTGCTATGAAAGCACGTGAAAGACCTTTTTTCCTAGACAAGGTTATGTACAAACTATTATTGCTATAATCTCTATAACTCCATTTCTGTTCTCTGATAAGAACTATTCTATGATTTATATTGACGCTAATCTGTTGAATTATGTGTTAAGATATAAAACTGTATAAAAATCTTGAAATTATTTTAATATGGTTCATGGAAATATTGATGTCAAGTAATACTTACATATATATATATATATATATATGATTGTTGATTTAATAAATTTATTGACCTTACACATATTGATAACCTTATATTGGAGAAGAAAGTGGTAGATGGGGGCTCGCTAAATATAGATTAAAAGACGGATTTATATTCTCCTTTGATAGGTTGTTTTCCTCCTATGGAAATATTGTGTAATTGTAAATGTTTGTCTTTAATGTTGTGGACGAGAGAAAACGTTTACAGCACCCACATATCCGCCAAGTGAGAGAGATGAGTGGTGTCTTCTGGAGAATTATTACTAAGATTCGCATCACTTGTAATTAGTTATGAATGAATAATAATAATAATAACCATGAACTTGTATGGTTTAGGTGTCAAAGATTTGTATTTCATGTTTAGTTTGGACTTCATTTGTTCGCTTGACTTGATGTGTGTTTGCTGGAATAGTTTGTCTCGACTTAATTTGATGAATTTCTTTTGTCGACGAAACTGTTTTGTTTGACAGTTGTTGCTTGCATTGTTTGTTGTATTTGTCATTTGAATTGTTTTGGTTGCTAGAAATCTTGTGCTTGGCTTACTTGCTTGATTAGATTGGTTGCTGGATATCTTGTTTGACCTATGTTTGCTTGACGCGTTTTGGTTGCTGGACATCTTGTGTTTGACTTATGTTTGCTTGACGCGTTTTGGTTGCTGGACATCTTGTGTTTGACTTATGTTTGCTTGACGCGTTTTGGTTGCTGGACACCTTGTGTTTGACTTACTTGCTGGACTTATTTTGGCTGCTTGCTTGATATGCTCTGCTTGATTTACGTTTCTGTAAAATGTTTTGCTTTTGTTTGTAGATTTGTATACTCGGCGTGCTTTGTTTGTAGAGACTGATTTAATTGATTCGTTTTGTTTGACATGTGCCAGATTAATTTTGGATTTGGTTTTCTGTTGTGCTTTTTCCCCTAAAGTTTAGTTAGATTTGGTTGCATAATTTGTTTTGTTTCCTTCACTTTTTTTTGTTTGTTTGTTTGTTTGATTTACTTTTTCTGCATATGTGTCTGTTGAAAGTGGGAGGGAGGGGGAGAGGAGAGTTGCTTGTTTCGTTTAGCTTCTAGTTGCTTGAATTGCTTTTTTTCTGGGCTTGTTTGCTGCTCTTTTGTATGCATGACTTGTTGGACTTAGTTTTATTCTGGACTTGTTTTCATTATTTTTTTTTTTTTAAGGGATGAAGAAAGTAAAATGAGGAGAAACGAAAGCAATGCTTTCTTCTCTGTCCATTACTTCTGAAGCATTCAATTAAAGTCACTATATATAAATACCTTAAAGAGTAGGGAGTTGTAGGTTATGCAGTTAAATGTTGATTTTGTAGACATGAATACTTTTTAATTGTTTATTATTATTCATAACCAAACACAGAACATATGCATTAAGTTATATGTGCGAGTCTAGATGGTGAATTTCTTAAATTCATACACAAATTTATGGATGAGTGCACTGCGCAAAGCAAAATAAAAGCACCACTTCAAATAAAAATGTCTATCAGATATAATTAATGAATAAATCTAACAGATGCTTCATTAATCACGTTTTAGATTGATATCTGAATAAACGAGAGTACTTGCAACTGTCTGTCACCATCTACAGTCATTTCATTACAACATATAACCTTGCCGCACAAGTCATCATCTACAGTCATTTCATTACAACATAAAGCCCTGCCGCACAAGTCACCATCTACAGTCATTTCATTACAACATATAACCTTGCCGCACAAGTCACCATCTACAGTCATTTCATTACAACATAAAGCCCTGCCGCACAAGTCACCATCTACAGTCATTTCATTACAACATATAACCTTGCCGCACAAGTCACCATCTACAGTCATTTCATTACAACATAAAGCCCTGCCGCACAAGTCACCATCTACAGTCATTTCATTACAACATAAAGCCCTGCCGCACAAGTTACCATCTACAGTCATTTCATTACAACATAAAGCCTTGCCGCACAAGTCACCATCTACAGTCATTTCATTACAACATAAAGCCTTGCCGCACAAGTTACCATCCATCTACAGTCATTTCATTACAACATAAAGCCTTGCCGCACAAGTCAGAAATACTGTATCCCAAATTCAAAGAGATGAACATTGAAGAGACTGTATAATTTATTCAAAACAAACAACGAGAATTCTAATAATTCTAAAATGCGAAATTTTAATTTTCAGTTTTAATTTTTTATATTTATTTTTCTTCTTCCCATTGGTGTGTGTAGTAACTATGGTCAGCATTTTATTTTATTTTATTAAAAAAGTAATAATAAGCGAGGGGGGTGCAATGGAGTGGGTGAAACAGTGTGCATATCCAGGCATAATCATAATTTCCTAATTATGTACCATTCAAACTTTACAGGCAAGTAAAGACAGAAAGATGTTTTTAAAAAAACCAAAAACATTCATGTGCAGTATGCATCTCTGGATATTTAAGACTGTGCAGTTACACAAATCAAAGGTATTTTTATAGTATCGTACAGGAATGATGCAAACTTGCAAGCACAATACATACAAAAAAAAACAAGTGCACATGCCAAAAACTTTTCCATCAATAAAAGATTACTTCTATCAGATTCAAATGGATGATTAATTTTCTTAGATAATGACTAGGATTCACCGGATTTGGCATTGCACTGCACTGCTACATCCATGGAGAAAAAATGAGGAATGTAACACAAGGGAAAGAAACAGCATTTTAAAGCTCTTGCCGATCAACAAAACTGGCAATGTGATTTTTCTATTTTTAGCATTCATTCATACCCCTATATAAACAACTTTAACAGATTTGTTATATTTATATTTTTTTATTTGCAATATAAAAGTGCAAGTTAAAAAATATATATATATAATGAAATTATTTTATTTTTTTAACTTGCACTTTTATATTGCAAATTCTGAACCTTCAAATTAGAATCAAATGTTTAAAACGGTATGGGAAAAGTCAATATATAAAACAATAATGAATGGAGATCCAATAACTACCCTTTTAATGTAAATTAAAAACAAAAACAAATAATAATATTAATAAAAACTTTCAAAAAAATTAAAAAACTGGATGCTAGTTAACTATGGCACTACCTCTTCTTCAAAACAAGTTTCAATAAACACATAATTTTAGTATGAGCAATTAACAATGAATGTCTTTTCATTTTACAGTCCTCTTTAGTTGATAAAATATAACAAAATAAATAGTAACTGTACAGAATAGTAACTAATATTTTAACCATATAACTGCACACTACATTAACCAAAGTTTTAATAGCTATATTTTTTAATCGTGTTAATGCAGAGTATAGTATGTAAAACTGTCAACCATTTAACTACACAGTACAATAACTAAAATGTTCAACAGTATAACTGCACATCACAATAATTAAAATCTTCAATCATATAACTGCACAAAAATATAATTAAAATTTTAATCAAGTAAATGTGCATTTCAATAACAATCTGCAACTGTGTAATTGCTAAGTATAATAACAAACAAAAATTAAATCATGTAACAGCACACATAATGCAGTAATTCAAGGTTATCAGTGCCCTGATATCTACACTTTATACTAAGTAAAATTTTGATAATGTAAGTGTACCATATATAAAAACTAATATTTTTAATACAGCCTATACTATAATAACTAAAATTTTGTTTCAAAGAAAGGATTTGCTTTGTGCTCAGGAAATTTAAAAATAAGCAAAAGTGTCATAAGTTACTTTTTTAATGCCTTTTCTTATATTTCCCACTATAAAATTTCTATTACAGACAACAAATAGAAAAAAGTGGAACATTGCTAGTAGGCCAATTATTTGAGAATTCACTTTTTTTTTTTTAAATCAGATCTAATTTATATGTAACATAATTAAATTTAATTTTCCTGAAACAGTGTCACTTTTTATTCCAAATTCAAATAATGTTATTAAGTGCAGTGAAGGAATATTCTTATAAAAGTTTTTGAATGGACATGTGAGAGTCGCTGCCCCTCTTCACTACTGTATACTCCAAATACGCATATTTCAAATTATTATGATGTTATAATGTGTTACATTTGAGCACTGAAAATAAATCTAGTTCTTAACTAAATTGATCACAAGTGTGTTGACAAAACAACAAATAATAATGCCTCTTTTGATGGTAAACAATAAACAATTTTTTTCATGACACCACACAGTCAGTCTCAAAAATACTTACTCAGTCTCATGTATACACCTAACAATTACAAAGCATAACCAATCTTTCATCATTTTATCAATGCATAACCTAAGCTTTATTTTTAAGAGTTTAGCCTCCGTACGTGAACACACACAGAGGAGAAAGCTGAGAGAAAATGCATTAACTCATTGATATTCTTTACATGTGTCATTTTCGAGATTTTAAAATACAAACTACTCTTCAACTCTTTCTCTGAAAAGATCATTTCTCTCCAACCTTCAATAGTACTAAGAAGTTTCCCCAATGTTTCCTTTAGAAATTAGGATTGTCGAGCACCAGCGTTGCACAGAGATTTTCAATTTCTCTGGAAATTAGGACATGTTAGATTCCAGCACAACGTGGTATTATCCTCTTTAGGAATCAGGTCTGTCCTAGATCTGGCTAAAACATAAAGCTATTATCTCCCTTTAAAATTAGGACAGGCTTAAATCCCAGAAAGTAGTATTAGTTCTCTTAGGCTATAGTAAGTGAGGCATAAAGATTTGACTATAGTAAGTAGGTATGAAGACCACAATGTGGCCTTGTGGTAAATCAGTCTCAATTTCTTAAGAAAGCTAGAGAACAACTTCTTAGTATTAATATTTTCCATTAGGGAAAACAAAAATTCTATTCACTTCACATATTTTTATGAGTGTGATCAAGCAGTTTATCAATTACTGAATAATTCTGTTCACTTAGTAAACCTTAAACAAAAATTAAAACTTTCTTAGTCTGCCTGGGTTACACTACATTAGAAAGAACTATTAAAAAGGAAAAAGGAGACATTCTCTGGATTGATTCTAGAAGCAGCAGCTCCAGAAAATTAATAATGAAATGAATTAATAATGAAGGGTTTTGTGTTCCATGAGTAAAAAGTACTGTCAATACCCAGAAAACTATTTCAAATATGTACTGTGTTATATGACAGCCCATATAACATTATGCTGTAACTCTGCCTGTTAATGGCAGAATATCCTTATCTATTATCAAGAAACAAGAAAAGTTTAGTTCTTCTAAATAAATCTCTTCTTTAGAAATTTTGTCTTTTAAAAATCTTTTTCTAAATAACAGTATGTTTTACACATTTTTGCATTTAATCATTTTTTATTTTAAATATTAAAAAATGACAGGCCAGAAAGCAATAAAGAGATATATCAGTCTTTTACACTAATTTTAAAATCCTCCTATTACTTTATTAGTATACACACAAAAGCTTTTCTATTCTTAAAAACATACTAAATTTTATACAATAAAATGTCTTCAAGACTATGACTTTTGCTGACATTAAGTGTACTAGACAAGTTATATTCAAAGAGCTTAATTTTAAAGGCAAAGTATCTACTTATAATGGCAAGTGTCATGCATTCCCCGCATATAAGACAAAATAAATTCACAAGCTTCACAAGCTTCTAATTCAATCTGAATTAAATTATTTATCATGAAATTATTATTTGCTTATCAGACTACAGATACGTTTTAAGTATCCATGTATTCTCTTATATTAAAGGGGAAAAAACCAAAGATAATAAAAGGTGTGATAAACTTTCTAGAAAAAGCATATATGTTTCACTCTAATAAATATTAAGCAATATTTAATGCTATAAACTGCTAAACTGATTTATCACAAATTAAAGAAAAAGAGAGGAAGTGATAATTGTAATTAAAATTTATGAAAAGAAGAAAATGTAATCTCTTAAAAACTCAGAAGCATTCAAGTCTGATCCAATTTTTTCAATGGCAACCATAACTATAAGCTCACATTCAAGACTAAACTTGTAAATCACATCATTTTAGAGCTAAGGCATAGAGTGAAATATTTTTAGGTTAAAAATCACAAATATATCTACATATTTTTGATGCGATTAGAGGATAATATACCAAAGGTAGTTTCCAGTTACTAAGATAGAGTCATTAAATATTTATCAATTTTCTTATTTTAAATGTGTGTCTTATATGTGTAACAATTTGATTTTACTAGTTATTGTAAAATGTTATTACCAATCTTTTTATTTCTATCATGGCAGGAACACAAGAAAGAACAAAACCTGCAGATACCAATATGTATATATAAAACAAAAATGTCAGTGCAAACAATACAAACATATAGTGTGTGTGCATGCATGCATTTGTGAATCAGAGTTGATTCAACTCCATTAATAGTGAATGCTTTACAGCGGTGTAAAACTTTGCTTATTGTTTTCATTTACAAATGAATAATACTAAACAGAAAAAAGATTTATTTCTGTCACATCTAGGAGCATAATGAAATGCTACATATCACTCACCAGCAATCTGACTATTAAAAAAATGTACAAAAACATAAATGGGCTGATAAATGTCGGTAGCTATCATAAGCCTTAACCTGAATTTGATCAGAAACCCGTGAGAGGAAAATCCTTCATCAATACACTTAATGATTGCAATCAAAATCTCATTACATCTTTCAGAATATTCATATCAACATCATACAGCTGTAGTATTCAAAGTGCAACACCCATAAAAGAAACAAAATTCTGATCACAAAATAACACTGTTTAAGAATAATTATGTAGTAGATGTAAAGCGTACACATACACTAAAACTATTCATAGACGATTTTATAAACATTATATATATATCATTGTTTCTTAATACAAAAACAGGCACTCAAACAGGCACACAAACAGACACACAAACATGTAAAGAGAAATATCAAAATGGATAAACATACATAAATACCAGTCACATTTCATGCACACTGATATTGGGGGGGGGGGGTCCTGACAAAAAAAAAAATTAATTGATTTTTCATTTTTAACCACTTCTTAATGTAAAAAGAAAATAGGGAAAATAATTGTATACTTCTTACTATATTATTTTTCAATTCTCAATAAATAAATTGTAAAAGGTTAAAAAGAAAACCACTTTTATAGTATTCTGAATGCTTCAGAAATTGAAACTGTTTGAACAAATAAAAATATATAATTGTATATTTGAGAATAAAAATTAAAGAAAAATAATAAAACATGTTTCAAATGATCCTTTATCATTTATGATCAATTATTCAGAATTTTAAATTAAAAGTGCAGTTTCAATTCAATAAAGAGACTTTTCAAAAGTTTAATTTAAAAGTGATACTGACAATTTTGTATCAATTGCAATACATCTGCATACACAAACTAAACCTAGTGCTTTTCTTATACAAGAAATGGTTACAATTAAAACCCAATGCATATCCTTAGTAATATAAAAAAAAAATGTGCAAATGTGTGTTCTTTTTATTTAAAATAGAATACCAGATCATCAAGTGACTTTTTTTTTATTGCCTAAATAACTATCACTGTCTAATTCATTTTTTAAAATGTTTTTCTTTGATATTTGAGAATGCACAAATGAAAAGCTAAGTGCTAAGCAAAAACTTCACCAACAGAGCTGTTCAGCCATTTAAAGCAACTACTGAGCTATCTTGTGTATATAAATATCAATAGTTTTCAAACATAAACATGGATATTTTCATCTTGTTAAAATAATATCACAAACTTACTATCTCCATAAGGGTATGTTGCCATTGGCAAACAAAACTTACAGCAAATGATAAAAATGACAAAACAGTCACAGAGTTCTGTCAAACTGAACAAAAATGTGCTTATCTCACAAGCTATCATGTGAAAGTGATAGATAGAATCACAAAGATTCAATAATTCTTACCAAGCTGCACTGTAGAAGATATGTGATGACATTCTGGCAATATATTCACAAACAAGCATTGTGTCTGAAAGATGATTTAATTTTGATCTCTGGAAAATATACATTTAATCATGGCATCCAAAAAGTGTTGTTTTTTTAAAGGTATGTTGGTGAATATAAATGTGCAAATACATCTGTATACTTTATTCTATTTGTAACTGATAATTTTCTACACAACCTACCCCATTGTTACTGTGATTTTTTTCCTACCTTACCCCATGTATAAGTATGTTCATATGTTTAATATCATTTTCGTAATTTAAATATTAAAAAATATTTGCATCATAGTATATATCATAGTGTGTATGTATCAGTTTCCTACACTATATTTCTGACCTTAAGAAAATAATAGCATTTAACAAAACTGTCTTATTCAATTATATGACTATACAAAAACCATTTTGATTCTCATTTTAGACAACATAACATTTTTCTAGAATTAAAACTGGAATAAAAATAAACTACTAATTAAACATTTTAATAATTATTTGTATGTTTGCTGATCACTTAAGTGGCAGAGCATGCATTCATGAGTGGTTGCTTACAGTCCAATTGCAATGTTTCACAACAATCCAATTCTCTGCTGCTCGTTTGCATTAATTCACTAAAAAAAAGTGCTTATTGGCTAATATTACCATTTAAGAGGGTGTATAAGGTAGCTTTGTACAGCTTCTTGTGATTAACTTAATAAAGTACTGGAGAAATTACCCAGCAGATGGAGTATTATACATACTGCCAAATCAAAAATGGTTTACTTAATTCATGTCAGTTGTACCATTTGGTCCTCCTAAATCCTCTAAATACACAAATTATCAAACCCTTCTCCATATATATGTATTTAAGGGAATAATAGAGTACCTGCATCTCATAGAATCTGTAGAAAGATGGGAAAATTCATCAAAATCTAGAACTTAGGGATAATATTTACAGATCAATGAATCAGTCATTTTCTGTTTTTACATCTTGAAAATAAAACTTTGTAAAATTGTTAAAGTTTAATGGATAATTCTTAGAGACCTGTTGTAATTATAATTCCTATCATTTTAATAACATTAACAATGAATAAAGAATTAAACTACTCAAATGCAAACTCACTGGCAGGTACCGAATGCTGTATTTTAAAAATACAAATCACAAAAATAGTTCTATTGATGCTCATACTCTAGTCATCCTCATCAAAAAAGAAAATCTCCTTTCATATTTCTGGCTCACTTACAAGAAAATCATATTTCTTAACATTGAGAGTGATCTTGGATTGCTGTTTGCATAATTTAGATAATGATATCTGTTGGGATCTTCTCAATAACATGAACTTATAAAATAATGTTAATTCATGATGAATGTTAATTGATTGTGACTGTTCAGCTCAATTCAAATGCAACTCTTCGCATAAGTAATGTTAATCTAGAAACTTAAGACTAATTTCCAAATCTATATATTTGAATCATAAAATATGTCATGTACAATGTTCTTACTTTGATGAATAATTATCATAGCCCAAACAAGCAGACTCTTAATATAGTCCATATTTATGTACTCAGAGTACTATTGATGTTTTCAGTGATGAATATTTTATTTATGCATAAATAATTTGCAAAGTTGTAATTTGTGAATACTGATTATACTATAACCCTTTATAAATTTTCATACACATAATTTTCACTACAGAACTAAAAATTTTCCTTATGAAAGGATTCTTCCCCCAAACAAAGAAAATTAATTTCTAATTTTAATTTGATTTGATTTTTATGCATAAGCATTAAAAAAAAAAAAAAAAAGCAGCATTAAGAAGAATGCTAACAGTTTTATCTGGTGTCAGTTTGAAAAAAACTGCTATTAACACTTTTATCTGGTGAGGGGGGGAAAATGCTATTAACAATTTTATATGGTGTGAAGATTAAATTAACAACATGCAATTAACAAATATTTATGCTCAGAGGATAAAAAGCAATATTCTGTTTTAAAACAGATGTCAAGTTATAATTATAATATAAATATTTTTTGCATGATTTATTAAAACAAAATGGTCAAACATGCAAATAATTTGGTTGTGTATGTTATTTTATTTTGTTGCTGTTTTAAAGTCTTTGTTTTCTAGTGGGGGTGAATAACATCAATTTTAATTAAAAAATAATAAACTGAAGTCAACTTTCTTACAAGCATTTTTTCTTTTATCAATATCTGAATTATGGGTATGTGAATTTTGTTGGCTTTGTTTTTCAAATGTTTATTTTTATCATATTAATTGTGGTAAAAAGGTAATTCAATAATCTTAACAATGACTCATTCAGAAAATAAATAATTTTTTTTTAAATAATTCAGTTTTCTAGTGAACAGATAGAACATGCAAAATTCATATTCAAATACTTTAGAAATGAATTCATCTTTAAAAGTATGTCATGAATATAAAATTTCATAAACATTCAATAAAATCAAACACAAAAGAAACACACACACACACACACATACGTATATGCATACATTATACACTCAGTGTCACTCAAGTACAACAACACTTGACATATACATAAGCAATACAATAGAAGTTTACAATATAGAGTCTACATTCAAATAATATGGTACATGAATGTAATATACACAATATCCAGCATATATGACAGTATGACAAACCTTCAAATATAAATACACACTTAAACAAGTGTGGAATTGTCCATTTTAGGGCATTATAATATTTTTTAAATGCAATGAAGATTTCACAATGTGTATGCACAGCATACGTTTAGACATTTTGACTTGCAACTCCCCATGCCATACCATTTAAAATCTTGATCCAGTTCTCTATGCAGCAACCTCTTGATATCATCTGTTCAGTTCTTAAACTTTTTACTCATAAGTGATGTACATATTACACATCTCTTCAATTTTTTTCTTTTCAGTATTAAAATAAACAATTAAGTACAAGCAAGATAAAGTAATATATATGTATGAGCACACACCTCCCTGTCAATTTCTTTTGAAAGTACCTGTCAATCTTTCATTGCTTTCATTTTATTTATCTCTGCGAGTCAAACCTCAATTTGTCTTTGCTAAAATTACTACATACAATGAGCATTTCAATGCCAATCACATTCATACTTTAATTTCTCTCTCAATCTTTAGAATATTTTTAAAGCATCTTGCATTGCCTTTCTTCTCTATTTCTCTCATCTTATTTTCCCCATTTACAAGATTTTTATCACGTTTCATGAAGCCGGAAGTAGTTCTCTCTCCTGTCTGACTACTATATTTCAAAAGAAATACAACAGACTTTTCTCAAACAGTCAACAGTCAAAGTCATTCGTGTACAGCCAGCAAAAATGCTATTTCTTCATTCATGGCACTGCCCTTCACGCCAGAGTTCTCTCTTGTCAGCCATCCAATGGTGGTCCCAGGTATACCATGGAAATTTCTGTGTTGCCATAGACAGCAGAGACTGCTGGATAGAGTCTTGTGTCCGGCAGACCACGAAAAGCAACACCTCATGACAAAATCATTAAACAAGAGCTGTTATAATGCCTCATGAAAAAAAACATTAAACAAGAATTGTTACTATACAGTGACCTGTAAAATTAATTATAAACTAAAACTGATTGAATACATACAACTGTATAATAAATAAGTGCACTCTTTTGGTATTTATAGTAAATAAGAAATTATGTTCCATGCATGTGCTTGATTATTAAAATCAATGCACATTGAAAAGTAGCGTTGGTTGAATAAGTGGTGCCTACAGCATTACCAGTATGCTAAATCATTCTGGGAAAAGATCTGTATTAATCATAGCATTACAAATTGTAAAAATTTGCTTCAGACAATAAATATTATGACTAAGTAATGAGTGACTGAAATCATATGTTATCAAACTTACCCAAAAATTCATAATTTTTTTCAAAAGCTAATGTGTTGTCTTCACAGTCAAGTATTACCCGTATCCTTTCACCAACCTGGAAAATATAAAACATTTACAATTTCTTGAACAATTCCTTTAAAATATTTACTAAGTTTAGCTCACAAAACCTAACATATTAAATTTAAAAGTATGTCATTAAAATGTCTATTGTTTACTGAAGTAATTACAATGCAACATTGGATATATAGTTTGTACTATAGATGTACTATATTTTTAATGAATATTAATCAGTATAAAATGAAATTTGCATATAATCTAAATAATCTTCTTTGGAAAAAGTGCATTCTGAAGAACATTCTGAAATAAATGAAATTGCAGCAAAGGATGGTTAAACAGGTGTAATACACACAGCATGGCTGTAAAGCAATAAAATGGAAACTAATACAGCATGTAAAATCAAAAGACTTTAAAGGCATACAAGACAAAATCATCAATAAGAGTTGTCACCTTGGCAAAACATCTTTCAGTAAGACAATATCATTGTTAATAATAATAATGACTAATCTTAAAATATTAATTGAGTAACTCAGTAAGCCTATTGATTATTTCATGGTATGAAAAACTTAATATATGGTAAATAGCACTGAGCATTTGTTACATCAGTCTTTATAGTAAGACCTGGATAAGTACCTAAAGGAAGCTTCAAAACAAAGGAAAACCCATTTTAAAAAAATTATAGCAGTTTCCTTGGCTAGTCTAAATATTATGTTGTAATTTTCTTTTTAATTTAATCCATGGAATGCTTGGTTCTATTAAAATACACATATTTAAACATTCATAACTCTAAGTCTAACAAGAAAAAGATAATTTCTTTTGTTTTGGGGGGGGGGGGGGGGTTGGTGGAGATTTTGTGGGTTTTTTGGTTTTTTTGTTGTTTTGTTTTGTGGAGGTAATGCTTCCAGTTTGCACCAAAACTAGGGGAGTTAGAAATCCTTCATTTACATGTGGCCAGAAAACAGAAATCCCAAAGTGAAACTGAAAACCAGGTCACAGAAGAAATAAAATATAATCCAGTACAGAAGTAGAAAAAAATAAGCCTTTTTATATTAAACAAAAGTTTACCCATCAAAAATGATGATAAGGAAATGAAAAGATACTTAATAACCACATTCTTTGTGAATACATGATCATTATCAAGAATCTTTCCCTTGGTACAGTATGTCTTGTATAAAAAGTCATGGTTCTCATGATTCTTTCTTCTGCCTATTTCCTTTGAATTGAGGTAAGTTTTGTTGCCAATAGTATTAATCTTTTTAAAAAATACTATCACAAATGTTGTGCTCAAGAACCTTCTAAATAAACATAAATAATCTCAGCCAAGGCATACATCTATATGCTCCAATAATACATCATTGGAATTGAAACCCCAATATTATCAACAATTCAAAAAAACTTGTTCATAATTATTGTTCTAATCAAAATACTGAGTATAAATATACACACTCAAGAATATTCAATTAAGTTCAAACATAATTCATATTAACCTCTCCCCAAATCCTGCATCAAAGTGTTGGACACAGACACTGGAGACTTTACTAAAGCAAAGAAAGAGTAACCCAAGGAAAAATCACAATTTTCCTGAATGGAAAATATTTATTAATTAATGTGACATTGTTGTGTGGGTGTATGTATGTAGAGTTTTCACCAGAATCAGAGTTAGCCAAACATTTTATTCTAGAAACCTTTGCTAAACATAACATGATAAAACATAAACATAAATAATCTCAGCCAAGGCATACATCTGTATGCTCCAAGTAATACTATATTTCATTTTATGTTTTTATTATTTAATGATGATTGTCCATGGCACTGGACTTATAAGTCCATAAGATGTTAGAAAAAGTGTTTAGTCTTGATATAGTCCAATTACAATATTTAATGCTTATAACATATAATTTCTTAATTCTGAAATATCATATGGTCTAAAAATGTAAATAACTTAATAAGATGATTTTGAAATATATATATAATATATAATAATATAATTTCCTTATATAATAATTTGGTAATGTTTTATATATATAATCTAGTATGAGATGTTTATGTGAACAATTTGTAATTAAACTATGGCTAAATGAAAATACAATTTAGACACTGTGACAACCAAATCCAATGCATTACATAACTCTGCAATTTATATTTTGCCAAATTATTCACTTTTTTTAATGTTAACATTTGTACTAAGGTATTCAAGGACTGAAATTTGATCAATTAAAAAATAAAATTTCAATCAACAGTATAAATATGTAGAGTTCACACTGACATTTTCAGCATTACCTCACAAATTTACACATTTTCCACAACACTTTACAAAAGTTAGGAGCCATGACAAAATATTTTGTATGTGTGATCATGCATGTATGTGTATTAAACTTTCTTTTTTATACACTCAAATTTTCTCTTGCTTTTTTTTCATTTGTTTAGGTTATTTTTTATAACATTTACTGCTAAAATATATTTATATTATTAAATATTAGAATATTAGTATATTTTTTAATGTAATCACCATTCTATTAAACAGCATATTATTTTTGAATTAGAATAAGTTATATCTATTTAAACTACTTGGTTAAAAAGTAATAACATTTATGAGCCTGATACTCTGACAAGATACTAGATACAATATGGCGCTAGGTTAATTAGCCACAATTGGATTATGATTGAATAAAACAAACACAGTAATGTAGAGCATTGTTATACCTGAAGTCATTTTCTTTAATAATATTATCATTATTTATGTAATATAATTTGCACAAAAACTTCTGCAACAAATGTGTATCACTGTTTAAAATATAAAAAATTTCAATATCAATAACTTTGGAATATTACAAAAATCTTACAGAAAGATCACTTGCACAAATATTAATTATATATATAAAATTTTTAACTTAAATTTTAAAAATATGAAATTTTTCATAATGACTAATGATAAACTATGTTAGACAAATGACGGGCTAAATGCATTGGCCTGACTTACGTGAAGAGTAAGATATGATTGAATAGGAGTTCAATTTGAACACTAGTTTCACTATCAAGTAGAAAATTTTTTGCCATTGTTTATTTTTTATTTAATTTAAAACTGATAGTCTGATTGATGGTATTCAGCAATTTACATTCTAAAGTTGGTCTTGAACAAATTTACTATTCTTGTCTTTAGGTCCTCTTCTTATGCTTATTTATTAACTATAGAGTCCAGATATTTCCTCCATAAGCCTCTGAATTTTCTAGACATATGTTTTAATGATCAGCCCTTTACAAATTATACATTAAAATACCAAGAGAAGAAAACATTTTAATGTTATACAATATGATAATACATTCACTTCTATTAAAAACCAAAATACAAAATATAAGGTGTATGACCATGGAATAAAAATTTTATTTTCTATATATATTGAGAGAAATTATTTTTAAATAGTACAATTACATTAACAATGAATATAAACACTTGCATCATTTATCTATATAATAATCCTCCTTTTGAACATACTTGATCCACTGGTCCAAGAAACTCCTGTATGTTTTCCTTTACAATCTTGTTGTTTGAGTGAACAGCAACACAAGAATTGCTTCTTTGACATGAAATGGTGGCCTATCAAAGTGTCTTGGTGATTTCTGGAAAGGAGCCAGATCAAGACTATGGAGGATGTTTCCACATCTCAAAGTTAGCTGGTGAAGGGTTTCAACAGTGCCTGCAACAGTTTGTGACTGGGCAGCACTGGACATCTTTTGAAAATAGTTCTTGGTGTTTTGTTAATTTTTTTCTGGAAATATCCAACATAAGCTTTACAAAACCCAAATCAAATGTAGGTGATTTCACTAACAAAAGCAATACCATTTTGAAGAAGATGCATCACTTCACTGATAAATGACAGTCACTAGTCAGCTATCAAGTACTGTGGCTCAGTCTCATTTAATGTAATCCTCTTTTGTAGATATGGATGGCATCTGAATCATTCTTCATCAGTGATACCTGTGTAAGCATTTTCAAGCATGGTTATCCATGATGCCCCCTTAGGACAGAAATAAGTGATTTCAAGTTGGTTTGGCATATCTCCTTTGAATATGTCACATTATTTATTAATTGGGCAAATCATTAATTTTGATGGATGTCAATTTTACATCACTCATACTCATAGTAGTAAATGTGTTTAAATACACAGAAATAATTATTAATCAAAAGAAGTTCAATGTTATATATAAAATATAGTAAAAGCCTCTCAGTCTTACCCTGAAAACTTGAGATCTCAACCAATACAGATATGTGTATTTTCAAGATCTCTGGTTTTAGATTAGTATGTATATTTATTTTTAATCTAGAAAAAGAGTGTGAAATAATTCATAAAGCTTTATTTCTCAACCAGTTTCTTTAAAGAACAATGACATTATACAAATAAAAGCAAAAATATAATTTGGAGGCAGTTCACAAAATCAAACATGTTAAATCAGGTAGGTTCCAAGGAATAGTTAATGTATAAGTAACAACATTACAAAAGCCTATAAATCTACATGTATCACTGTTCACAGCTGATATTAATTACATGCAGAAAAATATGGAGTAATCTTTCTATGTAACTTCACATCTAGAGGCATATTCTATTTGTAAGCATGGAATATCAATAGTATACATTCCAAATTACAAAGGTGTCTCCGATTTCAATTTAACAAGTATCAAAGCACTTATACAAACCAATTTAAAATGTTTTTTTCATTTAAAAATTAATTTCTAAGATAATTTCACAATTACAAAAATGTAGTTTTCAGAAGTGATCATTTATTTAGGGCATATAATACTGAGCTAAATGATACATATTGATATTCATTCATATAAATAGGCCTATATAATTATTGTTTAATTTAGTATTAGCTCAAGAAATTTCATTGCTCATTTAATCAGTTACATCAAACAGTTTATTAATACTGCAAGTAACAAAGATTTAATTGATATATTTATATGAAATCATGTGGAAAATTTCATAAATTAAATTCATATATTTAATTTTAAAGAATTAAATATCTGCCCAAACACTTGTTTGGGGTTTTGTACAAAAATATTATGGTGGAATGAAATGATTAAGCATTTAAAGATATATATGCATGTGAGCGTGCACACATGTGTTAATGAGGGAGAGAGAATGTAGGTACATAACACTAACACTATTAATTATTGCACTGAATAATAAATAAAATCATACATCCTGTTTTAATAAATGAAGTAATTAAATAATCAAGCTGCAAAAAACTTAATTGTGTTTGATCATGTTTAACAAAAAATAACAGAACAGAAAATATAATAGGCCTATATATTATGTATTACTAGGTAACGAGTGTGTAACACCTGCACATGTCTGGGTTTCCCCCAGACATGACAAGGACGGACAACTCTAAAACCTATGAGGTCAGTCTCTTATCATTGCAGCAAAGAAAACGTCCTCTACCTGATATTTCGGAGCATTATTTAACAACGGGTAGTTCCCTTGACTGTCACCATTGTGAATTAAATGATTGTCCACGAGGTTCCAACCCCAGCTCTGAGAATCACCGCCAATGAGCGGTGAATATCCTTGACACTGAACAGACGAATTTTGTGTGGCAAGACCTATCATTGCCACAGTTCCGAGAGGACCTTCCCACCACACCTCCCAGCAGTGGCGACCAGTTTTAAATCCAATTTTACCTCGCGCACCGTCCGTACTTTGCGCCACAGGATTACGGTGAATAGTGAAACCACTTGACTTAACGTAGATGTTTTTCGAACAATCGTTAGGGTTCCAAGCGTAATAGAATGCGCGTAATTTTGCCTTGTACGTAGGCACGTTGCTCAGGATGTCAGATTTCAGCGCTTCCTCGGCCAGTTTTCTTACACAGTGCAACCTCCACACATCGTTGTTTTCATCGTTCAGGTACCTATACCAATTTTTACATACTAGAGAACAATTTCGAAGATCTGAGATGTCCAGATATGAAAATATTACTTCAAGCACACGATGTGGAAGCTTCGCAGCCGCCATGACAGTTATTAAGCACAAATGGGATTTAACGAGAAATGACGATAACTGTACTTCCTGGATAGTATTCCGCCACTCACTATACGTTCATTGAGAAACACAGACATCTCGAATTTACGATATCATAATAGACCTATTGTCCAATATGCACCTTTCACCCACACTATGCATGAGAATGACGAAACATTTAATTGGTTCAACTTTTTCGCTTGACCTGCCCCAGTTATTTCGAGCGTACCGCACTGTGTGTTCTTAATGTGGAAACCTATATCTCAGCTCGTTTTGAATGAAACTACGTCAGGGCATTGACCTCGTCTCCCTTAACGACACCACGCTGCATTCCATGAAAGTCAAACACGTAACACATGTATTTTACCGCACCGTGTTTCGTTTTCGTGCTGTCTTAAAGAACTAATCTTTTATATAATTAAAATAAAGCTTAATCTGTTGTATGAATTTTTTCAAAAATTATTTGTAAGCACTATGTTTGCAAAGATTAAAGATGCCATAAAACAGCCAAGGTTCAAAGAAGTGGCCTCAGCCTGTTTTTGACGTGGCATTTTTAATTTGCAAAATGTTTTCATTCACTTTCTACAGTTTCAGGATTTTTTTTTTTAAGCTGTTGCATTTAATGTTCGCGGGTTCACGTCAAGGCTGTTTTGAATTCTGTTTGTACGTATAGTCTAGTTGTTAATCTCTTTATTTTGCAGCAGACTGTGGTCGTCGGACTTTTCCTCCTACAGAAAGGAAAAAAAAGAAAAGCATTTTCTGGAGTTAGTGACATCCTACAGTCATAATTCAGATATGTGCCAGCAAGCGAATGGTAAAGACTAGAAAGTCAGGTTTTGCCGTTGTTTTTGTTTCTATGGGCGCAAGCGAGCTTTTCGACCATTTCACGAATTGTGATCCAGAAGTAGGTATCTAGAGCAGCTCATACCAGAGACTCGAGTTCGAACCCGGCCGCTTGTTTTGTGAGTGATTTACCTGGCCACTGTTACTTTCTCCCTTAAATAGTTCGAATGGTGGGTTTGAATTACATTTACCCCGTGTGGCAAGACTCGCACGATTAAGATCCCTGGGCATTTTTTTAATTTTAATTTTTATTATGTTATAAAATAATGATAAGAGTTGTGAGTCTCAGTAAAATGCCCGATAAAAATTCTACTGATGAATTCCAACTGAAACATTTTTAGTTGACGTTTACTGCTTGCTTGTATCGAAAAATCTCCACACATTTTTTTTTAATTTTAAAATTACAGCAACAAAATTTTCTTAAACAAAGTGACGTAGATAGATAGATAGATAGATAGATAGATAGATAGATAGATAGATAGATAGATAGATGTGGATTCAAATAGAGAATATCTGCAAAATAGCACGATCAGCGCTGATGTACTTGTCAATGATAAACTTTACGTCAGTCAACCAGCTTTAGAAAGAAACGTGGTTGTATTTGTTTTTGATACTTTTCTAAATACTTAATACTGCGCCACTCAACAAATTCTGTGAAGAAAGAAAATTACTATGTTAGTAATCTTTCTTTTAAATTAAATATAGCAAACACTTTTGAACTTTAAATCATTTCCATTACAAATACATTACTCACTAAAACAATGTTCTGCCGGGAAAGAATCATCAAAATTTGAAAATAAAGGAATGTATAAAGATGCAAGTAAGGGGCATTAAAAGTAATGTTTGTCTTTTACTCAAATAGTGTTGTGAGAATTTTAAATTCGTGTGATTTGCACAAGTTTGTGTGGTTTGTTCAGAACTGCGACTGAATCAGCACAACATGCAATGTTGTTTGTATTGAACGTATATTGCCCCTAAAGGCGTCGTGTTTTGTTTGAAATAATATTATGTGTATTTTTAAAAAATAATCACTTAACATTATGATTGTTTAGAAATGAAATACTCATTCAGTATATATCAGAATGTACACCCAGCCGCAAATTATTTAATTTTTTTTTTACTTGTAAACAAGTAATTTGATCATGTTTGATTGGCATCTTCAATCTCGTAATTAATACATACATTTCAAGCTTTCACTGCTTATCTAGAGAAGCCCTCTACAATAGATCAACTGTTCTAGTTTAATGATGGCAAACCACTATCGTCAATCTGAAAAATTAAAAATTAAAACAAAAATCATTAGCATATCTATTTGTGGTGTAGTAGAGAAGACCTTTATACAGCTCAAGTGTCGATCCCTTTATTTCTTAGATCAGTGATATTGACTGACAACATCATACAAGATCAGTGGTTTATTACCGTTATTGTAGCCTACCCTTCACACACACACACACACACACACACACACACACAGAATATGTTCTCGACCTCCTTATTATAGCCATGAAGATAAATTAAATGATATCATGAGATCATGACTGCAGATCGGTCCTTTGAATTATTTAATTCACACATTGTAGCACAAATAATAATGTCAAAATGACTGAACATTTTACAAACAACTAAAGAAAGGGGTGTAGGCCCTAATTGTATATTTATTTTACTTTCGTATTTTAAAATACGTGTACATTAAAGATTATAATTATACCCCTTTTCATAAATTTATAGGCACTATGATTGTTCTACTATTACCTCTTTCCTCATTGATGATCGAGAAACAAGGAACATTTTTTTTTAGAAAGAAATAGCCACACAGACGTCATCGTTTGTATGCAAAGCGATATCGGGGGAGGGGGGGGGATTATTTGTACTAGTGAGGAAAATCCCCTCTTGCACCTGAATATAGTCATAAATGACACAATTATCCCCAACGCTGTCTTCGCCAATTTTGGAATCGGTGTTAATTGAACACAGAAATTATCAAGCTTCATCTCTCAAACTCCAGTCGGACACATCCATTGCCTTTCAGTCCAATGAAATCATCTTTCATCCAATGGCTATCGTTATCAAAGTTCATTTTATAAAGAAAATGATCCAGTATCCAGTATTTTGCCTCGTCAGTAAATACATAGGTTTTGTTAATGAAACAAGGTAATTGTTCTACTGTGCTATGTTTATTTTGTGTTGTTGATGATTAACTTAATAAGAAGACCTGGCATGTCTCGCACTCCCAGAAGTTCTAATCTAAGAACCTAGATTAGAGTGGTTGATCTATGCAAAGTGTGTAAAGTGAATAATTTGTTAATGAAATAATGAGCGAACTGAATTTTTTTGAATCATTAAAATGAGTGAAAGTTTCTTATAAACAAAATAAGTAATAAGTTCACACTAGTACAAAGCATGATACTTAAAAGTGTGAGATGTGTATAAACCACGTGATTACATAAGCCAATCAAATGCTAGCAAACTGATTTGTCTATTTACAAGCACATTGGAGAAGAGAGAAAAATTAGATTCACTTCCCGATTGTTCTGAAGATTGGTTTGCTTTTTCCTTAATATTTAGATGATTTCTTAATTCTCTTATATTTTTAAGTATTTTTTAATTCATAAATAATTGTAACAATTCTATTAAAACAAAATTGAAATATTTCTTTATATTTATTTTTTTAATTGTAAGCACCTTAGTTTATTTGAAGTTAAATTAAAAAGTAATTATATTGACAATGTGAGAATATCATGTTTGAGCAGATTATTAAAACGCCATATTATTCCAGTTATTCCAGTAATGCTTGTTAAACTAAATAATTATGCACGATAGGATTGGAGTGTGTAGGGGGGGGGGGTTATTAATTTGTGACCATAGATCACACTGTAGCAATGTTAATTTTTGCTATAATTCATGACGCTTGTTGTTTAATAAATAAATAAAGTCGTTTACAATACTTTTAAGGCATTTTATGTATTTTTATTTTATAATTAATGTAGTATATTATGCAGTCAATAAATATGTATCAGAAGTGCATTGTGGCAGCAAAACAATAAGTTCCTTCATGTCTCAGTATTAAATTGAATAAGCGCCGATACTGCAAGCAATTTTACTTGAATATAAGCGCCAATACTGCAGGCAATTTTACTTGAATATAAGCGCCAATACTGCAGGCAATTTTACTCGAATATAAGCGCCAATACTGCAGGCAATTTTACTTGAATATAAGCGCCAATACTGCAAGCAATTTTACTTGAATATAAGCGCCAATACTGCAGGCAATTTTACTTGAATATAAGCGCCAGTACTGCAGGCAATTTTACCTGAATAAGCGCCAATACTGCAGGCAATTTTACCTGAATATAAGCGCTAATACTGCCGGCAATTTTACCTGAATAAGCACTAATGGTGCAGGCAATTTTACTTGAATATAAGCGCCAATACTGCAGGCAATTTTACTTGAATATAAGCGCCGTCACTGCAGGCAATTTTACTATGCGCCAATACTGCAGGCAATTTTACTTGAATATAAGCGCCAATACTGCAGACAATTTTACTTGATTATAAGCGCCAATACTGCAGACAATTGTACTTGAATATAAGCGCCAATACTGCAAACAATTGTACTTGAGTATAAGCGCCAGTACTGCAGATAATTGTACTTGAGTATAAGCGCCAATACTGCAGACAATTTTACTTGAATATAAGCGCCAATACTGCAGACAATTTTACTTGAATATAAGCGCCAATACTGCAGACAATTGTACTTGAATATAAGCGCCAATACTGCAGACAATTTTACTTGAATATAAGCGCCAATATTGCAGACAATTTTACTTGAATATAAGCGCTAATACTGCAGAATATTTTACTTGAATATAAGCGCTAATACTGCAGACAATTTTACTTGAATATAAGCGCTAATACTGCAGGCAATTTTACTTGAATATAAGCGCTAATACTGCAGGCAATTTTACTTGAATATAAGCGCTAATACTGCAGGCAATTTTCAAATTTTTCAAACTAGTCTCTCGCTTAGATGTTCACACATTAAGTAACTCTAGTCATAAAGTTGGAAACACTCCATATTCAAGTTGTTATTATGTTAGTCAGTGATTTGATAACTTTGCTGTGTTTCACAGTTCACTCAATAAACTGTATCTTTATTAAATTTGTTTAGTTTGGAAAAATTATGCTTTTCTCCCTTTTTGCGGTTCCTTTTGGTTCTTATTCCAAACAGGGAATACAAACAGATTTTAAACCAGAAAACCTGTAAAACTGATTGTCAAATCCTCTACAAAAATTGAGTGTCAAATCCTGTACAAAACTGAGTGTCAGATCCTCTATAAAACAGTGAATCAGTTCTTGCATAAATGTGATTGTCAAATAATGTATAAAACTGTCAAATCCTGTGTAAAGCTGAGTATCAAATCCTTTATAAAACAAGGAGTCAGATCCTGTATAAAATTGATTTTTTGTCAAATCCTATTTTTAAAAACTGTGTGAAATCCTCTATAAAACAAGGACGAGAATTTTGTGCTGGCCAAGGAAAATAAAGATAATTTTAAGTCTCATTTAAAAAAGTAATTTTTACGTTACATTTAAAAAATAATTTTGTTACGTTATATTTTTTTTTAATTTTGCGTCACACTTAAAAAATTAAAAAAGTAATTTTGTTACATCGCATTTATTTTTTTTAAAATGAAAATTTTTCTCACTCTATCCCCATCAGTAATAAATCATCATACATGTTTTCGATCCTTCACTACCACCCCAACCCCACCCCGATCTCATATATTGACAGCGCCACTATTTTACAAAATTCTTGTGCTCAATAATTATTTCTTACTTTCCTGACCGTTCGCCTTCAATGCAGTGGGTTTTGAACCCCACAGATACACGAAATCCTATGTTTAGTGCGCAAATTCACTAATTCATATATGGACAACTTATGCATCTTAAGACGTCACTACATCATACAGTTTGTGCATGTTGCAGATGATACGCATGATTTTGTGCACCTGTTGACCTTTTTTTTCATGTGTAATATCATGTGCTGTATGTCTGATATTTGAAGTTTTCAACAAGCATGCGTCTCGGGGTGATATTAATCTGACAAAAGCTGTCACAAAAATGTGAATGGAAAATAAGTCAGCTCTAATTGAAGAAAATGTTTTTATTTTGGTTTGTTTTGTGGTTGCAGATTATTTGGGAGGCAGCCAAGAGAGAAATATTTGTAGTTATTAATTGGGAACTTTATAACCTAATACATTAAACCTCTTTTCTTTACATGACAGGCATGCACTACGTTTTAATATATGTGAATAAAACACAGTACTATGGCAGTCATTTTCCTAAATCACTAGAACATGTATTTGATAAATACCTTTTTTTCACTGATTATTTGCAGAACTTGATAAAAGTGTTACTAAAGATAATGAAGATCAAAATCTATTTTATAAAGATCGCTTTAAAAGTAAGATTTTTAAAAAAATCAAAATGCATCTAAAAGCATTTAACTTTCCTAACCATTATCTTTACGGTGACTCAGATTCACAAAAATGTGTGTGTGTGTGTGTGTGTTCAATAGCAGTTTAACGTCACCACTGGAGCTTGCCTTGATCATTTCTTCATCTGATGTTGTCTGATTTAGAGTGCCCCAGTAGGACCCCACAGCCTCACACTTGTTCGTGTGTGTGTGTGTGTTTCGCTCACACTCACCCCAGAAGCCGCAATAGACCCTTCATCTTCACGATGTTCTCAGTCTTTGTCTACTTTTGGGGATCCCAACAGCCTCGCGGTGCGTCTGAGGTGGAGGGCAGGAGGGCTGGCGGAAGATGGTGAAATAGGTCGCACCAGTTTGGTGCACACCCTCAACCGCCCTCCGTCACACTTGTTCATGGTGGAGGGTTTTTGATTGAATGTAGGGGACGCTTCCAGCTTCCGCCGCTTTCGCGGTAGTGGAGGGCGGATAATATCTCATCTTTTATTATACAGAAAACCTATTTAAAGGTGTTCTATTTTGTTCCTAATCATTCTTCAAATAGTGCAGTACACACTAGAAATAAAATCTTGTTGAGTATAGGTTATGGACAGTGCTATGTATCTGAAAGACTCTTTAAAACCAAAATTATACAGCAAGGGGAGTGAACTCATATATTGGAACATATTGTGTACCTCAAGGACTCTGACCAAAAATATCATATAGCAAAGGGAGTGAACTCATATATTGGAACACTTTGTGTACCTGAAGGACTCTTTGACTAAAAATATCATACAGCAAGGGGAGTGAACTCATATATTGGAACACTTTGTGTATCTGAAAGACTCTTTGACCAAAAATATCATACAGCAAGGGGAGAGAACTCATATATTGGAACACTGTGTACCTGAAGGACTCTTTGACCAAAAATATCATACAGCAAGGGGAGTGAACTCATATATTGGAACACTTTGTGTACCTGAAAACTTTCTTTGACCAAAAATATACAGCAAAGGGAGTGAACTCATATACTGAAACACGTGTGGATACCTGAAATCACTTCTCTTGTTCAAGGACCCAAAATGTTTTGGTGTTGTATTTGTTGTTTAATTGGAAAACACAACTGTGCTGCACAACTTAAATGCATTTAACTGTGATCGTTACGTGACACTTGTCAACGATTGACATATAGCGGTTTGTTATTCCCAAAAATCTCTTTGTGAAAGGTGAATACTTAACATAAAAATATAATTATACTGTAGTTAACTGTCTGTGTTATAGATTTATGCAATGCAGCAATTGAAAAAAATCTTAATTAGAAACATTGAATCTGCACGAATAACTTTAAAATAATTAACTTTCAAGATTAACAATATAAAATGCTAATGAATGGCGGGTGTTAATTCATTTAGAGAGATACTACTATCTTAGGATGAACATCGAGCTTTTATAAATGGCTACACAATACTCTGAAGGGCAAATAAATTTCAAACAGATAATGAGAATGTACTGCTGATAATATCAACTTAGAAACCCTGAAATTTGGCTCGGATGCATTTGGTGAGTTAGACGGAGATGTGAGATAAAGACAATGACCCAGAGAAAAGAGGTCATTGCTACTCTTTGCATAGCGGTTTGGGTCAGAATTTAAGTTATACTATACACGTGTTTCGTTTTTCCAGTGTACCGTATAGTTTACTATATGTGTTGCTGTGGTTTCAAAAGCAGCTTCCTATCCTACTACACTGGAAATAGTGTAAATTGTCTTCTAGCATTTTTTTTTGTGGTCAGAAACTATGACCTAGCATACCTACTCTGCAACCCCACCATCCTTTCCCCGCGGAGCAAATTTTGCAAAGCTTGTCAGCCATCCAAGTTGGAATTGACAGAGTGCGATGCATTGCTGTAAATAGGTCACCATCCGCCCTACTGCACTTTGATCATAGTTGTGTATGCCAGCAAAAATGGGTCACTTTTTCTGGAAATTTATAGGGAACAAGTTTTAAACTCTGCTCACGTAAACAAGAGCAGGCTCTCCAAGACTCTTGGTGGTTGTACAATTAGCATGATATATATAGGGGGCGAGAGAGACGCATTTGCATCACATACACACAAACAAAACACAAATAATACAGCCGTTAGGGTAAATTGACCCTGAAGATGTACTAAAAACTATATGTTTAGTCACCGTCTGTAAAATAACACAGTAGATAGGGTAAACTAAACTTGATCATGTGTATATATTTGTTTCTTTTAAAAACAGGATTCGTTTGTGTCACAGTCACCTAAATAATACAGCAGTTGGGGTAAATTAAATTTCAAATTTTTTTTAATATTTTAAAGATGAATTTGCGTTACACAATCACCAAAATAACTCAACAGTTAGAGTAAATTAATCGTGAACATTTTTAATATAAAGATGCGATTGCGTCAAACACAGTCAGCAAAACAATATTATTATGTGAGTAAATTAAACCTGACATTGTGATGGTCAGGCCATGGGCAAATTATGTTCCTTATTTTTCTATTATTTCTTTTTCAATTTGTTATTGATAGTTACTAGTATGGCTGACCCCCGAATGGCCGATTGTGTAATCTACCGAATCCACCTAGCTACACGCAGTAAATGATTTAGGTAAAGTCATTGATCACGCATGGGAGTGGAGATTTATAGAAGGGGGAGAGGTGACAGTAAGGATGGGTTAATGTTAATAGGATGCAGGATGCCCTTATATGGACATTTGCATTCCGATCAGTGACTCAAGAGAACTTGTGGTGTGACCCAGAGTCATTCATATATACTTTGCCACTAAAACCGCATGCTCTCATCATAATGAGGGTGGAGTTTAAGAGAGATAATTATAGTCAATGTACATAATCTTATCAATAATGGCAGCTGTCGCTGACACATGTTCATAATCACGCGGTTTGCAACAAGTAACTTTCTTATTAAATGATGCTCCAACGTACCCCTTCTAGGCACATTACACAACTGTTCCAGAATCTTTGATGTGTTCACAATGCACACCATTGAGAATTGTCCAGAAATTTGTATGCTCTATCAAAACACATCACAATGAGTGTTCCAGAACCTTCAAATGCACTACTCAAAAACACCATGAGGAATGTTCAAAAAATAATCCTTCATGAATTCTCGATACATGTATTTATAATATTTATGGTTAAATACAGTATGTTATATGTACCTACATGTATTTATATATTTATGGTTAGATACTGTATGTTATATGTACCTACATGTATTTATATATTTATGGTTAAATACTGTATGTTATATGTACCTACATGTATTTATATATTTATGGTTAGATACTGTATGTTATATGTACCTACATGTATTTATATATTTATGGTTAAATACTGTATGTTATATGTACCTACATGTATTTATATATTTATGGTTAAATACTGTATGTTATATGTACCTACATGTATTTATATAAATATAATATATTTATAATAATAAATAATATACATAATAATATATTTATATAAATATAAATATTTATGGTTAGATACTTTTGAGAGCAAATAAACTTGAGGAGAACACCATGCTCGCTATTGTTTTCACTTCGTCTGTAAACTACATTTGTCTGAATGGTTGATGCACATATTAGTTACTTGCAGTAGGCAACAAATATCTTTTGTGGACTGGTTTACTATTCTCATTGACCAGCAAATTAGTGCTGGGTGTATAAGAGTTGGGGACATTGTCTTGACCTCTTTTGGGACCTTGGTTTGATCTGTTTCCTCAAAACTCTACATGAACAAAGCACCATTTTATCTCCTGTAACGAAGATTTACCTCCTCTACGCCATCAATTTTTTCACCCATCTGCCCCATCTAAAACTCGGACGAGTGAAATTCAGCTTTAAGTCAACTTTAATCTAGGACAGACTGAGACGTTATGAGACGTGGCCGCTGAATTTTTTATTAATCTTTTTTGATAGTCAGGTTTAAACTACTTTAAACTCGTGTTTTACATCTCACTTTTAGACCCTCTTGCGATTAGCCTTCGGCAATATTATTCAACCTGTCAGTTATTTAGCCTGACTGATCACGTGACTGTTCGCGCGAAAAAAACGGCTCATCATCTCAGAGTTCAAAAAGCCACTTAAAGAAACAGCAGTGCCTAGAACCCTCTCCCAGAACGACACTGGTAAATCGGTTTTTGCTTAGTCAGGTGGAACTTTAATTTTAATCCTGTGTAAGTGAGATTATGATTATTCTAGTATGTATATTCACTTAGATATATAAACTGGTACCTCGATATTACGCACCTCGATATTACGCACCTCGATATATCGCGGAGAGCTTGTTGACCCCGTATTTTTTTTTTTTAACCGTCCAGCCTCTTCAAATAGCATGTACAGAGCTAACAGCATTGTATCAAATCAAATGGCTCAATTTGTAAATGCTTTGCCGACCATGCCTAAACTTTATACAGTATAATGTTCAGTACATTGTACTTGCCACTTCGTAAACACAGCTGATCTCTATTGTTTTGAAAATCTTCAATCGCATCCTACCAATGTCTAAACAGAATTAATAGACTTTTTTTTTTCTTCACAGATCTATCGCACATCTCTTCAAAGTACAGGTACAGTGTAATATTCTTTGAAGCTGTTTCTTTGAACAATTAAATAGCGTGGATAGAGTTGACTGACCGGGGTTAATTAATCCCGGCCAGTGGACAAAGGTTTTATCTCTGGCCGCGTTAATGTTCTCTAAGCTGTTTCTTTGAACAATTAAAATCGTGGTTAAAGTTGATTGTGACCAAGGCCGTCAAGAGAAAATCGGGGTAATTTTCTCCCACCCCACCCGCAGTCCCCACCCTCTCAATGGCCGACTATGATGGTTAATTAAAAGCCCACAACCTGCACCCCACGCCTAACTGGCAGGTTGACATGAGAATCGCCTCAATGCGAGTCTACGGAAAGTCCCAAAGATAAATATACATTAACTCTTATGCTTTGCACTATGAACACAGAGACAAAATTATGAACACTAATGTCGCACTCACGTCATCGTTATTTAACTTCATTGTAAATTCTATCTGCCACCATTACTTTTTCCTATGAAGTTATTTTATTTCATTCCTAAGCTCTTGAGTATTTATGTTTTGTTTTTCCTTTAAACTTTATCTGTTTTCATTGTATTTTTGTCAGGTCATGATTGGGGGTGGGGACTCGTCGTAGCTTTATGCGTGATTGTTATTGTTACAAATAGTATTTAACAGTCAAATACTTGTGACACTGAATTGTGGGTAAATGTGTGGTTGGCCCACGTTAGAGTTTTAAGTCTTTCTGTAACACCTGCTAAAACTCCTACGCCACACAGATGAGTCAGAATTCAGTTGAAGAAAATTGTATATAAAGCTCGGGCATAGGGATTATTCGTATGATGATAATGAGTTTGACACTTAATGAAATATAACAAGTTTATTATATATTTCACTTTTAAAGTGAATTTTTACCATGAAATTTGTCTATATTTTGTAACTATTAAATTTCTCTTTTGCTAATGACAATTGACTTTTCCGATGTCTTTGTTAATCGTCAGTGTATGTTGTAACCAATGTTGTCTAGAGGGGATTTCGGGGCTAGACGTAAGAAATACGTTTCAATGAGTGTTAAATGATCTTTGGATCAAATCCATTATTTTAGTGTGGAAACTAGACCACGGACCTAGTTAAAAGGTATCTAAAGGAGCGATTTTATTCTTTTTATCCTGTGCGGATCTTGCCATTGGCACACACACACACACACACACACACACACACGTTTGGTTGTCATTCGGGGCGGGCTGTAACCTTCGCACCCCGTCTCTATATGCTACTGGACCTAGAACTACGAGGTGAGGAGACTAATTTCCAGTCTGCACAAATTTGTAGCCTCTACTGCTAAGTAGATCACATATTCCATTTGGCCTATTTAGCAGTAGAAACTGGTTGCAATTGGTTGCAAACAAACTTTTATCCTACTCATTTACACCAAGCCAGCAAACCGCATGAGGGATTCAACGGCACTTAATCAGGTCACGTGAATCATTTGAAATATCTAGTTACTTCCCTTATCTTTAGTTCTGAATGAACAAACGAAGTATTGAACATGAATTTAGTGTCAGAAGAAATCTGTTGATATATGTTATGTTCTGAGTTTCTTGGCTGAAGATATTGACTTCTTTTATTATATCCTAGAAAAAAATCTTCCATTTGATAGAGTTATTAATGTGAACATTTCTCATGAATTTAAGTAGCCGGTTTCTTTCTTTGTGAGGTGGAACGGGGGACGAGGTGTTTTGTGGGGGGGGGGGGGGGGGGAGAGAGAGAAAGAGAAGAGAGGTTGGTTGGAATGAGATTGACCTAGGAATACATATCCACACATGATAGATACTCTCACAGTAACTGTACAGCAGTACCAGATTAAACCCAGTGGTGGCCCATCGGCAGTCGAAATCTCAGGGTGCCTCGCAAATTGTCTCTTATGTTTTTAATTTTTACCAACCAACAATTTTAATAAACCAGTTTTATTACACAAAACCAACATTAACAATTTGTAATGTTATACAAATTTAATTTTCATCAGTGTATTGCGCATCGATTTTTGCATTTGCCTTCCTCTCGTAGTCATCAAACATTTCTCTTTGTGATTTTAAAAAATCGAGCAGTGATTTCAGAAGATCGACTACCGTTTGAAGTTCTATTGTTTCCTTTTATAGAGATTTGCAGACTCCGTTGATCCGGTCTAAGATTACAGCCCAGAAGCCTGCCGTGATGATATTTTCCTTCTTTGACAGGTCATTTAGCAGACATGTGGCCTCGTGAATTGTCTCTGGCTTCTGATTCACATCTTCAGCAATGACCTGCAAAGCCTTCTGAAAGCTGCTGTAACCGTGGGATAACGCCTTGGTCGCATCGGCCCTTGCACACCACCACTGTACATTATACATTTACATGTACGTAGGTTGCTCCGAAATTTTTTACAAACTGACAGAAGATAATCTTTTAAGAGACAAACAGTAACGTGAACGCGATATCTATGGTTTATGTACTTTCAGTTGTTAATGGGTACTTTACATTAATACAGTATTGTCTTTAATCTAAAGTTCTCGTTTCTTTGAGAAATTCTTATTTTTTCTATCTTTTGGAAACAATTTAAGAATTACAATTTAATTTGATTGTAATTTTCCTTGAAGATCGAATCAATTCAATATTATTTTGATCCGTTGTCGAGGGGCCCCTAAAAGGTGTGGGGCTGAATGGCCGGTGCCTACTCTGCCTAGTTGGTAATCTGGCACTGCTGTAAAGTGGTATCTACATCACCTTTGACACATGAAACTTTCGTCTCTCTCTCTCTTCTTTGTAGATTGAGTTCGGTTGAATGAGTCTGGTCTAGACATTCGTGAAGGTAAAATCTAATTCAAGCATTATCCGCAGCACTGCTGGAGTGAGGACATTTAAGTTCACAGGTGCGTCGACAGGGAGGGGCTGAACTCGCAGGATCCTTTTAGAGGCAGAATTTTTCTCCCCTTTCTCTTTAACAACCATTATTGCAAGTTAACCTTTTTCAAAATTGGACCCAGCAAAAGAATTCAACCCCAGGGTCCACAAGAGCTCTCGACAACCCGGAAGTTTATACCATATATAGGCATATTGGTTCTCCCAATCCGCATCCTCGTATAATCTTTTGTTCTCACTGTGCTTTTAGTCCTGAAAATACAATTTCAGAACTGACCCGATTTTGATGGTAAACTAACATTTGTGGTGTATTTGTATTAAAGACGACATTAATGGGAATGGATGTAATGCGGCGTCACAAGCAAGCACATTGACCAGACATCTTTCTTTACATCGAGAAGAGAAGGGCGTGTGTACTGTTAGGGGGAAGAAACGAGAGAGTCCTCGGTTCACTGCAAATGAATCATGAATTTGAATTTGCGTTAACACTTAACAGTTGGTTTTGTTGTCCTTTAAATTAAAAGCCGTTTCAAGAACTTTTGCTTCAACCGAAGTAGGTCAGGTCGCCTTCTCAAAACTACGACCGTGACTGACGCTATATAAACGTGCTGCTGACACTCGCTGCATTGACAACATTCCACGCGGTCGAAAAAAACAAGTGTCAGTCACACTGGCGAAATATTTGCAGATCCTGTGCATTTTAATTGCGACTAAGTCTGATGTCTCATTTAATGGGGCATGGTGATGCACATCAGTACAGTACTTGCGGCACACAGCACTGCGTGTTACGTCACGATGTGTGTGAATGTAGGCTACTGTCGTGCATGGTACAAGTGAACACTCCCGAATGTACATGAATTAATGTGGGATACCTTTATCGTAATTTAAATATCACTATTACCAAGTCACAAGATTCAATCACCCGAATAAACAGGCCGACTAAACTTTTTGCTGTCGTTTAAATAAACTTTGGACTAAACTGTAGGCCTACCCTTTAGTCGTCAACCGACTTGGACTCTTGCGTGACTGACGACCATGTCTAGGCAGCAGTAATTACAACAAGCAAGCAATTTTTAACATACACCTATTGCATATGGTACACTTTTTATTATCACTCCCCACCCCACCCCGTGCAGTACGTACGTTCGTTCGTCTAAGAGCCCCTCACCCATTTCAACGTATGTTGTGAGAAACTGTACGACTTCGTCACAAATAACAGTGAACATAAATTATTGACTTTAAGGGTTTTTATTTGAGTTTGAGAAATAAAGAGTTTGTAAAGAAAACAAAAGTGTTTGAAAATGATAACATAGAATACAATTTAAAATCAGGTACTTTTTACATTCAAGTTCAAGGATTCAAATGCTATTCAGTGCGACAATTTCAATCTGTATTTTAGCCAGCAGAACATTCTCCCTATCCCAGCCACACACCCTCCTCCACGATTAATGAAAAATATAAGTGTACATTTGATAAAATATTGAAGTTTAAGAAACACTTTATTAATTATTATTGTTCTGATGAGCATTGGAGTGATGGCGTGTGCATTTATACCTAGTCTGGGATTCTAGTAAAATACAGTTGATAAGTTGCAGTGTTTTGTGTGTGTGATTCTTTTCTGCTTTTTTGGCAGTCATTTATAGAAACCAGTTATTATGAATTATTAATATGCAAGGGTGTATGAGAAGGTATTTTTTTCTCAATCTCCTCAAGTCTCAAGTTTAAATATATATATTTCGCACTTTATGTGTTTTGTTTAATTTACATGCTTTTCAAGTTGTCCTGGATTTTATTCCCTTCTGAACACACAAATTTGTGAACAAGCATTTGTAATTGTATTTTATAAAACATAAATTTATTTTCTCATTTATCTATTCTGATTTCTCTCCAACAGCCTGCACAGATATGCAGTCCATTAGCTTTAAACTGCATTGCACTTCATCAAAACTGTATTTATTTAATATATATTAAAAACAAAATATTCAAATCAAAATAAAACTTCTACTTGACACAATATATATTTAGACTCTTGTTAATGTGCTACTCAACGATTGGTGATTCCAGGTAACTGGCGCTCTCTTGAACAGTCTCATAAATATACAGTATTTAAATATATAATATATTGCATATTAAAATCTGTAGTCAAATTACATGCCTACTCAAATTTTTACATCATAGATATGTATGTTTCTTATAATACATATACATGACTTGGTATTCTTTAATGATCACTGAATAATAATCTGTAAATTTTATTAAATGGCAAAACCTGTCTTTCCAAGGACTGCCAATTATTGAGTCAAAATCAGTAGTCTAATTACATTGCCTACTCAAATTTTTACATCTTAGATATATATGTTTCTTATAATACATATACATGACTTGGTATTCTTTAATGATCACTGAATAATAATCTGTAAATTTTATTAAATGGCAAAACCTGTCTTTCCAAGGACAGCCAATTATTGAGTCAAATGTATATATATATATATATACACACAGAAATTATGTGTTGCAAGATATGTTCAAATCAGATTTAATAACAGGAAAAATGTGTAGTCAACGGATCCTAGTGTCAGGTTTGTGCAAAGTTAAAATTCTAAAAAAATAAAAGTAAGATTTTGTGGTTTATGCTGTGTTTTTATAAATTTAGATGTGAATGTTTGTTTGTTAATGCACTTAATCATAAACTTTAAGAATGGTAATATTCCTTTCTACAATGTGATATGTTCTGAAAATGAGTATAAGACAAGAAAAATCATGTTTAAAATTGCAAGTCTTAAACTGCAAGCTTAGCAGCAGCTGCCCTCTAGGCAATATGAACTAATGTGCCCAACCTATAATTTAGATTTTAAAAGATTTATATATTTAATTTTCATTCATGATTTAATAATTTAGGAAAGAAATATTCCACTTGTTTAATTTCTGAATTGTGAAATCATTAAATTATTCAATCCACCAACAAGAACAAAAGAAAAAATAATATACTAATGACCACATGAACGAGTTTTGGTGTTGTTATTCCTTGGTTTATTTTTTTAACAATAATATCTATTTTAAAATCAATACTGAAATTATATTTCATCAAAGTTTGTCATGTTATAAATTCTACAAAATCATTGCAACTTTCATCCACGAAAATCAGAAAAACACAATCTCTTAATTCAGCCCCAAGATATCATTCTACATTAGTAGGCACGTAATGCATTTCACCATCATCTTTCAATGATTCAGCAGATGGACACAGATATTTGTGGAACCCCGCAATTTCTCTTTCAGCCATAAACATGCCCAGTGCGAAATTAGCAGCAATCATTAAAAGTATGGCACTAGAAAATGGTGAAGCTTTCTTAAACAGTGCCAGCATTCCGGCACGGTCAGTGAGGCTTGGAACTGGGTATGTGTGATACTGGCGAGCCACTACCAGACAAGTAATAGGTGCAAGTATTAGGGGATATGCTGCTGCAAAAAAACTCTGGATGAACCCGGATCGTGTTGCAATGCACACTGTGCAATGAAATTCACCAACAAGAATTTTATTTGTAATAATGAAAGAATGAAACACAGATGCCATGATAACTGGTACACCAACAGTTGGACCATATGTGGTCATGCGGCCCAAATTCCTGAGCCCCAAATGACGTCGGCAAAAATTATTGCTTAAAATAGCACCAAAAGCTGCTGCACCAGCAAGGATTCCTTGTCCCCAGACAAAGGGCCACCTATAAATAGATCACATACACACAAAAGATCTTTTAAGTACATTTTAAAATGTTTCAATTAGTTTTTCAAATTATTAATATTTTTATTTAAAGTTTCATTAACTAATTGCCATGCTTTAAAAACAAAAAGTTTGGCTTAAATATTTTTCTTGATTTGTTAGATATGTCAGAAACCTTGGAAGAAAAGATTCTAAAGTACTCACTACTCTGAATCAACTCATAATGCAATATGAAACATGAAAGGCAAAAACAAGTTTTCTGTTCAGCACAAAAGCTCTATGTACAATTGTGTCACTAGTTCTTACATCCATCTTCAGTTTGAAACATCGTAATTACTAACAATAATCTCCTCTAAGAGCATTTCCGGTGTCATAAATTAAAATAATAATTAATTTGGAAATCAGGATAGAGTTGAGTCATATCTTATGCGGAGGATTAGGTTGTAAAGTAAGTGCATACGGAGAAAATTGCTTATGGTCAAAATTACTCTTGCAACTGCTGGAACCACAAAAGTGTGTGGTGAAATGCTCACACTGAGGCATGCTGATTCACATCCCCATTTCATACTCACTCTGGAGCATACATTCAATGCATGGAATCAGTTAAATTATTATGTCCCCTTCCCTTATTTTTCTTATAACTGATCCCTTATAATAATATTATAATAATAAGGGATCAGTTATAAGAAAAATAAGGGAAGGGGACATAATAATTATACTTGAATTTATATAATTAAATGTGTGTATAAAAGCCTATTGTTATAATAAGTGTTTATGCAGAAATACTGCCATGTTCTTTACCCTTTCAGCGAGTCTTGTTAATTCTGTCTCACTTTCATTAGTACCCTTACTCATGTTTGAGACATTTGTATCATTTAGAAAAGTCATAGAGAAGAAGAAAGGTTCTGGAGTAATTTCCCCTTCCCTGCTTTCCAGTCAAATGTTTATTTCCTTCTTGTCCCATGTACTTTTGGCAATCTTATAGTTTTTATTTTCTCTTTAAAACATAAAATACAAAATTATAGAGAGGTGGGTTTTTTTTTCCAAAATCTTTGCACAATATAGTGTTGCAAGAGATGATGATAAGTTAAGTTTGGAATGTGAATTAAAAAAGTTATAATTCTATGAAATGATAATTCAAATGCAGTAAAAGATAGTAATTAATCTGTAACAGTCTTCATGAATTCTGATAATGTAGCAATGCTTGACGTATATACTTGTGAGACAATACTCTTTAAGATTGACAAGATTAACACCTCATTTTCAATATAAACTGTAGCTTAACCTCTGATTTTAAACCTATTATTTAATTTTAAAAAGATATAACATTACTGATCAACAGCCATTCAAACTGTGAGCATTCTTTTCATATTTACATATATGACTATTCCATTAGAAATGATTTTGCTGTTGCAGATATTGTAATTGTAATGTGAATGTATTATGACTTGTCTTTGTTAATACTTACTAAACACCTCACACACTTCCAGCAAAACATTTTATAGAGATACATTTTAAAATATTCATTCATTACTATTTTAAAATTTAATATCTCATTTATGACTGATATTTAAACATATTTTCTTATTTCTTGATCATGATTTTGCAGTTTTAATAAAAAAATGAAAACAAAAAGAGTCTATGAAGTATACCATTTTACTCTATTAAAAAATTTTATTTTTAAAATCAGTGTTTACTTTTCACTGTTAAAAAATATGTTGTTGTTTTTTTATGGATAAAAATACAATAATAAATTCCAAACTGAAGTATTTATTAATAATGAAAAGTTTGTATCACTGTCTAAAACACAATGTATAGTTTTTATAGTCTTTCTTCAATAGTAATTTATTATTAAGTTTTCCAAAATAGAAAATATACTTCACTAATGGTAGGTTTCTTGGCCTATCTTCAATAATTATTAAACAACAAAGCCACAAGGGAGGCTTGGATTTTACAATTGTCATTTGGAGTTGCCACTGAAAGAGCTAAAGAAAGAAATATAAGTTTATAAATGTTCTCAGAAATACTTAAATACAACGATACAATATTATAATCTATTACACTATAATGACAAAAATTATAAGTAAATATCAGAGCTGTTTGAAATGTAGTACAACAGCAATTCCAATCATGGATATGGTAAAATCCTAGCAAAATCACAATGGAAGCACTTCTTTAACTACATCAAAAATTTTCCAAATACAATATTTTGCATGTTTATAAAACCCAAGAAAATTTTGTAGTTTCATACACTCCTCCATTTAGTTGAGTAGACCTAACAAATATGAACATAAATGTTTAGCAAAAGATGATTAGCTTAATGCCTTTGATAAGTTAATATATGTTGATGATGTGTTTTCATCATCTCCAAGTCACTTCCACCATTTCACTTACCAGAACAAGATAAAGAGCACAGGCTTGTCGGAAAATGCCTGTGATTGAAGCAACAATCAACAAAGTCTATTAAATATAATAAATTGATTCAGACATAATATAATTCTGATCCAAAAATGTGCTCTTCGCTTTTATTCTAACATATTTACCATTAAAAGAAGCCCCAAGAAATGAGAGACTGAATTAACAAATAATACTACAGTGAAACTTCACTATAACATGATAAATGGGGTCCATAAAATTGGATTAAGTTAACAACGGGGTCGCGTTAATACAGGGTTTTGCAATATTTTACATTTACAGATACGAAATTTCAGGAGCCATGCCAAGACCACACTATATCCGAATTTGTGTTATTGCAGGGTTCCATTGTAATTAAATTTTTAGAGTTATCTCCCTTAAATCATGCCATCCATTTATCAACCATTGGTATTAATCTTAATAAATATGATCTCTTTACAGAAATGATGGAGTTAAATACTTTTTTTAAAATTAACATTTGAAGCAAATAAACTTTATAAACGAATTGTTTATGTGTGCCAACATATTTCTTTTAAATGAAAAAGACTAAATTTTTTAAAGAATAGCTTGACAATATGATGCTGGAATTCTCTGAACGGAATACATACATTTAAAAAGTTAAGAAGCATGTACTACAAAAATATAAAATCCATTATGAATCACCCTCTCTCTCAGAGAGCAAATAGCAGAAAAGATGCCAGAGCCCATCACAGTGATTTAAATGCAATTCATTAAAAAATAATTAATGATAACATTAGCAATAACACACACACACAATCACACAAAAATCCACAGGTTTAGATTAATAAGATTTTCTGGACATTTTAAAACAGATGAGAGATATGTCAAATCACTGCTAACATTTCTCTTGCTGGTTTCCAGTTTGCAATGACCTTCATTTGCATTTTCAAGACATCTTCTGCTGACATTAATTTAGCATTTAAAGGTTTCTCCTCACCAACTTTGACACGGACCATATGACCCGTAACAGTAGAGTCTTCCTTCTTAATTAATTTGTCCATCTGAAACAGAACATGCAGTACCATTTATCAAAGTAAGCAAAGATTTTGGTAACAAATAATCTTAACTGATAAAATTATACTGTTTAATGCCAATGCTTTACTGTTCAAGAAATTTATTTTGATGTGTTCAAAATTAAGTCCACGCGCACGCGCGTTTATGTGTATGTATATAATTGCAATAGATATGATTTTTATGAGACTTCATATCACAGGGTCTCTAAGCACTTTACATTTCATCTGAGCAATGGGTTCCACAATCCCCAGTAGGAAGTCAGCATCCAATTGGAAGAATCCCACAGGCCTAGATAGATCATGAATCACTGACAAAGTGGTCTCCTGCACAAGAAATCAACAATATATATTACTGAGCAGTTTCAATAAGTCTGAATGCAATGTACTGTAATAGAATTAACCAATCTCAGTATTTTTAAAATTTAATATTTTTGACACTCTTTTCTTGCATTATTTGTGCTCTTAATCATGTGATGAATATGCTAATTTTAATAATAATATATGAAAGTTACCTTATTACACCAAAATAGTGAAATGTGTCATTAAATCACATGTGTGAAGAATTTATATAACAATATAAGAACTTCATAATATAATTTAGAGTTATGCAATATAATAGAAGTATATAAGACAACTGGTAAAATGGATAATAACTGGCAATCCTCTGTAATCATCTAAAATGTTTTTCTCATTATGTTATCAATTTCATATTCTGAATAAGTGTAACAACAATTAACAGGATCACTTGTTTTGATGAAGAAAAACATATTTGAACTATTTATACCAAAGACAACTAAATAAATGATAAATTATTCAGAATGTCTAATATTTCAGGATCATATGTGAATTTACCCATTACAGAAAATATATTAGATATGTAATTTTTACTTCTCTGAATAAAGCAGTGTAATGTAGTGTAATGTATTTTCTAACTTAAAGAAATACACTTCTAGCCCATCATAATTAAGCACTGTACTGTAATAAAATATTATCTACTCTTTTAGTATTTTTATAGCCATTGTAAAACATACAGTAAACTGACAAAGACTGTTATTCACTTATTGTAAAATAATGGAAGATACTATTACTAGTCCAAAATATACCGAGATATAGTCATGAGATATAACTTTGGCTTTATCATTGTAGAATTATTGATATTCCAGAATTCGGAGTGGTTCAAACATGCAAGTAAAAAGGTAAAAAACAATTATTATGTCCTCTGCCTTCCTTCTCTTCATTATATTTATATCCCGTCTTTTTTCACGTCATATCTCTCTCTAGTATGTCATCACATTATTCTACATCCCCATTACTAAAGCTGTAAACCTCTTTGTAACTTATGTAAGTATAGCACATCTCATTGTTTTAACAATAACATAACTTATAAATACAATGCTCCCAGGTCACATCTTTGTGGTACTAAACAAACAAAATGTACATCACATGGTTAATAATAATATATCAGGCATTTTAAATTAAATTAAAATTTGCAAGGTCTCTCTTGAGTGATTAAATCAGAGATCAAGTCTTTCAGGAGCTTTAACATGTCTTCCAGATCTAGTAATGACTATAGCTCTTCCCGATTGTACTTCTGACAGGAATGCAACACTCGTCACTTGCTGGAAATCCAACAATAACACTGCAGACAAAAGGCCGCCTTCTGGTGATCCTAATCAGCAGGAACACCCACAGGAGCCTGAGATGGTGTGTCAGCAGTCATCAGGTGCTTCCCTGAAGTGTACACAATGTCATAAAAGATATGCATCAGTCTCATTCTAAAAAGCTGTATCCCTGGAGTCAGCTCATCCAACCTTTTGGATTTTAGAAGAGCTGGTAGGGGTTTGTGATCCGTTTCTATTGTAAATCTAGACAGTCTTACAAATTTCTCACAGCACCATGTCACTGCTAACTCTTACTTCTCCACCAGAGCATATCGTTGCTCCATCTTGGATAGTGTTTGTGAAGTGTAAAATACTGATTTCCAGTCAACTTCTTTTTGAAGAAAACTCCACCCAGTCCATATGATGATGATACTGCCAATACCTTGGAAGGCCTGTTTGTGCTGTAGTGGACGAGTACTGGTGCAGAACTCTTATTAACTGTTTTGGAATGCTCTCTCTTCTGGGTTGTTCCATGTACATACACTCTCCTTTTTTAGCAGACCTCTTAGTGGTTTTGCAATATCTGTCAAGTGTGGTGCAAACTTTCCCATAAGATTTACCATACCCAAATGCGCCCGAGTGCTGATATATTTTCTGGTTTGGGCAGCTTCTTTATAGCACCCACTTTTTCTGGATCTATCTGTATTCCTTATGCTGATATGAGGTGGCCCAGGAACTTGATGTACTTTGCTGAAAAAACGCATTTATCGTAACACCAATTGCCTTCATTCTTTGCAATATTGTTATCACTTGGTAGTCATGCTCCTGCTGGTTCCTTCCACTAATGAGCATCTCATCCATGTTGCAGATGACTCCTGGAATCCCCAACAAGTGTGTCATCTCTCTGTGAAAAACTTCTGGCACAGATCTTATACCAAATAGCAGACATTTGTAGCAGTACTCCTGAAAGGTGTTATAAAAGTAGTTAACTCCTGAGAATCCTCATGCAGGGGTATTTGGTGAAACCCATTGTTAGTCAAGTTTGTTAAATACATAAAGTTGAGCTAACAGTTGGTCTGTGGTAGGAAAAGGAACTTCTTACTCCGTATACTCTCGCTGAGCTTGGTTAAGTCAACCATTTTGTCATTAAGTCATTTTGTTTTGATACTACTACTACTGGGACACACCAGTCTGTTGGCACAGTCACTGGGTGGATGATATCATCCTCCTCTAGACATTTTAGTTCGTCTTGAACTTTCTTCAACATTGGAAGCAATAGTCTTCTTGGTGTCACAATGGAAAATGACTGTGCATTTTCCCTTAACCTGATGACATGTACTGTCTTTAATTTTCCCAAATCCCTCAAAAATTCTCTCTTGTACTGGCAATCTTCCTGCTTAACAGCGTTTACTCTCTCTATCAAATTGAGTGCCTCTATTGCCGGTTTTCCCAGTAGTGGCTCTTTTAGGTCTGTGACAATGTTTTGTTGTGTGCTTGTCTTGTCTATTGTGAGTATGGCTTGCACTCTGCCCACAACTTTAATCTCTTTGTAACCAGAACCATACAGTTTCATGCTGGTCTTTTGTATCAATGGAGAATTTTTAAGGCAAAAATTTTCCAGATGTTGCCAACAGTGATGTTGGCCCCCATATCTAAGCGAAAGTTGATAACTTTGCTGAGTAACTTTGATTGGTGTATGCCACATTTCTTTTGTGACAGCTCCAACACGACCTAGGATGTTGTCTTCCTCTCCAGTCATTTTTACACATTGGACGCTTGATCTACAGTGCCTAGTGACCTTTCTTCTACACTTCTGCATTCCACATCTCTTACTGGACAATCTTTCTTGTCATGCACAGTCTGTTTGCCAGAGTATGTGCATTTTCTTCCTGTTTTGTACTCCCTCCCTTTACTCTGTGCACTTTGACACGGGACTTGTTCTGCTCGATATGCTGGACAATGGGCATCTCTGTTCCTGTAGCTATGTTATGCAATTGTTATTTTGTCTCTTAGGCTCTCCCTAACTGAAAACATGTGTTGAGAGTCAGCCCTTCATCTTCAAGTAACTTCTCTCTTAGCACTTCTTCTCTGATGCCAATGAAAACTTGATTTCTGATCTTGGGACAAAGTTGCAAATTTTTGTGAGTCTTCTTAACTCCACTATGTAAGCCTCAATACTTTCTGAAGGGTTCTCGACGACAAAGGTGACATTTATGACTCATATGCCTCGTGCGTCTCCCCCCCTGAAATGTTCCTCAAATTTATCCATGACTTTTTAAAGGTTATGAGTCTGCAGCACTACCAAATTTTAAAGTGTCAAAAATGTATAGAGCATCTTTTTCAATTGCAGCTACGAATGCTGAACAGTGACAAGCAGGATCCTCTTCTCTCTGAAGCCGGCTGGCAATAGCATAGTCAGGAATTGTCTTTTAAATTTTATCCAGATCTGTGCAATGCTGCCACTTGGCTGGTGGTGTAGTATTCGCAGTAAATTGCTTGTTTGCTCTCTGCCTGATTTCGTCTTCACCCAAGATGTATATCCCGAAAACTTCTAGACACAATGTAGAATTATTGATATTCCAAACTTTAGAGTGATCAAACTTAAAGTAAATGAAAACAAATCATTCAAACCGGTTCCGTTTTACTAGATTTTTTTTGTTGTTGGTGGTCTCAAATACTGGCCGGTACTTGCAGCTACTACCTAAATTTTTACTGACCAACTGTTAACTCTTTCTAATCATAGTACCTTTGAGAATTCAAGAGTTTAAAAAAATTAGATGTATTTTTAAGTTTAGTAGTCTCCACATAAAATATTGTGAATAGTTTGAATGTTTCAAGGTTTGTGCGTGACCAATATTTCCTATGTAATATAACATTTGTTTTTATAAATAATTAAAAGGCAATGCAATATAACTAATCTTACTTTTATTGCTTTGGTGTTTGGTAAATACTAAGCTCCAAAAGTGATGCCACAGTCAATAAATGCGCTACAACTACAAGGTCACTTATAGTTTATTCCGGTCATGCGCATTGAGCACTTGTTAAATAGGTCAAATATTTCAGGTCAAGAGACACTATCGGATCATTCAAATTATTTTCAGCAAATGTCCTTTTGTTTTGACTCGATTATTCTGTGCTTTTCAAGCTCATACAGATCACAACTCTTTTAAAATTAATGCTTTCAAAAAGTTAGTTCGATCTTTGGCCTTAAAATAATTAGACGGTGACAGATACACCATCACAGCGCGAAAGCGTCGCACGCGGGAGATCTACTTACGTTATTAAAAGATTGTTTTGTATGATTAGTTTGTCTCTTTAATTGTTAGAGAAACAATCAATTGTTAGTTTAATAACAATAACAATATATAGTAAATAGCGCCCTTTAATGTGGTGTTAGACATTTCAAACCCAGTTATGTCAAACAGCTCGAGTGCAAGATAACTCCCTAATCACGTGATCCAATGTTTGAGGTTGTCGCCATTTTCGTAGTATTTCCTGCTTCAGTGTGTAATCGGCTGTTATAAATACAGAACGCATTCTTGAGTTTGCTCTTTGGGAATTTCTTTGGTGATTTCATACGTCTTAATATAACGAAGCTACTCTGATTCAAATATTAAGTTTGCAAATTGCAAAGAAACCCTTGTTGCTGCTTGCACTTGTATCCAGTGTAACTTGTAAGCAACGTTACAATCAAGTTAATATTTTAACCACTGACTTTTTACTGCTGCCAGAATGCCGGTGCGCAAACAAGGTAATGCATCTTTTTTTTCCCTCACCATAACTTTATTTCAGGGTTGTAGCTTTTGTTTATTCTAATCAGTTTTAACACATTTAATATAAATTGTATAATACATTTTACATTTTAATCAGTACAAGTGTTCTCAACCACTTTATCGTGTTGAAACTAGGAAGGCAGACGACGCAAATTCCGCTGCGCAGTGAGTGACACAGTTTAGTTTCAGAGACGCCGACTCGGTTGGGATGTTTGTACCATGTGCAAATATGTTTGTGACATGCTGTGTTTGTGATGAAGGAAGATGAGTCGTCGATGCTTGTCTTAATTGTTTGCGTCTGTCTGTTTTTTTATTTTTTTAAAATGAATATTTCTTGTTACTGCATTAATTTTGTTCTACAAAGTACAATTAGAACAAATAACTAGTAAAGATCGAACAATCGTACAACGTGCATTACGCATGTTGAAATACAACGAATGCTGTGATGAAAGGTTAAATCACTGAGAAACGGTAGAAGGAACTTATATAGGTCTAACCATTTTAAATGGAAAAGATGCGTTTTTAATTTCTGCAAGAGTTCTAGAAACTGCAAAAGGCTGTAGTGTCATTGTAACAAGAAGAGTTTGTTTCAGATAAGCTCGATAGGTTTCAGTTCTGACACTGGCAGCACTTAAATATCAGTGTCAAAAGAAGATCCCATGCATCAAGCAGGTGTGGCTTTGAGGGTGAGATGTGATATATTGATACCCTGGTTATATCAGTTTCATTATATTTTACTACAGTGTTTCAGAGCAGATATCCAGTTTTGGCCTGTTTACATTATTGACACATAAGTTGAATATAAGTGCTTTTGAATAATCTTATCAGCTTAAATATGAAATATACATTTTTCAGTTGCTACTGCTTTTGAGTTAGGATGATAGCATTGTTTTCTTTAAATTATCAAAAATTGGCATTTTAAAACATATAGGCCTAGGCTATTTGTATGTAAAATGAAAATCAAACAAACTTAGTCATAATGAAAAGGTGCTTGGTGAATAATTATATTATGACAAGAACATCATAGGCCTTCTATTCATAGTTTTAAATATATAGGCCTACTGATTTCATGTAACTTACATGTGTAGTCTCTTGTGATAGTTGATACACACCAAGAATTGCCTTGTCTAACTGAAAATTGAGTTGTTATTTTTTTTAATTACTGTAAAAATTAAATTTTTTTTTATTATTGCAAAACTGATTTTTTTATTGATTTCTTTTAGTTTGTTAACTATTGCATTCCACATATTTGATATTCAAATTGAATAAAATTCTTCACATGTGTATTGGGGTCTTATTTCATCGATTTTCACACAAAATTGTTTTTAAAAGTAACAAAACTAACAATTTAACATTAGACTGAAGAATAAGGATTATAATATAACAAACATTTCAGCAACCCATAAGTTTAAAAATAAGATAACAAAAGTCAAAATAGAATTTTGCCTATAAATATATCATGGTTGTCTATTGGAGTATTTCTATTAAATTATACAGTAGCCTAAACTTTGCAAATTTTGTGACATGATTTGACCCTACTTTTTTTTAAAATGGAATATTGATATCTGGCAAAGATTTGCAAATCAGAGTTCACTTTTTGCCTTGTTTATACAAATAGTGAAATACTAGTATAAAAATTAAAATATTGTTCAAGACATGTCTTAAATTGAAAGTAGATTAGTACAGAATTAAGTTTTTAAAATTCTGATGAACATTCATACTTTGTTATAGATTTTGAGAACTGTAGTTAAAATGACGAGTGTTGAAAAAAGTTTAGTTTATGTGTAATATATAAAATTAAATCTTGGTGTTGTGAGTAAATATATGAAGTAGATAGGTTGATTTGCCTCATATGCTCAGGCAAACTATCTCATGTACTTTTAAAAATAACAAACTAGTCTAAAGTTTAAGTATGTCTTTGACTTCAGTTGGGGGGTGGGGGTTGAAATGTCCTCTTTATTTTTGTATATGTTGTTTAAATTATTACGATACTCATTTTAGAAGAACTGTTCAATTTTTTGTTTATTTATTTATTTATTTGTGTGTGTGTTTGCAGCATTATGTGTGTTCACTACATAAGCACACTGGTTTTTTAGCTATAATTACAAACCACCATACTTGTTTTCTAGTGCCTTGAATCACTATCAGTTGGACTTGCTGTGTGCAATAAACAACATTCATTTGGCTTCATCATCACTAATTTTGATGACATATATTTGCTTAAAATTTCAATACAATGTAAGAAAATTTGACCATTCCGAAAATGAGAATGAGTTATAGACAAAGTGGTTGTCTAGAGGTTCAACTAAAAAATTATTTGATTGTCTAGTCTCATCTGCTGTTAGTTGTTTCTTTCCTAGAAAACCATGATAATTGGTATTTGTCACCACTATCTCCTGAGCTGTTCAAACATTTCTTGATGGGGTCTCAAATGATCCCTTTTACTAAATGTTATTTTGATGCTTCATTCCATAGATGATAGAGTGAGTGATCACGTTCAGAAATTAAATATGAAAAATGTACATGCATCTTTCAAATAATAGTCAAACAACACAAAAGGCTAACACTATGAGGAAAATAGTTATTATAAATGAAAGAAATTTTTACAAATTGATTAGTTAAAATTCCAAGTGATGGAAGGATATAAAAAGTGCATTTTCTTACCTCTGCTTTTTCTTTTCTTATTCTAGCAGAGCTTATAGTTTGAGAGAGACACTCTTTTTTCTTCCCACTTTTGTTCACATTTTATAAAAAAAATAGTTTTTGTTTTAATTTGTACACTAAATGCATACTACCCTTCATGTTTGTTGCTTTATATCAGAGTGTCACATATTAAAGTGTGTTTCTGGATATACCTTAGTACAGGGAAAGCACTATGGCCTTATTTTAATTGAACTGAAGTATAACTGATAATAATACTACTTGCAATAAAATCATTTTGTCAGATCTCACTTTTTTTAATGCATTAGTCAATACTGTACTACTACTAGAATAACATTCTAAATTATGAAAATAAATTAGTGAAAAATTTATTGTATAAAATTTACTGACATTTTGACACAAAGTGACCCGATTTTAAATAAACTGTACCTTTAGCGATTGGAAAGTCTTTTGAGTGACGCATTTTTAGAACTAGGTTATTAAACCAATGATAATTATGGTGATTTTGATCATAAACAAAGGCAAACTGTTAGAATTTGTGACTTATCTTTGAATATTGAATCTAATTTTCTCACAATGATTTCTGATACATACACTGACTTAATGCTTGCAACTTTCTCATTTTTAGAGTTAGAACTATGGTTCTTCTTCCAAGTTAAAGAGAAATGCTTGACAAATTTAAAACCCAATATCAAATGTCAAAATCTATCTAAAACTTTGTTTTACAACAATACACACTAATGCTGGCTGTTGTTTAGTAAATGGTATCCATTAAATCAGTATCATTAATGAAAATTATTAATCAATTTAGACAATATATTTGAATGACAAATTGACATCAATAATAGCTTCACTGCAACACAGTTTGTTTGAACGATTCATTTAGATATGTTTGTGCTCCAGTGAAGTAATAGTTAAATGGGGAATGTTGTTAAACCCTCGTTATATCTTAATCTGCAGATTATATCTGCAGTTTAATCAATGGCATCATTTCAGGGATTATTTATAAATGTGAATTTGACAATTGTTACATCATTGTTGTCAAACATGTGTGGTCTTTGTTGCAGATGCTCACAGGGCTCTGGAATTGTTAGAAGATTATCATAATCGTTTGACTAAACCCCAAGATAGACCATTAAAAACTGCCATAGAGAGGGTAATTCGTATCTTCAAAAGTCGCCTGTTTCAGGCCCTTCTTGGTATGTGTAATTATTTCATAATCAATTAACGTTTTAAGATTTGTTAGCATACTAGTTTTTATTACTGCTAATGCTACCAGTAACATATAATTTATAAATAAACTGTGCAGTACAACAGAATGTTAGAATATAATTTTTTTTTAAACTTAATTTTCATGAATCAATATTTTTCAGAATTCACATTTTATCTTGATCATCAACAATTCATTAATTATTACTTATAAGTATGATTAATACAAAGAAATATTGTGGAAAGAAATGCATGGCTTTTTTAAAAAATACTAGTGGTAGTATTGTTATATTAAATATATCATTCTGGTTTCATCAACAATCTGATATTTTTGTGATAAATTTCTTGTTCCTGAATTTGCTGTCTTGAACCAAGGGATATTATGCAGACATAGTCAAAAGTCCACAAAGCTGAGGTATCCATAACAGAGATGTTTCTGAAAATAAGTTTTGGTAAAATTATGGCAAGATAAAAACTTTATTTATGTAACTTTTTGGAAATCTCAGAACTGCTTATCTGAAGTTAAGATTTTGTTGTACATTTTATCCATATTTTAGTAGTATGAAAGGGGTTTAATTGTTTACTTATATGATAAAGATTTTATATTAATAAATATTTATTCACATATGCATTAATAATCATTCTCTCCAATTATTAATAAACAATCGCCCTCGACGGGGTCTTCATCTTTGTGGTCTGGAGTGACTAAGCCAAGTCCTGGAAATGTAATGTCAAATTACCTCCCTTCCCAGGTGTTACTTGTCCGAAGTAAAGGCACCAGCTGAACTATCATGTCAGTTATTAAGTCCTTCTACCCCTACCCCACATATCTCCAATATTCTAGCAACAGGGCAGAGTGACTAAGTCAAGCCCTGGAAATGTAATGTCAAATTACCTTCCTTCCCAGGTGTTACTCGTCCGAAGTAAAGGCACCAGCTGAACTGTCACGTCAGTTATTAAGTCCTTCTACCCCTACCCCACACATACCTCCAATTCTAGCAACAGGGGAGAGTGACTAAGTCAAGTCCTGGAGATGTAATGTCAAAATACCTCCCTTCCCAGGTGTTACTCGTCCGAAATTAAGGCAGCAGCTGAACTATCACATCACTTATTAAGTCCTTCTACCTCTACCCCACACATAACTCCAATTCTAACAACAGGGGACCTATTCCTTTAAAATGTGCGTGACCGCCTTGTCGTCAGTTATTACGTCATTGGCAAGCCTCATCCCTGTTACCCAGCACATTTACCTCCCTTAGAATTAACAAGAGTGGATAGGTAAAATTCAACAAATTTATTAAAAGAAAAATAATAAACAAGAATAAATTTAAGATTTACAATAATCTCATCAATCACACAAGGCAATGAAATAGAGATCGCAGATCTCTCAAACGCTTACAGCAATAAGATTACTCAATTAGAAAATAAATCATTAATTAATTTCATAGAACAATTACTATAAGGAACTTAATTGGGAAATACATCATCAAATAAACTCGGTCACTACACTGACTGTCAGAAGAAGAAAAATAAGAATATCAGAAATTTACAACAATCATAGAACATGATAACGGACACACTGAACGAACATGTGTACAATTCACCTGGTTTGTTTCTGCATGTGGTGGTCTCTGTCTCTGTAGAGTCGAGCAGACTGGTTGGCGAAAAATTCTGGATACTGATGCCAAGCCTCGAAACAGTTCTGCACACGTATATCGTCCAAGTGAATCTTACTGTCACAGTTACAGTTTTAGACACAAATATATAATCAGTTCAATAACTTTACACTAATCATCGAGTGCAACAAGCGGTCTTGCTTATCTCTCCACTCCTGTTCCAATTGTCACAGCTCTTAGTCAAAATAGAGTCTAGCTTATATGCTTGCCACCCACTTTGTAGCTGTTCAAAATCTCCCTCAATCTCCTTCTCACTCTGACAAGTATCCGCCTTGATACGTATGAATCTTCGTCACCAATGCCTGTCTCCCAGACTAAGCACCCGCCTGGCTTTGAAAATGCCCTCGGCTATAAACTTCCCTGTTTATGTCACGTGTATCTTCAACATGGCATTCAGTACCTCTCCGTCAAAGTACGGCTCAGAGTCCTGACGAGAAATCGCTGCTTACTGTCCGTTCTCCATTGTCCATTGATAGGCCAACAGCAGACTTAGTTGTAGCAGACTGCTGGTTGAACCTTGCGTTGGTCAAACCCTGCAATACCCTCGGACGTTGGATTATCCTCAGATGTCAAGACTGGTGACTAGTAACTGACTTTCGAAGCTGTAACATGTATAAGGATGGTTGCGTACATCAATGCTCATGTTTACAGAGTTATAGAGTCTGTAATCTTATTCTCGTACCTCATATTAAATTTCATTACAACTTGTTCATTCTAATTCTTTACATCAAGAATAAAATTATAAGTTTCAATCATTATAAGTATATAGTTATAATATAAGTTAACAAGAAATTACTACAAGAATAAAATAGAATACAATAAAAATGCAATAAAATACAATAATATCTGTTTAAAGAAAATCGTTATTTACAGTCAAAGATTTAACTAGACCAGACATACCTCTAAGCTTCTTCAACTGTGGAATACATCAGCAATGAGGGCCTCCACTTTTAGAAATGAATTAATTTAATCAGTTACAACTATTTATTCAAGTTAGAGTTTTTGCTGGTGGTCGCGCTGAAAAATGCACAAAAAAACTTAGTGTGTGCCTTTGAGCATAATTTAGTTCCTAGTCTCCCCTTTTGTCTGAATAGTCATGGTTGAGTTGCTGCGTTCTAAAGGCCGGTGCCTTTCTAAGGTAGGTTCGGTCTATGAAGCATTTCATGTAGGCTTGTACAGGCTCCATCCCTCCACCCTGCAATGCGTGCGGTTATGTAATAGAGTTCTCCACAGTGAGCTGTCTTACATAACACTTCTTGGCCCATGTCGAACGCATCTATTCAACTTAGCATGCCATTCTTCACCATAAAAATAATTCTCACTACTCAGTTTTGACCTTCTTAAAATTAGGTTAGAAAAAAATCATGCATTATAATTAAAATATACAAAAATAATTATAATATAATCGGATTGCATTTTTGGTTTCACAAGTAGTCATCTGTAGGCATATTTTTAACATAATTTGAATGCATATTTATGGCTCTAGAGATTAAAAATAAAACTCAGTTTGTGAAAAACACTAAAAATAAAATCCAATTTGTGAAAAGATGCAAAGTAAACTCTTGGTTTTTTTTTCAAAATCAGATCCTTCTTTTGCAGATAATCACCCCATCCACTCACTGTTAGTGAAAATATATAGATAAGATTATAATAGTTTAATAATAATAGATAATATTTATTATATTAGATAAAGAAAAGTGATTAGAAAAATAACATAATATCCAGGCTTTCGATATCAAGACTGATTTCTTTGCATTGAGGTTCTTGGTTACCTTGATGGTTATTTTTTTTCCCAATTAGGAATACTCTTTGTCAGCAGAATATGGCAATCGTGACTTTTCTAGAAATCGGATCTAGCCAAAAACTTCTTCACCTTGTTACAAAAATAGGTGTCACTAGCCAAGCAAGACTTCAAGTAGGCAACACTAAATGCTGCTACTGCAGAAATTTTAATATATATTGAAAGCACACAGTTTGCAGTCTTTATAACTATTGTAAGATTTCATGAAGAAGGCCATCAATATCATATTTTTAACACTTGAACAAAATCAGAATTATTTGTTCTAGAAAAGCAAGACATACAGAAGATAAAATTGTGAGTAAAACACAACTGATTCAATATTTAACATAGGACAACTAGAACCTATAACATTAATAATGACTAGCAGTTTCCCAAGATTCCACAAAGCTCTCAACCTCTGATCTTGGTCATATATTTGTAAATGTGAACTTTTCAGTGTACTGTGAATTTAATCCCATCCATACTTTGCTGATATATTGGGAATAGAAGTTAGAACTAGTTCTATATCTCTACTTTATGGTATGAGCAACATGATGATGTTTTAGTAAACATCATTTCTCCAGCAGATCATGATAAAATTGATAGTCTTCCCTTGAAGCTAGAAAATGACAAAAATGCTGTACACTAACTTATAGTTATACTGTTAAACTTCTAGGGATAGAAATATTGTGAAAATCCATTATTTGGGATTATTTTGACAACTGACAGAATAACAATGTTTATTGTTTAAATTTGGAAAATATTTCATTTTGTTTTAACAATTTGAATCAGCTAATGATACTACAGAACTGTAGCACGATGTTTGTGTGGATATGATTGGTCTGATTTGCGTAATGAAATTGAAAATAAAATGAATTCCATCAGATGAGAGGGGGGTTGTATAATCAAAATGTACATGTATTGGATAAAATTTGTTTTTATCATTTAAATTTATTACCTTGACTATAGTATATGACACAGGCCTTAATTAAAAATATAGAATTAAGTATACCCGTAATTTGAAAATAATGGATGTACTTGTAATACTAAAGTTATATTACTGAAGCTCATCTTCAGTTTTTTTAACATTAAATTTATATGTGTTATCATTTGGCTTCGTTGCTCACACTAGTCACAGTTACACATTTATCACTTCCCTACCTATGATCCTGTATTTGTATTAACACTTCATATGTATCATTCTCCAAAGAGATTTACTATGTTGTGTGTGTGAGAGAGATGTTTTATTTTCCTTGTAACTTAATTTTAAAAAATTAGTGGTTTGAGTTTTGTTGTGATGTTTGGTCTTACAGACAAGTGACTAGTGACTGTAAAGTTTACATAACAAGGAATTACATGTATGTGGCAATGGTTCTGTTGTCTTATCTACATATGACTTGTTGAAAAAGAGATAAAACCAGACATACTTGCTACAAATAAAGTTCATAATATTTACCCACATTTTAATGCTTTTTAATATTTAAATGCAATTTTCAGCTCATAATTTCACACTCATTTTGAAGAATGTTTATTGTTGTTGCTGTCGTTTAACTTTTTATCATTGTAACTGTAAGACCATACTGTTTGTATGAATATATAATGTCAATCATAGATTCATATGATGTATTCCTAATAATATTTTCACTATGATTACATGTATAACAATTATCATTCTGTTTTAATTACTATAATGTTAATAATGTTATCTATAGCACAAGTACACTCACCTGAAAGAAGTGTCATTACTTACATTGAGTACTGTACAAAAATGTAGAGTCCAAGGGATTTTGAATTGTAATTCTCTAGTAATCCCAATAATGAATATTGATAATGGTAAGATTTTCTTTATTCTTTGAATTGTTCATTTATTTGGAATGAACAAATGTTGACAAGAGTAGAGAAATATGACCCAGCTCCAGGGATTACTAATGAGTTTGAAGTTCAACAGAATTCATTGATTACTTAAAGTTGGGAAAATGTTTCAGACAAGAATTTTCATAGCTTTCCACTCACATTATCAAGAAATGAGATGGAGCCCTATGTTTTGAGTGCCTGTTATTGCAGGGAGGAACTGTTAGTCTTGACTGTTTAGATGGTATGTATAATGTAATTATTTAAATTTAATTTCCAAGTGCCACTGAATTTTATTTTTAATTGAATAATATTATACTAAAAATAAAGTTTGGTATAAAAAAACTTATTTGAGACTTGTCACCTATACCTTTACTGTTGCAAATGCCATAATGGCAAAAACTGGTAAAAGAACTGTTTTAGTTGTTCTGCAACAATTATGTGAGGATACGTTTTTGTGTTGCTCTGTTGTCATATGGTAAAATTTAAAATGGATAAAGTTGAATCTTTGAAACCTATTTTAGTTCCACATTTCTTACAATTTATCAATTTCTCTTCAAGTTTCCTTATGCTAGTAAACCTTAAATAGTTCTTATGGAGAATATGGTCATATACTAGTACATTACTAGATAACAGCAATTGATTATAATTTATAAAGAGCAGTGCTACAGATGAACACAAATCATGGTTACCATAGCAGAGACTTAACTGGCATGTATTTGATGGATGGATGGAAGTAGAATTTTGCAGTGGTTTTATTCAGTTTCTCTGTGTTAGGCAAGTTGAAAGGATCAATGATGGCCTTTAGAGCCTGGTAGTGTGTGTACATAATGCACACGCAAATCTTTGTTTACTGTTGAACTTGCAAATAAGGTGTTTTGTCTGCAAAGGTTTCAGTTTACTTCAGTGCAGAGCCAGGTCTCAGAAGTTTCAGTCACATTTTCTCACTAGCCACCATGAGGATAGTGTTTGCCAGCCCAGAAAATATTGTCCTGTGTTAATCTTCACTGGTCTTACATTTTTATTTAGACACTCTTCAGTCATGAATATGTATGATGTTTTTGTTATTGTTGTACTTGTTGATTTACGTCATTTTAATTCTGAATTTATGAATGATGATGAATAATCATAATGAATAAATTACTGTAATGTTGAAGACTTAAACAGTTAGAAAGAGTGCAACAGGAAAAAAACCCACTTTATTTCATCTGTTCTTTTATAGTATACCTTTTCACTATTACTTATTAGAATTAGACAAAAATTAAACTTGTATAAAACTGCATTTGTTTTTACATTGTGGTAATTAAGCCTTAATTGATATTAGTAACTTTTTTTTTAATATAGATTTAAAAATATTTTAAACATTTTATTTTTTAATATATATATTGTTTATTTTAACACATTTTTATTAGGAACTGCACATTTGAAGCCTGGACAAAATATAAATGATATGAATTTTTGCTAATAATTTGCATTGTTTGGATTTTTAAGCACTTCACCATCATTGTTCTGAATTTGATGTTCCCAAGCTATGCAAGGGGTGGGGACGGAAGGGGTGTTTTGAAATTTCCTACTGACCAGGTGGGTTTGAATCCACCATCAAGACCTCTTCACCACCGGGCTATCCAATAAAAATATATAAAAAAGAAAATGTACACCATGCACAGTAGATGTAATGAAATTGATGTATATATCTGCTGTTGGTGTTACAGTGTTAATATTAAATATTAATAGCTGTATTTTTTAAAAATTATGTATTTTAATGTGTGCATATATTCTGACATATATTAGAAACATAGATAAAATGCTAAGCTAAGTGATTAGAAAAGTGTATCCTTGCTGAAAGAAGGACAGGCTTTGGGGCATTTATTGCTATGTTTACAAGGGTTATTTAATATAACTCTAGAAATATGAGACTTTAGATCACTGAAATACTACTGTCTGGCCATTTGGGATTCTAGATTTTTCATAGTCAAGATACCCAGGAATTCACCTATTGATTTTTGAAGACCACTAGAGAAAAAACCGTAGAGATGCTCGTTATTATTTTATTTTTTAATCAACAAGATTGCGAAATAAAAGTGAAATAAAATTAATGAATCCCCTTTTGTATATTCTTATCACAAAAGCTTTCTAAAAATACTTGAATTGCAATTTTATTAAGTAGTGCACTTGAATCTATTTATAAGTGAAAATGAAGGATGTACACATGCACATAAGAAGAAGAAATTATAGGGAAAATTGTCCTTGTACCCTGCAGTGTGTGTGAATTCTTTCCACTTATTTCTTTTTTTCTTTTACAATGTATTTTGTTATATGCCATTAATTCTATTAACCAGAATAGCAATAGTCATATTTGGGGTTTACAGTGATAAAATAAAAATTTCATTGCAAATGAAACAGAAGTGACAGAAGATGAAGCATTGAAATTTGAAGGGAATATTACATATATTGACAGTATTTTATTTCTTTTCCTGAGCTTGTAATCTGCTATGCTTGTACTAGTTATAGTTTGTTAGAACTTTTAGTTTGCTCTGTTTGGTATTTTGAGAAGATAGTGACTTGAATAATTTTTTTTAAATGAAAATCGGGGCCTAACCATGTGTACAGGTCATGTTTTCAGTCCCCATCACAGGGATTTTTCAATTGGCACAATCTCTAGCTTTCTTTTTTAGTGTCCTAATTATAATATAAATGATTAATTATCAAAAGATTTTAAGTATTATCAGTATGCTTATTTGTTTGTTGGTGTAATTATTTCACCACACACACACTTAATGAGTTAATCATATTATTGTTTATATGCTCATGTGTGATTCATTCTTGATTTTACTTTATAGATTTGTGTATTTGTGTATATTTGTGCATGTTTCGTGGATTATAAATATATTTTAATTATTCTTTCAGGAAAATAAAAACACTTCAAATGGCACCTAGCAAAATTATTGTTATTATTCTTTTGACACAGATGTCTGGAGAAAATATCTGCTTTTTAAATCGTGATTGAAATTCAATTTTTTTATTGCTGCAACACTCCCTAAAGGACATCTGCCAGAATAAATGGGTTATGTTAGTACAAAGATGATAAATTTTATTAAATATAATGTTATCCCATGATATTGATCATCCTGAACCCATGAGAGAGTTCTTTTTACCAGAACTGGTTTAGCAAGCTGGTATGGAAGTGATTAATTGACCAGTTTGCCTACAGTCTGCTGTTCTTCTGTCTGGCATTGCTTTTAATTTATTATTTATAGTAATAAACTAATATAGGTTTTTCTGTCATTTGGGCATTTTGCAGTTTAATATGTTTAATTATTTTTTTGCTAAAATTTGCTTGTTTTTAGCATAATTTCTGTTTGTTTACTGTTTAGTGGTATTTCATTTACAGTACAGCTTTAATCATACTTTCCCACTCTAATATAGCAGAGTAAGTTTAATATTGAAGGCACCCCCCTTTCATTGGATAGTGTTAATGGTGTAAATATGGTTTATTTTTGCTTACTTTTTGCTATAGTTATGTAGTACTTTCCAAACTTCCCAATATAACTTTTAAACTTTGTATTTTTTTTATTTTCTTTAAATTTTTGTTTGCATTATTACTATTAATCAAAACCCTAATATTTGGGTTCTTATCTCTCATTCAGAAGTCAAAAGGCACTGCATATTTTTGTTAATTCAACATTGGCATCAGTCATGTACATTAGCTGCCTGAATCAAAGATCATAATTCATATATTAGAAGTCTTGGAAGTATAAATTGATCAATTTCATAGATAACTAAGATTTCATTTATATTTTGGCTGGTGAACTTTAGTCAGCTTGCACTTTTAGTGATAAGAATTAAGAGTTATATTTATAGAATTTCATATTTCTAACCAAGACATACTGACTATCCCAAATGAAACTATTAATATATTCTCTTAGGTGCAGTTTTGGAATGTTGGATGTACTATACATTCTTACAATTTTTTTCTGCTGGCAAATGTTACTTTTATCTGTTACTGGTTCAGTTCACTCCAATTAGATTTATAATAAGTGAGGTATGGTGTACTTACATCATATACAAACAATATCAGTGGTGCAAAATGTCAAAATATCCAGCTGAATGATATACTTTCTGTTTTGCACATTAATAATCACCAACATAAAATTATAATTATTTGTGGGGAAAATGTCACCATTTCATTTAAAATGCTGTCAGCATCTGACATCACATTCCCTGGTAGGTCTGTTTAGTTTTCATTTAACAGTGCCTGATTTTTTTTTTTGTCTTTTTATATTAGATCTTTTTTATGTTCTGTAAGTAAGAATAATATATTTCCCAGGTATTGGCAGGGTCTGGCATCACCATGGATTACCTTAATGTCATCTCTGAAAATTTGAACTGCATCTGTGGGCTTTTTCTATGGAGTGCAAAATGCACTCTGCGGATATAGTAAAACTGCTAATAAACAACTTTCTTGTTTATAATTATATGAAATATTGCAAATTTTGATTTTTCCTTAAATGTTGCCTTCATTAGCTTGATTAGGACTTTTCTTTACCCATAAATGACTCATACATTAAAAGACTTAAGGTTTGCTTTAACTATTTTAATTAGGTAAGATATACATATAAACATCATGAAATGTTTTTAATTGAGAACGACACTGACAATTCACATAACTATATAAATTAGTAACACCTTTCTTATTTCTCTCTTCAGCTATTTTTAAATCTAAAATTAGTTTGTGGGGTGGGTGGGGGGTGGGGTGGGCGGATGTGCAAAACACAACAAAATGTTTTCTTTTGTAAACTGATTCTTAGTAATTTTTCTTTTTTTGTGTGTGTGGTGTGTGTTTCTGATTGTTTTGTTTTTTAAAATAGAATTGCTTTGGTTTTGGTTTTCAACTTGGTAAACATTCTTTTGCTAATTGTGTTCCTGCTGCACATGTTCTTCCTGATATTACATTATTAGTGAAGGCTCGTTCGGGTGTTTTTCTGCTCAATTTTTGCTTAAACATATTTATTATTTACTTGTGCAGGATGTTGTATACTGTTTTGTTTTTATTTTAAACTTTGCATTTCTAACATTCCATCTTTCCCAAAGCCTGGTAGTTTGGTATTACATCAGTTTCCTGTTTGATCCTCTGCTAAGCCAAATTTTAAAAGTACAAGTACATTTTGCAAGTGCAGGATAGTGAGGAGCTGAATGATCCATCTTTTGAGTGTATGGTCTATAGAATGTCACTTATTGTATTAAAGGCAATTGTCAATGCTCTGTAGTTGATTTTTGCCATTGTTTGTTAATATTATTTATTGTCTTATATTTTTTTTAATAAACATACAAAATATTTTCTTCTCATAGACTAGAGATAAAACTAACTTGATTGTCATCCTTTATTAATGCAAAGAAATAACAACAAATATTATGACAGGTGAACACGGAAGAATAGCATTTGAAAATTAACACTTCTGATCACTGTGACTTTTGAAAGGAGAGAAATAGTAATTTACTTAGCACCAAGTTAGTATTATAGTCCTACTTTACTGCATTACTACTTAGTGAGTTAAGAGTTACAACTACTGACAGATGAATTTTCTCATCTGAATCACTTGCCTTTGTTATGATTTTATAATTTTCAGTTTAAAAACAGTTCCTTATTTTTCTTAAGATAAATGTGTAGAATTGAAAACTTGGCATTTTCTATTTGCATATTTCAAAACAAATGTTAGAAGTACTGGGTGGCCATAAATTTGCTGTGGGTAGTTGGTACTTTTTTCAACTCTCTACACCCACTCCCAGGCTTAGGCTGATTGTAAAGAAAAACTCAAATTTAATTTATAATTATATGAAGCACTAATGAAAAATCTCTAAATTTAGTTTTTTTATTTTCCTTTTGGAGAAAACCATTTGGTAGAATCACAAAACAAAATTCATTTCCTCTTCTTTTTTAATGCATATCATTATGCATCTTTACCATGACACTTGAGGTTTTCCATAGTCAGCTTATTTTAAATCGTATTAGTTATTAGCATTAGACTCTGAGAAAATCAAGTTTTGAAGCTTTTCCTGTCTAAATTGAAAAAGGTAGCTGTAGAACTTAACTTCTTATCTTAATTATCTGATTTTATTTAATGTTGAAATGTTGTTTTGTTTTAAAGAAAGATGTTTGCACTATGATTTGTATAACATTTTCCTATAAAGAATACATTAAAGAGAAAAAAGAAGTAAAAAATACTTTAAGTGTGTGGCTTCTTTGCAGCATTAATAGTAATAATATGATTCATGTTATCAGTAAAAATGAATACCAGCAATTATTCCATTATTTAGTGTCCTTAGTGTAGCTATAATGTGTGGAAAGTGTTTGGGCAAAGGGAGTATTTGTGCCTGCACATGTTTAATCTCCACTACTGGTAATAGCTATTTGTAACACCCAGCCAAGTGGTCAGTCACAATATTGATCGATCCTAGCTCAATTAGGAAAGTGAGAAAAACTCTTTGTGCATCAGAAATTCACTATTCTATCATGTTTCAAACATTCATTCCCAAACCTGAACTGAGTATTTAATTAATATAGAATGTTGTTGTGGTTGTCCCTGTGGTTATATTATGCATTTATTAGTTAGAAACTGTTATCATTAGAAGAAAGGCCTGTTATACAAGCCCAAACGGTATTCACTTTATTGCACAAACAGAGTTGTATTGGTTTGTAGAATTTTCATAACATATTCAAATTTGAGTTTTTTGCAAAATATTCTCGTGAATTGAGTTAATGCATAATCACACTTACTCGTATATAAAGAATTCACTTTTATGCTTACCATCTCTTTATTCTCAGTCATTGTTTTCATCGTGATATTAGTGCAAAATATTGTCATTCTTTTTAAATCATATTCCTAAGCCCGTTAGTTTTATGTGCAATATTAATCATTGAAAATATAAGATAGTGTATATGTATTTTTACAGACATCCAAGAATTTTATGAAACTACACTATTGGATGACAGTAAGACTTCACATGAGAAGACATTAGAAACCTTGAGAATTGCAAGTAAATGGGAACAGAAGGAGCCATTGACAAATAGCCAACCAAAGACAGAGGTGCATCATATTAATTTCAGTTTGCAAACTTTCTCCTTTCCAGTTCCACAATTACCTATAAATTAAAATATGTTTTATCATTTCTGTTATTAATGCAGTATTTAAGTCTCTTTTAATATTTCCTCTATTCTCTATTTTAATATTTAATATTTTTTTGTGGTATCCTAACAAATTTTTCCTAGACATTGCATAACAATTAAAGACTCAGGTGTTTAAAAGGAATGTGCTCTTGTCTGAATTTTGAAAATGAACTACTTTCAGACAAGAAATATGTTTTAAGTCTCATTTGAATCTATATCATTGTGCAGAGGGGCCTGAAAGTTGTGAAGAATAACATTATAAGAATATATAGCTATGTTTACCACATGTACTCTACTATGTTCACCACATTGTCCTTTTGCCATTGAAAAATAGTTCATTTGTTCATGCTAATTAGTTCATGGGTATAGATTACAGCTTTGAAAGCCATGATATGTTTACATTACTTTTTCCAAAATTTATTATAGTAAAAATTTCTGAAGTAGAAAAATCTGATCATGAATGCAAGAAAAGAAAACATATAATGCTTAAATTTTGTGATTCACCATTTTCATCACCATTCACTTGTTCTATCACACAATCTGACACTTTTTAAGATATACTGACATTTCATGAAAATTACCAAAATGTTTCAAAATCTTCTGATAAGATGTTTACATTTTTCTAGATATGTTTTATGAATTCCTGTGTAACTGTAAGGCTGTGTAAGGAAATAACAAACAAAAATAATCCTATGCTGTTGCAGTCATAACATCAAATCCATCTGGAATCACAGCTCCTTTGCTAGTTGAATTAAAATCACTTATGATAAATGGTGTATGAAGGTACGCAGTCCAGTCATTGTCAGTTTGAATCTGTCAATTTAATTGGCTACTATAGGTGTCCTGATTTAAAACAATATCACTTTCTCACTATTATCTGCGTTCAAATCATGATTTCAGTCAAATGTGGGGCTTAGTTTAGCATCCCCATCTCAGCACTAAGTGAACAGAATTATTAATTATGAAATTGTATTACGATGACTTTAGTGCTGACAACAGCCCCATGCCTTCTCTTAGTCATCTCTTCAGTCCCCGTATTAGATCATACCACTTTGTTATATGGGAAATTATCACCTAATGAAGCAACAGGTAGACTAGTTGACATGCCCTGGAATTGGTGCCATTAAATCTCTCTTCTATATTAATTGCTCAGGCTACTGCTGAGATGGAATTCCTGACCAGTTAAATAGGCAAAGGAAGCTGGAAATAGAACGGCCAGTTGCACATAGACATCCCCCCTTTGTAGCTAGTAAACTTGCTAGTTTAATATGAAGGTAATTGTGGCGACAGCAGACGGAACATTTCTCACAATTTATCGTGTCATAAAAGGTTACCTACACGCTAAATTCAACAGAATTACTTATAGATCATTTATAAAATGACTGAATTTCAAGATTTACATTTTGTTTACATTTTACAGTTTGTCAGCATAGATTTGAATAGTTAACACTCATAACCAGTTGTTTACATTTAACAAGCACCTCACTTTATAATTTGGTTCAAGTGGTTTTACAATGGAAAAGGAACATAGTGTATTGGACACTGTTCATTACAATTTTGTTGTCCTACATGTACACTTAACTACTGCTAATGCCACTAAATACCTCTCTGGAAGAAATACACATTAGCTTCATAAAACAGTCATCAATAAAAAAAAGACATACAAGCATTCTTCAACATTCTAATTAATAATATCTTTAAATAATTATTGAGAAGTCAATATATATGCTCTTACCGCTCTCTATATTGTGTAAGCCCTTTTCCTGTTGGATGCAGGTTCAACCCTTCTTTTGGGTGTGGTGCATATGTCTACTAGTGAAATCCAACTGTTGTTTTAATCGATCTACCCTGAGGTTTGACCACCGCTTCATGTGGGCAGAACTCAAGTAATCATATATGGTTGTAGTGTGTCTCTTAATCTTCGCCATCACTACAAATCACACACACCCCTTCCCTTACGTTTCTTCAGAGCACTCTATGTACTCCGCTGGGACCATCCACGTCACGTGTGATCAGGACTTTAGTACATAGAGTGCTCTGAAGGTCAACAATAACAAAGTACAGCACTATATTAACTCGGTTATTATTAAAGAAATAGACAATTAGAATACAAATAAAAACGAGGAGCATAAGTTGCCCATGACACCTGTTCCACAAAAGTCTGCCTGCACCTGATACCCATGAAATGATCCTTCCTACTGGATTGAAAAATAATCAATGGAACTGAACACTTAACATCGCTTGACTCCAAATTTCTATGACACGTCTTCCATTTCTGGCACAAATGAGGTCAGCAAGGGTAAAAACGTTTTTGTTTAATTTTTTATAAACAATACCAGTTGATGTCATAGCTGATTTGAAAATGAACAAAGTTCTGATTGGCTTCAAAATCAGCCTCAATTTGGTGTTATGTTAAAAAACCATCTGCTTTTGAACATAGATTTGCTTACACACACTTATGTCAAGGATAATGCATAAAATCTACAGAGCAGCTTTGGAAAAGTCACCTCCATCAGGGAGTGGGTTAAAAAGAAAGCCATTCTTTTATGGGATCATGTCATATTTCAGAGGCATTATTTTATTGTCAGATTAGTTGTTTTAGTATGTCAGGCAGGTAGAAGGATTTCTTTGTCATGTTTGATGATGTGTTTGGATTTTAGAGCATCATAATGGGTTGAGTTGAATAAGTTTTGTACACGGTTCAATAAAAACTGCACATTGATTACTCAAAATGTATTTCAATACAGATTTCAGCAAATACATGCAATATAACTATAAGCACATATTTTGTTCACATCACAGGCCTATAATATAAAATAATCAGTTTTAGCCATGCAAATCCACTTGCGTATTTTAAAATAAACTGAGAGTTCTACCCACACCTATATTTTGTGTATCTCGTTTCATATGCATCCCAATTGTTAGAATAAGTTGTTCAGTCATTCAGTAATTTTTTTAATACTATTGGCCTAAAAATACTTACATATATACATGTGAAACAAATAAAAATCTGCTTATATGTATTTATGTAAAACCAGTTCACAAATGCTAAGCACCTAAAATTTTAATGATTTTTCATCATTAATTTTGTTAACAGATATTTACTAAGCAAAATATATTGTCCGTAAAAACATCAGTGTGTCCCAAAATTAAGATGTCTAAATGTGTATCAGTTATTTTGGGGATGAATGAAAGTATCTTTTCAAATTTTTTATCCAAGTTATTTTCCGTAATAATCATCTTTTTCTTTTGTTTGTTTCCAAATTTCTGAAAATAAATGTATTTTTCACTAAGTACTAATTAATTTATAAAGAAAATAAACAATTAGGCACATTGGTAATCAACAACATAGAATTATAATGTTGAAAAAACGTCACCATTTCATAAAATGTTGTCAGAAATACACTATTTAGAACATTATAATAGTATATTTTTTACTTTTAATTTAGCAATAGTAAAGAGAAAATATAAGGTGTAGTACAAGAAAGAAATATTATATTTGTGGCTTCTAAGTTCTTGAGATAGCACTCAGATTTTCACAAAATTTGTGAACCAATAAATATGCATGGGTTTACAAATCCTGGTCACTTTGGCAAAAAGATTTCATCACTCAAAATCATAATAATATTTCCCATAATATACAAGTGTTTGACCATCTCTGAGTAATTTGTTTCAGTGAATAAAATATTTTTGCATAGTCCTATCAAGATTATATTTTTCCAGGTAAACACCATTTTCTTATGTTTATGACACTAAAAGTGTTTGAATATTAAACTGTCAAATGATCATTTATATGCTGTGCAACTTTGTAAGATTTACATTTTAATAGTAACTTTGCAAGATTTACATTTTTAATAGACTGTTAGTATTACAAACTAGTACACACTTTCCCAAGAAAAACATTCTTTATCATTCTGTGCTGTTTATTTCATTTTGAATTTTAAAATGCAAAGCACAAGTTTATAAAGAAAATATTAGAGCCTCTGTGGATTAAATCAGCACATTAATATTACAAGTACTTGATTAGTACTAAACAGAATTATCACTTTATAATAAAATATAATAAGGATGTGTAAAATTTTATAATAATAGTATTCACTTATAATTTAGCAGTAAGTAAAAAGAAATTGGAGGAAAAAAAATATTTTAAAAATATATATATTCTTCATTGCTCCTAATTTTGGAAGTGGCACTAGATTTTCACAGTATATATTAATAATAAACACAGCACATAGTATATTTATTTTTGTATATACTTGTTCTTCTTTTGGCAGGGATGGGAGAGGGGTGTTTTCTTTTAAACTGAAAGTCTGTGAGAATTTTCAAAAAGATCTACCTTTAACAAAAAGTACTAGTGACAATAAGCAAAAATCAATATACTGAAACTGAATATTTGTATATAGATTTATAAATAATTGTTCTGAATTTTAAAAAAAAAATAGTTCTTTAGAAACAGTAGCAAAAGTGGATTAAATTATTAAATTTAATCTGTTATGTCATTTGGGAAATGGAGAGATTGAAAATTAAATCAATCTTTTTACCTACCAGTTTTATAGCAGATACCTCTTGTCAAACTGCTAAGCTAAATTGACTTAAAATGCTGGAATATATTTACAAGTTGAAATTGTATCCAGTTCACTAAGATCTATCACTAGTGTATGGTCTAGAAAATGTCCAACTTTCTGTATTTAAAGCCATTATCACTGCTGTTGGTACCAAGTGACAGAACATTACAGAGGTAGATACATCTAAATTATTTAATTAAATGGCTTAATTCATATCAGCAATGATCATTTTATTTATTTATGTCTTTGTACGTATGATTGTATTTTAAAGTGTATTATATTTATGTCACAGCATTACTCCCCCCAGAAGACAAACTCATCCACAGAAGAGGAGCTCCCTCCACCACCACCAGAACTTTCCCGGGGTCCTGAGTCTAAAGTCCTCAATGCCCGACCAGAGAAGCCTGTTGACAGAGTAGACAGACTGGAGAGAACTGTACAGAATGTTCACACATATACAGTGAACCGAGGTACACCACCTGCTGCCTCATATGACAAAGAGTTGCCTCCTCCTGTGAGTATTTTATTATTTGTATATTCTTATTTGTTGTCTGTTTTTTGGTATGCTATATACAGGGAGTTCTCAGTTAAGGGACATGGTTTCCTTAAAAATATCTCAAATATCAATTTTTGGATCACAATTTTCCTGTAATTTAAATGTTAAAAGGGAGGTTTATTTCACTGGACAAGACATTTTCTTTTCTTTTTTTTAAACACAATAAATTTGCATCATACCTAACATTAATAGTAAAGAAAATTAAACTTGCTTTATTCCATTTTGTCCATCACATTCATTTCTTCACAGCACTTTATATTCACATTCTCAGCATTTACATGTTTAAATAATCCTCCCCTTCACCTTAGCAATCCTAGTTGATTGATTTTAGCCATTGATGCTTGAGTCACCATACTTTATGATATCCAGTTTTATTTTTACTTTATATCTTGGTCCTCTTCACGCTCCCCGACATTAGCTCTCCTTTTTAAAAATCATGACTTCATTACAGCAAAGTTGGGAAAATGGGTTGGGGCATATTTAAAACAAAGCCAAACAAAGAAATCCACTAGATATATGAGTTTGGGGTGTTTGGGAATACTCTCTCTTTTCATTTTTTTTTTTTAAAGATTTGTAATTGAATTTTTCTTTGTTATCAACAAACTGAATATATATTACAGGAAAGCAACTATAAAGATGTTTAAAATTGTGTTTGCATAGTATTTTTCAAATTGTATATTTATCATCAATAATTTTGTTACAGTAGAACATTGCTTATCCAAACTGATTGGGACAATGTTGGTTTAGTTATATTTTGGATAATCAAACATACATGAGAAAACCCAATTTATATATGAAATAAAGCATAATTAGGCCTACACTTAAATTATTATGTGAAAAACTATTACTCCTGTATTTTGAAATATTCTATCATACTCACAGACAACAACAGAATGATACATCAAGGTCACTGCAGACTGTCTGTATATTTACTACTGCATTTATCTTCAAATAATTGAAAATAAATGCATTAAGCACAGGATTGAAAAGGGTATCTTTACATCCTATTGAATAATGTCTTCATTTGCATCCAGTAGATTAAAACAGTGTGAACAATGCTGTGTTGCAAAGACATCAAGAAATCTTGGCTAGTGCTGTGAAAAGAGGGGACTAAGAAGTCTTGGTTAGTAGAGTGGAAAGAGGAATCTAAGAATTAATTTGAGGGATGGCGATGATTTGGGTAGTTGATGTTAGGATAATTGATGTTATACTATTCTTCTAATTTAGTTTACAAAATTAATTAAGATAATTTTGATCAAAGAAATAAATGTTAATTAACTAACTTATGTGGCCATATAATTCTCTAAAACGTTGAATGTAGAATTAGACTTTTATTGATATATTCTTTGCATTCACATTGTATGCATATATTATATTAAATAATTGTGCAAAATGTGTACATTTAATTTTACAGATTGACCATGAGTATATTATATTAATATATATTAAGTTCATTCATATTAATATATAAAGTAATAATTTCTGGACTTTAGTCTTTATAATTTTAATTTCCCTTGTTTCATTGCTTCTTATATATTTATTAAACATTCATTTTCAATGGAAATAACCAAAGATTGGAAAACAGTTTTTATTTATAATTCAGAGGAAAATAATTTGAATTCTTATTTATTTAAAAATAAACTTTTATTGGAAATCTCTAAGGATTAGAAAACAGTTGTCATTTGAAATTCAGAGTAAAGTAATTTAATTCTCATTTATTTTAAAATTAATTTTCAGTGGAAATATCCAAAGATTAGAAAATAGTTGTCATTTGAAATTCAGAGAAAAACAATTTGAATTCTTACCATCATTATTTCTTCCCTTTAAAAAAATTTATGTTTTGAATAAAATTATATTTATTCCCATAAAGTTTTGTTTTAACCTTTATTTATTAAATAATTTTTAAAACTACATCAGAATATATTATTTCTTTTTATTGGGAATGCGGAGGAGAAGGAATAATGCTTTTAATGGTTATGCATTGTATTTTGCCATTATAATTTCGGTATGTGTGATAAATTTCAATAATTATTTTTTTCTGTATAGTAAAATACATTTCCATGCAGGTTTACATCTTTAAAAGTTCATTTTTTAACTATGAGCTTTGTTTTTCACAAAGGCTATTCATTGGAAGACCACATATAATATGTTATTCCCCTTTACTCTACATCTTTTTAGCATTACTTGAACAAGTAACACAAAAATAAAGAAAATGAATGCCAAAGTTCTCCTCAGAAAGATTCTGCTTAAATTTTCATTTAAAATAAATATATTCATTTTACTTTTCAGTATACAGATCAGTATAAAAATATAAAGATATTTTTAGAAAATGTAAAATTTGTCCAATATTCTAAACATTTTTATACATTTGAAGACCTTAAGGTACTCTTTCACAATCAGAAATCAGAATTAGTGGCTTAAAAGTACAGGGGATCTTCATTTTACTGGGCTAATTTTTATCAGAAACATGCCATTTTAAATGAAGCTCCTTTAAGCGAAGAATTCCTACACAAAAAATAATGTAAATACTAGATCTAATGCGGACTTCTTTTCTATTTGTGAGTTCAAGACTTTCTTCTGGAATATTCTTTTATATAACATGATTTAGCTTATATCTGCCTTATAATTTGTGTGTGCCTGTCATGTATTGCCTTTAGGTTTAATTAAAATGTACTTTGTGACAGTTTATAGTTTAAATATAGTCAAGGAAACTCATTGACTTGAGTGAAAGATTACTGTGAGTACTTCAGATTTAAAATGTTATTTCTTACTATATTAGTAGTACGTATAGGTATCCTAATAATTGTGAACACCTACTAACATGAGTCATTTCCAAACTGTTCAACTGAGATGTTACTGAGAATGCTTTAATATATTTAGGATGTATGTTAACTCTTTAATAAAGTCTTTAGATCTGAAATATGAAAGTTTGCAAGTATGTTACTGTTCATTTTGCAATTTTGTCACATTATTTATGTGTCATTTTTATACTCTTCTCTTAACATATGCTAGATATTGATTTGTGCTGAAACTGCTTTGGGTTGAACTATCTCAGAATTCAATAAAAGTGGATTTTGAAGACCATCTATCATAAACCAAAACTTTGCTCCCCAATTCAGTATGCTTCACTTTTGTTTGAGTCATAAGATTTATCTTGGAAGAAAGAATGGTTGAAAGGACTTATTTGTTTATCAAATAATTTAAAGTCACTGATTAAAAGATAAAATAAAAGCCCTAACTGACTATTCAAATTTGTATTTGCTTTTAGTGTCTTAAGTATAAAAATCTATATGACTAAATGACCTCAAACTATATATGTTGTGCTTGTTTATTTATTTTTTTTAGTTTTCATTGTAGATACTTGCTGGTATTAATCATTCAACTGTTATTTAGCTTGAATATGCTGCAGATTTATGTTAAATTTTTACTTTAGCATTGGTTTACAGATTTGATTTTATTAAATAGAAATTTAATCTCTTCTGGTGTTACTTAGTGATCAATCTTTGTGTTGCAGTTTGACATTTAAATAGTTTACTAAATGATTGTGTACAATTCTAGAATAGTTGGAATGCAGAAGCATGAGTTCCTTAAAATCTGTTTCCTTAATAGTGCACCTGATCTTTGAGTTCTATATAGGGTTTTGGATTTACCATGAGCTTTTATGATGAATCACTAAACTATGGTACTACAGACAAATACTGGAAAAATGTGGTTTGATCTGCCAATGAAAAAGTACATACATCATCTATTTATGGGGATGTCAGTTCATTTGAAACAGATTCTTGAAGTTGTATCAGTGACTGAGTAACAATTAACTGTTGAATTTCAATACAGAATAAAGTGTGTGTGTGTGTGTGTGTGTGTGTGTGTGTGTGTGTGTGTGTGTGTGTGTGTGTGTGTGTGTGTGGTGTGTGTGTACAATAACTGTGTTGGTAGATACATGTGTGCTCATAGTTGCCCTCACTAGACTGATAGTCATAAATATTGCCGAAGTAACTGCACTGTGCACTTTAAAATTTTTTCAAAAGTTCTGTATTAAATAACTCTTGTTAGTTTATTTTTACCTATATTGGTAATTTGTCATATAATTTAAAAGGCAAATAACTTCATTTTCTTTAAAAATAAATAAGATAAGATTGCTGCCTGTAGTTGAAGTTATGAAAACAGCACTATTAAATCAAAGAGATTTAACATGTCGTCAAGAGCTCTTGTGAGCCCCTGGAGATGAATTCTTTGGTGAGCCTCATCTTTTGAATGGTTACACTGTTAAGGAAAAAACATTGTAAATTGCCCTAGATGTTGTGGGCCCTAGAAATTCAGGCCCCCCCAAAAAAATTCCACCCCCACCACCCCTGCATAATGGCACTGCATTTATGGAACACTTTTTGTTTACAAATCCCAGTCACTTTAGTCCTGATTAGTGTATTTTAATTTTTTTCATTTCAGTTGACTGCTGTTCGGGTTTCTTTGCCATTTCATTACTGAGTCTGTGAATTATGCCTACATTATGCAATTGTATAATCAAAATGCAGTGTGCTGCAAATACAATAAAGGAATGTTTTATGTGATAAGAAAAGTAAAGTATTTCAGCTCACCCTGCCTTTTTGACTCTATTTTAGTGTCAACATGATGGTTTGCAAAAATGCATATTTAGGTTTACTTGATTATTAAATATTTTGTTTAGAGCAATGAAATGTAGTTTAGTACATGCATAATGTTACTTCTCTTAACAGACGTTTGCATTTCTGCTCAACCACAATGAAGAATTTCTTCATATCAAAACGTACAGGCTTAGGTGATCTTTAAGTTCACTTTTGCAGATTATAAATAATTACTAATTTAACTTATTGATCATCAACTTTTTTGTAACTTTTTTTCTTTAAATGAAGTACTAGAAACAAATCTGACTGCACAGTTTGAATAATTAGTATATATGGTACAACTGAAACCATTATCATTTAAAATATGCAGATGTTAGCACATTGATAAAATGGTATTAATTTATTTGTGATTTTACTTTACAAATTTTATTTGTTTTACATTTAATATTTTTTTGAATGTGCTAAATTAGAAACAAAATATTCTTCTTTTAGACATTTACCTTTGCTTTATCCAGCTTATGAATAATTGCTGAATATATTTGCATTCAAAATTTTTTTAGTTTTGCAGATAAGAGAGAAAGATTTTTGAAAAGGACTAACTGGGCAAGAAATTATTTACAAATATTGTATTCCCTGCAATAAATTACTGATATGTTTTCTCGCACTAACATTATAGAAACTGAATATACTGGCACACTGTTTAGTAGCATTGAAACAATTGTGCAGAAAAATATTAAAGATTTTAGTCACTAAGTCCAAAAAGATTATGGGAGGTGTATTTTATTCAGTAAATACCTATTGTCATGTTGCCTGAGTTTTTATATATTATCAACAACAGGTATTGCTTCTTCTCCTTTATATTGTCATCTGTTCTTTTTTTTATAAAATATCACTTTCCTTTAGATAAAAAAATAGTCCACTTAGTAAGAGGAAAAAACAACTAATACATGTGTTTATTTTCCAGACAGTAAATAAATTTTAAATTATAGTAAAATTATATTTTGCATTAATATGTATTGTTTAATATCTGTTATTCTTTTAATAAAATAGTAGATTAAAATTATTAACATCTGATCATTTGTGATGTAATTATAGTGCTATTTAATTAAAATAGCATTCTTAATTTGATTCTATGACACTAATTGTTCTTTAACCCTTCGTCTGTACTTAAGCCAGATTCCTTATGCTTTACTATTTTTATGAATATAGGCAATACTAGCTCTGTCGTCTTTCATTTTTATAGAAGTTTTCTGACTTTGACTGCAAAGTTTTTCTCCATTAAAAGTTTTGATGGATGTAGTACTCTTTTAGTCTGGTGTTTTCCGATGCTAGATATTGGTGTTGTAAAGTTCATCTGTTTGTTAATAGAAAAATATTCCTATCTCTCACCAGTATCAGAATCTGAGTTGCACCATAGTGCAGAAAAATACTTATTTATTTTTTAGTTTCACTATGTACCTGTGATTAAAGATTGATTGTTGTTGTGACACTAACATTAATTGTGTTAAAGCAACAATCCTTGAAAATTTACTCTTTATTTTTAGGAAAAAATAAAAAAGGAAAAATTAAAATAAGTATGACCATTGTCTGGAAAAACTCCCACTAGTTTTTGGAATTTTTTTTTCCCCTTTCCCCTGATAAACATTATATTTAAAAAAAAAATACTTGAAGCAGAATTACTTTTGCGTTTGTGGAAAATAGTTTAAAATGAAGCTAGTAAAAGTTCTTATACTGTAACATATGGGATGGGGTATTTCTTCCCTGTTGAAAAGTAGAATACTGAATCAATAACTGCCTGTTAATTTGTGGTTAAATCCTGCATATGATATAAACAGTTTATTCTTTTTTTTAAAAAACAAAAAAAAAAATGTACATGATTATGTGATCACAAAGTTTTAAGAAGTACTGAAGATGGTACATTAAAAAAAGATGTCTCACTCAGTAATGCTAATAGAAGCTTTAGAAACTTCATTTATTTAGTGATTTGATAGTTGTTTTTTTTATATCATAAAATAAATTTAAAAACAAAACTTTACTGAGGATACATTATTGAATAAGATGAAAGGTTGGTTTTGCATTTTGACAGACTGCAGCAGTGACAGTGAAGAAAGGGTATTCATCTCTCTTGCTTCACTGGGTTATCTTGGGTGTTTTATCCCAGATATACCCAAATGTATGTAGCTTACATTGTCTCCCCTTTAGGTATTTTCTTTGTTTATTTTATTCATAAGGTATTCTGTTTTATATAGGTTTACTTTTAGTTGACTGCATGTTTTATTATGCTTTCAGTTTATTTTCATTTTCATTTCTTTTTAAGCATTTCACTTCAGAGGAAACCTGCTTGCTACTCATTAGTTTAGGCTGGAATGTAAAAGTAATACATATTTCAGATTTATGCAAAGGTTACATTTACAAATAGGCTATGCTGTACTTTGTGCAGTCCCAGTAATGAGTAACAAAATTCTTATTTTGCTATTCATTAGAAGTATTGAGTGCCAGAGGAGAGTATATAAGACTTAATATTATTATTTCAATTACTCCTTGAATTAAAGCTGACCTTTTACTCTGAAAATATAACTTGAAAATAGTTTGATCTTATGGTGATTTCTGTGAGGTTCCAATAAAATAGCAATGTTCAGATCTGAGATTGTAGTTATTTGACTACCTGTAAGTGGGAAATAACTGTAATTATTAAGTCATGAAAAGCAATGTGGTTATCTCCCTTAAAGAAGTGAATGTATTATTTTTCTAAGCTTTTCTTTTTCTTTCAGTAATTATTTATTTTGCTTATTTATTTACTTAACATTTACCCTTCTCTGACTTTACTATTTCCATTTCACTATGTACCATACCAACGTTTTAGAAATGAAATATGCAAATAGGTGATCCTTGCTAAGAAAGATGGGACAGGTCATTTGCATTCAGCCTCATGTTTTAGTACCATATCTGATTTTGTTAATGATTAAAGTTTAACCTCATTATTAACCTAAGTTATTTGCTTGTTTTTAATCTAATTCAGCACTGCCGTATGTGTGGCTCTTTATTTTTTTAAAAATACTTCTTATATATTAAATATGCAGTATTTTCAGCATTTTTGTCCTGCCTCATAGCATATTTGCTGTTAGTGGTACTATATATAATTTTTTAATGTTTAAATCATAAGTGCAACTTTTGGCATGTTTTCCCACATGCACCCATTTGCCAGCATGCACAGTGTTTTGTACCAGCCAGATCAAAACACTGTTCATGCTGCTCAATCACAAAGAATAGGATATTTTCATTCTCAGTTTTTTGCATATTTCTTTTATAAGAATAAACTGTTAAAATAGTTGTTTAATTTATATTGATTTTGTTTGGGTTTTTTCAAACCAAAGATCTGCCAGCTTTCTGACAAAATATTCTTTGTATTTAAATTTGTAAATTGAAAATGAAGTAGACAATGAAGAGTGATTGGTATTTACTTTACTTCATTTAAAGTAATAAATTCTCTTGGATAGCTGACATAGTTCCCATTTTCTTTCAGTACTAAAAAAAATAATAAAGTACAATAATTTGAATAATTATAATAATTTTTAATATACAAAATCTCATTGGTTTCATTTTTATTTATAAATTCCTTTTGCATTAATTTAGTTCCTGAGATACTGGATGTCAATACTGACAGAGTCCATTACACATTTTATATGGAATCTTGATTGAGTTTATCCCTAAGACTCTGGATGTCAAGGTTGACAAAATCCATTACACATGTTACGTGTGATTGTGATTTAGGGGAAAGGGGTAAAGAAAAAAATAACCCTTTGAAAAATTGATGTCAAAGATCAACCAGAAATTCAGCCTTGAATTCTTCACGGGTTAGTTTTGCATTCTTCTGGTTGGGAAAAAAGTGTTCTATGTGTGCATGTGTGTGTGTTAATGTTTGCTTACTGACCATGTCATGAGAGCATTTATATTTAGAAAAGTAAAAAGCAGTAACTTATTAATATTTACTGTTGTAGTATTTTTTAAATCTTTTTAATTGGTTTTTAATTAGATTTTGTTAAAAATACTACATGTAATACCTCACTCTTTATGTTATACAATGAAAGGGATACAGGCACTCCTTTGATAAAACTAAGAATAAAATTTTAATTACCAAATATTTAAGACTTTTATTTTAGTCAGAGACAGTATGAATTACTATAAATAAATAAGGGGGGGGGGGGGGCAGGTTTGCCATTATTAAGATTATTGTTCTTAAAGGAGATTTCTTCTAACATTTGACTAGGAGACAGAAGTTTTTAGACTCAGATTTTAACTACAAATCTAAAGCTTTGCCAACACTGTGCTCTAAATCTCATAAACAACCAGAAACATAACAGTGTCTGGGAGTTAGCTTTTAGGGATTTGTTGAGGATTATGTCTTGCACTGTTACAAATCATGTCTTTAAAAATGTGGATGTTTTTTATTATTTATTTATGTTTAAAAACAAGTTTGGGTTTGGGTTTTCTTAATTTTCTCTACTTAATTTTCTTTATCATAGCACTGCAGCAGCATTATTGACCCAGTCATGAACTTTAGAGATTTCAAGATTTTTTCTAGAGTTTATCTTAATAAATTTTGTTGACATTTTGTTGAAACATAGCATCCTTGAAATGTATTTTGTGGACACCAATCCTTTAATTTCCTTGTATCAAATTGTATTGCTAGTTAGAATGAATAGAAATAAATGTAGGTATTCTCTCATTTATTAATGTTACAATTTATGTATTGTACTGTACATGGACTGTATATCCAGATCAGAATGTCTTAGTGTATTTAAAATGCATAGGTTGTTTGTTGTTCAGATTGTACACAGTGTCTGTCTGAACAAGCAAACTGTTCTTAAAAGGGATCATTTTTGCCCCATATTCCTCACATTCCCCATCTTTCACATCCAGAAATAATTCAAACAGTAGTGCTGTCACCATCGATTTTTGTTACTATCAACCTAGTTCCTGTTTCCCTTTCTTGAAAGTTCAATACTCCTTTCCTTTGAAGTCAGACCCATTCACGTTGGTCCACTCTCTAATTGTAGTTTACATAGCACGGCTTAGTATGACCACTTTTTAGACTGAGAGTTTTTTTTTTTAATCTGTTCGTCGGCATTCATTGAGTTATATAGTGCGGTTATAAATCGCCTGAACGTTTGTTACCGATCTTTTTCGCAGTTTTATCTCATTACCATTTCCTGTACTTGTGAACAGTGCAATGCATTGTCTCCCATTTCACTGCAATTTGCAATTGGCACTGCACGAGTAGCAAACACAACAACCAATGTCATTTAATGTACATGTATTTATTCATGACGGGAGAGGGGTATATAGCCTCTTTCCACCACCCCACCCACAAGCAATCACCGGTCTACTCGGAAGTCTAGCTAATCATAACTATCAAAACATTTTTGAGGGTTTCGCTCGCCCACTGGCAGTATTGTTGATACAATTTTCGGTTCGAGGTAATGCTAGAGATGTAGGATGTATGTAAAACTAAGGCAGTCTATGTATGTATGCGCATTTTAGCGATCTCTCTCTCTCTCTCTCTGAACATTGCGTGTTTACCGAATTGAAAATCATACGTTTTTATACCCGGTGTAAGCAGCTTCATTCAATTATCCTCTCTTTCAATTCTTATTTTATCTTATCAATGGCTGTCATGAAATGTGGAGACTTTCAACGATTGCGTCCAGCTGGCGTGCTCTTTCCTTTTTCCTCTTTTTTTTTTTCCTTCCCTCCCCCCCCCCCCTCCAGTGTATCGTTGGTTCCCAATTTCTCGCGCCGATGCGAGCTAGGCCGTCTTCCCGAGTCCATCGGGTCTATCTAAACTATTCTACTTTAGTTAGGAAACATGACTTATATTGCGATAGGGACGAGCAAGGACTGTGAACGTGTCGCGTGGTCCTCCTATTACTGTAGAGTCGAGAAGAAAAGGAGAGAGTGCCACGGTTATGATCTGTTCTACGTAGGTGTCTAGGTCGCGTTTCCAGTGAAAGTAAAACCAAAGACAGCAATAACGTGGCCCCGTTGTTGCCCTTGTTCTTGACTTCGGGGGTCAATATTTGCTTCGGTCGGACTTGCTACAACCAGTGTTTGCTTGCACTGTTTAAAATGCGAGTCTATCCAAGAATAGTTTAAGTCAGCTAGATATAGTTAGCCTGTGACGTTCGAGTGTGAGCCACGTTTACAGTGATAACCTTCGAGCAATGTGTACAAGGCTATAAGAAGAGCACTATACGGAATAATGTCACCATTGTCAACATAAAAAAAAGTGCAGTGAACATTGAATAACTTTTACAAAAAAGAACAAACAACACTTTTTGTTCTTGTTGATCTGAACGCATGTTTAACGAGGGGCAGCTTCGTTTTTGTACTCTGGGCGATTTTACCTTCGCGGTATCATTGTAAATGGATTTTTGTTTCCTTCATTGACTTATTCAGGATCCCTTCTCGATCTTAGAAATTCTTGTATTGTTTGAGGGTTTTGTTGTTTTTTTTGTTTGTTGGATGTTTTTTTTCCGGGGGGGGGGGGGATGGGTCCCGTTTCATAGTAATGAATGTTTTCGTAGTATATAATTAATCATATACCAAAAATGTTGACTCTTAAAATCAGATTGAAATATATCTCTTTCAAATTATTCCAGTGAAGCTCAGTGGCAGTTTTTCATTCAATCACTGAAGTTGCTATGGTAATGTCCTTTTTTTTCCATCCAATCTTCAAACATCGTCAGAAAGCAACGGCGTACACCATAATTAGTAAATTAATGCATCTCTAAAATGTCAACCATAAAGACGTCATCATTTACAGCTTTTTATGTCATATCTTCCTGAGGTCCTTGGGGAATACATCATCTTTTCGATCAAATAGCGAAAACACCCAGCTGCATGAATCATAAATGTTAGTCTGTGTGCAGTTTAATAGTTTTTAATTATTTACTTCTTTTTATAAATCATATTGATTGTACTTCGCACTGGCAAAATTCTTCATACAAAATTGTAATATTGTGGTTGGAGAGGGACAAGAGGAAACTTGTTCTTTTTTCTTTTTTGTGGTCCCTTTTTAAAAAAAATAAAAAATAAAACACCTTAATTGTTAAATTTAAATTATTGGTGTTTTACACATATGCTGTACACAGTGACAAGATGTAACGTAGATGCCGGTGGCTCGGGTTTGAGTAGACCGCTGAAATCCCGTACACGCAATTTATACTCGAATTAGAGACTTCATGCTTGCTGGTCACGAATGTGTGGCAAGCCACATGTTGCAATGGGAATGTGATTAAATTTTAATTCCAGTTTGTTCACGAGCAGCGGGTGTGAGAGCGAGGATATTTATTATCATCTTCGCATTATAGGGAGACCGTGTGAGATTGCGCACGATAGATGGATGCAGTGTTAATTCGCTTTGCAATTCATTGGGGAGTTCACTTTTGGAGGTTGCATTTTTTATGAAAGCGGAAACTTTTCTTTCCGATTTTTTTTCCTTTTTTTTTTTCCCTTGCTTTCTCTCTCGGTCGTCTCGAAAATAAGTGCTTCCTAAGAGTGTGCCAGACAAGCAGAAATTCCAGCCGCGAAAATTTTTGTGCCATTTCAGAACAGTGCGAAAGATCACAGACTCAAGACATCGAAAAGCAGTAGAAACTTGTTAATTGAATTTGCGTGAGAGAGAGAGAGAGAGGGGGGGGGGAGATATGTTTATTTACTTTTCATTTTTTATTGACTTGTTTCTTATTTTTCTTTTTAAGAGGGGGTATGAACCATTAGAATGTTGTTTTGTTTTAACCTACATGCTCGGACATTAAGCAGTATAGCAGCATCTAAACGTGGAATTCGAAGAGTATATAGTTTGAGAAATAAAATCCATATTGTAATTTTTATTTACCCATAATTTTATTAAATCGTATGAACTGTATTTCGAGATAATTGGCATTGGAGATATGGTAGGGGGGTTAGTAGAAGAGCAGTTGGTTCTCAGGTGAAGGTAAAATGCCGGGAAACCATTGCAGCCTCTGCACTGTTTGATCAGTCTCGCCTCTAATGGGTTTTATTTTCAACACGAATTCTATCTGACCTAGTCAGTGATCATTGCAAACACTGACGGGGCCCTTCATCAATCCAATGTGAAGAGGTGTTAACGGGATGCAAATGATGTGAAAAAAGCAGGCGTCGGGCTGAAGAAGTCTGTTCGAACAACTGTAGAAGACCAGGATCCGAGCACATTATAATACCTTCACTTGCGCATCGCTTTTTAGGTTGCTTTCTACCCACCCACCAACCCACCCGCTCACCAACCCATAACTTTTTTTCTTAATTCCCTTGCGATGCTGTTGTACTGACAAGACATTTGGGAAAAAGGTTGTCGCCACGGATAGTATGTTTGTGTCCAGACGTAAGAGAAACCGATGGTGATCGTCTGTTTAAATGCAGCAAGTGTCAGCGAACACGATGGTGCTGCCAAAACTTAAAGAGAAAGTGCCCTCTTTCTGGAGTATGCTGTCATGGTGGACAATGTACCGTAGTCATCACCGGAACCGCCGTGGGCGTTTCCGCTCTGTTAGTTTTAAGAAATATGTGGACTTCATCACCTATGACAAGGAATTGCTACTGACAATGCTCGTAAGTATTTTCTTTTCTCTTTCTCAGCTGATTGTCTGTTGGATGTCTGGCTTTCAATTAGAAGAATACCTCTCCTTACAGATTCGATCACAGCCTGCAGCCTGCTTGTCACTTCTATTTGGGGTGCATAGATAATGGAATGGTGCATACTCAGGTTTACTACAGTTAGGTAGACATTTCCTATACTTTTCTAGGTAGTGCACCACGTGTGTTTCAGAACGAGGTTACAGAATACCAAAAGCTCTTTTTAGTTTTATCCCTGCGTGACTGTTCTCATTACATTTATTTGTATATTGTTTATTGAGTACCCAGCCTTTAATAATACTACTGATAGGATTGCAGATAAGGCAGTCTAAGAGATTATATTTTATTTTAAAACTTGCAGTAGCGATACATAACAGTTGCTTGAAAGATGAACGAGAAGCAGTTCAGTTGTGGTTTCATTTAATAATAGTAATAGTCATATTGCAAAACTAAACAACAGAGCACTATTTGATGTTCAGTTTGGATTTTGCTTGGTTATTATAATAATAGAGCAGGGGTTCTCAACGGGGTGGGGGGGTGGAGAATTTGAGGGTTTGGAATTGGGACCACAGGCTCAAATTGTTGTAATATTGATCTTTCTACAAACTACAATTTTACAGATTGTGCATACCCTACAGGACATCACTCTTTACAATGTGTTACAGATTAAGTAAAAATAAATATATCACTTTTTATCTGTAGAACTTTAGTCTGTTAAGTAATTAGTTACGAATATTAAAAACATACTTTTATTCAAGTTTTGAAATCCATCAGCGTTTTCTATTGCTATTAAATGTGTAAACTCTACTATACAAATATTCCAAGTAAATGTACATGTATATATATACACTAATAAAGAAAAATAGATTTTCACTATTATATGCACATTATTTGGAATGCACCTTTTGAGTCAGACATTCTTGGCGAGTGGGTAATGATTCTTACATATGGTGAAAAGGATAGCATGAGGCACTGATGTAGAGAGAAGGCGGGGGGGGGGGGGTTGTTCTAAAGATAGCATCTTTCGAAATAATTCTTCGGCCAAACAGATCGAGTGTTACGCCTGCATTTTCATGTAACCGGTCCTCCATTTATTCCAGTTCTTTGTAATGCCTGACTGACTCGGTTAATGCAGAAATAATTACGTTTTTAGTCTGCGGCATCTCACATGAAACATTCCTTTTGGAAAATGAAAAATGGCATATCAATCAAGTATCAATACAAAATAAATATTAATTACTGAGAATTTATTTATTTTATTTTTAAGTCGATTGCATGTAGCTTTCAGCCCGCTTGTATAATTTTCTCTATGATCTATTAAGCATTTTGAAATCTTTCAAAATACATAGAGCATCTTTGATATGTTTGGAATGGTAATTAAACAACCGTGCAAATTCTGTTTCACAAAAAAAAATAAAAATATACAGCCACTCGTTGAGCTGTTCACAACAACAAAAAATGTCCAAAATTCTCTTTGTACAGAAGGGTAGTAATGGTGTGTATGTATTTGTTTACATAAAACACTGTATCATGTATCACTTTTAATGTGAAATATGGACACTTATCACTTACTTTTTATTAGTTCATAAATGTATGGAAGTAAATAGATATCCAGAGTTTCTGATTATCTACAGCTTTCCCGACCTTGCTTAATATGTCAAGGCCGGTGACGTTCGTAAATTCCCAAGGCTTTTGTGATCAGCTGCCTGTTTTGTGAAATTGTTACAGAGAAAGTTTGTTTTGAGCCGCTCGTTAGGGATTAGTCATTTTTAGAATCTCGCATAAACATGGATACTTTGAAAGTAAGATCAAAAGATATGTTAACGAGACGATCAGATAGGTTAGAATTAATTGCCGCATTGACTTTCTCTTTCCAACTTTGACAGGTATTTTAGGATATTTACCAGCACACATAAACATCCTGTGGATGATTTTTCAGCCGCAAAAGCAGACAGCCACTAGCTTTTGAGGTCTGTCTCCAATGGCATTCATAACAGACAGCCACTATCTTTTGAGGTCTGTCTCCAATGGCATTCATAACAGACAGCCACTATCGTTTGAGGTCTGTCTCCAATGGCATTCATAACAGACAGCCACTAGCTTTTGAGGTCTGTCTCCAATGGCATTCATAACAGACAGCCACTAGCTTTTGAGGTCTGTCTCCAATGGCATTCATAACAGACAGCCACTAGCTTTTGAGGTCTGTCTCCAATGGCATTCATAACAGACAGCCACTAGCTTTTGAGGTCTGTCTCCAATGGCATTCGAAAGAAAACGAAGGGTACATCAGATTGGCAGTCATATCGTTTGATTGGAAAATGTTTAAAACAAGAATGATTTAATGTGTTTTAAAATTTTCTCCAGTTGCATGTAGGCCTACATCCACGCACTGTACAGTGTGTTCCAGTTATAGAAAACAGTATTCTAGGTGCGAATATTTCGTTGTAAGATTCTTTGTATAGCGTGAACGATGAAAGCCAGAATTTGGCCATATAAATCTATTTTTAGAACAGTTATGGCAGCGCGCATGCTACTTGACCTACATGGTCAGAAAAGTCGTGAATACATGCACCAGTAATTTTTATGTCTACAAACACTCACTCAAACGCCCACCGACTCATTATTCACCAGTAGATTCCGATACCTATATATGAGCAGGGTATAATTTAAATAGGCATTACACGGCTTATTGTTTATATATGTTATAAAAAAAATACAGCGCATTGTGCCTATGGAACATATTTTTCTTATTATATACATATGTATTTATCGGTATCACTTTGCGTGTACAACATTTTTCTTTCTTTGTTCAGAAGTTACTATTCAGTCTTTTGAACTACTGCCAATTGATAATGGATGGATGTAATAAGTCCCCGACGATTTGCTTAGGTGTGGGGTGGATTTGTCGATATGTGAGCATTTCCTTTCTTAGGTCGATTTAAGCAAGTTTGTTGACTCGGTGTTATGCTTGATTTTAATTAATCACACACAATGCTAGGCGCGCGGGCGCGTGTATGTGGTGTGTGTGTGCTTTTTTTAAAACTCTTTGATAGAAGTGCGGGTGGTTTAATCTTGACTGGTTGCGCTATTGATTTGTTCCCCTCTCCGGATGTTGTGGAAATGAAAGGTCCTAGGACACCGGATGGCGACCAGTGATGGCGGGCGCTCTCCTCCTGAGCATCTTTGAACATTTGTTCTTTTCCGCGTCATTATAAATAAATATGTAGATGTTGTTTCAAGCACAACGGTATAGTTTATTATAAACTTTTATATTTATTTTATGCAGTTTAGAGTATTATTGCAATTAATTATAATTGATATCGAAGTTGAGTGGGGTTTTTTAATATTTTTTTTTTTTTAATTTCCAATATAAGTATTGTCTCAAGGTGATTCCGTTTTATCTGATATGTTCTTGGTCGCCATATTTGTGATGCCTAATCCGTCATTGATGAAATAAGATGAATATTTTATTTTTGGGGGTGATTTTTGTAATGGCTCATTTTTCTGCGATTTTGATTTCACCCATCATCCTCATCTCTCCTCCCCTCATCCTACTCTTATTTACCCCTACCCACTCCTTTCCCCACTCAATCTCTTGTTCCCAGCATTAAAAGGAACATCGTTGTCTGAGTATGAATTTCTGAATTTTGAGACCGGATACGCTGTGCATACGTCTTTTTGGCAGAGATTGTTTGTCAGGGATCAGCTGGAATCGTGCAGAGTGCTGCAGATAGTCAATTGTCATTCAAATGCAAGGCTGCAAATCACGTAATGGGCAGATGACGCAATTTGGTCGCCAGTGATTTAATGGGGTCGGGTCCAGAATTTCCTTTTCGGTTCATTCGGAGAGGGACATCTTTTTTCTTCCTTTTTTTTTTTATTTTTTATATATATACACACACTGCTGTTTGATGGTGGGTGTGTATTAGACCAAGAGTTTTGTGGTTAAAAGTCAGTGTTTGCTGTTATTCTATCATAAGGAATGCTATTGGTTATTTTCACATGTGTGTGCGTGTGACTATCTAATTATCTAACTATCCATCTACAACCTGCGGGACACGTGTTTGCAATGCCGCTGTTCAGCATTATTGTGGAATCTTGTTGCTCCTAGATGGCTCCGAGTGATTGAAATCGTGACTCAAGCCTTCAAGCACATACACAAATATGGGGATGTCTCTTTACAAAGCAAACTGCACCTGCTTATTTAAAAAGTTAAAACTAATGGAATAATTTTGACATTCTGTTGTTTTTGCTAAATGTTTGCTTGTTCTAATAGGAGAGAAGAGCTCCTCACTTTATGTTTGCGCGTGCGTGACTGAAGTAGTAAAGTATATTTTTTACATTTTGCTCATTATTTTAACAAAATGTCATCTGCCGAATACTTGTCTGGATGTTTTTCTTGTTGTTTTGAAATAAGGCTTACGTTGAGATTAAATGAAATTGTTTGCCGTCATTAAAAACAAACAAAAAAACACTCAGGATATTTTGACTATCTAAAGCCATTCAAAGTTGATTACAGTCAGCTAAAGTTAGTAGTCATAATTCGTCATTTGCATCAGATTTCTCGTTTGCTCAGACTTCTCCTTTTCCTGCCCCCTCCCAACCCCCCGCTTGAAAATGTTTAATTATCGTCTTATATTTTATTTCGCTCTTTGAAATATATATGAATTGATTTTTTCCTTATCCAGCGGTATCTTCCCCTTCATCCCTCAATTATATTTGTATAAGACTCTTTTTAGTTGTCCCAAATGGTATATGTAAAGGAATTTTCATAAAATAACTGTGATGTAGCAGTATCTCATCTGGAGATAGCAAAAGTATATTATATTAGGTTTGTTTTGAAAATTTCACTTTGTAGAGAGTCATAAAGTAAGACGATACAAAGTCGGAAGGTGATGATGAAAGCAGCATGCAAGCACGTTTGCGTTACATTTCACTAAAAGCTTCTTTAGGAAACCTAAATAGGCTAGCATTTTACTAAAGCTTCTGTAGGAAAACATGCAAGCAGATGTTACTGTTATATTTTACCAAAGCCTTTGAGATAAGGATCCGACGCTAGAAACAACGCATTTAACGACGAGTTTGACCCAACGCACTTACGAGTTTAACTCAATGCAATTACGAGCTTTTACTCAAATGCAATTACGAGTTTGATCCTTTACTACCGTGCATTTCAAGACTTACATGCAATACAATGGTTTGTTTTCCTCCGCTCACAAGGTATACGAATTATTGTTTCTAGATCATGTGTGTGTGTGTGTGCCTGCAGCTCCCGGGTTACAAACAAGTTACGTTCTCAGAATCATCATGTCCAATTTGTATGTAACTAGGAAAACGATTTTTAAAAAAAAACAACAAATTAATATATATACACATTCTTCAGTTCTGACTATGTATAACGCTAATGCATCCTTGATCTTGAAGCATGTGAGTTTTTTTTCACATGGCCTCCTTTATGCTGCATTGTCACGTTCGTGTGAATGGGGAGGGAGGGATGAAACTTTTACATGGCCTGGAAGGAAGTGGGGAGAAGGAAGCTCTGTCTTTCTGTGTATAACGCTAAAGTGTCCTTGACCTTCGAACACGTGGGAGTTTTTTTTCACATGGCCAGCTTTATGTTGCATTGTCATGTTCAAAGTACTCATCAGAAGAAAAAAAAAATCGACGGTCAAAGTCATTTGCTCGAAATTTTCACTGGGAGGTTGTTGTTTTGTTTTGTTTTTAGCCACATGGCCATCTTTATGCTGCATTGTCGTCTTCACAAAACAGACATCAAGGTGCTTATAAAAGAAATGACGGTCATGGTCATTTGCCAAATGTGAAGCCTTCCAATAAACATATTCATTTATGTTCCTAGCAATGCATTCATTTTCATAGTGAAACAATTAAGTTTGTAATTAAATTTTAATTCATGAAAGTCTGCAAGATTCAATAATTATTTTTTCCTTCACTTCATGCTCACTTGACTCACTGGACGCTGACTTAAGCTGTTGCTGAGGTTGTGCCGAGGAAGGCATTATGCAGTCAGTCATCTCATTATTTTGAGATATTGTCGCGTCTGAGGAAGAGAAAAAAGAAAAGGGGGAAATTATGGGAGAATGCCGGACTCCGATCGGCAGAGGGAAAGGAGCGATAACTCGTGCTTAGATTGTTATGCGCCATCAGGGAACCGGAACCGAATCAGGGGCTGTAGGATAGCTATTTGAAAAGGCGGGAAGCGTCGTCATACTTGATTGGGTCCTCAGAAAACGGGCTGTGCGCGCAGTTTAGAATAAATACAGTTTTAATTAATAGCATTGTACAGCATACGTTCTAGATTAAGGTTTGGGATTAATTCAAGGACAGTTTTAAAGTTCATAGGATTAAATCATTTCCTTATTTAGGTCTGTTGCACTAACCTAATTTAATTAATCTATTTAATTTATTTTTAATAAAAACTTTCCAGATTTCAATTAGTATTAAGTCCTGTTTGCTTTTGTATTCACTACTTTCACAGTTATACTTATAAATTGAATTAAAATGCATGACCTTACACTTATCACATCGTTAGTACTCACACGTTTTTTATATAGATTAATTTTTAAAATATTGTTCCCCCTCTCACTGACGTCACCCTTTTCAGTTACAGTCACCCCTCTTAACAACAGGTGCTGTTATATTTAATTTTAAAGATAGTGTTCCCCATCTCATTAACGTCACCCTTTAGTTTTTCACATGCAGTTACAGTCGCACTCCTCTTACCAAACACTGTTACTGTGTCTTTTTATTAAATTATGCGTTTAAAGTATGTCTTTCACACCATCACACACTAGTATTACACTTTAGTTACTCCTTAAATACAGTGTTTTCAAAGCTAACTGTTAATACACAATTGGTCTTTAACTTAATTTCATTTTGATTTGATGTAAGTTTTCCTCACCCATACCATGTTGTTAGTCTTCCATGATTTTAAAGTGACTAAATGTTTTCCTTAGAGTATGCTATCAATCCATACTTTCTCCCTCTTCCATCAGGTCTAGAATTCGTTTTCCTCACTCACTTCTGTATCATTATTCTTACAATTTCCGTGTGGCTGTTTTTAAAAAAAAAATATTAAGTAGACGCGTATTGCACTTCACAATCAGTAGTCAACAACACCAACACACACACACACACACACACACACACACACACACACACACACACACACACACACACACACACAGGCCTACATACTCTATGTATGCACGCGCGTTCACCAAATCGTAAGCTACAGATTTCGCTGTCACTTAGTACATTTTTCGAACAGGTTTATATATTCAGTAATAATAGTACAATGAATCGCCGATGTCTTTTCTTTTTCTTTTTTAATGCATTGATTTTTTTTTTTTTAAGTATACATTTTTACGATTTAGCTACAATCCTAGACATTTTTGTGCTTTACGTAATATAGCTTTTTACTCATTATTAACATTTTAAATTTTCATTGAAATATATTGTTCTGGAAAGGTGCTAAGTATTGATTGGACACGGATTTTTAAAACCTCGCGTCATTTGCACCTGTAAGGGTACCACATCGAGTGGCCGGCATTTGATTTCTCACGAGATTGAAAATGTTATCTTGCAACAGTTTGACACAAACAGAAAATAACAAAACAAATAAACTGTATTAAGAGAGAAGAAAATATTGAAGTGGGTTTTCCTTGCCAACTGGCATGTGCTTGCCGGAACGAATTGTTTGTCGATCTCTCGAACCGTTTGATTGGATGAAACCTGTCATGCGCAGATCATCGAGAGCGGATGAAAAATGACCATTTCATGCAACAGTTGGCACTAAGGGCAATTGTTCTTTTTAGCAGCTTGTGTTTTTCTTGGCAGTCGTAGCCTTGGTGAATTTCTTCGGGTTCGTTAGATCGCGCATTTTGCGTAGAATTTCGGTTCAATGACTGCGCGTGGTCGTATATGTATGCTGTTTTCCATATTTTTGCATATCGCACCCATTCGTTAGATGGGTTCCTCTCTGATGGTTTCCCATTCCTCGTCGGATCAGTGGCTTATAGTCATGTAGATATTTGCGAAATTCTTGCTCTTTTATACCCAACATTTGCTATATTGCCCTCATTCTCCCTCTTCCACCATTTCTCCTCCGCTCCTATCTTTTTGACAGCACCCCCAATCTCTTACAAAAAAAATTAATTATTATATTTTTTAAAATATGTTTATGGGGTTTTGTACTTTTTAGCCCATTTTCGCAGTGCAACATCGCTTAATCTCTGTGTTTCTTAAACTGCATGGATAGAAAACGAAATCGTAGAATGAATTCCGCCTGCTTAGTCTTCAGGAAATCGTTTCTTTTGCGTTTATTGCTACTTCATAATACCACTTCTCGCCGCTGGCATAACTGTGACTGTAATTAAAACAAAAGAACCGAAGAGTATGGGAGCGGGACTTTCTGGCTAATCGATGCAAATAAGGTCATTGATGTTGACAGCGAAAGAAAAACCTCGGGCGCTTAGATTGCTCAGTATAATCAACAAACTCATTCGCCGTGTACAGCGAACACCTTAGTTATGAATGATCTTACGGTAATTAAGAATCTAAATGACTAGTAAAAAAAAAAATGTTGTGTTTTTTACCATGAACATAAAAATTAAAACGTCAGTTTTATTAAAAACATTTTAAATGCAGTTAATGGTTGTTTGTCCGACTGACGCGGTAAAGTTAAAGGTACAATCAAACGATAGTTGAAATAAAATTTAAAATGAACGGTAATTTAATACCCAATGAAATACTATGCATCCAGACTAGCTTGTTATCGATCTTTTATATAAAGCAAAAGGTAGTTATGTTTTTTCCCAAGAAACCTAGGTTGATGGATTTTTTTTTTTAAGAAGTGTGATGACATCATTTTTACTGATGACGTCATTTTATTACGAAATATTACCAGAATTATTCAGCGATTAAATGTGTGCAGCTATTGTATAATCTTTTAATCCACCATGACTGCGGCACAGGTACTAACATTTTGCATTATTTAAGATAGATTGAGTGAGTGATTTAACCATTCAGCTACACAATCTTATGAGTTTTGAATATGAATGTTACTTATTTTTTTAATTCTATTGCTTTTTACATGCTACTGTATTGTATATGTATTATATTTTATTAAATACATTTTTTCCTGTTTGTTTTCTATTTGTTATTGTTTTATGTTGATTGCACATAAAGTGTTAATGGAAGAGTTGCATTTTACCTGGGCATCATTTGACAATAGACAAATCAATTTTTTGTTTTACCGGGCGTCTTGTGTATCTACAGTATATGCCATCAGAACCAGTCATGTGGTATCAAAGTGTGGATGCTCTATGATACTTGATAGTGAAACTGCATATTTAAGTCAAAAATTTACCTTGGCCATGAAAATCTCCAGCCATTGCCTAAAGGATTTGGTCATTTTATTGTCACAGAGTTGTCAGAGATTTAGACTCAAAGCACTTAATTTTTATTATTTTTTTTTTGACATTTCTTTTGCATCTTGCAAATTTATGGAAGATTTGCTGGGGTGGGGTGGGGGAGAGGGCTGTATGTGTGTGGAACTATGACGGCAGAAAACAAGAACTGAAATGGGTGCCAAATCTACAGTGAAGTGAAAGCAAAATTCTGAGAAATGGGGAGAGTAATCTGACCACAGTTATGTGGCAGAATAAGAAACAAGTGGCTGTCCTGTCAACCTTCAGCTACCAATCCCCATGCAACAAGCTCACTGATACATTGGACCTAATGGTGCTCATCAACCTGTTCTCGAGCCACAAGCCCATTTTGACTACAATGCTTACATAAATGGGGTGGTCATTCATGACCAGAAGAGAATGAAGTATGTGTGTGGGCAGAATTTCAAGAAGGCCTGGAAATACAATTTTTGGTTTCTAGTAAATTCTGCCATCACAAATGCTTTCATACTTTATGACCAGACATAAACTGCAGTCCACTGATGCAAACGTTTTTTTTAACCTTGGTTTTCATCATGAACTTGCCACTCAACTCATTGCTGGATTCGGTGCCAGAAAACGATATCTTGAAGTTGTGCAAGTGTTGTCCTTGATGATGAAAATGTGCAAGGTCACATCAGCCCAAGATGCCCAAGAGAAACCGCTACAGTTATCATCTCAAGCAACAAGTCCTCAAGGATACAATTTTGGGTTGTGCTCAATGAAACATAAATTTATGCAAGGAATGTCATGCCCCATACCACCAATAAACTGTCAAGTGTTAGTACACTAACAATCCCACATACCCATCATGAAAGTAAATATGTTTTGTTTGTTTTACAAGCAGTCACAAGATTATAATAATTACATTTACAGCAGCATAATTAGGCAAATGCAACAAAAAAATACAAATATTGTTTATTTATGAATAATTTAGATCCAAATTGAGTGTAAAGATTCATTTCTATTTTTTCTTTTCTTTTTTAAACAGCCATGCCCTTCTAAATTGTTTGTGTTGTATTTGCATGTATGTTTGTTCTTGAATGTGCAAAGTTAATTATTAATTCATTCTGTCATCAAAGTGTGGATGCTTAACCATTTTTAGGGCGAGTACACAATTTTCCACATTTATTTAGTTTTTACTTTAGTTTAAATATATTTTTATTCCTTATTACCAGGTTTTAGATTTAAACAAAAAAGTATTGTTGGTTTTCTAACTATTTCATTGAATCAGGATTTTTTTTTTAATTAGATTGTTGAATAATAAAATAATTTTTAGTAACGTTTATTTCTATTATAAATTGATTAGGACTCATTTCGTAAGTGATATAACAATTCACACATAATAACCCATTTTTGCTCTCACTTCATAAAAGCCTACCCTGTTTAGGGTGTTAGATCTAAGCAAATTGACTGGTCAATAGGAAGCTGCTTTGATCCAAATGATCATCATTCAGAAAGCTGCTCTATAAATAGAGGCCATCTAGAAAAGAATTAATGCATATCTTATAATAATATATTGTAATTAATTTTATATAAGATTGTTTTATAATCTATGTAAGATTCTACTATAATTCCAAGCTTCTTCAATGTAATGCAGTCTGGGTAATATATTTGAATGTGTTAACATAAATATAACTGTAAATTATGATATTACAGTCTGATGTTGATTAATTCCATCGTTAATGATTAATTCCATTATTTTGACAATCATTTCTATTTTATATGAGTAGTTTATTAAAAAGTTCTTGGGTAATTTCTCATTATTATTAATGATGACATGTTTAATTAGGTGACAGATTTGTCAAGAAGAAATTTTACCTGTTAACGTGTTAATCTTGCAGAAAATGTATATGTATGTATTTTCACTTAAAACAAAAGGGAGTATAACCATGGTATACATATTTTATAGAATATAGCAAATTATATAATTCTTACATATTAATATATATTCTTCTTTTTAAATATATTTAAGTGTTTCTTTAAAGAAATATTAAAACATCTAATTGATTTTGGCACTTTTATACATAATAAATTGTATATACAATAATATAAAGGGGAAAATGTTGATAAATACATTTATCTTTACATCAGCTATCTTGAAATGTTTTAAATATCTTTAAATGTGCAAACTTGTCTTCTGAATACTGTCATTAAGTTTCTGTTGTAACCTTATTCAAAGTAAGCACCCAGTTTTAGAAGGTAAATGTTATTGAAATGGAACTGACAGTTTGGTTTTTATGCACAGAAATGTGTATGTAAGTTAAATACTTATACATAACTTTTTACTCTATGTTAATATATTGTTTCGTGCGAAGAAAAGAAATAAATAATAGTTGTTTAAATAATCTTCAGATTTTCCTTACAATTTAGAAAGGTATTTTGGAGAAAAATGAGAGATGTTTTGAACCTGATGATAAAATAAGTGAAGTGAAGGTTTGGAATATGATGGAGCAATGCAAATGGATACACTTGTACACTATTAGTACAAAGATTGTCACACTTGTTTTTGCTTTAGTGCCAGATGTTTACTATGGTGTTGAAATTTGTAAATATTGACACATTGTCTTCTCAACCATTTTTACCAGTAGTTCCCAACCTGTGGTTCATAGCGCATTATCATGTGGCCTGCAGTTGCATTATGTAGTTGGAAAAATGATGGGAACTACTGAGATTTAAACCATGATCCACTTTTTCCAGTTCACTTTGAGACTAAATTCCCTTTCATGTGTCCTTCCCCTGTTTCTCTCATGGGGTTTTCTTAGGCTGATGTGTATGTATGCATGCGTGCGACTTTAGTGCCTGGACAGGCAGAATTTACTGTAAGGATTAGCATGGCTAGAACACATTCATCAAATTGATAAGTAACTATCTGATAGTAACAGATTTTTATACCTCTATCAAAATAGGATGCTGCTTCTCTCTTCCTGTATTCCTGATTGTGTGTGTGCACTACTTGCTTGATATCTTAAAATGTTTGCTCTTTACTGAGATTTTACCCCAATAAATGTTTACACAGGCAATCAGGAGTTTTGTACATACATTATCATCTTTCTCTTTCTGTGTTGTCAGCACAGCCACAGAAATTTATTCAATAAATGTTTCACTGTATAGTGTATATTTATTTATTTTTACTTTAAACTGGTTGGATGATTAACTGCATTACTGTAGAAAAGTTTGTAAAATCAATTCACCTCTTGACTGACATATAGAGATGAGCATAGAAAAACATTAAACACCTCTTGACTGGCATATATGAGATGAGCTTATAAACATTTAAATAAGAAACAAGGTGCCTAATGTCACAAGTATATATAATACTGTAATAATATATAATGTATCTAAAGGCATAAGTTATATTGAACTATATATTTTCTTTTATAAACAGTCTAACATTTCATAATTGAGTGGCAATAATCTCCAATTCAGTACAAGGACAATTTCCATTTAAATTTAGATTGGCTTGACAAGAAATTTATTTAAATAATTCTTATATGTGTTAAATAGTTTCTGATGTTGTTCAGCACTTCATCTTTAAGGGATTGTCAAAAAACAAGCTCACTGATATTTCTACTTCCATTAAAATTATTTTTATTTATATATGCTTGATGAATGCTTATGGTTCTAGAAATAAGATTCTGTTTGGTTACATGTAAGATAAAACTTACTATTAATATTATTTTTATTTATATATGCTTGATTAATGCTTATCGTTCTAGTAATAAGATTCCCTTGGGTCTAGTAATAAGATTTCCTTTGGATACATGTAAGATAAAACTTATCATTATTATTATTATTATTATTATTTATAAATGCTTGATAACTGCTTATGGTTTTAGTAATAAAATTTCCTTTGGGTATGTGTATGATAAAACTTACTATTAATATTATTTTTTTATATAAATAAATGTAATCTAATTAAGAAATGTCTATTCCAGAAACACACTGTTATTTCATCTCTTATTAACAAAGTATTGTAAAAATAAATTCTTCTTTGTTTTTTAAAATATGAAAAACAAAATATATGTTCAGAATATATGAAAGTACACAATGTTTTACAGTTAGTAGTAATTAAACTGTATATTTTAAGATTATTATTTTGTTTATGTAAATATTTATTACTTCATTTATTGTGTTGAAAATGTACTTTAGTGTTATTTTTTTAACTTTGAACTGCTTGATTTGAAAATCCCTTTTAGTGTCCCTTCATTTTTATCACTGAACTGTTCACATTAAAGACTTTAATATTTGTTAGTAGGTCATTAATGTAATCTTCAGCACATTGATCAGTCTTTCTTTTTGGTAATTATTTATACTCATAAAAGAAATTTTAAGTTTTAATTAATTTGCTTATGCTTTGTTAATTCTGGTTTATTGTTGTTGACTTTTTTTTTTACTTTGTCTTATTACTATATCATTTTGGAAAAATAAAGTAGGAGAAACAGTGTTATGTCCAGAAGAGTAGAATTCCAGCAAAAATGTCACTGCATTCTAAGCCTCATGAAATGTAATATTATAAGTATAATTCTCAGAACTATGCACAAAAGTACTTATATTTTCTAAAATAAGTTCAGGTTAAGTTTGCAAAATGTGTAATCTGTTTGTTAACTAGTCTTTAATAATTCACATATAATTAATAAACATGGACAGATTACTATGCACATTTTTACCATGATTATTTTTTTTTCTGGACTGAATTAAAGCATTATCTTTATCATTCATTCCGAAGAGGGGTGAAATTGGACATTTGCTTTGAAAGAAATAATGCCAATTGACTTTCAGAAAGAAATAGCCATATATTTTTATTTATTTATTTTTTTTAAATACAGAAATGCTCTCCTGACTTTTTCACCCTGTTATCACACTAAACTGCAGAATTGCCCTAGGATTTGAGGAGATTTTTGTTCACATTACCTTATCTCATTCTTCACCTCATCTCTTTTAGGGACACATAATACTGCAATAGTAGTAACAAAACTTCATCCTTGCAAGAACATAGCTAATGGGTCCTAAAATTGTATTCTGCCCCTTTCTTTATCCCTTCTCCCTCACTGTTGGTACAAGGGAAAGAGTAAATGGTGTGTGTGTGTTGTGTGTGTGTGCATGTTGTTTTTACAATCAGGAGAGTGATGGGGGCCAAGTGTAAAATACAAATCTAAAGAGATATAAGAGCTAGTTTTAGAATTAATTTATTTTATTTTTTCATTGCTTTTCAGTTGTTCTTTGCATTTAAAATTAGACCATTAGAGTGAGCTGAACTGTTCCAAATGAATATGTTGTTACTTGTTAGTAACCTTAACAAGCAGGTAGTTAAAAACAAACTAAAAATGTTAATTTAAATATAAAGCTGAAAATAAATACTGGCACATTTTAGACATTTATAATGCTAGTCAACTTTGGGATCAATGATTTCATTAATATGAAAATCTTTAAAATAAATGCTTTGTTTCAGAGCTAAACTAAATTCAATAAAGAAAGATGAAATTAATGTCTGTCAAAAGTTGTGACCGATAACAAAAAGAAAGAGAAAGCATAATTACTTTTACAATTTGCCTTCAGGGCAGAAGGGTTAAAGCCTTTTTTGATAGAGTCACTTAAAGGTCCAAATAAAGCCATTCACCACATTTCCATTATGTCTCAGACCCAGAACTGCTCTCTTCTTTCCTTATTTTATGGCATGGTAAATAATATTTGCTGTGGTAGTCCAATATTTTGTTTGTATGCTTTAGGTTATGTGTCCTCACTCTCAAACCACATTTCTAATTACTTTGTTTATTTTCTTTTTAAATTTATTGAAATTATTTTCAACATTTTAAGGAGTGTTATTTCTATACAGCAGTATACAATGATCTCTCTGCATTGATCCAGACTTTACAGTTTAATCATCATCTAATTCTACCAGATAGTTGGTTCCCAAAAGTCATTTGGCATTGTACATCTTTCAGATGCTGAAACATATATCTTGATTGAAATTTACCATTGATATAGAAAGATCATTTACTTGTATCTTGAAGGGAATCGAGCCCATTTATATAATGCTTTTATCATGTTACATTAGTTGTATCTTGAACAGAATGTACTCATTTAAATAGAGAAAGATCACTTTCTTGTGTATGTGCCATTTATGTAGAAAAAGTTCAGTTCCTGTATACATTCTTCATTATTTGTACCTGGAACTGACTGTACCCTTTTGTATAGAGAAAGATCAGGCAGGTTGTTGTTTTTTTTTGTTTTTTGTTTTTCGCATCATTATTTCATATCTGGAACTGAATGTATCCATTTGTATAGAGAAAGATCAAGCACTTTTTGGTATTTTGTTTTACATCATTGTTTATATTTGGAACAGAATGTACCTATTTATATAGAAAAGGGTGTGTTTCTTTTTTACAGTCTTCATCATTTATATATTGAATGGAATATATATATTTATTTAGTAAGATTAGTTAGATTCTGCAAAACATTATAGTGACATATTTTTTAAATGAAATTAGTTATGAGGGAAAATGGGTCATCGAGACTGAAAACAATAGAATGACAAGGACAAAAAAAAATGATGGCATGTAATGTTTTAATTATATTTTTTAATGTCATATTATGTGATACTACATTAATTATTACACTATTGATTAGGCTATGGCCCTTTTCCTTAATTTATTATGATTCTGGTTGACTTTAAGGCTTGAATTTTCTTTTCATTCCAGCCTGAAGGCTCAGAGACAGCAGATTCAGATTATGTAAGTTGTTTCCTTTTTTCTGAAATGTTAATCATATATTTAAATAACATCAATATTTGCTATTATGGTCTGATTTACCTTTCTAGTATGATTTTGCACACTTGTATTCCATCTGTTTTGAACTAGTGCTATTTAGCAGCACAATTACAAATATGGATACATACAAAGCAGGCTATATAAGTCTATTACTAGTACATGTATAAGTATGACTGTGGTATTCTTGAGGACATAATGAAAATTACTTTCTTTTTTTTTTTAAATAAATAAATATTAAAGGATCTTACTTTGTAATTTTTATTTTAATGAATATTTTCAAACTTGAAATATTTGAGATTTACAAACTGAGTGATCATGCTAATAAATTGCAGTTCTTATTATATATGTCTATAGACCAATGGGGAAGGAGATTGGGAATATGAAGAAATCATCTTGGATCGGGTAAGTTACATCAAATCCTAAATTAGTATTAAATATCAGGAGAAATTAAGAAAGAAATTGTCCATTTGATAAATTTTCATGTATTTGTTCATCTGACATCTAGAAACATTTTTATCAGTACATGTAGTAACCTTTAAGAACTGGGAGTATTTTCAAGATAGTTTTAATGTGCAATGATTTTGAAATGAGTTAAAAATCATAAACTTATAAAGAATATATATACATGGCAGCCTTTCACCAAAATTAGGCCTAGCAGGAGCCAAACAGTATACTGTTGTGCAAGAGGTTTTAGTAGAAAGATCCTCCAGCTAAGAAACTGCTGTAAAACACTTTTAGTCTCATTAAGGTTTTCATGTGTACTCACTGGCTATATTTGTAGTCACCAGAACACTCTCTGCATGTCACCATACATAGAAGACTTGAACACAGTCATATTCAAAAGGGGTAACTTTGAACATACAGGCATTTGGAGATTGTTGATAATTTGTGTGTGAAATTATATATTAAAAAGTTAATTTGGTTTAAAAATTAAAGAATTTTTATCAAGATTTGGAGTGCTTACCTACAAATCTAACTTCTTTTGAAAAATAACAGCAATTTATTTTGGTAGTTTAAAAAAAAGTGAGAACATGGTCGGTCACCTGTGCAAAATATTCTACTTTTTTTTTTTTAATATACATCATGTGATCTCACTCTCAACACTCAACTCTGTTTTTCTAATCTCTCTCGACATTCATCTGTTTTGTTTTTGTAAATTAGTTAGCTTGTCTGAGCATGTTGATAATCTTGAAAATAAATGTGCACAACTTGCATCTATAGGCAGCATGATTTAGAGTGTATGCATCTTGATTGTCCATGCCATTTGTGGGACCTTTAATTCACAAGACTGCACATAAAATATAAAAATCACTTAATCAGCTAATATTTAGGCATGAGTCTTTCCAGGAATTTTTCTTCAAATAATTTCATGACTGTCATTAGATTAGATGGGATGAGACTCTCTCTGTGTGGTTAATCCCACCACAAAATTCAAAGGTTTGGAGAAATATTTGGTTATCTTGTCAGCGTCAACCTCTCTAAATCATTGGAAAAGCTGTTTGAGCCACAAGCCAAACATTTTTTGTCTTGCACTAGAGCGTTCATTTATTGAATGCTTCAGATTCGGAGAATTTAGTTTGAAGTTCTTCAAAAAGTGCTTAAAACTAAGCCTCACAGAATTTTTGCAAAGGTTAAGAAATGTTGCAATGAACATCTTAATAGGTCTAAATCTGCTCTGACCATTTTACACACATAAAGCATATTCACATGACGGCAATCAGAATGTTTCTTTAGTGATTATCAGGTAGTACATTACTAAATATTTTGCTGTAAAATATTTTACTGTTTATTCATTTAAATGTTTTAAATTACAGTGGTGTTTTCAAGAAAATAGTTTTAGTTTCAATTTATGAGGCTCATTAAAAACTTATAAATAATTGTTGTGTTCTAAACACAATCAGGGCAATTCAGGTCTTGGCTTCAGCATTGCTGGAGGCCAGGACAACCCTCATATTGGCGAAGATCCAAGTATCTATATTACCAAGATCATACCAGGTGGTGCAGCTGCTGAAGATGGTAGACTAAGGTACATATAAAAAAATAACATTTGATAATGTTCAGTAATGTTGCTTTTAGTTTTTAATTGCTTGCAGTAAAATAGTCCAAATTTTATATGATTTATCATGTCAGATTAAAAAATTGGTAGGGGCAAAAATATATATATATTAAGTATTTTACCTTAATTCTCATTCCTTTGCAGTAATTTTCTTTTCAAATCACTTAGCATTTATAGTTTTCATACATTTTGAGGACATTTAAATATTGCAAAATTTAAATTAAATTGATAGATAAAAATGTGTGTGTTTTCAAGAATTTTACTTAGAAACAGAGAGAAAAAAATATTTTCAGATTTGTTAAATTTAAACATTTTACTTAAGAGTGCAGTTTTCTAAGAATCTGATTTTAGCCTTTTTATAGTGCAATTGTAACTTATAATATACAAGATGCTAGAATGTATTACATCTAACATTGCAAATTGGTATCATAAAACGAAAAAAGACATATAGATAGACAGACAGACAGACTAGACAGAGACAATTAAGAAAGTAGTAGGCAGATAGACAAGGTAGATAAACCATAGTAAAAACCTAATAATAATTATGAATACAAAGTAATTAATAATTAGTATATATCAGAGAGAGATTTTAGTTTTAAATTATTGTATTTATTTTATAAATGAAGGCTAATTTTCATTAATATCTATCTTTGCCATATGGATATATCCTGGTATTGAATATTTTGTAGGCTTTTTTTGAATGGTAGTCATTGTTTCTATTGTTATTTTGTGTTATTGTTGTTTGGGAATTCACATGTTTTGCAGTTTCATATACTAAGAAAATAGAGTAGCATTTGCAGGAAGGGATTACATTTATTTACTTTGCTTTCAAACACTAATGCATTTTAATGATCAGAGCACCCTCTTTGACACTGAATTGAGTGTTCAGCATTGAAAGTGTTTCAACACATGGGGTGTGATTACATTACCAAACTTTGGCAAATGGGTATAAAATATATCTTCTTCCTAGTCTGCGTAACTTAAGCTTAATACTGTTAGTGGTGTAATGTGGAAATGCAAAGTCCCAAGTTTATAAATGTTTCATTGCTTCCTAGCATTTCTATTTTTTGCTGAAAAACTTGGACTTTAATTGACAGAAATTCTCAGAATAATTATGCTCCTAGATTTTAGCATCAAAGAAAAAAATAATGAAAATCAGACTCTCAGAAGCCCTTCAAGTATAATGATTCCTGTCCTTTGGGGATTTAATACGTTACAGTGTGCATTACATTGATGTGTCACATAACAACTTTAGATGATGCATTCAGCATAATTGATCAGCGAAATATCGGTAAAACTGCTCTATCATGCATCCTGATAAGTTCACAGCTTGTGTCTACAGACAGAGACCATTTACAGCTTCATCTGGATGGTGCATAATTGGGGTGGGAAGAGGGGGTCAGATTGGAAAGTGAGTTTGCAGGAGAGGATGGGTGGGTTTGAATCTAGCAGAATGTTTTAAATTCCCAAGAGAGCTTAGCCGATCTGAAGCAGCTTATGCATGCTTCTGTTTTATGTTTACTTGTATGCATACTGCATGAAAAACAAATTTAAAAACTTTGTTAAATTTGGATGAATGGATAATGGTGTATTTAAAGGGTATTGGTAGTCAGAGAAACTTTTGTTGTCTAACTACTTCTAAACTGCTCAAATCCAGTGATGCATATAAAAGTGACAATGGTGAAAAGAAAGGGGGAGGGGGTAGAGAACTATAGAATCATAGGAAATGAGTGGGTGTGTTAGAACTTGCAAAAAGATTATAAGTAGAAGCAATTAGCATAAATATATGGCTTAGGCGAGGACAGCAGTAGAACAGACAGCAGTAGAATGGAGGGGAGGGATTTTATGGACAGACAGTCAGCGTTCAATAGTTGGTTCGGGCCCTGCTAGCCATATCAATTAAGAGAGCTAACAGTTGGTAGTTGTTCTTCACATGGGCGGGATGTCTCAGCAGTGTCGTCTGCATCAAGAAAAGCTTGGGAGATGCCAATCATCTAAGTGGCCATCTCCCATTTTATATGAAATTCGTATTTTAAGGTATGACCTGTTTAAAGATGCATAATTATTTTTTTTACATTTTTTTTTTTGCACTATTTCAATTTTGCATTTACTCTTCATTATAAAGTTTGTAATTTATTTTAATTATAAAAAATGAAATAAATTTGTATTCTATTTTAATAGAATTGTTTGCTGTTTAAAAATAAATAAATATTTTTATAAACTTAAAGACAGTTTTACAATTTACTATTTTCATAATTTACCATTTCTCTTGTGATGATAAAAGATATTTTACTGTAAAACAAATAATATGTCTTTATTACAATTTTTTAATTAAATTTGTTCAGATTTGTTCAAATTTTCCTTTAAATGATGGGTCATAGTTAGTAAGTCATTCTTGTTTTTATAAATTAAATTTGTTCACAGTTTAGAACAGTGTAGATAATTGTGTTCATTCTATAATATTTAATAAGTTATTGATTTCAGAGTAATGTGTGTGTGTGTGTGTGTGTGTGTGTGTGTGTGTGTGTGTGTGTGTGTGTATAACATTTAATGAGTTATTGATTTCAGAGTAGTGTGTTTGTGTGTGTGTGTGTGTGTGTGTGTGTGTCCTTCTTTCTTGACCTTTTCTTTCTGTCATTCTCTCCTCTCTCTTCTCTCTCCTGTATAATCTATAATGTAAAACATATACTACAATAAGTGAATTACTAAGGAAGGCCAGGAGTTAAATGAAGCCTCTATGAATTATATCTGTGTATTTGATTAGCATTATTAATAAATACCATAAGTACATGACACCTTTCAATTTTAATTGTACAACTTTAAATAATTTCTTTTAAAAATATTTAATCTTTGTGTATGTGTGTGTGTTGGGAGGGGGGGGGATAAACACACTTTATCCAATTATTGCTTTGTATCCCACTTGCAAAGTGATTTTAAATGGTATATTAAAATTCCAAACGTTTCATGGGTATACAGTATAAAAACTAACTATAATAATCAACATTTCAGTTACATAGTTACATATCAGGTAAATCCAGTTATTCATAGCAAAGACGTGGAAGAGTGAATTGAGTAGCTCATTGATGTGTGATAAAACTTAATTCATTGATGTATTGGCTTCTTGTTTAATGCTTAGCAGTCTTGCTGTGTATATTTATGCATTACAAATTATACTTTTTCTTCTTGTAATCATTGTTTTGAAAATTCTGCTTAGATTGTACAAGTTGCGTGTGTGTGGGGTGGGGTGGGGTGGTTTAAAATCAGTATTGCCAAAAACCTTTTACAAAAGATATATTTGAAATATAGGCAAGTGCGCCTACTCTTAGTGTTTTGTTTGTTGTTTTTCTCTGTATGTGTGTGCGTGTGTGAAAATAACTAACAATACTGCAACTACTCTTAATATTTTTCGTGTGAGTGAGAAAGTAACTAACATACTACAAATACTCTTAGTGCTTTGTCAGTTGTTGCTGTGTTTGTGCGTGTGTGTGTGTGTGTGTGTGTATGTGTGTGTGTTGAAATAACTAACTCTAATATAATGGATTATTTGGATATAAATGGACTGTTGGGTTCTAAAAATATTAATTTGCATTTCGGTTTGGCTTTTATTGAAAGCCTGCCTTAAGTCATTAAAAATAAAAAATCTCTTATTGATTCTTAATAATTTGGTCTGCCAACCTATTCCATTTTAGATGTGGTTTAATGGTTGAATATGATGCTATCCTCATAATTGACAGTTGTGTGAATGTTATTAAGTAAGAGTTGCATGTTTATGTTCTCTTAAAATAATGGGTTTTTTCTTCTCACAAGGTCTGAACATATATTAATATATAAATTATTAGTTTGGTTTAAATCTTTTTTTTCCCTTTATTTTCTCAAAATACAGTTTCAGTCAAATCTTTCTTTAGTGAAGTTTGGTTTAATCATTTTTTCCCCTAAACACCCACCATCACCACCACCACCAGAAAAAAAAAAAGAGAGAGAGAATAAAGAAGAAAAGCTGCAGTCAAATCTTTAGTAATATCATTATAAAATGTAAGTTTGTTTATTTCTCAGAATTGAACATTTTTTATTGCTACTTTATTTAGGTTATTTAAACATGTCAGGATGCTGTCAGTAGTCAGTTTAATTTACTATAGTAGAAAGTCTGCTGATGTAAGATAAATAATTTATTTATGAATTACTCTCATTTGATTAGTAAAATTAAAAATGTAAATGTATATTCTGTGCTTTCATTTGTACAAAAAGGTACAATTAAAATTAAAATAAATTAATAAAAATTAAAAGAATTGACTGTATGCTTTGGGTTGCATTTCATTACTCAAATTTTTTCCACAAAATGTCAATGAGTTTTACTCATGAAATGTGCCTGAATCTCTTATAGTATTCTCTCTCTCTCTCTCTCTCTCTCTCTCTCTCACACACACACACACACACACACACACACACACACACACACACATACACACACACAAAGTCCTCTCATTTCCATTATTCTAATTGAACTTACTTGGAAAAATTAAAATCATCATTAATTTTGAGAATACGTTTGTATGTTTTTTATTTATATATAAAACTACAAAGTTACTAATAATTCTTATATTAATAAAGTAGTTAAGATATTCTGACAGTAATCTGAAGTGACATTTTTAATCAGAATCACTATATTATAATAGAATGAATATGTTGTTGCTTAGTTTTGATTCTATGATTGTCATAAGCTTGTAGAAATTAGTTTACAAGTTTTAGATTTAGATATGCTTCAAAAAGGACAATAAGGAAAGATAGAAAGGAAAAAAGTGTATTGTATTGTTTGCAGATTAAATGATGTCATTGTGAAAGTGGGTGATGAGGATGTTTCCAACACCACGCACACAGCTGCAGTTGAAGCCCTTAAAAAATCTGGATCCAAAGTAGTATTGGTATGTGTTAAGTTGGTTTATTTATAACTATATATATATATATATAGAGAGAGAGAGAGAGAGTTTGTGCAGTTTAAAAAAAATTATATTTGGGCTTGAAATATTGTTTTACAGACTGTGTTGTTTATATACCTGTTCTGTAAATAAAACAGATTTCTTTCTGCATAAGAAAGGAAATCTACTATCTGTTCCTTAAAATAAACATAGACTCCTTTCTGTCTGTGTATTTAAACAAAATGAAATGATGACATTTTCAAGAGAAACTGTAAACAGCTAATAGATGCAGGTAGAACAAAACAAATAAAGAGTATACCAGAATTTGCCAGAACATTCTTTAAATCACTTTTTATCTCTTTTGAATGTTGACTCATTCATAGTACTGATAAGGATATAATAATAATATATTAATAATTATAATAATAATTATATTTCTGACAATCTTGAAAAGCTTTTGCTTTTGCTTAAAATTTTACAATATTTTGTTTATATGCAAAGCATGCAAATTATCACACATCCTTTCTAAACACCAGTTGCCTACAAAAAGTTTGTTTGATTATATTCTTGTGAACACATTACTATTTATATCACGCTAAAATAGTTTTAAATATGCATTTAGTATAAGTTCTTTGTCTGTTACTGTGTTAGGTATTTATACTGTTTTTGTGGGTTTTTTTTTTAAGGGTTTTCCCCCCCCTTTTGTTCACTATTTAAACAGTTCTTCTGTTTCAGTATGTGAAGAGATTAAAGGCGCCATCCGAGAATATAATGGAAGTAGAATTGGTGAAGGGAAACAAAGGTAATTCAGTAAAATAACTATCAGAACTAGTTTAATATTGTTAAAATCATGTTATCTCTTGTAGAGTAATCATTATTGCCAAAATATGAAAGAAAATTGGTATTAAATTTCTATTAAGTATAATGATGTCAGAGATTACTTATATATCCCTGCTTTTTTCAAACCTAAGTTTTTATCATTTATAATAATCATTTTGTTTTTTTTTAAAAGAAGAGATAACATCATATGACCTTTTAGTACTGATGGTGGAGCCGGAACTTGTATCAGTCATCAATCTTCTTTAATTGTATCATTAACAGTGCTAAATAGTGTTAACATTTCTTCAACATCATTTCACTAAGAAAATCTTCTAATTTTTGGTCACCTCAGAAAGTAAAAATTCTCATGCGTCCAGTTCTGTTGCCTCTAGTGCTATAGTAATTTACCTGCAGTCTATTAAACCTCATAGTGAATTTATTACTAATGTCTATTTACCAACATACCTAGGCACAGGACATTTCTTTTACAGCTTTACCCCTCTGAAATTATGTAAAATTGCAGTGAAACTTAATGAAAGCAATATATATGCTAGTTTAGTATATATTTTTCCTATAAAAATTATAGTAGGATGGTTTCAAGCCACTTTTGAAATCTATATCAGATCTTTTATTTTTCTGTCGTTTCCTTCCTTCCTGTTGTTTAATTTTTGTGAACAATTTCTTACAAACTTTTTAAGAAATGTACAGTGGTAAAGCAAGCATTTTGGTATCAGTTTTAGTACCTTAATCTCAGTCCTACTTTGCACCTGCTTTACACGAAATCTCTCACTTTGCTTCTTTGTAACTTGATGGTATTCCACACCTAGACTTGACAAAACTGCTTTTAATTTCAATAACATGTAAGTATGTAATGTAGGTAGGTAAATTGACAGATGGATGGATGAATGCACATGACTATGAAAGGAGAAACAGGAGACAGACAAGTGGTTGGATGGATCTGTGCTACTACTATATGGGTGATTTCATTGAAACTTGATCTGTGTCAATGTATAAGCAAATAAAAATGTACGCAATTTCTTTAGAAATAGAAAGCTTGATTGTATAGAAATAGGAGGCATGACTATATTATCTAGAAATTGCTATTTTAGAATACCCCAAGGTAGTGGATATTGGCTTGCTAATAACTATGGAAGAACTGAATTGCTGTTTCTTCCTGATACTGTATTTAATGGCCTGTTATTTCATTGGACCCCAGAGACAAAATTATTTCTTCAGAAATGTATATCCACAAAGGAAACTTCACTTAGTAATGTTCACTCATTGTGTACTCTGCATCTTTAGATTGTGTTGTAAACATTGAAAAGGTTCATACTTTTGATTTTAATGGTGACATGTCATTTAAGTTCATGTTAGCAAGCATATAATTTAAATTATTTACAAGTTCTTGGTGAAATATATCAAAGTATATTTGTAACCTCAAAGTCTTTTACCTATTGAAGCCCAAGTAATGATTGTAGAATGTACGTTTCTAGAATTTATTAGCAGTAAAAAGTGTGTGGCGCAGTTAATGATAATTATTTTTAAAATATTAATTTGCATCAATTTATATTTATAAATAATTACTTTCAGTGTGTGTGTGTGCATAAAATGTACTTAAAACATAATAGGCTTAGTTAACAAGACTGATATGCATGATATTCATTTAAAGCAGAATTATATCCAAGTAAAATCACCATAATTATAAAATGTCTAGAAGATAGTAGCATAAATGTGTGTTTTTGTGTGTGATTGTGGTTTTATTAGTTAGCTACTAGTAAAGAGAAATTTAGAAAACAACTTTATCTTCATGATGATGTTAAAAACATTTGCAAAATTATAATCTAACCATTGTGATGGCCCATTAAAAGAGGAAAATGAAATACCCTCATTTTCTTGAATCAAGATCTTATTAAGACTTCAACCAAAAATTAGGTTATATTACAGCTAGATGATCAGAATTTAAAAAAGAAATATTGCTCAGGTTGTGCATAGTAATAATAGTGAAAGAGTAATTTGCTTGTATGGTATAGTTGCACATATTACATATTAATAACTGTGATTATTTGTGTATTATTTAATGTCCAGTACAAAAGTAAGCTTTGAAAAATTGGTGGCACCCACCAATCTTTTGATAATTTGAATATGCTCTAGGACACAAAAAGTTTGGGAACCACTGCTCTATGGAATGATGGACAGTGAGAGTTTTGTCATTCTGAATATGGGCTTACAATTAGTCACATTAATTTATTTAGTTCATTACTTTATATTTTATAAAAAATGTAACATATACACTCCTAAACACAAATTTGATTATGACTTTGAAAACTTGTCATATTTGAACAGTAATTATTATTTATCCAGTATCATGACGTGGAAACAAAAATCTGAAGAAACTACATATTTACCTCTCAGCAGATATATGCAGGAAATCCCTAGAGTAATGTTAATGTGCCCTTTTTTCAGGGGAAGAGGAATCTTTGCTAGGTCTTTTGTTTGATCAGAACCTTAATTGAATCTATATGATACATAGATTTTTTTATGTTTAAAACACTTTTAGACCTTGAACAAAATGTTTAATGAAATATATTGGGTACACTTCAGCTTGGTTTGCTTCTTAATTTCTTAAGTCACAAAAAAAAATTTTTTTAACGAAAAGGAGATGGAGAACAGTTCTAGTGTCGCTTTACCATACTTCCCGTGCCCATTAGACAGTTTTGACATTCTTACAAGTCAGTTTTTTTAGTACATCTGGAAAAAGGGATCATGTGTTGTTAATTATTCTCTATTGATTGTTCTATTGTATTGACAAATTATTATCTATCAAGATCTATCAAGGGAAAACATTCAATGACTGTGCTTAAGGAAAGAAATACTTTAATGAATTATTTCTTTTATTATTTTTTTTCACAGGTCTTGGCTTTAGCATTGCAGGAGGGAAAGGAAACCAGCACATTCCTGGAGACAATGGCATTTTTGTAACTAAAATCATAGAGGGGGGCGCTGCAGAATTAGATGGACGCCTTGCAGTGATGGATCGTCTGATTGCTGTAAGTAATTAATTTCCAGTTGGTGCCATCAAAATTTATAATTTTTGACAAAATTCAGAAATGAATTAAATGATAACTAATGGGAGTCTTTGTTTCAGTATAAAAACAAGAAATATATTCCTAATTTTGATCAGCTATGACAAACATGGTTTGCCTATTAATACCTCTACTTTATAATAGTATCTTTCAGATAATGTGAATTAACTTATTTATAATCATACAGTATTATAGCACCATTATCAAATAATAATTAAAATAAACATTTGTCATCAATTTTTTTAAAAGTGAAATGTCATGCTTTCAAATGAAACCAGCCAAGAAAGAAAGTTGCCATAAGTGTTGCAGGTGCTGCTTTTTTTTTTAATATTTTCTATTCACCTCATGTAATAACCATTTAGACAATAGAGATAATTAGTTAGTAAACAGAACTCATTCACAACTGGTGGAATAGGACTTATGATGATACACTTCCAGAGATTAAGAATATTTTCCTTTTTTCTTTTTTTATATAAATTTTTATTTCTCACCAAGTTCATTTTACAATCTACAACTCATTTTTTCATCAGTTAATGAGACTTTCACCCATCTCTCACAATCTCCATGCATATGAACATACTCAATAATTTATTAAAAAGAGTGAAATATGTATATCATATTATTGCCCATTGTATTTTCCTCAGTAATCATTTTTTTCTTGTGTTTATGATGTGTTCAATAATCTAGTGATCATTTAATTTGCTATATTAGCAAATGTTACATTTCAAAACAAAGACTTGTGTTTTCAGTACTTGTAAAAAAAAATATTCTGTTCATTACTGAATTTAAATCCAAAACTTATTCATTTTTATGTAAGATTGAAATAGAAATGCATTAATAGAGTAAATCACTAATTTAACATTACAATCAGTTACAAAAATAAACTTCCCCATTTTATAATAAAATATATTAGGAAAAAATAGATGTATTCAGATTATTTTAATAATATTTCATTCTCTCCTGCTAGTAGTAAGTATAAAGAAAAATGGAGAAAATGTGTTGTGTAGAAAAGGAGTTTTAATTTTATATCAACTTCTTTTTGTAGCTTTTAACTTCTGAAAGTCGCACTCAGATTTTATGTATAAACAATATACTTCAGTCAGTCATGAAAAAGTTTATAATGATTTACTGTTCAGTTGATGGCTATTGTCTTCTTGCACCTACATTCATTGTGATTTGAACTGGCAAGGATTGCTTCTTTTTAATTAGAAGTAAGATTTTTTAATTTTTTTTTACAATAAAAAGAAAAGAAACAATGATTGTCAATGGTATTTTGGTAAGCTGACCACTTTCATAAAATAAATTTTCAAAAGATATTTTTCAAAAACATAAGTAATCATTATTTTGTGTACAGTTTACTGACTAATTAAATTATGAACTGGTTGATATTGCATTCAGTTTTCAGCTGTACAATCAGTGCTTACAATTTATACTGTAGTTGATACTAGAATAACAATATGAGCTAGAAAAAGTAAACTATATCAGACAAACAAGCAATGAAATCAAAACTGATCATCAGATCTAATGGAAAGAATGCTGGAAGGGGAATCAGAGTATTGTAAATGTAAATAACATTTCAATGCAGTTTTGTTTACAATGAGAAAAAGTGAATAAATAATGCTAAGCATTCAGCAATATTATGTTTGTTTAAAAAAAAAACAAAAAAAAAACATAAATGAACCCAATAAAGGACTCATATAAGTCTGGTAGATAATAAAAAGGAAGAAGAAAGATTATAAATATATTTTTTAATAATGTATTCTTATTTAATTGAATAGAAAAAAGGTTGATAATAAAATCACAACACTCGAGTTGAAAAAATTGGACTATCACAAATCAGGCAAACAAGAAGTGAAATCATATCTGATCTAGTGGTATAGTATTCTTTACTTGGCTTTATGTGATTAGATTTTGGAAACTTTAAAATCTCAAATCAACTTGTCCTTCAGTTGATTTGCATTGTGTGTGTGTGTGTGTGTGTGTGTGTGTGTGTGTGCGCGCGCGCGCGTGTGTGCGTGCGTCATGCTCTAGTTTTGTATACATGTCATTGCAATTTAAAAACAAGCAATGAAATATGTTTGTTTCAAAATGCAAAAAATTATAGTTATTTATTTCTTTACTATTAAAATTTACTTTTTAGATTTTACCCTAAGCACATACTAAGTTGCATGCTATTTCATAGCATCTAAAAACTTTCAAAGTATTAGCCACATAGGTTTTAAAAAATATACTGTGACTATGGGGTTAATCATCTGAAGTATATTTGGTAACATAATTATTGTAATTTATACACCTTATGCAAGAAGTGCTTCCGTCAGCACAAATGCAAAATATAGTTGCACATCCTTAAAATTTGTTTTTAGATATTTTGTGTGAGGTTAGCTGGATTATAGTATATTTTAGTATTATTGCACTTTTAAGCATTCATAGGCAAATATTTTTTGTATTTGTGTGCAGGTCAATGAACACAACCTGGAAGATGTTACACATGAAGAAGCTGTTGCTGCTCTGAAATCGACAGCAGATGTTGTTCATCTGACCATTGCTAAGCCTATGTTTCTTCCAGATAGCAGCACTCATGAAGATGAACCAGGTAAGTCGGTTAATAGGACTGAAATAATTACACATCTCACATTACTTTTATCTTTCTTTGAATGAATGTTTGACTTAATATATATCAAATGACTATAAAAATTATTTCATAAACTTATTTTATTTGTGAACAAAATAAAGTGATATGGTTTGCCTTGGAGGAGGGCTTTGCAAGTCTCTCAACATATTAATTTTATTAAAAGAAATAAAACTGTGCATTTAAGCAGTAATTAATTATGAAAATGTTATTAAATTCAAAAACCCAATCTGTTACATTTTAATGATTCAGTATGTTTTCATGATCAATCTTTTTTTTAAATGTAGATGCTAAAATCTATACTAAATTAGGCCATGCTGCTATGTAATTTTGACCAGTGCAAAGATAATTGATTAGTAATAGAAATGTAAACAGATATGTCAAAAGTATTTTTGTTTGTACGATACTGTAAAGATAATGTATAATACCACCACAATTTTCATTAGTGCATTAGGAACTGGTATCAAGTCATTTCATGTTTCTGTCACTATTTGCTAATATGAATCACACATTCATATGCTAGAAAGCCTGTATTAAGTCCTTGTTCCAAGACTACCAAGGAGAAGCTCAATCTTTCAGTCTATTTTTTATTTTTAAAAATATCACTACTTATCTTTGATCCCAAATTTAAAAAAAGAATGTAAATTTTAAAATAAGGAATTAAAGCTAATAGGAATTAAAAGTTCCAGAAGCAGGTTTTTGGAAAATACATTTTGCATAATATCAATTTTGTAAACTTTTATTAATTTTATTGTTTAAAAAGCAATAGTTCACAAATCAGTTCACTAAATCTGAGGTCTGAAACATTGTCTTGATCAATGTTGCCTCTAAGGTGCGCGGCCGCGCAGCTCATTAGAAAATGCCGCGCAGCAGTTTCTAAATTCCGCACACAAGTTTTGGTAGCAAGCGCAAGCAACCGCCAGTTCTGCGCACACAGGAAAAATATTAGAGGGGATGCTGGTCTTGATCTATTCTGAAGTTGCAAAATTTCATGATATTTTTATTTTTAAAGAACTTAATCGTTGCAAAATTGTATTAAAGGTAAATTTTATGCAAAATTGTATTTGAAATATTACAAGACAGCACCTGAACAGTTTCTTTCCTCATTCCTCAGATTTTTTCATATCACAATACAATATATAATCAGTGGTGAAAAAAAGAAACATTTTTGTTTAATAAGTAAAATAACCTGATTTATACCATAACTGGTGATACACCCCATTATTTTTTTTAATAAAGTATGTAAATAAGCATTACATTATATATATAATGTTCTATAATAATAAATATAGGAAAGTTAGAAGTTCTGTTTAACATTATTCCCCTCAAAAGCTTTTGGGATTAAATCTGTATATTCAGATTGATTGATTGATGTTCACTTCCTGAATTTGTTGATTTTGAAATCAGAAGTGAAGATAATTATTGAATAAGTATTCCATTGTGTGCCCATTCTATAAAATCATTGGTTCTTGACCCATGAGTCCTGACTCAAAACAGAGATGCTATGCTGTTTCAACTGGGTCGTCGAGATCTTCATTGAAGATTAGCAGTAATATTATTTCAACAAACATGGATATCATTATCAATGTCATAAATTTAGTCATCACACAGACAAGATACAGAACATGCCCTAAGTAAAAAAACAGATTTTCAGCATTATCAGATGAATTGCTGCTTATGAATTGTTCATATAAAACTAAATGTCCACAGACTGAATTAAAAGAATATGTTGAAGTTAAAGACCTAGTGAATTTGAATATACTTCAAGCTTGTATATTTATGAAAGTTGATCTTCATAATTTCATCATCATCTAAAATTCCTGGCAAGTTTCAGTAACCAAAAACGTATATAATCATTTTTATTTTAGTGTTGAAAATAAAATAAAATTCTCCTTCTCAATGATAAAGAGATTGCTTCATGAAGACAAAAAAATAACTAATAACACTCTGGGCCATAACCCATTCAAGGTTGTTTCTTTGTTATGTATGCATGCAATAGTTTGAGACATAAGTACAAAGCTCATTTCAACTTTTATCAAGTGTCATGCATTTGTGTGAACCTCTTATTGATTAAGCATGGGGGGGAAGCTTATTTACTAAGAAAATATAATATTTTTCTGCTTATTTTGCAGACTACATGCCTCACCATCTGACTGCCTCTGCTGCACCAGTACCAATGTCTACTTTCAGATCTCCCACTCCACCACCGCCAAAGCAACAAAGTGCTCCAGAAGAACTTGAGGAACCACCCAGGTGAGAATAATTTTTTTAAAATAAATTTTACTGAGTTAATTGTCAGGTGTTGTTTTAGGACAGAATATAATTGTAATGATAATTAAGAAAAGATTGTGTTGAAATTGCATGTTATTATTAAATTACAGTGGAGTCCACTTGTTTCAGAATTTTCATTTGACTGATCTAACAGAAAGTCCATCCTAACAAATGTTTTTACAATTTTATTATCAGTAACAATTGAATTTTAATGAAAACTATTGAACTGAAATTACTGGATTCCTGGTTTCACCTACTGAAAAGCTGGCTCCACTGTTATGAACTGCAAGCAAATAACTGGAGGATGTGTACTATTCCTATACTTCTTGCTTGCAAGTCTCTTGAGCATGTCACATTGTCAGAACTTGTTGTCACTGGCTGATGTAATGTTGGAAAATTGTCAGTTTGCATGTGCTTTTACAAGTAGACTGTGCTAACCTGCAGTTATATACTGTTTTAACTTGTGTGTTGTGCTAATCTACAGCTCTTCCTATTATAACACATACTATTAACAAGACATCATATGAAATATTTGTTTGATGCCCTTACATGTACGATATTTTGTAAACAGAAAACTTTAAACAATGTGCAATAAATTGATAACTGTTAGTGTCTAAGTTAGACCAAGGATGGAATTTTGTATGTTTTAAAAAGTTACTAGCAACAAATACAATTACACACATTTTCAGTGCATGATAGTGGTGAGGTTACTATTCAACCAAATTCAAAATTGTTGTAGAAGTAAAATAAAATTTTGCAAGCATGACTGACTTTTATTAAATGTAATAATAATCTTGCTTTAGGATGAAATTGCTAAACCCTTGTTTATTTTGAAAGCTATAAACAAAATTCTACAAAGTTTTTAAAAAGAAATAGCATTTTTAATCTTTCAACCAACTCAGAAAACTAGCAGTCTAGTGATTTTTATCATAACTATGAGAAAGAAATTAATATGTATACAGCAGTTGCCTTACTAAAAATGTTTTTAAAAATTGAATTTCGGCTTAACTCTAAACTCTTTATGTAAGTCATATATTTTTATTAAAATTGGCATCGCAGTATATTTATTGTAAATATTTTATTAGAGAATTTTCTTATATGTACAGATAGAAAGTATCAATTGGTGAGATCATATTAAATCTACATTATTCATTGTAAAAATATATTTGTACAGTGTATATCTTAAGTAGGGGTTACATTCTTATGTCATCCTATGAACGAAAATTCAATTACCATGATTAATAGTATAGCACCTGCATGATGAACTAGGAGACAGTGAAGATTGGTTCTGTAGAAGTGCATGATGCAGTGATTATTCTTTCTTTTTCCTTTACAATAATACTGAGGCATCATCAGAGCATGATGCAAATCCAGGAGACAATGGGTTAGATTTACCTGATGCAAGTAAGTTGCTCATGAAGTGTTGGTGCTGGTTCAACTTGGGAAGTTGACTGCATAAGCTCATCTGCTGCTAGTTGTTATTTAAAGACAAGAGATCAGCAAATGTTGCTTATGTCTACTGAGCTGCTCAAACATTTCTTTCTAGTCTCTAAATGTCCATAATTCTTCGTGTGATTTTGGAAGCTTTGTTCCATAGAGGGAGTGTATTCAAAAATTATATCATGCAGTTGTTTTTATGTCTTTGAGCATTATATGAATACATTTAAGTAAACGTGCCATACTGTATGAAAAACACATACATCGTTAAATACAATATACTAGAATTATACTCAGTTTGGTAAGGAATGACATTGTGATAGGCTCTGAGGACCAAATGTTAGAACAGCAGGCTCATGCCTTTCTTCTCTGCTTACTCTTTTTTCTCTACATCCCTCCTCCTCAAGCATGTATAGTTGAATTTGCTTAACTGTGCATAAGCTGCAACATCACTGTATAAATGTAGTCTGTGTAGTAATCATGTCTGCTTGCATGTTATTTAGATTTTTCTGCAACTAAAAAAAACTCATCATCATCTAAAAAAGAATTATAATAGTAAATCCTTGTTTCATAGTATTACATTGAATAACTTAATGCCTGGTGCAGAACACAAGTAAGATGGAAGATATATATATATTGTTTTTGGTTTTTTTTTTTAAAAAGGTAAAATCTGAAAATTAGGAGATGAAAACACAATGAATCAATATAAGGGAAGTTACTCAATAAAATACCAAACCCATTGGCAGTAGTTATACTCCATATTTTAGGCAAGAATACTTACACGTATAACAGTTTGCAAAATTTTCCATGTTTTGCATCTCACTACTCAGCAGATTTTAATGCAAAATCCCTGATAACATTTTTAGATAAAAACTTCTTTGATTGGATGTATCTGCAAGAGTGTACATGTCTTTGTGATATTTTCTTGTTATTTTAGTAACTTATATGTTATTTTGTGGATTTTTATGTACTACTGTTAGTTTTTCAACATCCATTTTAGGTGTATATTGGTTGTAAATGCATAGTTGTACAGTTTTATTCTAATAATATTTGATCTTGTTTAAAGGCACATTAAGTACAATAGATTTTGGTGTTCATCATTTTGTTATACTGCATACTAAATTTTACTTGTATCTGAAACATGAGAAACAATTTATTAAATAGCTCTTTTAAAGACTAATTTTTTTATATAATTTTCTTATTTTTATTTTTGTCAATGTAATATTATTGCCAACTACTAATTGTATTTAAATAAGATTTGAAACTGAAACAATACTTATATTCTAAAATGTAAAATTTCAGTTCAAAATCTTACTGTGCTTTTAAACATAAATTTATGGAGAGTTTGCAATTCACATCATTTTAGATGGCACTAGAAAATATGATTTTATAGTAAAAACATACATAAAATAGAACTAAACATTATGTTTAAGTGACCACTATAGATAGGATGGTTTGACTGTATTTCATAATTTTTATGCACCTCTTGTGTGTGTTTTGTTTTCCCCAGGTGGCTGCGTAAAAGTCGAGAATCAAAATACTGAACTAAGTTTTCATTTTACATTTAAGTATATTGAGGGTACATTTGTAGTTTTTTATATTTCATGTTACATGTATTTAAACCGCCTCTTTATTTACATATTTGATAAAAGATATTGCATTTTTATAGAGAGAGAGAGAGAAAGATTGCCATAATTAGAAACTTACAGTCAAACCCTACTATAATGGTCACTAAAAGAAAAAAATTCAAAACATTTCTTGTGGCAGTGAGAATTTTATACAAAGTCCTTGGATAAAATTAAGTGAATAATATTCACAGTTTAATAGTGACCTTTATAGGTGGGTGCAATGTTTTGACAGATTTGTTGGGGTGTGGGAGGAGCATATGTATTTTTAATTTTCATTAACCAGGAGTTACTGTAGTTTTATTATTTATCTGTAACTGGTTTTCTTTTTCTACTGATGATGGGTTTTTGTTGTCTTGTTTGGCCTTTTTATTTATGTATATTAGTTATTACTTATTAGATTATTAGTACACTATACATTGATACCAGTTTTTATACTTTGTTGCATTATGATATTTGTTATATATCTGTAGGACTGTTTACTTACTCAACTTGTTAGCCTCAAGTTTATTTACAAAATATTCTGATATTTTTGGATTTGTACACTTGGAGAGGGGGGGGGGCGGTATCTGTTTAAACCTATTGTGAACCCTGGTTATTTCATGTTTTGCATAATATGTGCATGCTGCTTGGTAGTGTTTTATTTTTTATACTTGTACATTATTTTTTATGAAAAGAAGCATCATAATTCATCCTGAATGAACTGATGCCTGGACTCTACCATCATTTGTCAGCATGAATAATAGAAGTGGGTATAAGTATATATCCTAAAGAAATATGATGTTTAATTTTCATAAAATCATGCATCTTCCCGTGAACTCTTTGAATGTACTCATGGCACGCTTTAATGTTTCCTTGGCATATGTTAGCTTTTTTTTTATTGCTCCATTAAATCATTCATCACACCTTGTCTCTTTCAAGTATATAATATATACAATAAATATACAGTAATGAAAAGCATGGTGCATTTAGTCTTTGAAACAACATTATGGAGTCAAATATTGCTCCTTGTCCTATTTCCCTTGAACCAGCAGCAGTTGCTTCATTGAAGCTTTGAACAGAAAAGTGTATGTATCATACTATGAAGTGGTAATGGACGTGTAATAATACTCAGCCCTTTTCAGATCCATCGTAATGAATCTGTTGTCAATGGCATTGTTTGAATTATGAAATTATATTCATTTTTATTTCATTACTTTCATGGTGGTCATTATATCTTAACATCTAACAAAGCAAGTGAGCTGGAGAGGCAGGAGTTGCAATGGGTGTGTTTTGGAATGTTTTGGCCAGTTAACAATTTAATATTTACACGTGAGATACTATTCATTTTGGGTTGTGTTCAAAAGCTTTTTTGTAATATGTTTTTATGCTTAATTATTTATCTTTAATTGTATTTTTAAAATATATTTTACTTGCTTTTGTGCATAATAACCACATTATGCGATGTAATTTGTACTAAAGTTCTTTATGAATTGATTATACTAAAATTTACTTATTAAATGTTGTTTGCTGTGAATACATTGTTATTTGAATTTCTTTAATTCAAAGCAGAATAAGATGTTTTTAATTTTTTTTTTAAAGTTGTATCCACTTTCTACAAGATTAAGTGAAGGAAAATCTGCAACAAGCATATATATAATTCTGTATTATATATACTGCAACTTGTAGGCTTGGGGGTTTTTTTTAATGTTAAAAGTACATTTTGAGGCAAACATCAGCATCTTTGTTTCTTTATTAATGGCTGCTATAGGAACCATATTATTGCAAACAGGCAAATGACTTTTACTGAATGGGTCAATGATCTGGATCAAGCATTACTCAAGATTTAAATTTTATGACATTTTTATGATATCTTGGTTTTAATTTTTCAAGTATCTTGTTTTGTATAAAAGAGTAAATTCATTTGGTGCCACGTAATCCTTTTACCTACCACAGAGGTGTGTGAGATTGTGTATATCTGTCTATACACATAATAAAAGTCTTATATCTGTTTGTTTGACCGGGGTTAACTAAAAGACTACAAAACAGATTTTGATCAGACTTTTACTGTTATATACCCTAGAATCAAGACATGCTTTATAACTTCACACTTATCCCATAAGGGAGCTTACCAGTAAAAGTTAACATATATGCACAGGCCATCAGGATACATCATGAGCAGGTGCAATTTGGCAGCTATCAATTGCTCTGTCCTCTATGCACTGTGGACATTCAGATCTCTGGCAGATTTATGCAATGCAGGCTCTCACTAGAAGTGAAAACTTTATCATCTTGTAAAGAGCATTTGGTTCTGACAAAAATTTAGTTAACAGTCTTTATTCTGCTATTACTTAATGTGTGCATCAAATTTGAAACCAAACTTCACTCTAGTTTTAAACTAAAATTGGCGTACTAACACTTCAGATTTCCATGACACAGATAATATGTATCCACTGATTTTATTAAAAGTTTTATCTTCACTTGGTCTGATGGTTTGAATAAGAACAATGCCTCAATAATTTGAAGATTTCAATTTAAATTGTTTAGATTAGTAAAAAATAGTTAACATGATACAACAGTTTTAATTTAAATTTGCACTTTGAGAAACAGATTCTGTTTCACATTCTTGAGGTTTTGAGTGCAGTATTCATACATAATCTAATTAATTTTATATTACAAGGGTTTTTTTAAAATAAAAATTTAGCTTTTTATTTTTTTTATAATAAGTTAATAGCATGGTAAGTGACATGAAGGTTTGATTGATAACTTATTTGGTGTAAAAGAATGCAAACTTTTTTGTGTCTTTCTTAGGTAAATTTTTTTGTTTTTGAGTTTATTGCAGTTTATTAAGAAATTATCTATTTGTTGCACAATGCACACTCATCATATCATATACTTTTTTTTAAATATATGAATTCTGTTTCTTTTTGAACAAATTTATTTGTATATTTGGTGTTAGTCTTGTTCACAAATTCTTTTATTAGGAGTGAGTTAGCAGTGAGTAGTTCGAAGAAAATAGTAAAATTGATGTGTATATCCTTATCAAATAAAGATCATATATATACATACTTGTTTATTTGCTCTCTTCATTTATTCAGTCTTCTTAGTTGTAGAACTGTGAGTCATATGAATCATTAAAGATCACATTAAATTACAGAATAAAATCATTTTTCTCCTAAAATGGTATTTAAATATTTTTTTTAATTTTAATTGAATAATAATACAGGTATAACCTAACCGTGGTGTTTCATTGAAGACCCTGGTCCTTGATATGTGTGGTCTTAATGCTTTTTGTTAGTTTGCTAATCTGTAGACTTGTTTGCATGGTGTCAGTTTGCCTGAGGTCTGGTAACAGGAGACATTTCATATTGTGTCCAGATGGTGATGTCCAGTTTGCTTCCATATACCCAAGAACATGAAGAGTGAGACATTATCATAAATAGCAATAAGGCAGACACTTGGAGCTTAACTTGCCATTGATTATTCTTTTTAGAGCGTATTGGTGGCAATTATTGCATTTATTACCTTATTATACAAATCAAAAGAGAACTATATTGTATATATTACAGTACTATTAAATTCTGTCACAGTAATTAGTTTATATTCTGGAGTTTCTGCATGCATTTTAGTATTCTTTAACAGTTTAACACTGATGCTTACTTTTTTCATTTTGTTTTCTGCACCTCAGTTTCATACATTTGCTGACTGCCATTGTCATATAATGTTAAATAACATCTCACCATCAAAATTTTACCTATTTTCTAAACAACTAAGACAAGGGTGTAGTAAATCCTAAAAGGGTCACCTCTCAAATTGTACTAAATTGTATATTACAGAACATCTAGGAAATTGACTTCTGCAAATTTCAAGGATCTGAAACATTTGTCAGCAATCAACCTATTTCAGTAATCATGAAACAAAAATAAATTAAATATATAAGCTTTGGCATGTATCTTTTTCCACAGTCTAAATATATAGCCTGTTTTAGTAAAATGCTGAATTTCTTCCAAAGTTGAATATGTGTCAAGTTTTTATTTGATGTCATAATTTGTCTTTGTTTGATGACCATTTTTTCATGGCTTGGTGGTTGTAATTTGTCTTTGCATGGTGGTATTTGTCATGGCTTGACTTTTAGATGCCCTTGGAGCACATTCAAGGGGAAATTGTCATAATTTTTTTCAGGACTTTTTCAACAACAGTAAAATGAAATCCTTAATTCTAAATGTGTGTTTATGTTCAAATATCTGTTAAATATTTAATTTAACAGTTATCAGTTTCTTCAAAACAAGAATGACAATGCAAGCAGCAGTTTGACTGGAATTTTATATGCAAAATTCTTGCATCTTTTAGAAATAACTTTGTTTTATTTTGTTATTATTTGAAAAACATAGATATATTTCATTAGATGACACTTTAAAATTAAATATTATGAATTAGATAACTAATATAATTTTTGAGCTAGTGGCATTAATAAATATTCATTCTTAACAATTGTGTGATATATTTCATAACATGAAATTTTAAAATTAAATATGAAGAATAAGATAATCTGTGATCTAGCGGCATAAAAAAATATTTTTAACAATTATGTGTATCAGCCATTAGGATATATCTGAAATTTGTATAATGACTATTATAAGTTTGAAATCCATGCAAATGGCAAGTAACTCTGCTCAACGTTTAGTGAAGTTTGTCTATATCATAATAGTTTGAATGTATTAAAATACTGGAAAATTCAGCCTGGGCATTAAGAGTACAGCTTATTTAGGCACTGGGATTGGGGAAAATGGACCATTTACTTTAAAGATAAACAATTACATGTAATTAACAGACCAAATCACATCATTGCTGAATAATTACAGACATAATGGTATAGTTAGGCTTTTGCTGTATCATCTTATAATTGCATCTTTGTGAAAAACTGCCCCAGAACACAGAACTAGTACCAGATAGTGTAATATTGGGTATCTGGATAGGAGCTTCCATTGTTGGTTCTGCATTCTACTCAGCAGCTTTCTTCATCTTGGCTACAAAGTTGATACAGCTTCCTGATGATTTGTGATCCTTCCAAATACATGAACTCATTATGTTGTTAAATACAAAGCCAGCCATTGCTTCATTCTATCCTTTTCAACCACCCAAAATGGTTGATTTCTGTCCTTTCTGCCTTTATTAGAGTTATACATGAAGTGTCATGTTTAACTATTCATTCTCACTTTATCATATACTATGTCATACACCATAGAATTCATTGTATAGCATGACACAAAAGCCGATTAAAAAAAAATTAGCTATGATCTGTATTTTGTATCTATCACTGTTGGGCATTCTCCTTCAGAAAGTATTATGAGTTAGCAAGAGAGAGAAATATTCAACAGATTTGTTGGTTTTACAAAAAGTGCATTTTCCCTTTTATATATGTATGTATTGAATAAGCCGGTAACTTTATGCAGAAGTGCATCAGTTTCATCTCATTTTAATTCACTCAGTGGCATACGCATCAGACTTTCTACTTGATATTGGAAGCATTGCTGTTATCCGATACAAAATACATCACTTATAAATAAAATTATATCATGAAATATAGCTACAGGTGAGGTAATGTTTTACCTGTCCTATTGGACAGGTTATCATGCTGTCTATTTGTCCAACAATTCTTTCTATCATGGACAGAGAATTTATCACACCCTGCAACAGAATCTTCTGTTTACAGTTTATGACTGCACCCCTTTTCTTATCTTTTATTTTGATATATTTATTGTTTTCTTCTTAATTTGTTAATTTTACTTGCCCTTTTTTTTTAAAAACATCTTTCAGAGTTTTATTCTATCTCTACTTTCACTGTTCTATACTATTGTATAATAAACACTTCATGTGTGTGTTCAGTAAATTTTTACTCTCCTTATTTGTATTATTTTAATTGGAAATTTTAGCATTAATGGGGATAAATTGAAACTGTGAAGTGATAAAAGCAAGATTATGACATATTTAAAAATATATTTTGCAATACATATATTTTATTCAGTTACTGGGGAAAAGTGTTCATTTATCTTATAAAAAAAATAAATACAAATGATAGTTGTTATTTTTAAAATAATTTGATGTCAAGAATATAGATGAACCAAAAATAAATGATGTTCTTTTTCAAAACAAGATGAATTTTGACACACTTAAAGGGGAAAGTTAGCAAGACTAGTCAACATTGTTACATTTATTCAACATTTTTGTATTTCAAAAAACAAGAATCCCTTTTAGTGTATTTGGAAATGTACAGATATGGCTTTTAATAGAGCATTCACAAGTAATAATCAAAGATTATTTGTTTGATACTTCTAAAGATTGCTCATAATTCATTTTGCTAATATTACTTATAATATATTGATCCAGATAATATTAACAGAATTCTTCTCTGTTACAGTGTTAGCTTTAGATGTTAGTGAAAACATTTTTAACTCTTGGCTACAGTTAATTTTTTTTTTTTTTTTTTTTTGGGGGGGGGATTTTTAGGCCTTCCAGGCAGGACTGTTTGACAAGAATAAATGAAGTATGATATTATTTCTGCTTGCTGTTTAAAAAATATCACTACAATAATAGTGAATGATTTTTAATTTTATTATAATTTTTCAAAACAGATATCCTTATCTAAACAAAGGATTCAGTTAATGAGATAGTGTAAGCCCCATAAATATTGTCATTTCTGTTAACTGGCACAAATTTATTTAGTGACATCCTTACATATCCCCTTGAAATAATAGATTCAGCTAACTAAATTTCCTGTTTTACAAGTGACTGTTGAAACAATTATGCCATTAATTGAGGGCCCACTATGTGTGTGTAGCCAGGATAGAGGATATACTATTCTGGTAAACAAGCAAATAATATAGTATGTTGACATTAGGCAAGAATCTGGATTTATAGCAATATAGCAAGCTACTAATTCATTCCTTTTTTTATTATCACATTTGTACATATGCAGAGAGGGCAATTTTTATACAAATATTTCCATGGGATATTTTTTTAGAAAGCGATTCTGAGACATTCATAATATAGCAGTATTTCCCCTCCCTTACTAAACAGGTAAATCCATTGTGTCTTCATGTAAAATTTAATCCAGATATTCCCTTAAAATAGGACAGTCAATTTGAGACCTCTTGCAAAATATATTGAAGACAGTTTTAAATAGATTGAAGACAGTTTCTAGCTGGAAGAAATGCTATCTCTTACTCTGATATATTGGCCAGTTAGAAAGAGAAATAACTCATTCTGGAATGTATTGTTTAAAACTATTTATTATGTCCATAGTTTGATTGGTTAGTATTTATCAAGAGTACATTTCTTCATTGAATGTCAGTGTGAGTCTCTTGACACCAAGTTGAACATCTCATATTTCATGACAAAGCACTACTCATTTGACTGAAAGTGATCACACTTTGATTATTCAAGCAAATGGTTCCCTTCAACAGTATGCTGTCTTAATGCGGACCATCAAATTCATTTACAAAACAGTTAATTTAATTTTATTTTATTTATCAGGAAAAAACAGAATGATGAGAACTACAGAGAAAGTATTGTTATGTGTGTTTTTTTTAAGTAATGACTAACTTGAATATGCCTATATCTGGCATTTAGCTTAACCTGCTGGTGGAAAACATTCTTTTGACACAAAAATTTCAACCATAAATGGACATTGATAATCAACTAAAAATTATCTCACTCCTACTAATATACAATAAACACAAATTGTTTATAAACTATCAAAGTTAAAATATTGCAATACTCGGCAAGTCTGTTACTAAAGGTCTGCCATTCGTTCATTGGAATTTTTAGAGCTCATGAATATCAATATAAACTTTTGTTAGTCTGTAATTTAATGAACCAAACCTAGTGGTCCAGAATTTGTCTGGAATATTCTCATAATTAAACAAGGTCTGGAATTTCTCAACAGTCCACAATTGGCATACATAATTTGTGTAATTAGAAAGTTTATTTAAATTAATATTTATATGACATATACTTTTATTAGATTACTGCATAACATTTAAAGATGACATGAAAATGTTTCTAGGACATCTGAATGAGTACCAACCAATGTCAGCATTACCCAGGCAGTCGTCAAACCAATCCTATTGGACCAAGTTTATTGTACACATACATTCATTAAATAAGTAGTATAAAATCAAGACACAAACATGTTTTAAATTGCTTTGAAACATTAATTTATATTTTTAATAAACCATTTTTAATACTGCCTGTGATTTAATCTAAGTTTTTACTGTATAATTATTTTACACATACATATAGAATATATGTAAAAGTACATGCACAACTGTGTATTTATTCTAAATTAATCAAAAAATAAATTTAAGGGATTCCACATTTCGTGTCACTTGGTGATAAAATACTTAAATTTAAGTTTGATATAAAAATAAGTGTGGGTACAAATAAAAGTGTTAGGCTTTAAGAGTTGTCTAAATATATAGAGTACAGTTACAATTTTATATATAATGTGATCGGCAGTGAAACAGGAATGGAGTAACTATAATCCAGCTAGTAGGGTTAGAAACTGTAAGTTGCATTCGCCTGTCGAAAGATACAGTTTCTCTGTAGCCGGTAATACATAGAGCTGCTTCTGACAGGCATAATTATTTTTCCTCGGAGGGAAAAGGAACACTGCGTCGCACATCTAAGGTCATCCAATCAATGCTTACGTTACATGTTAATGTCGGCTACTTATAGACAAACATGGTGGTCAGGAGATAAGCAGGTTTTAGTAACGAGTGGCTCGTTTATTCAACTGCTGCAAAACAAACTGCTCAGTATTGTTATAGGAATGGAATTTGCATATGGATTAACTAGTTAGCAAAATTAAAATGCTTAAAGAACCGAAGAAGAAGGAGCCGTACTACTACGATCCTCGTGTTCGAAGGTAAGCGTCTGCTATGTGTTCATGAAAATTATGCGATTGTGCCGTTCTTCCGGGAATATGAAACTTCAAAATAGGGGTTCTTCCATACATACATTAATCTTTAGGTTATCAGTGGGATTAATATATTATATTTAGTAACTTTAATCAGAATTAAGTTTCATTCACAGCGTATCTATGTATTTTATACCGACTACTGTAAGTAAGATACATGTAATTAGATCAAATGGACCCCTTCCCCATACACTACAGTTTAGGGCTGTTAATCACTTCTTTTTTTTTTTATTTTTTAAATGTGTGCATTATTATAATTTATGTAAACATAAGATAGTTTAATTTTACAAAAATAAAGTACATGACTGTTAATCGTATAAAAAAATATGAATGTTTATATATATATTTTAATTTAGATAAATTTTAAGGCCTCCTTAAAGTTTAGTCATACTCGTGCATCAAAGATACAACATACAGTTTTAAACAGTCCTAACCAAACATAAATTACTCCTATGTTTAAAAATTTGCAAGATTATTCTTCAGAAAAAGTGCTGTTTAGTAAAATATTATTAATAATACAATATGAATATACAAAATTACAATGTACAAATAACTAGGGAACGTAAAATATTATTAATAAAATATGAATATATATATAAATGTACAAATACTAGGGAACGTATTATTATAACATCACTAGTGATAAGTAGTCATTTTCTCTCTGGCCTGCTTCAGAAAAGCTATTCATTGAAATTACAGTAAAAAATATGCCAGGGACATGGACAGATGGTAAGGGAAAAACTTTTTTAACACCTCTGATATATTTAGTAGTCTATGTTTGAACAAAAGTCATTTTAATTTTTTAAACTATAAATTTGAAAACTACCTACTTTATGCCTTAATTGTTTATTTAAAAACTAAGAGATATGCCTCCAGATGAATAATTACAGAAGACATACAGAGAAGTTTGTAGAAAGACAGGTATTTAAATTTTGGCTTACATATGACTTAGGCAAACCCTTAAGGCCAGCAAACTTATTAAACTATAAATTAAATTATGTATTTTTAAAATATACTCATCTGTCTATCATCACTTTTTTTTAATCTTCAGCTGTTAGTGTTACAGACTGTGGTGCTAGTGCCTTGCACACAAACAAAAAAGAAAAAGATACCCTGCATAGAACATTGTGCTAAACAGAAAAGTATCAGAGCTGTAATAAAATCTAAAGAAAATAATATAAAATATTTAGTAATTTAACTGTATATTTTCTTGAATTTGATGAAGTGATGGTAAGTGCAAAGAGATTTTGTTGACCATTAAATGTGCATATTGTAATTTGTAAATTACCTAGTTTTCTCAAGTCGTGGGCATCTGTGAATGCTTCTTGGGACAGATGGGTTGCTCTGTTGTAATAAGAGCTCATTACACAAATAGAGTCCCATTGAATGTATATTTTTGCCAAATTTAAAGGCTTTTTAAAATTTTATTTTAAAAAATAAATAAACAAATGACCAGAGACAACATGTGCTTTTTAAAATGAAAAGCAGCCACTTAAATAAAATAAATATCCACATGATAAATTTAATACAGTGGTACCTCGCATAACGAACGCCTGCGTGACTCGCAGAACAAAATTGTTTCACATAACGAACCGTACATTTCCCATGAAAAATGGCCGAATCCGGCCACTCGTGGCAGGGCATGTTTGTTCCCAGTTAATTGTCCTTTTTTCCTTGCTTTGATGAACGCCTAACATCTTACCTCATCAACACCTAACATCATATCCTGCTTTGGTGAGTGTCTTTACTAGCATTTTCCCCCATGAACACTGTCCTGTCTTCATTTTCCTCTAATTTCTTTGATTTTTCGCGGCAATGTGGAATGGATTGCACAATTTCCTGTAGAACTAGAAGTCAATGGGATATCGTGTTTCGCATAACGAACATACTGCTGGAACGAATTGTGTTCGTTATGCAAGGTACCACTGTAATCCACTTTTATATAAAACAAAACTTCATTCAAATTTATTAATTAGGTCCTCAGTGCCGTGCCTGTTTTTATTTATAGAGACAAAATTACGTGCTTTCTATATATATAGTAAGCAACATTTGAATAAGCAACATCTTTATTAGTTCTGGTTGGGGTTGAAGTGATTTTATTTTTAAATATATTTTATTACTATTATTATAAACATTTAGTCAGAATTTAAATAGTAGTATATTAATTTGTACAGTCTTAAGTCCTGTTAAGTGCCTTTGTTACATATGTCACAATTAAATATTTATTTTTAACCAGATATAATTTTGTTTGTATTTTCTTTATATTCTTTCAATTTAATATTCCCTTTATTTATTATAAAAAAAATTTTAATTCAGATTTCAAATAATAGGGTTTGGTTTGGGGATTGTGTGGGTGTTTTGTGTATGTGTCCATGTCATTAATTTAATAATACTAAATTAGTTGTTACTAATTCAAGAAAACAAAGATATTTACTCAAGTAATAATCTGTTGATCGCCAACAAGCTTCTCTATGGAATATATTTTATAAAATTTTTAAGTAATAAAATGTTTAAGTCTGTTGGATTTAAAACTCAGTAGTTTATAATAAAATAGATATTAATTATTATATGGACAGAACTTCAAATTATTGGCAGACACTATTATCAGATTATTAGTTTAATAAATACCACAATTTTGAATTTTCATTCTTTGCTCAGTTCTGAATTTGCATATGCTCAGTTTATTTTATTTACATTTTTTTAAAATACATTGCTTGCACTGAGTTTAAACTTTGTAATACTCAGTCTATTTATTGCTATTGCATTTACTTTCTACATATATAGATAGTGATGCATTTGTGCATGCGAGAGAGAGAGAGACAATAATAATTGATTGATATATTTAATGTAGCTTTTAAATTCATTAAAGATATGATAGTCTAAATTAGGTGGCTTGTTTGTGGTTGGCAATGTATGTATTATGTGATTGGCATAATTTGTTTTAGTTTAACAATATTCAGACATAGTAGGACCATCTTTTATCAGAAACAGCTCTGCTAATTAAATTATCTCATCCAATTAGTCCTCAATTCCGATGCAGTCGCACTTGAACTGCGCACCGTAGCAGGAAACCATTCCCGAAATAAATATACTGTGAGGTCTGGACGTAGACTCGCTTGCTCGTGGACGTTGGTGCGGATTTCCGGTTTATTTAATTTTACAAGTTGTTATAGCACCAAAATCGACATAAATGCCAGCTATCTCAAGTCAAAAGAAAGACGGGACAGCATAACTCCACTTTTATGCTATCGAGTTTTGTGGCGACAGCATTGATCACACAGTGTTGACGTATTTATACTATAACGCGGATAACCGCTTTTCTTGCAGTTGATCTGAGAGAAATAGTCTTATTTTTCAAGTTATTGCAAATACAAGTTGTGCTTGCGACACAGTACGTTAGGACCCAACAGTCATCCGCTGAGATGGTTTTTTTTTTTTTTTAAATCAAAGTTGACCCGTGTAACGTGAACTACGTCAGACACGCGTTACGGTGGTTTGTGTACGTGTGCACACATGAAACTAATGCAATCATTTAATTCCCATGGTTAACAGTCAGAGTGAAGTCATCCATAACGGAACAGAGTGAGCGCGCCAAAATCTACAGTTTCATCTTACTACTAGAGTTTCTTACTTAACTACTTCTCCATAGATCAGACTGCATTGACGTACGTTATATTGAGAGTTGCCTGTATCGAGTTTAATGACAATGACTTTACCACCGCCTCTACTGACAAGGTAAGGCACGTGCGAGACCGTACTCTTTTTCTTATATCACGACCCTTTCTTTAAATGCACAAGGTAAGGCACCCACTTTGCATTTGTTTTAAAGCATGCAGTACGTTGTCAGACAGAAAGGGGCGTTTTCGAAGGATTGAAGAGACTTTTTTTTGTTGCTTTGTTTTCAGGAGGGGGTGGTCTCCGCAGGTTAAAACGCTTACATATAGTGATGATTTCTGTTGCCTTGTATATTTTTGTGGTTGTTGATTTTAAAGTACATAATTGATTTTTTTAAATTGCATTTGCTTTTGGCTAGCAGAAAGTAAATTTAACAGTGTTGTTGTATGAATGGTTTGTAATATATATATGCCGAGTAAAGAGATCAGCAAGGATATTATGGCGGAAGCTTTTGCATACAGGCCTAATCATTTGAATAGATTGGAACAATGTTCCGTGTTTGCTTTTGATTGTTTGCTCAGCCACTAGTAATTAGTAACTGTCCTATAATTTATGAGCGTACATCTGTGTGAGAGATTTGAAACAAATTGTGTTACTTGTCATTTCAAATCTTAGCTCTGTTGCTGTTATCGAGCTCGGCCGAGTGGATTGTAACGAACTAAAACAAGAAAAATTTGAGTCACGTGTGATCAGTTTTAATGAAAATCCATGTACTATTTTTTTACAAGTCTAGTGCGTTTATTTAATCGGTGAGTAATTTCACTTGCAATAGAACTTGCTTGTCTGTCCCTCCTACCGTTCCAAGTTTTTTAAAAAGTGATAGTAACATTCCAGTACTCGCCCTATTTTTTTTTTAATCGAAACATTAGTTTTTATGTATTATTCACTTTAGAATCTACTGTATGCAGGTACCTTGCACAGCTGCAGTCATACTTTCACACTGTATTTTTCGTTTTAAAATAAGCACTTCGCTCTTAGAAATGGCAACAAAACTAAGTGCTTTAAGCATTTCGAAGATCAAACACACAAGTTCTCATATTTTTAATTCAAATTGAGGCCTAACATTATTTGCTTGTTTTTTTTTTTTTAAATAATTGATGTGAAGAGTGTTTTAAATGCTAAAACGTACCCTTGTCCTGTTGGTAATGATTAGGGTTTTTTTTTTACGTTCCGTGAAACGTGCATAAAGTCTTCCAGATCCAAAATGTATACTTGAAATATCTCCATTAAAAATTAGGCCTATATGTCTTGATAGGAAATGCTCATGTTTAACCGTAGTCTAGAAGCACAACTCGTCGTACTTGTCAAACCTTGTTGGTAAAAGTTATGCATCGATGCTTAATTTTTTTAGGACGTATGTACATTTTTCAAGCCGCGTGTTATGTGCTTAAAAATCAAAGTGTGTGAGTGGTTTATGCACATTTGCAACAAAAGAGGCCTCCATTGTCTGTATGGTTTGTATGTGTAATCAGAAGCATGTGCCTCGTTCGCTTTTCAAAGAGGTTTGTTTATCATCTTTGGTGTAAAATCGGAGATTGCTGAATGTTTTGTCTCTTGCAATTCGTCGAGAGTCGCTTTTAAGCGCCGACTTGACTGAAAGTAAAAGCAGCGGCCTACACAGAAAGAGGGCTTGGGGGGGGGGGAGAAACAGGGCTTCCAGTCACCGCCAAATAAATCTACTACAGATGCTGCGTCTAAATTTAGAAAGGAGGTTTAGCAGGTACTGACAAGTTAGTTGTCCCTTTTCCATGTGGGCCAGCAAAGTGATCTCTGTACTAGTTCCGAGTTGCTTGCGTTCATTGACAACATTACAAACCAAAGCTTTTCCGTAGAGACAAAAACGTACTACGTATGTGTAAAAACAGAAATGGGTGATTTTTTAAAATTTGTTTTCGGTGGTGAAGGTGACACATTCTGGCAAGATTTCAGTCTATTATTTTTGTTGAAATGCATCTCATTTACTATCAACATACCAATCCTTACATTTGCTGAAAGTTTTGATCAATTGATGCCCAAGTGTCTGAAAAGAAATATGTCTACATCACAATTTGAGCAGAAAAGACACATTTCAAAGCAAAATAATGAAAATTTACAGACAAAATCAAGTTTGTAATGGTATGCATTTTGTGCAAACAAAAAAAAAACATTTTTAATTGTTTTATTAAGAGAGCTGAAAAAATAATTATACTACGTAATGATACATTTCACTAAATATTTTTCTAAAAGTTATCAGCCAATTTTTTAACAGATGAAAACACATCATTCATAAATTAAAAGACATCGTTCATTTCATACATTATTAATGATTTGCAAAAGAAAATAAATAAATTTAAAAATCACAAATTCTAAACAAAAACCCAGAAGGGTGTATTAATTAATTGTAATTAACAATTGTGACATTCCTCCAAAGTTCATGCATTTCTATATTCTGAAAAATACAATTTCTTGCATATTTTCACATAAACCATTTAACAGGAGCAACAGCTTTGGGATTTTCAATATTAATTAACTTCACCACTAAAGTAAATCTCAGTGTGCAGCATAGTTAATGTATACTTATTACTATAGTATTAGTAATAATTATTGTCTATGAAGTATGATAAATTATATACAGCATCTTGTTCATTAATCTTTGTTAAGCTTTAACTCTGATTTTCATAACAGTATTGTTCACACTGACTTTTAGACTGGTATTATCAATATTAAAGAATACATGTATATTTTGATGGTGTCCTGATAATATAGTCTTGGGGTTTGTTTGTCATGGGGGTGGGGGGAGCTGGCACTCCCAAACGATATTATCTTTTATTTCCAGAAACCTTGCTCAAATTGCTTTTGGTTCAGCTGCAGGCAGTCACCTAAAAAGAAATGAGTAAACTTTTTTGAAAATGTTATATAAAAGAATTATGTAAAAGAAAGGAATAGAGAAAAAAATCTATCAAAGTTATGTTGTTCTGTTAGATGGCCAGATGTTTTTTTTTAATCACAAAGTTGGTGTTTTCATAACTAATGGCCTTCAGCATTCCAAATTGTCTCAAAAACATAATCAAAGACTTTTTTAAAAAGTATTTAAAAATGTTATACAAACAAAAAAGTATTAAGAAAAGAAAGTATAACAAAGAAATTATCAAAGTTATAAACTTTGTCATGTGGCTTTAAACAGAGAAATGTTGGTGTTGCTGTACTAACAGCCTTCAACATTCAAAATTGTCTCAGTAATGCCATCAAATGTTAAAAGCTCTTTAAAGTGTTACACTTGCAGAGGTGAAATAATTGTGAGGTTCTTGTAAATCACTATCCTTGTCTCAGAAGCTAGTAATATTTTTCGGTTGAGAATTTCAAACAGAATATCGCCTATATTTATTTATTCAGTTTATTTATAAAGTAAATACAAAAGGCGCTGATGTCATTCAATAATCTCATAATTTAAAATGCTTGTTGATTTCAATTTGACACATAATTTTAAAAAATTGCGAGATCTGAAATTAACATGAAAGCATAAAATTAAAACACTGATTATGTGTAACTAAGTCATACATTGCAAGTTTTATAGAAAATACTTCATAAATTATATGTATCCATTAAGCTGCTGACTAGTAAAGTAGTATTATTGTTGCAGCATTACTTATTTATCTGTGTATTTGTCAAAGAAAATGTATTAAAATAACAATTATATAACAAACTATGTAAATTTGGCATGACTTTATAGCTAAATAACTGCATGTTTCAATAGTAATTTTGATTAATGAATAACTCTATGACATTTTACTAAATAGTTCAAAAACCCTGTCCATTGAATCACAGGGTTAATCACTTGATTTTTTTTTTTTTTTACTCTTATATAGTTTGTGTTTGTCTATAATTATAATGTGAGTTATATGTACTAATTTAGCTCAAAGCCCTTATTATTCAGCAGTGGTATGTGCACTGTTGCCTAACCCTTTGACTTTCAGCTGTGCTTTTGAGCATGGTTCATAGGTCACTACACAGAGAGCTCTGTGCTTTTGATTTCAAACAGCAAAGATCATATGACTGAAGTCTTATCTATAGCAACACACATCATTGCAAATGAGGGCTGCCTTTGTTTATCTTTCACTTTTGTTTTTGGTCAAATTTCTTCTCTTTTTTTTGTCAAAGTTATGAAGTGTGACTTTCTCTAGCAGCCAAAATGGCTTCTAAGCAATTCAGTGCTGAGGAGGCAGCTCGATTTTTGATGGAATTGCCCGATGATGGTGATGTTAGTGATGAAGAAACTAGTGGTGATGAAGGGGATTATGTTGTGGAAGATATCAAGAACACTATTTCAGTGATTTTGAAGCACAATTAAGCACATCAACAGATAAGCATGGGCATGGTGTTGGTGAACGAAATTGTCAATCGTGAAGCAACTGTTGAGCAGCAGTTTGTGCATACTGATTCTTTTGATAGTCTTATTGATAAACAGTATCCTGTTTATTATGGTAAGCAAATACTAAGCATGGACTAATAAGAGATTTTACAACTTGACGTTCAAATGAGTTCTTTGATCTGCTGTTTCCTGCCAATTTGGTGACTCGTAGCACAGCAAACCAATCTTTATGCTAATCAGATGAAAAATGCTTCTGGTGCTGTTGAGTGGGATAATGACACTACTGAGGAAGAAGTTAGAGCATTCATTGGTATGCTTGCTCTATTTTATAGGAATGAATTCATAGGCTTCCTTCAATGAATTGCTATTTCTCCAGCAACTGGGTGATTTCGATACCACAGTCTGCATGTGTCTTCACAAGGAGGAGGTGGTGGCATCTGTGGTCTTATTTGGCAGATAAATAATCAAGAAGACAGGCCTAGGCATTGGATGACTGGGCATAATATACTGTGAAAAATTAGGCCTATGTTCACCATGCTAAGTAAACAATTTCAAGAAAATTCTATATTGGCCAAAATGTTCTATGGATGAAATGATGGTGATGGGAAAAGGAATAAACCCAGTAAAGCAATACCTTCCCAAGAAGCCTGTCAAAAGAGGTAGATATAGACTGGTAAAGTAGAAGGTACAGTGGAACACAGGTTGGCATTCCGTGTTGAGACAGACCTTTGTGAACTCCATCTGCCACCTTGAAAAAACCATGTCCTCAATATATTGACAATTTTTTTACCTCCCTGCCATTGTCTCCCCATCTGGAATCCATAGGAATCAGCTGTGTTGGAACAATTGGGTCAACACAGCAAAATACCCACCTGTGCTGAAGAATCCATTCCTCATCAATGCCTGCAACATTGTGAATTCCACACCACTGTTGTTGGTTCTTAAATCATCACAGTCTGGAAAGATAATAAGGTTGTCTCTTTTATCACAAATATCCACCCTTCACATGACAACTCCACAGTGAAAAGAGGGAAAGGGTGCGATGGATCTGACATAATTGTACAGTCTCCATTATGTGTGAATGACTAACAGAAACTTGGGACCCATTGACCGTTCTGACCAGATGAGGCTGGCCTATGGAATTGACAGGAAATCCAAGATTTGGTGACTAAATTTATTTTTAATTTTATTCCTGCTGGACGTAACCATGGTGAACAGTTTTATTGATTTTATTTACTCTCAGTGGTTTGAGAATCTTCTCTCTCCAAGAAATGAATTGTCAGTGGCATATCTGCTTTTCAGACCATTCATTATTGACGGACTTGTTGGGAGGTTTATCTGTCGTCATATGACTGGGTCCATGCCAGCACCTACCCCACCCATCGAGAAGACAGGGACATGAATCGGTCAGTCTGGTAAGATGGGTGTGATGCCCAATGGACATTGTGTTCACCGTGATCTGGGAGTTCATGGAAAGTGGCGGTGTGAGTCCACTTTCGGATATGTTGTCTGTCATGTGAGGCTGTGCAGGAATGGATATCATGACAGATACCACCAGAATATGTTTGCTGCACCTAGAGTGAGTAAAAACATTACTGGTTTCTTGTTCTGCTTGAGAATACATTTGATTGTCAGTGTCAGCATGTTATGTATTTGTGATGATTCAGGCATATGCCAGAACAGAAGAATATATGCATTAGAACTAAATTGTGTTTTATTTTACTAAAATAAATACTACTGTATTTTTGTGTAATGGGGGGGTGGTGGTGGTGTTTGACAATTTATACTATTTTTAATTGGTTTTTTCCCCCCCTCAGCAAGCAGGAAAAAGTGTAGATTATCTCCCTTGTTATGCAGTTTCCTTTTGAAGCAAATAATTATTACTGATTGAATCTCCATTCTCTTCCCTACAAGAATAAATATACTTTGCCTACATCAGTTTACTACGTTGATTATTATTTAATAAATTCAGAGATAACTGATTTTTTTTCCAAAATTAATTAAATAGTTACAGAACTTCAGAAGTCAAAGGATTAAGTCTGTCACACTAAATAGCTCATCCAGAGATTTAAAAAATATCCATAGATTTGAACATTGAGTTGACACTTTTGAATCTGTACAGTTTAGGTTATCACTAAACTGCCTGTGCACCCACCTCATTATCAAACATGGAAGTTTAAATACATCTGACCTATACATTTCACATTAGAATTTATTGAAGAGGTGTTAGCACTGCCCCATTCCATGTATATTTGTGTATAGCGAATAAGCCACTTTTCTTAACAATATTCATAAAATTCATAAAACACTAAAGATCTGTTTTTGTTGTTTTACAATTCGGTAGTGGTTTGTGTTAAATGTGTTGACCCTGTGCACTGTATTTGTTTCATTTGTAACTAAATCATTTCCTGTGTTATTTTTGTAAGCTTTGGTGGCATGTGTGCTATGTCACAACTGGGGAGTCACATTTGGCTGTTCCTGTGTATCTCCCAAGGGAGTGGACAGCTCATAACGTGCCAGTAATACATCGTCTATAATATGTTACAAAATACACAAGACAGACACCATTGATGTTTGGGGGGGGGGGGGCCTGATTTATTCTTTCATGCAAAGGAATATTTTATTGGCTGTGTGTGCGAATATGATGGTAGTAAATATTGGACAAACAGACAAACGGAACGGAACAATATAAATACAAACTCTTTTGCCCCTCTCAAAAACTGAATGAGTTTTTAGAAAGGGAGAATTAGGTTTTATTAACCTAATGGGAAGTTTCTCTTTCACACAGTGGTTAAGTCAATCATACGCCTTTCCAATGTTATACACTCTATGGGGTTGGGGGGATGAAAATGATGAAATTCAAAAAGGTGAAAATAAAAGTAAATATACAATTCTTATGCACTAAATCACACTGCTAACATGAACAACAATTCATACGCGAAATTGGCGTGGATTTACCACTGTATTAAAGTTCACATTACATATAAATAACAACAATAATGAATATCAGTCCGACAAGAATGCAATTAAATGTTCTTATTCTTAAATCAGCTATAAAGTTCTATGTGCGCTTTTGCCTTCTATAACTACTCACTTAGTACTGTCATTGTTCAAAGATCAATGACACATCATTGCATCACTCATTAGGATGCTTTGAAGAGAAAATGACACATCATGGCATCACTTAACAGTGGTGACCTGCAGATCAAGGTGCTGTATCTCAGATTTCCTGTGTGTGGGTAGATCTGCATTTTGGCCTGTTGCCAACCTTGGTAATTATCACTGATTTCTCTGGTCACCATGAAGACAGGATGTCCGTCATTACCAAATGGTTCGTCTAGTGAAGTGTGTACTAGTCTATGGATGTAATACCTCTTGGATCTGTAGGACTCCAAAATTATCCCTCCAACCACTGCATAGAACTTTCGAAACAAAGCTCAGACAGAGAGATGAAATGATTCGTCTGTCATTAATTGTATGCAACTGTCCTGAAGGTTGAGCTTTTCATTTCTCCACAATGTATTAAACAAGTTACCTCGATGTTTTAATACTTGGCGATCAACGGATGAAGAAACGGGCAGAGAGATACTCCCAACTCTCCTTAGTAAAATTTCCATATACGAAGTTTCACCACAAAATGAAGTTAATGTCCGTCCTTATGTACAATTCCCATTATCATCATGAAAATTCTAATCTCTCCTCCTCCCTTATATCCTTATCCTAAGAGTTTCAGAAGGTTCTAGAAGCTTTGCACCTCGTGATTTTAATTTACTGATGCACATGCTTTATCTGCATGCATTTCATTAGCTAAAGCAAAATCTACTGCGCATTAACTAATAATTCCTATTTGTCTCGTAGACAAGCATCATCCATACATATATGCTCTTGAATATTCTGCATTCATCCAAGATATGTATAATTCTCCTTATATATTTTATGTATATCAATATGCATAATACATCTTAATTATTAGCAAGTTAATTTTTCTTTTCTATTAATTTTATATTCATTTATTTTTCACAGATAGATGTACTGACAATTAGGCAGGTGGGTAGGTACATTAGGTAGATATGTATTTATTTTAATTTATAACAAAATGAAATTATGTTATTTTGTTATGCTAAGTCCAATCTTTACTATCAGAAAAATGTTGCAGAAATATTTTTATATATAAAATTTGTAATGTTTACTGCGCATTTGTTTTCATTTTTACTATTTTAGTTCCATAATAATAATTACTGATTTTTAAAAAATCTCTTTCAATAAATTACATTCAGAAAGGAATTAGGTTGCTAAAAATTTAATGCTAGCTATAGTGTACATTATGATTATCTGTCCTAAAAGATCAAACGCACATACAAATACAAGGGCTGCATTAAAGTTATTTAAATTGTCAATAAATAATATATAGAATTGAAATTAGTCATTTCAGCAAAAAATAAATTACAGACTAAAGAAATGCTGTAATGATCCTAGTCTCATTGTCAGGATGGAAAACAAAGAACTACTAAGAGTAAGACTGTAAGAGAGCCATTCAGTAAATTTAACTTCAGACTGCAGCTGATCTACATCCCTTGCTCCCCATTTTCTTTATCTTTTGGGCTGCTACACATACTTTTTTCTCTCCATACATTTTTTCTATCCAGTCTTAAAAGTTTTTCCACGAGGTAGTCACTGTTCTGAATTATTGCTCCAGAATTTAATGGGAATAAACAAAGAGACTATGACTGATGTAATGAGAAGTCTAAATATACATCTCTACTTCAGTCATTCAGTCATTATATGTACAATGGTGAAACAACCTCAATTAATTATAAATTTTGAGTGTGTTGTGTGTGCAAGCATGTATCATTGTATGTATGTGTGTGTGTTGTTATCTGTTAAATCTGCATATGTATGGATTTTCATTGGGGGGAGAATCTTGCCTCTTACTCAGTCTTAGTCTGTGATTGGTAAAATGGTACCAGATTCTAAATCTTTGAATAGGGGTTTAACAACCTTTTTTTTTTTTTAATAATTTATTTTAATAAAAACGAGATTTATGTCAGAGTTAAAATTATAACTTTTGTCTTATTTAAGCAATGGTTCTTTCCGAAAATTATATAATAATAAAAAGTAGTTTTGCTAATAATAATAATAAATGAGTATATTTTATTATGAAAATCTATATACTATTGTACTTTATTAGGTAGACACTAATACTAGTACTAGTAGTAGTAATAGGTTTTGACTAGCCAATTAAGGAGTAGAAGTTTAAAGATAAAAATTTTACATCTCTGTTCTATTTGATTTATTTTAAGTTTTAAAAATTGTTATAAAACTTATAATTTATATATAATATTACCTTTGGTTTTGTTTATGTAGTTGATTAACAATAGTATAAATAAATTGCATGTACTTATGACCAGTATTGCAGAATAAAAATAAGATAGTTATTGAGAAGGTTAATTTTAGAAACAGTCTGTCAGGGTAAATGTTTTTATACTGTTTCAAGTGGATCCATCAACCTTTTAAAAAATTTTTTAAAAAAAACGAATCTCCACCCCATACCACCCCAAACATTTTTTTCTTTCATCATCTGGTAAGAAATATTTCCTGTTCATGCAGTGAATGTGATACCATCATAATGTAAAGTTGAGGTTGCAGCCCGGCATTTCAGTTGGTTTATAAAATCTATGAATCTTCATTATATGTAAGTATACAGCCAGCTGCTGATCTTAGAGATAAAGTTTTATTCGTTTACCATTTTATTAAAACTCACTTCTTTCCAGACTAAATTTACCATGTGCAAAAGTATAGTAGTATTTCTTCTTAAGGAGGAACGTTAAAAATGAATAGTTGTCCTTTTTATTTTTATATGGTGTGTGTGTGATTTAAAGTGGCTGTTACAAAAAGTGTTAGCCAGATTACCTTAGAAATCAAATAGTCATGTTTTTTTATGAGGATTTCAGATAATACTTGAATTTCTGCCAATCATTGATTTGCTGCTGGTTAATCATTTCATATTAGAACTGCCTGAATGTGTAATTTGGCTTGTGTCCTCTTCCTCCAATGTTGTTAGCCATTTTGTAAATTCTTGCACATAAAAAAGCATAAAATGCATTGATTTGTAATTTGCCTTTCCTGTTGAAATGAACATAAAGAAATAGACTTGCTCACAAATCAATGACATAACCTCTCTGTTTAGCTGTGTCTTAAAATCAGACTGGTGCTAAAAATGAATTTTGTCCAGTTTCTTAACTGAAGTGAGAATAGTACTTATGAAATATTGTATGTGTAAACTGAATTTCAGATTAATCAGTCTGCTTTCACAAAGAAAGCTGTTTTCATAAAATTATTTTTCGTGCCCAGTTGATTACATAATTTTATGCGGTATTACTGATGATGATAATAATAAATTGACATTTTGCAGCTTCTAGGTCAAGCCAAGACTTGAGATAGAGAGCAGTCAATAACTGATCAATTTTCCTCTTTGTTCATATTACCCCATCTTCCATTGTTTTCTGACAGTGCTTTTACATTTAACTAATGTAGAAGTATTTATATGTGTGTATGTGTATTTCTTAATGCACATATATTGTAAATTTATAGCTATATTACTATTAGTGTGTACCTATAAAAGTATAATATTTAGCAGCCCCTTAAAATCCTGTTGTAAATAGTTTTCAAAAGAGTACATGATACCAGAGTTCCTGCTCTGTTCAATACTCGTGACATTTAAAAATGTCACTCACTGTGCATTGAATCTTTCTTTGTACACATCCATATTTCCTTGCAGGCCTGCTGTTTTCTAATTCTACACTGGCAAAAGAACATATTTTACTTTTCTAGAAAGAGTTAATTGTTCTTCCTCTGTTTGCAGAGAACCACGGAAAATCGTACTGAAAAAGGGCTCCACTGGGCTTGGATTCAACATTGTAGGAGGAGAAAACGAGGAAGGGATCTTTGTGTCTTTTATTTTGGCTGGTGGACCAGCAGACCTCAGTGGAGAGCTTCGCAGAGGCGACAAAATTTTGTCTGTAAGTTGTTTTCCTGCTAAAGTTACTGATTTTAAATGGCTGAATTACATATGCAGTATTCCAGTGTGCAGTAAATATGTTTAAATGGTACGTGTAGGAAATAATCTCAAGGACTTATAAGATTGAGAATTTTCTAATGACTCTGGATTTCAACCTGTTTAATAAGACCATTAATATCATATTCAATTTTGAAATAAATCCTAATCCAAAATTTATTTAGATTTTTTGTTTGTTTTGAAAGAATTTAATAATACTTTATTTTACTTGCTGTTTTTGATGGTTATTACAGTTATTATCATACTGTCTTGTTTTAATTTTGCTTGATATAAATTTAATTTACAGTTATCACAGAATTTAAAACTCTTAAAAATGTCATCATACATTTTCAACATTTTATTGGTTTTTATTAGTTACGATTGCATCTTTATATCAGGGTGGGGTAATTGTTGTTTTGGATTTGTTTTGTTTGTTTTATTCATTTTGGCAGGTTTCTTTTATTCTTCCTCTTGAAATCACAAATTGAATTATTTTGTGCTTATGTGAAAAAATCTTATAAAGTTGGAGGTTAAGATGTGCACAATTACATATATTCATATCTAACAGTAAAACTGCATTGCTGCCACTGTAGTGTGTGTGTTTTTGTTTTTTTAAATTAACTATATTCATCAACTCTGATTTTAGAAAATCAAATTTTAATTGATTTCAGATTTCTTTTTAAAATACAACTTCCTAATGATTTTTATTGAATTGATATATGTGCAAACTATTCACTTAGATAAAAACGGTCATTCAACTAAGAGGTGAATTAATTTAGTATACACATCCAGCTTTAAAATTCTGCTGCAAATATTCGTTTTTGAATGCAGAATTGTCTTTTTAAGAGAAATGTGGAAAATTTGTGGTCATAGCTACCCAAGTTTAAAAATGGTTCGAGTTTTGTAGAACAATTAATTATTTATGCTTAAAGATATATGAAGCTGAGTACTGCTAACTGTTGTAAAACTTCAGCCTGAAGTAATGTACTGCAAGATTAGCCAAGTATTTCTAGCAATTGCAAGACTTCAGCCCATTGTAAAACATTTAGCTTATCATTGTCTAAAGAGTAGAGTTTTATGTTACCCTTATAATCTGCCAAGTGAGAGACATGTTCGTCTTGAGAGAATTATTAATAACTATAAATTAAGATTCTCGATCTCTTGTAATTAGTTATGTGTTATTAATTAATAAATAATAACCCTAATGAGTGAAGGGTGCCCAGAGGTGAAGTATTGCAGAATATAATTTACATCCCATTCAACTTTGAAATTATCTGTCCTTAATTAAAAAGAAATTAAAATCACTAAAAGTGGGAGAATATCTGGAAATATTAGGTAACAGAATTTTGAAAATATTATTATAGTTTATAAGTTTACTGTTATATACCTAATAGTCATGGCAATATTTTGTGCCTGTTTATTTCACTTTTATATCACACCTTGTACATGTCTAACTGTGTAATCTTTAATAGACTTTTTTGCTTGTGTGTTTTGCCATTGTTTTGTTCATTGAACCATCTAATTAGGTTCAGTTTTGATTTAGACATGATTACAATCTCTATTATTGTATTAATATTGTTTCTCTTATTTCACTTAAATGTCTTTGATACACTTTATATATATACATTTATATATAATTGAAACACCTCTATTAAAAATATAGAAGTGATCACTGATTTTTGTTTGCCAATATACTCACTTTGTGTTTGCACCCATGATTAATGCATTCGCTTCTTCTAAGTATATCTTTCTCAAATACTATCTAAAGTTCTAAACAAATCACAGGCAGTGCAAAGATTGACAGCCGAGAGGGCCAGCTTGGTTACTGATCTTATGATCATTATTCACTGTCTTGGAACTAGGGGTTATATATCTGTAGCATTTTCCAGTGTGTGTCCATAAATTCCTTGTGCACTTTCACAGAAAACTCAGTAACTTGTGATATTAAAAAACAAACTGTAAAATGCATTGGAAAGGTAATTTATTTTAATTTTAGCACATTTAATCACTATTATTTCTGCTTTTCAGAGTGCATAATTAATTTTATGTGCTCTTCTATTGAAGCCATTCATTATAGATTAAATTATCTGAAAACAAACAAAATTAGATTAAATAAACAAACTGATTTTTAAAAAAAGAATCCATTACCTTTTTCATGCATTATTGAGGCTGTTTATCTTGTGTAGAACACTCTAAGTTATTAAAATTTTAAGTGCACATTGTCTTTATTGTTGGGGGGGGGGGTAAAAACTTTTCCTTGTAATTAAAATATTTGCATTTGTACTCAGTATTGCATGTTTATTGTTTTAGTCATGATTTATGCATCCCGGCCTTAGGTTAGTCTTAAGTAGTAAAAGTAATTATATATTATAGCTAGTAGTACTTAGTTTTATTATATCAGGCTTTAGTTGGAATAGCCAGTAATACTTGGTTTCATTGCATTCATTAGACTGAAGTCTTGCAGTAGCTAGAAATACTTGGCTAATCTTGCAGTAGCCAGCATTGTAGTAAATTACTTTAGGATGAAGTTTTACAAAAGTTAGTAGTCTTAGCTTCATATATCTAAAAGCATAAATGTTGTTCTACACAAATTTTAAATCTATAGACGCCAACAACAAATCATTTTTCTTTAAGAACCACCCAATTCCATCCACCTTGTATTCACAAATGAATGATGTCTCATTAATACTCATTGAATTCAATTGGTTATAATATGATCCAAGAGCATTATGAAGTGAAAGAAATTGGATAATTCCAGAAATTGGAAGATACATTTCAGACCGATTGATAAAAATTGTTTTATATAAAATATGATAATAGATGCTTAGGTATTTTAAAATGAAAATACATGAGGGTTGGGGACAACAAAACAACCTTGGTTGTTTTTTTAAAGTAGTTTTAATTTTGCTACTTTTATTTATTGAATGAGCTTATCTTATTTATATACAGGGTGTTCCAAAAAGTTCTGGTATAACATTATACATCTGAAGTTATTAAAGTTTTAAACTGCGCACAATTTAATCAGAGTAATGTGTACTTTTATCTCTTTGAATTCTACACACACAAAAATTATCTTTAAAGCCTTTGGGTTCTGAAGCAACATATTGCAACCATTAAATCCTGTCTTACAGTTAATTTTTTTAAGTTTGTATGTGATTGTGTATGCTTCCCATTTATTCTTATTACAAATGCAAGAGTGAAGAATATTCAACAAAAAAGAAGAAAAAAAGCAGTTTGCTATATCCAAGTAGACAGATGTTACAGTCTGTAAGTTATTATCCTGAAGCTTGATATTTGCTACTAACTGTATTCAGTATTTGTAATAATAGTTTACTGATGAAACAGTTATGGAAAGTTTACACAAAAATTACGGCATATCCAGCACACGTGTATTTATTAGAATTTATAACCTGTAATTTCAAATTCATTATTTATTTGCATTTACTCTCTGTTGATAATATTATCATCTTTGCAACTATTATAAACAGTTGATTTTTAAAAATAATTTTCATAATTTATTATTGAGGATTTTTTAAAATTCAAATATTACATATGCATCTGATTTTATTTTTTGGGAATTTGTTAGTTATAAACTTATATATTTTAATGGTTTATAATAATTAATATGTATTTTTTAAAATAGCAATTGTTGTAAAAGAGATTCAAAACTTCTTTTATTTGGAAAAATAAAAATCTGCTCCCTGGCTTGATTCTTGTGTCCAGGTTAATGGGACAGACTTGAGAACAGCAACTCATGAAGAAGCTGCCCAGGCTCTAAAGCGAGCTGGAGATACTGTGGACATTGTGGCTCAGTACAAGCCAGAAGGTATTGAATTTTGCCATATTAAGTTGCACTCAACATAAGTTATAGATTAAAAAATGTATCCATGTAAGAAACTTTTAATGAAAATTTATCAAGAAATTTTCACAACACTGTCATTACCACATCTAAGTAGGTACTGTAAATATCTGTTGTGAGATTTTAATGATATAAATTTCAATTTTTGTTAATGTGTTCAGCATTTTTTATTTTATTTTAAAAGGCAGTTAGAAATCCTTTGCAACTCTTTTTTGGTGTGTGCCGTTTAATATAGTGTATTATTTTAAGGGTTAATTGTTCAGCTTTAACTGTCTCCGAAAATTGTTTATGCAATTGATTCATTGCATTATATTTCACAATAATACAGCATGATAAAACCTAAGCTGTTTTAATTATTTTTTTTGTAGAAAGTTTAGACACTAATAGTTAAACCTTCAAGTTCTCAAGAGGATATGATATATTTGTAGTATGAAAACTTTTCTAGACATTGGTAGTTAAACCCTCAAGTTCTCAAGAAGATATATGTATATTGTTTGAAAACTTTTCTTGTGTAAATAATCAAACTTTTCCCAAATGTTGCAGTCATCTCACCCCAAAAAGTACATTGGTACACTGAAGATGCATATTACCAGTAACATTTTGGGTATTAACTCTTTCCATGATGACCATTATTTATAGAGCAACTTTCACAATGATGCACATTTAGATCAAAGCAGCTTCCTATTGATCAGTCAGTTTGCTTAGATCTGACAGCCTACACATGGTGTGGTTTTATGAAATGAGTGCAAAAATGTTATATCATTTTTTAACTGTTATATCACCCACAAAACGAGTCCTAATCAATTTATTTTTAAAGTTGCTCGAAAATAATTCAAAAATCTATTTTAAAAATATCTTTCAATGAAATAGAAAACCAATGATACATTTTTTTAGATCTAAAAACTGATAAGTAAGAATAAAATATTTTTGTATTCCTTATTAAAATCTATTAAAATGTATTCAGAAAGTGTTGTGCTCACCCCAAAATTGTGGATTTGTTGTTTTGATGATGAAACTGATTAACAGCTAAGTCTGCACATTCAAGAACAAACATACATACAAATACAGCACAATCTAGCATAGACCTTAGCAGTCCGTTAACATAATACATAATGGAGTTATGGAGTTCATGGATATCATCATGGAAATGAGAATAGAGTTTCTGAGAAATAATAAAAGTCAGTCCACATAACCTTTTTAAAGATGGCAGCTGGCACTGCCACTGTTCACAATCTCATGGTTTGCAACAAGTCACTGTCTTTCTCATTCAGGTGACGTCCTCATGTGTACCTTCTAGGCATGTTACACAACTGTTTCAGAATCCTCGATGTGCTCACAAAGCAGCACACCATAGAGAATCATCCTGAATTTCACATGCGCTATCAAGCACAGCAGGAGGAATGTTCTTAAATTTTTGTGTGTAGTACTCAACACACCATGAGGAACCTTAAAATAATCTTCTTGAATTTTCTAGACCAAACTCAAGCCACCCTTTCCACTGTGTTGGCTCTTGAACAGAATTCACAGGAATCAACTTACAGCAACATGTTTTACTGATAAGTTGACAACAGCACTGGATTCACACACCAACGTGACCAATCAATTACAGTAGTCACTTCTGCCTGAAGCAAATGAAAAAATTTCTCTTAAGCTAAAGATCACCATCATGACCGGACTCAAGTTATGTTCAAATTCAAATTGATTAAAGTTGAGTACTTCTTCAACAAAGAAATTTTCAGTCCATCCCCATTGGATGAGTTTGTTATGTACAAGTGTGAAACTATTAGTCAGAAAAACTACTCATCCATTTGGAACTGGTTTGGAATGCATCAGCGATTTTCTAGCCTATTCTCAACTGAAGTTGTTTACTCCACCTCTGACAAAAAAAATCCATCAATAAAGAGTGCTCAAGATCTTGTTTCTTTGACAATTTAACAATTTATATAATAGTTAAATTTAGAAAAACGGATAGACACATTTACTCCGCCACACATTCCTTGCATAAATTAATGTTACAATGAGCATGGCCAAATATCGTATCCTTGCAGACTTGTTCCTTGAGATGATATCGGCAGCTGTTTCTCTTGGGCATCTTGATGTTGACATGAACTCACACATTTTCATCATAGCAGGACAACACTCTCACAACTTCAGGATGGCATCATTTTCTGGCACTGAATCCAGCAATGAGTTGAGTGGCGAGTTCACAATAAAGATGAGAAAAACGTTTGCATCAGTGGACTGCAGTTGAAGTCTGGTCATAAAGTATGAAAGTATTTATGATGGCAGAATTTACTAGAAACCCAAAAAATTATTTCCAAGTCTTCTTGGAATTCCACCCACAGTCGTACTTCATTCTCTTCTGGTCATGAATGTTCACCCCATTTATGTGAGCAATGTAGTCAAAGAGGACTTGCAGTTGGAGAACATGTTGACGAGCACCATTGTGACCAATGCATTGGTAATCTTGTTGCATGGAAGTTGGGTCACTGAAGGTTGACTGGATGGCCATTTGTTTTTTATCCTGCCACACCAGTTGATCAGATTACTGTTTCTTTCCTTAGAATTTTGCTTTCAGCTCGTTGTAGATTTGGCACCCATTTTAACTCTTGTGGAAAACCTTTTCTCTGGTGTCTTATAGTTACACAGGCATACAGCCCTCTCTCTAGCAAATCTTCCATAAATCTGGGAGATGTAAGAAAGTTGTTGGAAAAAATACTGTGCCTGAAGTCTAAATCTGCTGACAGCTTTGTGACAACATAATGACCAATTCCATTAGGCATTGGCTGGTGATTTTCATAGCCAAGGTTAAATTTTGATTTTGCACAAATATGCAGATTCACTGTTGCAGAGCATCCACACTTTGATACCATGCTTGACTGGTTTTCTTGGCATATGCTGTAGATGCACAAGACACCCAGTAAAACGAATCATTGATTCATCTATTGCCAAATGACACCCAGTTGTAAATGTAGCAGCAGATGCCAGTATCCATTACTCCTTTCACTTTGTATAAGTAAAGTCCGGATCTCCTCTGATTGGCTCTGCCTATCTGTCACTGGTGTGAAGGTATGAAGTCAAGCTGGTAAAATGATTTCTGGCAAAGATCAATTTTATGCCAACATTGCCGATGAAAGGATCTGCAGACTAGTATAGATCATACTCTGGTAACTGAGACAGGCCCATCAAAATATTTCATGCAATATATGCTTTCATCTCGGCAGCTTTCATAGTTTGCACAAGTACGGGCACCTTGTCATGTGTATCTATTGGTATTACAGACAATGTCAGCACTTCAGGAAATAACAGAAAAATAATCCACTGCCATTGCAGGCAAAACATCAAATCCATCTGGAAACACAGCTCCTGTACTAGTTGAATTAAAATCATTACAATAAATGGTGTATGAACTATGAAGATGTTAGTCCATTCATTGTCAGCTTGAATCAGCAGGTCTTGGTCTACTTCTATATTGGAGTCTAGCTCACTGCTATCGCTGTCCTGATTAAAAACAATATCACTTTCATTCTCACTATCATCTGCATTTAAATCATTATCTGCCTGCATCTGAAACCCATAAAATGATCTCACTGGACTGAAGAAAAATCGATGGAACTGAACACTTGACATCGCTTAATTCACAACTGCTATGACGTATCTGCCATTTCTGATCAGCGCTTTGGAACAAATGAGGCCAGCATGGGTAAAATCTTTTCTTTTTTAAATTTTTTTTAGCAATGCTGGTTGACATCATAAAATGATTTTAAAATTTAAGTTCGATTCACTTCAAAATAGCCTCATTTTGTTTTTAAAATATGTCTGCTTTTGAACATAGATGCGCTTAGACACACTTATGTCATTAAGAGTAGTGTGCTCAGATGCTCTTCTGTAATCTACAGTGCAGTGCAAAATGCGTTTCCATCAGAGAATGGGTTAAATAACTTCATTATATTGCTAAAACTGCATTAAATTGCTATTATCAATACTATTTTAAAATTTATTGCCAAGTTAACCAAAGTGTAATCCATGAAGAATACTGGCTAAATCACATCTTGTAAGAGAAAAAAAATTAATGTAGTTTTTAAATTTTTATTTTAAATTAGAATAGATATGAAATTAAAATTGTTTGTCCTTTAGAGTGTGCACATCCTCAGAGGTAGTGCAGTATAAGAAATAGTTTGAATAAACTAAATATTATAAATTGTTAAAATATAATTACAGCAAGTTCTATCACACATTTCAGTTCACATGATCTAATATTTAGTTATTTTAATTTCATTTACATATACTGCCTGATACGTTGATCTGAGAGTGAGTGCAAGATCTACATTTTTACTCCCTTAGCTCCTAATCTTGCTGCATCCTTTTTAATTCTAAGCTATAATTTTTTTGTTATATAATGTTGTGGAAATTACTTTTTTTATAAATCAGGTAAATTCTTACAATTAACAAAATATGCAATGAGTGTTGTCCTGCTTGTTGGCTTCTTTGATATTTTATTTCCTGTATTTTAAATCAGTATGCGCAATCTGAATTGGACTAAATTTATTGTCAGTCTAAACCAGCTATTCTTAACCTTGTTGGATGTGAACCCCACCAGTTTCATATGCACATTCACCGAACCCCTCTTTATTGTCATCACAAAGTATATGAGTTGGGTGTGTGTCTTGACCTCCCTCCGAACCCCTGAGACTGACTCACCGAACCTCTAGGGTTCGATCGAACCCAGGTTAAGAACCACCGGTCTAAACCCTTCATAGATTATTGAGCTGTGTTTCATGTGTGTGGATTTACTACAAAATTAACAAGTTCACCGTATGTTTTTGATTTCCTAATTTAAAGTTTGGTAGAAATATTTTATTTCCTTTAGAGTACAATCGGTTTGAGGCAAAGATTCAAGATCTTCGTGAGCAGATGATGAATACTAGTACAGGCAGTTTGCGGACCACACAGAAACGCACGCTTTATGTCAGGTACTTTTTGGCAAGAAGGTTATTAAAAAGAAATGTAAATTTTGTTTTTAAAAAATATATATATTATTTTTTGTATACTTTACCTCTCACTTAGGAGGCTTACAAGCATTGAGGATAAGAAATGAAACTGTTTTGGTTTTTTGGTAGTTTAAAAATGTAAAAAAATATATTCTTTATTGTGCTAAAATCATTATAACAAACGAGTGTATTAACCCAGAGACTTGCTGTTGATTACAACCATTTGCACAATAGATGAAAGGAAAAGTAGTGCTGCTGAAATAAACACATTTGCATGATGACACTAACCAATCATAAAAGTTTCTTATTTGTTTAAAAACAAAGCAAGATGATGTGTCTCAGTCATACACACACATGCACACACGTGTAAACACAGATGCAAAGATTGGATTTTGTGCTTATTCTGATATTGAGAGGTAATGTATGTGCAAACATACACACACACATATGCAGAGAATAGAATTGGTGCTTATTCTGGTATCTGTGATATAATACCAAGCATATGCACACAGAGAAACACTCAAACATATGCAGAAGAATAGAATTGGAGCTTATTCTGATTGCTGTAATATAATATTATCCCACAATATATTTCAACTTACTAAAGCCAGAAATACAATGAAACATAAGAGATAGTCAAATGAATTAGTTATAGCCTTCACATGTTAAAATGTTTTTCCATTTTTTTCAATGAAACTTTAAGTGTAGATATGTTTCACAAGTCTTAATGTGTATTTTTTATTTTAATTTATTAACAGGAATATGTTATAGTGTCTTGCTCTGACATATTTCTCAAAGATAGTTATATTTACAGTGCATTTTATTATAAAAGCTGTTGGCTTTGTCATTTTAATTACATTTCTTTTATTATAAAAAATTGTTTAATTATATTTAGTCTTTGTGCTGTTTTAATATACTTTTATTATATTTCTTTACTCATTTATGTCTTGACAGAATTAAGCAATCAAGACAAATTCTTCTCGTCATAATTATGACTGATTTGATTGCAGAGCACTGTTTGACTACGATCCTGCCAAGGACAGTGGACTTCCCAGTAAAGGTTTGGCTTTCCATTATGGTGACATTTTGCATGTAACTAATGCCAGCGATGATGAGTGGTGGCAGGCTCGACATATCACTCCTGAAGGTGAAGAGGAAGGCATGGGAATTGTTCCTAGCAAAAGACGGTAATTTTTCCCTATTTAGACATCTTTGTTATTGGTAATTAAAATATTTTATGTGTATGGAAGGAACTTTACAGCATTTTAGATTATTAACAGTGTTGTTAGTCATTTAAATAGACATGTTTAGAATTCTACCTCACCTATAATATACAAAATGTTAACTTCTGCATTGTTGTACTGTACCATAAAGAGAGCAGTTTGAACATGAATGCCATGAATAACACTGGCCCTTTGATGTTATGTGCCATCCAGGAGAGAATGATCACACTTACTGAAATGCAAATTGTACAGCATAAATGTTTATCTTTCATTAATTAAAGTAAGTTTCAATCAGTACTTGGGCATTATATAATTTAATAAATGCTTGACACTTTTGATTTAGACAGATTCTAAACCTGCACCAAAAATGAGCACCAGTTACTTCAGATGTTATCATAAAGAGGGGTTTCCCCCCACTTGAAATGTATTTTAAGCATATTTCTGACTGTCCTCTAGAGCCACTTTTTAACTTATTTATACTTGTATAGCATTTTGAATTAAATACATTTAATTTAAAATATTTTTCAGGGTGGAGAGGAAGGAGCGTGCAAGATTAAAGAATGTAAAGTTCACTGGAAAAAACAGTGGTCCAGAGAAGGTATATAAGTGATAAAGACTATAAAAATTAAATGTAATGGCATAATCAAGGGTTTGTTTTTTCAAAATCAGCATTTTGTATTATTTTCCTAGCCATGGAAATCTTGTTAGATTTTAAAAAAGCAAACTAGGTTATTAACCATATTTAACCAGGCCTGGGTAACATAATTGTTTGAAAGTGATTTCAAATTTATCTTGATTGTTACAGTATTTTATGAATCTTGTTGAGTGACTGGTGTCAGAAGACAATGCAGTTTGTTCTGAGCAGCTTTCTTATTACTAATTCATTTCAGCCATCTCTCAATATAAAAACATTAATTTGAACCTTTAATTAACAGCCAGGTAAAAAGTTAAAGTGATGTGATGCAGTAGTTAAAAAGAATCATGATTTGGGGTTTTATGCATTTATGGACAGTTTAATGTATCTATTTCGGAATCATTCATCATTTTGTCATAAAAATGTCATTTTAATATATTAAAAGTGCTTTTATTTAACTGACCTTCACACTATTGGAGTATTTTTGAATATTTTTGTGAAATTGCCAATTATCAAGCTCTAGGAAATTGCCTTTCTACAGCACTAACTGCCATGATTTATATATTGGAGAAATCCTCATTACTTCCTCTGCCTTTGTTGAGCTTTCTATATACAGAAAAAATGCACCAATAATGTCAGCCTGTTTTTAACATTGGGTCACTTGTTCCATATATGGAAGATCTGACCCTTCAATTCTGAAATAATGTATCTGATATTACAAAACGTGTCACATGACTACAGTTTCTCCTTAATGGCATCTTTTTACATTTTTTTAAATTCAGTTACCTAGCATGAAAAAAATGGTTCATGTAAAAAAAATCTATGCTTTGATCAGTAATAAAAGCAAGCAGTCTTGAAAAAGCATCTAGCAATTGCAAGGAATATTACAAAAAATCAAAATAATGTTGTTGCTGCTGCTGAAGAGACGTGACATTCAAAACTCACATACTACTTACTAGTTCACCTTTCAATTTCTACTTCTAATAACAGTTTTCTCAGAGAAAAAAAACCAGGGCACAATTCAAAAGTGAATTATATGTTTGTCTACTTTCTAAAAAAAATGGATATGTGAGTGCTGTGTGTTTGCTAAATTGAAAATCATAGTTGTATTTGATTTAGAATTACATTAATAGATGTTTGAGCCCTTTGTGTTTTAACATTGTATCCAATTTTAGGAACAATAGTTTTAAAAAAACGTGTGGTCATATTTGAATGAAACTTTACATATTTATCCATTGATGTGTGATAGAAGGAAATTTAGATCTCTTAATTAGTTTTCATTCTTTTTTACTTGAAAGTTGGGAAATAACATTAAAAATTATGTCATTTTGCAAAAGAAAATATAATTTAAAACATAAAATATATAAAAATAAAATCTTTTGTCACAATGTTGATACAGAATATGTACCCTGACATGAAGGGAAAAACATGAAACTTTTAAATTGGAAACTCTTGAGATTATTTCTAAGAAATCCAACATGGCGACTGTTTATTTTGGTTTCCATAGTAACACATGGCTGTAATACAAAACCTAATGGTTATTTTACATTCACAGAATCAAGAGTGACAAATTAGAACAACAAAATACTTTTATTCATTTAAAATCAACAGTTCCTTGAGCTACTGTCCAGAATGCACTTGAACTGTATCACATGCCAGTTTATATTTAATGCCCCACGCAAAATCAGATTCAAAATTATTAATCGTTAAATTTATTATATTAGGTCAAATATTGACCACAGTCCAGGCAGCCTAATCTATCCTTCAATCTCTGTGTCAGACCCATTCTTTGGGACCCTTATTCATCTAACATAGCGACAGACAAATTAGCTGATGTACCTCGAGTTAGTAACATTATCTTTCCCTTTGATTAATTATGACTTATATTACATCCACATATTTCTGGCTCAGAACCCCCAGCCAACTCTTCTCAGTCACACTAACACTAACAAATTAACAAGAATGTGGGTTTAAGATAACAAGAACAAGAAGATTTAATAATAACAATAAAAAGAAAACAGTAGCTTCTAAAAACATTATCATTCTATTTTTGAAAACACAGGTCAACCAAGACCATCTATACACTGTCCCACTGTTTGCAATTGTTTATCCAGTTATTGTCTCTCTATTTCATTGTGGATTGTGTAGTTTGTGGTCATCGATAGAGGTGAACTCGTTTTGTTCTTGGTTACTCACGCAGTGCCTCTCGCCCTTGTCGATGACAGCTCGCTGCAGGAATAAAGTATGCATTTCAGAGTGAACACGAGGATTAGCTCAGCAACTAATCGTGACGATAAGAAAGAAGGCCAGCTGCAATAGACAATCATATTTCTCAGTAGCCACCGATAAATATGAGAATGCTAAGGCTTTGTGGCAATAGCAATAGACGATTCTTACAATTTTACGTCATTAAACATTAGCTACATGATGCTAACTTATAATTTACAAAGTTCTCTCATGGAGAAGCATTTACAAATATGACAATAATATTCCAATTTCACATTTACATAATCTCAGTAGCTACAACCACATTCAATGAATGGTTTACATTAAAATTCAAATTGAATCATTATCTCAATCTACTATTTAGTCTCACTTGCTACATATAATTTTACAATAAATAAAGCATAGTGCACAGCACGAGCTTATCTCCATCATCTATGCACACTGCATAAATTATTACTTTTGCCAAATAACCTCCTCGGAAAGATATGCATTAGTTTCATACAACAATCAGTAATAAACATATACAAGCATTCTACACAAAATTCTAATTAATAATATATAACAATAATTTCTGAGAAGTCAATATATTTACCACTCTCAAAAACAGGCAAAACCTTCTCATCTATGCAGCTTTCAACCCTTCTGTATGGTGTGGGAACAGTGCATAATAATGTGTGGGTCTATCAGCAACATATATATAAATGACTTTGGGTCAAACTACAAGTTCTTTCACATCATCGAATGGAACACAAATGTTCATATAAGGGCATCCCGTATCCTGTCAATGTTCACCCACTCTTACTGTCACCCTTCCCGTTTCTCTACATTTCCACTGCCCATGCATGATCAGTGAACTTGACCTCAGTCCTTTGCAGAGGTCAGCCATTAACTAATAACTATCAATTGCAGATCATATATATATATACTATGCAATGCTCAGCAGTGTACAGAGGACATTCACTTCTGCTGCAGTTGTCCTTGACAACTTTAACTGTAAAAAGTCAACTACTTTTATTGAATTTAAGTTTAATCAATATTTTTCCTGAATTTAAGTTTAATCAATACCTTTCCTGAATTTAAGTTCAATCAGTACTTTTCCTGAATTTAAGTTTAATCAGTATTTTACTAGATGCTATTTTCTGACAGCACGCTGGAGCTGGGAAAGACAAAGATAAGGACAAAGACAAAAAGAAAAACTTTTCGTTCTCTCGGCGATTCCCATTCATGAAAAGCAAAGATCAGAGTGGTAGTGAAGATGTGAGCGCTGATGAACGTAAGTTAATGCATTGGTTATTTTGCATTACATAATTTATAGATATTTTTACATTTAATTCAAAATAAATATTGAGGGGCTTTCTTTTTAATATGTGTCTGCATGGTGCATGTTTTGGTTTTTTTGGTTTTTTTTTTAAGGGGATGTAAATCAAATAATTAAATTTTGCTTTATATTTGTAAATCTTTTCATGAAATTAAATGTCCTTTTTAATAAAACCCAGTTAATGAGTCTTGTGCACATTATGATTTTCAACTGAATTGTTTTTATCAATCCTTCCAGCACCACAATTGTTAAACATAATCACATAGTCATTTGCTAGTTAATTCTGATTACTGTTCCAATACCACATTTCAGAACACTTGCTGTCTTTTCATTCTTATCACTTCTTTCAGCACCACAGTTGCTGAACAGAATCTTATCATGTTTAGATAGCACTTATCACAATAGGTAGGAAATATAGTCAGAAGCTTGAAATTTGTCAATGAAGTAAATTTAAAATAATTGTCTCACCATCTTATTTTCTATTTTTCTTTTAAATCAGAGCTATTGCCCTTACAGATTCACCAGCATGTTCTCTAAATTGTTAAGACTATTTCCCGAAGCTTTAGCACAATGTTCTCATCTGAAAAATGAATAGATTTTTAAAATGAGACTTAAGCTGGAAAATATGGTCATTAGCAAGCCTTATTGAAATAAAATTAATATCCTTTTGTACTTTCTGGAGTGAAATATGCACTTTAAAAAAACACTCAGAAGTAATATACGAAACAATATAGTCACTATTTACATGAAGTTACTATTTTAATATATTTTAAATTGTGGTGTTTGGTTCAGTTAACTTAGCTGCACGTTTTCTCACACACACACACACCACTTGTTTGATTAGACAATTTAGGTTAAGCACAACAATCCATGTTTAGATTATAAAATAATAGACAAATTTTATCAAATTAAAAAAATTGGTGCTAATATGGTTGATAATAAACTTGTATCTGCACTAGTTTGCATCATGTGCATTTTTTTTTTTGTTTGGTTGATTTTTTTTTTTTTTAGCATGAGGATTTTTATTTTATTATTAAAGTACATGGTCATGACATATTTATTAAAACTGAATTGATTTTTCTTAGTACAGTAACTATTGCAGTTTATTGCAACTGCATGCAAATGATGCATGTTTTTGGCATGAGGAATGTCCTTGTTTTAAAATTATCATAAGAAATTGATTCTGATGTTTTAGAGTAACATTTCAACTGTTAACTCCCTTAGTGCCATGAACATACCCTTGTATCTCCATCATATTTAATAGTTGATTGTGGAGATAGTAGATAATGTCATATTTCAGAGTTATAACTGCCAGATTTTTCTGAACATTCTTGTATCTACAGACAGTATAACAGCATTCCATTTTGTTGAAGCAGTCTGTTGGTATCAAAACAGTGACATCTCTCTAAAAGTGCATGTTTATGTCTTATGTGTTGGTATGATCAAGAAGGGGATTTGAGCAGGGGAGGGACTGTAATTTAAGCTTGATACTGAAGGGCTTAATAAATATAGCACTTTTTAACTGTTAGTTTAATAATCATTTTAGTACAGTATAACACATTTTCTTGTGTCTCTGAAATATAATTACATATTTACTTTTTTAATTTTAAAAAATTCTGCTATTTCTAATGATAATTTTATATTGTAATTCACCTTTTTTAAAAAGGAAACAGAAGAAAAAGTTAAATCTGTTATTTTAAGTTAAAGAAAATCTAAATGTATCATTTACTCTAAAAAGGATGACAAAGCAATTTTCTTGTTAAGTTTGCTTCATGATTTCTTTTAAATGTCTCCTAAGTATAATACAGTACACACATATATATATTTGGAGATGGAGAGTTAGTGTTACAATGTTGTTAGGCTTAGTAGAATTAATGACAAAACTAATTTTCTTCCACCTTTTTTTTTTAATCCAAACTTTGCTTCACCTTGGATAGTCGAAGGTAAATATGCTTTATTTGTTATTTGCTTATATTGGTTTAATCAAGTTGCTGTTTTCAGTGTTTATATTGATATAGTTATTTTGTATTGGTTTTTTAAATTGGAAAAATAATTGATTGAAACTTGCTTGATGTCAATAATTGTTGGCATTTTATTTTTTTTTTTTTTTTAAGATAAACTACTTAATATTGTTAATGTTTGAAATCTTACTAAAAGCATCAGTAAACATTATTTGTTATTGCTTGCTATAAGTGTTGTATCAGTTTATTTGTTATTGTTAAGGTTTATCATCAATTTATTGAATTTATTTAATCTTCAATTAAAGCTCCAACTTTTTTATTATGTTTAATTAAAATAAATTTATCTTGATATACATTAGTGCAGTCTTATGGTTTGTCATATTATTTTTATCACTCACTTTTCTAAACTGAGGCTTCTTCGAATGGATGTAAAATTCTGCATCACTATTACAAATTTTATTCATATAACTCTGTTTGATGCATATGTTTTGCTTTGTCACTATGTAAGTGTATATAGTGAAACTATACTGCATTTTCTCTTTTGTCTATATCTCCACCAGAAGGTAATTTTTTTTAATCTTCCATATGTAGTACCAATGCATGTAATCATTGTAACCTACTTAACATTTTATATATATATATATAACTTGCAACAATACTTGTCAATTCCTGGTGCTTTTTTCATTAATATAAATTTTATTTTATTTTTAGTTAACATAACTTTTATGAGCATGCATGAATGCTGATTTTTAATTATTTTATTATTGGAAAAACTTGCTTATCTACTAAAGAATGCTTATGTGTAAGCTTATTATATTTTATTATACTTATAAGGTTGGGTGTTTTCACTTAGTCTACAGAATATGAAATTAGTATTAGAGTAGTATGCCATGGTGTATTGATTTGCATTTATCTTTTATTTTTATTATTTCTTTTATTAGAGATAATAGATACATTTTATAGATATATACACACATACATATATAATTCAATCCCCACCACCACCACCACCTTACTTCTCCTTCTTTTTTTTGTTTCTATCCTAGATTCTTAACCTAGTCATTATTAAATCACATAAGCTTTCAAGACAACATTTACAAAAATAAAATCAGGCCTTTTCCTTTTTGTTTTAAGATTATTTCTACCAATACAGCAGTATACAAAACATGCTAAGTTCTCAAAATTAACTAAGAACTGGATATATGTATAATTTCAAATAATATTATTTATTCTCTTGGCAGTTCACAGTTAGTATAGATTGTTTAATAAGTTGACAGTACAAAGGTTCTAAGCTACCACTTCTCATCAGTAATGCTTATTGACAATGTAAACTGTCTACTCAGAATCTTAGGACACTTACCATATAACAGCTGAATTGCCAAAAGTAAAAATAACAATAACAAAAAATCAGTCTCACACTTCTTGACAAGTAAGAGTCTGAGGCTGGTTCCAAATAACACACTTGATCAGCCACACCATTTATCAGATAGCTTTTGTCTGCTTGTAATTCATAAAACATTTAACAGCTGATAATAACACCATTTACAACTACATACTAACATGGAGTTTTAAAATGTATTTTAATAAGGGGGTCTTCTAAATTAAAAGAAATAGTTGTTGCATAAAACAGTACAAGTAATCCTCTTTTTCTTTTTAAGGTTACAAGGGTATTTACTGATACAAAATTCCAACACAATTTGCAGTAAAAATTAATGAAGGTTGTCATAAGAGAGATTCACCTTTAAGTACTGCAATAATGTACTGATCACATGTATAGACATAACTATTAAAAGAATATCTCCAACAACAAATATTGCGATGGGCAGGTAGATGTATCGTGAAAAGATCCTTGCATGTTTTGTACGCATGAATATTTTTAGAATGGTTACCATCCTATTTCCAGGCAACATTTATTAGTTACATCATAATGCAGAAGTAGGTGGCATGTCTGCAGAGATTAAGTGACTTCAAAAGCAATTAAGAAAGATGGCTTTACATTATACAGTTTTATTTAGGGAGAAAGGATTGCCAGATTCTAGTTGCTTTCATTATTTTAACCTGACAAGAATGATTAAGGTTTATTGTTAATACCTGCATCATATTAGTCATGTGACTAAATACTAAGGCTCTATTATAAAAAAGTTATGTACTCAGCATGGATGTCTCCCAGTTTGCAAAACACTTACTTTTATTTTCAATCTATAATGTCCATATTTGTGAGAGCATACATTCATTGATCTCATTTATGAATGAATATATGATGCAATCTCAATACATCAAATAGACAGTTAATAAAATGTGCTTTTATATATGTAACTATATGGAAGAAATGTAAGCCATTCAATTCAACCTTATAACAAATGTGATACTTGTACGATGTGACTAGAAATATGTTCATTATATACCTTTGTTGTAGCTTAAAATAGGTACCATAATTTAATTACTGTTCATGAAAAAATAGAAACTTTACTGCATTAATAATAAGAAAATTCAGTTAAAAGAAAAGCATGAAACCAGTTTATGATGTTATTTGATGCGTTATTGCATACCACTTTTATCAGATGAACGTGGGAGTTGTAAAATACATGTAAACTGAGGTTCAGGCAATGAAAGTGATATTTAGACAGTGTGTGTACATGTTTTTTAAATTTAATTAATCATGAAAGAATATGCTGGTTATTTTATTTAACATTTTTTTCCAAGTAGGAAATGAATTGAGAGGTATTCCAAGTCACTAAATTAATGTCACTTTTCTTTTCTCAATTTTCTTTGTATAACATTGCATCTATTTTTATCATTAACTGCCTTAGTTATTTTGGTTTGTGTTTTTAACAATGTCATGCAATGTTAGTATTTTTTTCGTAAACGTAAACATCTATTTTTCTATAAAACAAGCTTGCGCTTTTAATACAGAATGCTACAGTAGGAAAGTGGAACAAAAGTAATTAAGGTTATTATAGATGTCTAAAGTAGTTCTGTGTTTATATTGTTACTGATCCATATTCCTATTATGTTTGGGTTGGTTGTTTTTTTAAATGCAGTTACTAATTCATTATATTTGGAAATATTTTTCTTTAGCATTAAATAGTAATTTTTAGTATGCTACTAGTGACTGTAAGTGGTTTTGGTCCAGTATTAAGGATTGTTGGGGAGGGGGGGGGGGGTTGTAGACATTGTTTCAACTGAAGATGATATAAAGCTTTTGCAGCTTTTGTATTATATGGCAAATGTTTTAAATTAAGTGCTAAACTTGAAGCTTCATGTATATTTCTTGGTAGAATTTATTTTATAAAGTATAATGTTGTTTCTTTGTTTAAGAATACATTTGGCTGCTTATTTTTTATCCATTCTTAATTGCTCTTCTTTTCACTGTGGTGTTTTATTTTACAGTCAAAATTAGTTAAGTCTTTATTGCTGTTTTCTTAATATTGATTTTTAAAAGGCTTAAGATTTGAGATAAATGTTTGTTATTGTAATATAATCTTGTAAAAGTTTGCTTGTGGGTGGTTGGATATTTTTTCTTGTAGTTTCATAAATGGGTACAATTTGGGGGTGGATATCCGGTTTTGTGTGTTATATGTAATAAATGTGTTTTCTGTTGGGAATATATTCTTGCTATTTGTGTTGGGATGGCCACTGTTCTTATCAAATCAGTAAATCAATCTTTCTTCTTTTTTCTTTTTTTATTTACATTCAAAGATTTTTCTACTTAAAGTACTCTGCACTTGTATTTAATGCATATATTATTAATAATGCTATAGTTGTTTTAAAACGTTTATTTGTTGAGGTGTTTTGTTTTTTCTTTTTTGTGGTAATTTTTTATTTAATCCAATTCATTTTCACAATCAGACATTTTAAAACAGTAAATTAAACGAAGTATGAAAATGTAAAACCACTGATGGCAAATCCATTTACAAAAAATTGCATTTGGTCAATTAACTGTCAAAAAGGTCACTGGGGAGTGATATTTGGCTGTGGGGGAGTGGTCTTGGGTGTTCATTTTGGAATAAGTTGCAGGCCCATCTCTTCCAACAATACCACACAAAACATATTGTGGAAAAAATTTAAATGCATAGTAGGAGAAAGATGTAATAGTAAAATGTCAACAGTGATGTTATACTCACCATGCAGTTTAGCACAAATCAATACTGTTGACTAATCGATTGAGAGGTAGCCATTGAGTACATAAAATCCATAGTCTATTATGAAAATAAAATGATCACTCTGCATTGTTTACTGAACACCTGCCTGTGTACACATCATAAAGTCTATGCAGATGACTTTTTTTAAATATTAAAAGCAAAAAAGGAAATATGATTTAAGGCCATAGACGGCACTAGCCAGTGGAAGAAAAAAATTTTTTAAAATTTTTTTCACTTTTGAGATTATTATATATTTGCATTGTTCATTGTCTTCTCTTTCAGGATTTTATATTTTCTTACTGTACAAAATGCATTATTTATGTTAATAAAGACGTTTTTTGAACCCACCTCTGCTGAAAAATTTATTTCCTAAGCCAAAAATCGCCGAAAACGCAAATCTTTGACTCCCGATTACCGCCATTATTTGTACAGTAGAAAGGAACATGGCACACGGAAACAGAGAGAATTATCTCCCTTACATTATTATCATAACAATACTGCCTCTAACCAGTTTTAAAGTCCAGTTTCCTGTGAAACTCCGACATAACCTAAAGCCTGATTGATCGGATTTTATGCAAATCATGTAAAAGACTGGATCTGATTGGTCGAGACTTGTCGTCTGCTAAGAGCTCTTCAATATACGAGTCCATTTTGTCCGTTTTTAACACTTCCGGTATCCAATTCGTCAGCCGTTACTACTTTTAGCTGACAAAATACAATTTTGCGCTTGAAATAAACTTTATCCTTAAATTTTTATTTATGTTTAGAAGTCAGAGCTTGATGGGATAAGCAAAATTCGGCGCATAACACTTCTACTGCCCGTTCGACTGATAGACGATGTTCGCATGTTCAAAATGGCGGCCGGGTAGCGATAGTACATGCATTACACCGTGTCATTTTGATAATTATGAAATATTTATTGTAATAAATAATATCCGGCTTATATGTAAGATAATATAAGCAATATTCTTCAGAAATTATATATAATTATCGGTCCGAAACGAACTTCTTTGACGAATTATATCGCAATACTAGGAAAAACGTTGACCTCTTGAAATTACGGTATACTATGACTGAAACTGTATAGGCCTATAGTTTCAAATAATCGTTTTCAAATAATCCGTTGTAGTTATTCTAATATAATATGTAAGATTACAAACTTTATTCTTTGAAAAAAGCACCTGCCAGGAGTTTTAAAACAAAAAGTCATCGGCGATAAAGAAATGATCTCTAGTAAGATTTGTTCTGATTGTAATTTACGGAATTGTGAACATTTACTCCAATTTTTAATTTTAATAGTTTCTATTAAAATTTTAGAAAGAGAGTAAATATATATATATATATATATATATTTGTAAATTAGTAATTGGTATTTTATGTTTACACAGTGCACACATTATAATTGTAAAAAAAAAAAAAAGTATTCACATGGTAAAATAGAATTTTAGGAAGTGTAATATCAAATACAATTATATGAAGACAAAGAAATGCATAAAACGTTAATAAAAAAAATACTAATCATATCCAATTCTTAATTAACAATGCATGGTTATTAAAGAATAATATCTTGTTAATAAATTTTAAATTTTCAGTAAGACTTTCAATGGACATGACTTAAATATAGGTTTTATAATAAAATAATATATTTAAATAATTTATAAAATAAAATCTATACTAGATATTCTAAAACTAACAACTGATATTGCTTTCTCATAACAAAGACAACATATATTCCAAATTTTATTAATGTACATTGATAAATATATTTTTTAAAATTTTCCTTGCAGTATTCTGGTTGTATAGAAAATAAAAAAGATGGTACAGTGATGATGTAAAGAGCAGAATATTTAATTCTATGTTGCCAAGAGAGCTAAATGACTAACAGCTGTCCAGTGTGGTATGGATAGGGTATATATATTAAAAAAATAAACAACTTTGAACACAGTTTTAAAGTTCTGTAGTCCTTAGTTTACTTTAAATGCGTTTTTCTCAAAACGACTTTTTTCCTCCGTTGAACAACATGCCAAGGCAACTTTTGAGTAGTTGTAATTATTCCATGTCCCTGAAATTTGGTATACTAGTTCCTCATACATACAGTTAAAAAGTTACGCATGGATGAAAGCCTAAGTGCTTTAGTTATTTTTTTATAAATTTTTAAAATTCTAAATGTACCCACAAAAAAATATTTTTGACGGGTACAATTTAAAAAAAATCATAACTATTTTTTTTCTTAAAATTTTTTAATGGGCATGCGTAACTTTTTAGAGCTTGACCAGTAGATAATAAAAATGTACATTAAATTTTTTTTTTTAATGTTGGAAATATTTTCCGAGTTTTTTCCGAACGCTGAAATTATACATATTTTCAAACAGTAAAAAATTAATAAAATGAAAACTAAACAAGATATTCTAAATCTGACAACTGTTATTGCTTTCTTATACCAAGGGCAATATATATTCCAAATTTGAAGGCTGTAGGTTGATAAATAATTTTTTTCCTTCTTGGCGTGTAGTAGTGTGGCCTTAATATTGCTTAATACTTCCAACTACTAACTTCAATTATCCAGCAGACTTTTGTATAAATCGAACCATCTATATATTGATCTGATGGTCATTTATATGTTTCTTCAAGTTTCATACAAACCCTTATTGTAAAGATTTACATCATTAACACTAACAGTGAAATAATTATTTGATTTCTTGTATTTTCAAATCAAATCTATACAAGCACTGTTAGGAATATATAATTATTCTGTTGATGCAAACAACTGTCTACATGTCTAACTGTCCATCCATATATCCACATATCTGTATGTCAGCTGTCCACCCATCATCTTTCCAATCTGTCCATAATATAATAAATTTTGTCATTGTGGACTTGTATAATTTGCACTAACGTTAGTGCCATACCTTTTTTCTGCTAATGTACCAGTTGCCGACTTATATACTGTTCTTTCACTTCACCCTGAATGGTCCTGGTAGGATTGTATTGTGACCTGCTTGTTATTTATTATGTAGTCATGAACCCAGAAATTCAGTGTATATACCAGCAATCATTTTTATATTTTTTTTGAAATAACTATGTGCTTTGAACCTCAGTTCATTTATTTTTTTCTGCTGGTATATTTTGATAAGTATATCAAAATAATTTTAGTATATAACACTTGCTAGCATTCCTTTTTTTAAATTTTATTTATTTTAAAGTTTGTTGTCATAGTTACCTTGAAGAAGGAAATATTTTCAGACAAATGTTTTCTTTAGTCATAATTAAACCACTTTGCTTAATTTATGCACAAAACAAATGTTTAAGTGTATTAAGCAAGAATTCCTTATTTAACAATACAGTTAGAGTGTTTATTATTTTTCATGCAATGTTTTATTATCAAACCTGTAGCTCTTTTTTTAAAAAAGGCTTTTTTTAATTTTGCGCTGGCATTTTGATTTAATAAATAAATGTCAATTAATAAACAGATTTGTAAATTAAAGAACAGTGAATAAACAAATTGCATGATTTTTAAGTATAAAACGTCCTGATTTCAACAGAATACCTAGGAAAATAGAACGAATAGATATGTATATACATTTTATCTGCTTGTTCCTTAGTTTATGTTGTTTTAAAGTTCTCTTACAGGCATAAATATAAAGAGAAATTAAAAATAGTTCAAATTTAATATCTCTTGAAACCAATTTACACAATAGTATTGATGTAAGTGTTAGATGTGTACAGGCCAAAACTGAACGATTATATAAGTTTTGGGTGTATACAAGCCAAAATTGAATGATAACATGTTCAGTGTGCCACAGCAGAGCATAACTTCTCAAGTTCTGAAACTCAGAATATTTACATTTCAACAAACAAAAAATTAGATTGTCTAATGATTTCTTTTAAAAATACAATTGTGTACCTTATTTTTATAGCCATTAATAAGAATAAAATCAGACAACAGGACACAAAGAGCAGATAGCCCTTGTTGACAAGTTGGCAGCTTTACTATGTATACTCTTTTTGTTGATTGTTTTGTAAGATGGTTGACATCATTCAGACATGATAGCAACATTATCAGCATTGAATGAGATTTAACCAGTTTGCTGGTGCCACACACTATTATAAATAAAAGTACAGTTTATGTTTAACATTAACAGATTTATCAATCTAAAATATTTGTGACTGTTGAATAGCAGTGCTGATACATAGCTTGCACCCTCATTTCTATTTTGTGTGTTATGAAACCATAAACATCTAAAATGTTTCAGGTTACACATTTATCCAAAAAGATTTTCTCTATTTAATATATTGTTTATACGATCAGCCTCTTAATAAAGATAAACCAACAAACTTAATTAGTTTTTGTTTTGGTTTGGGTTTTTTTTTTTTGTTTTTTTTTTTTTTGGGGGGGGGGAGAATAGCAATTTTCAGTTAATGGATTTGTTGGAGAATCACCAAAATTTTAAAACATCATTTAGTGAATGAGAGAATAATATGCACACCAAAAAAGTAGGAAGACTCCTTCAAAATACAGGGGAGTTGACAGGCATGTATGTAAAAATAGGAAGACCCTCAAACAACAGGAGAGTTGACAGGTATGTATGTAAAAATAGGAAGATCCTCAAAAACAGGAGAGTTGACAGGTATGTATGTAAAAATAGAAGACCCTCAAAAACAGGAGAGTTAGCAGGCATGTAATGACACAATTTCTAATATTTACTAACAAATGACAGCAGACCAGCAATTACAGTATTAGTTGATTACATTTCTTCATCCACTAATGTAGTTCTTTTTTTATTTTGGAAGGTCCAATTGTGTGGGTATTTTTTTTAAAAAATGCATGTATAATGCAAATATTGAATTGATCATTAATTTTACACATACACATGCACACATACTGTACATGTATTATGTATTCTAATTTTTCTTGTTTCTGCCTATTGCATTTAAATATTCAATTGAGTTAATATGATTAATAATAACATAATATTTTCTTATATTGTTCCTGTCACAATTTTATTCTTTTTGACATAATTCTCCCTTATCTAGAAATGAAGATATTTGTGTTCATAACATGGCAGGCTGTATACTGATGCATGAAGGGGAGATTGTATTTATTTGTAAGGGATTTGGTTATAAGATCTAAAGAACGATAATTTTTTTGCACTTCATTAAAATTAGATTTATTTTTTAATTTTATTTTGTAGAACTAGAAGTTAACATGCAACTAGTCTCTTGTATAAATCCCTAAAGCATGGTGACTATTACTTATGCTCTATGGCAGAAGCAACAGGCTTACAAATATGTAGCATCTCTGCAGAATTGTGCAAAGTGAAGTAATCCCTAAAGAGTGGTGAAAAGAACTTTAGATCTTTTTAGCAAAATGAAAACATACAAAATATGTAGGTTTCTGTGGAATTATGCAAATAATTCACCATCATGGAATGATAGAGAAGATAACTTGTGCTCTTTGACAAAATGAACAGGTTTACAAAATGTGTAGCATCCTTTTGGAATTAAGGAAAGTTATTCTAAGCCTGGCAAGAATAAAAAATAAAAATTTGGATCAAGTTATATAAAATTGGCATATTAGTTGGTAGGTAAGATTTGGGAATATTTTTTTAAGTGAGACAGACAGTCACTGGTAATATATTTCTTATTGAAACCAGAATGCACTGAATTATGTAATCCTTGTCAAATAATATGTTTAATATGTCTGTAAAATTGTGCCTGGTGTAATACATACTGGTAAAAATAAAAATCATATTAACACTAATTTGTATCACTATCAGTACAGTTATAGTATTATCTCACTGTATGATAATCATTGTTTATCCAGAGAACTTACAAATTTATATGGGGCTTCAAATTTAACAGAATAACAATTTGTTTTAAAGTTTATTATGTTAATATATTTTGTATGCAATTTGTTATTACTAATGTTTTCCATTTTACTAGTATCTCTTATCAGTAATAATTTGTTTCATTATTCTTTACAAGCAGTTTCTCCCCTCTCCCAGGGTTTGTGATAGTTCATATGTGCTTGTGTTTTAATTTTGCTTTGGTCCTGCTTTTTATTTGAGAATGTTCTTTCTGCATGTCTTCCCTCGCACAGGTAATCCTCCCAGCGATAGTGAGTCCAATTCTCGTAAGTAACTATGGTAACCACTCTCCAGTTAAGGCGACCAGCCTGTCTCTCTGCTACACTGGGCCTTGTTTTATTACTTAACAGTGAAAATGCTTTTATTATTTTTTTACAATTAAACATAAGATTAGCTCTGATTTGGAGAGCTGTATTACAAATGAACCTAACAATTAGTCAAACTACTCATATAAATATTCTAACATTTATACTACTTTTTAAAAAAAATATAGTAAAGCATACTCTATTAAATATAAATGTGGGGTGGGTCATTTTCCCAAAAAATCTAAAAAATTTTCAATGATTTTTTTTTTTTTTAAAGTTTGTTGATTTTTTTTTTTTTTTTAATTGAAGTCGGTGAAAGACATGCATTTTTATGACATTTTTTGTAAGGAGGCAGTACTTTTTTTATTATATATATGTACAGTGAAACCTCACTATAACGTGATAATTGGTGTCCTAAAATCGATCATATTAATGTGGGGTTATACAATACATGTATTTTACTTTTTTCCAAGAATATATATTCATGTCTAATGTAAAAAAACTGGTTATTATCAGATGAAGATTAAATGGAATGCATTATTAATATATATTCAGAATAATGACAGATAATATATTTATATGTTTGCGTTAAATAGTTTTACTAATTTTTATTTGTTTGTATGATAATACACATTGACTGATAATACCCCGACTGACGTTATATCAGAAATAGTGTATCAGCACCATTTAGTGCCGTCGTGCCATGTAGTTCATCCATAATGTATGTAATTCTATTGAAAAATCGCACACAGATTAAAAATATTCAATAATTTTTGTCACAGATCATAGTGTCTGAATTTAGCATCTAATATATATATATAAATATATGTATGTACTTTAAAAAAATATTTTTTCCCAGTGCGAGAAAAATAAATGTACATGAATTTCAAATTTCAGGAACCACATCACGATCGTATTACATGTATATTCAAATTCATATGCGATCTCATCCCCAAAATGAAGTTATATTATTTTTTATACACTTTTTCATGTGCGAATGAATATATGAAATTTCCGGAGCCGTGCCATGACCGCATTATATCCAAATTTGCATTATATTTTGCAGAGTTCCACTGTAATATTTTTTGTTTGAAAGTGGAATAGGTGGTTTGTCAGTTTTATCAGAAATGGGGTTCTTTGGGGATTCTTGTTAGAAAGATGTGTGGTGCAGAGAGACATGTTGTTCTTTTTAACTTTAGAGTGTTCTTCCTTATTCCAGTATGTTCCTTTTTCATAACTTATGTAATAGATAAGAAAAATTGTATTACATTATTTTGTATTCAGGTAACTTATTCCAGATTTTAAAAGATTACTCATCAGATCTATTTATTTGCATTTTGTGTTTAATTTTAATATCCATGATATGTTTAGTGCCAAGGAAAATTAGCTAGTACAAAGAGCTAAGTTTAGTGCCAAGGAAAATGAGCTAGTACAAAGAGCTAAGTTTAGTGCCAAGGTAAATGAGCTAGTACAAAGAGCTAAGTTTAGTGCCAGGGAAAATTAGCTAGTACAAAGAGCACCATTTTTTTTTAAATCTTGGGATGTTTTCATTTTTTCACTGTTAAGATTAGAATGGTGAAAAGTTTAAGTAAAAAATTGTTTTTGTTCTTTCTAGTTTACTGGTTGATATAAATTGAATGTTCACTATCTAAGAGGGAAATATGCATTTGTTGTACTTGTCGGCTGGCTGTTGTAAACTTTTGCATGCAGAATGAAATGAATCACTTTCAGAAGTAGTTAGCTTAGGTTTCTTTAATTTGTGTGCACGCTTTGTGAGTAAGAAATGATGCAAACTATGTTCCTATCAGATCTTAATTTGTCATTCTGATAATGTATTCTGCTGGAACAGCAAGTTAATTTCATTAATTTATTTAGTGCTTGTTATTTTTTTTAAGATCAAATAAATGTGTATAGTTAGTGAGCATAGCAAAAATGTTGAAAATTCTTTCAAACTTAAAACATAATCAATATTAGGTGTGTGTATAGATGAGACTAAATCAAGCAGCAAAGGTGATGAGTCTTTTAAAATTAAATTTATACTAGTATTTAAAAGCTAACTCATTTAACTTCATTCTTATGAAATTAATTTTAAAATAAATCAAATTTCATTAATCTTAACTTTTTCTTCTGGAAAAGGAAAATCAAAAATAAAACCCCTGAAGTATACAACTTACAAGGATAAATGTGTGAAAAATAAGAAATTGTTACAAATCCATTTGCCAAGTTACTATTTTGAGCAGTCAAAAACAGCTAAGTGTGTATTTACAGATACATTTTGCAGTTAAGAATAAGAAATGCCTGCTGGGAAATATTGGTTCATTAACTCTCAAATGACTAAAGATGTCATTTGTCACTTAAGAGTGCAGATCAAATAAGTATAGACTGTTTCATCTTTCTGTTTACATGTCTTTTTTGTGTGTGTTGGGGGAGGGGGGTGCGATTGAGCAGAATGGGAGTGTTTGGAGAGTTGAGCAGATCACAGTATTTCGAGTCTGGATTGAAAGAGTTTATTTTATTAAATTTTTTTACAGACTGGTTTAGATTGAATTTCAGTGCATGTACTTATACAGTAATGTCTCTATACATTATATGCGACTGTATTTTTCCTAGCAAAATCCCAGAATTTAACATTGTCATTGTCCTACTCTTCTTAGTTGGCATGTAGAATTAATATATCAATTTTTTTTTTAAGTACAAAAGTTAAATTTGTACTTGCTCAATAAGGAATAGTTGCAGAGTTTATTCATGTTCAGAATTGTAAAGGTTACTTTATTTTTTAAATAAACAAAAAAAAATGTATAATATTATAAATGCTGTAATTGTTTATACTTCCACCTTTACAAAATAAGCATAATTGATAATGAACAATATAATTAAAATTGAGGAGAGGTAACGCATATGTAATCGAGGAAAGTGCAATGATGTCTGGTCATGCTAAATCACATAAATGAGATTACAGATAGAATTACATGTAAATGAATCAAACAATGGGATTTTTTTTAAAATATAGAATCAAGTGAATTAATTATATGTGATTAAAATAGAATCAGGTGAATTGATTAATGGAATTAAAAATGGAATCAAATGAATTAATGGGATTAGAAATCAAATCAAGTACACCCAGTAGTGGAGTTAAAAGAGGAATCATGCAAATGGGATATAAAGTGTGCACAAGCATTAATTAATTATTATAGGAATGTGTCAATTTTAACAATGACTGAATATAAAATAGTTGATCATTGATTTACTAAAGCAAATTGACCGAAATACTGAATTGTGCAAGTGGAATCATTTAACTTTAATAATAATATATGTAAATTTAGTACAGTATATTTGAATATAGATGGTTGATCAATGATTTATTAAACAAAACCCACTGAATAAGATATGTTATATATGTTATATAACCCACTGTTATAAGATATGTATTGTATTTTGTATGTGTGTGTATTTTGTGGATTTTTATTTTTGTCCCTAGGGGTGATAAGGAAATCAGAATGTCAGGCCAGAATGGGAGATTTAAAATGTTTTGTAAATTTAAGAATAATATTAAAAATTAATGAAACAATGTGTAATAATACCAAGTATTGGATTTTTTTAAAGAATTTACAGTAAAAATACATAAGATTGAAGTATTTATATTGATTTAAATATTCCAAATGTACTTGAAGATCAAACTGTTGATGATCTGATTTTTTTCCTTTCTGCAGATTTTAAAGAATAAAGTTGTTTATAGTTTGCTTTGTTAAGTATTTTCACAACCTTTTTTTTTTTCAAGGGATAAAGCTAATATAAAATGCATACGAAATACGGTTTGCATCCTTAGAAATGCAATGGGTGATGAAAGATTGGAGGGCGGGGGTTGTTGAACAGTTGTAATCTTTGTATTGTGTTTTGGATGTGTTTTGTAAATCTAATTGCCTATATTAAATACTTAATTAAGTAATAGGCAAAAAATATTGTGTTTGAAATTATGTTATAAAGATCTCCTTATTTGTTATTGAGCGGCTGATTGTAATCTAGAATTACTACTTTATTTGTAATATATATATATATATATATATATATATATGAACTGTATATTTAATTTATTTTAGAATTAAAATATTGGATAATTAGTAACAAGTATTGTTTGTTTTCAGGGGGAGATGAACCAATCCTATCTTATGAATCTGTAGTGCAGCAAGAATGTAAGTTTTGAGTTTCGTGTGTTTTTGAGTTGTTGAGTTTGTGTTTGGGTTATTGGAGGGGTGGGTGGATGGGTATTATGTTTTAGGGAGTTTTGTTGGTGTTTTTTTAGGGTGGTTTGCAAGGTTATGGGGTTTATTTGTGGTTCATTTTGATTTTATTTTTATGTATTTTTTCCATTTGGTTGATAACATTTGATTTCTTTAATTGAGTTGCGGCTTTTTGCAATTTTCAAAATAGTCATTTCACTGATATATTTTACTGTATCTGAATTTTCAGTAAAATACACTCGACCTGTAATTATTCTTGGACCATTGAAAGACCGGATAAACGATGATCTCATCTCTGAATTCCCAGATAAATTTGGCAGCTGCATCCCTCGTAAGTATTCACAAGACATCAACACCTTATGAAATGTAATATATGATTCATTATATTATCCACACTATTTTCTGCAGTCACAGTTTTGTTTTGGTAGATAAGGACAGTCCTCACTGTTTCTGCAGTGCAGGAGGTCTACAAACTAAAGTTGAAGGCTGTATATCAGATTTGTGTCAGTTGCTTCTTTATAAAAACATGAATCTTTTGCTTGGTTTTTTTTTTTTAATGAGCTGCTTTTGAGGCAGTGTGGTTTTAATTTCCAGCAGATTAAGCATCCAATAAAATATACTACATTATTATTCATTATTTTGAACTATTCTTTGTTCTTTACATTTCATTATGTGTGATAAACGTTTTTAAATCTTATATTTTAGTATTTCTGAAGTATGACCACACTCAAATAGCTACATTAAGTTCAATCTTTAAATTTTAACTGGAATAAAATAAATTGAAAAAACTGCACAAGTCCTTTATTAATTATAGGCATTGATTTATTTTATTATTATTGGATAAAACATTGATTATTTTGTGTGGACATACCTATTTTCCACTGACCTCTAAATGGTTTTAAGATAAAAGAAACTCTAATAAACTTGAAGTGTGAAATTTGAAGGGGCAATATTTTTGAGTGAATGGTCATTCACTCACTGCTGTATAAGTTTTTAAGAAAGGGAAGTAAGTGCGACCATCATTCTTTCATGTCTTTACGTCATCCACCAAACTTGATCTGTTAAAAACTCTGCATCTTAATGTTTCCCATAGGCCTTAGTGTCTGTTCACAAAATCAAATATGTTGGAAGTGAGTGCTAAAGGGTGAATGGGGAAGGAGCAAGTAATGCATAATGGTACAGTCCAATCCAATCCAATACCTACTCAAGTTGTGACAGCGCTGAACTGATTAGTGACTAGTTACATTTGAAAATTTGCATCTCTCAAGAAAATATTGAAATGCCAGTGTTTGAAAAATAATTCCTAATATATATTATTCTGTGTTAGGTATTATAACATTGCAAATACTTGCTAATATTTATTTTTCTACATTTGTTTGGGTTTGTAACTATTTAACTATTGACAAGATTGGTGAATGGTCGGTACATATTGACAGAAATGTTCTTCCCATTCAAAAGGTTTACTGTTTGGATGTTACTTTAAATCATATTGCATTGTTTGAAAAAAATTAATCCTTTTTCCTAATCGTTTTTTTTTAATATTATGGATTAGCAAGAAAGTCTTCTGTAGTGAATACACTAATAAAAGTTTTAAAGTGTTATTTTGTTTAGAAATGTAAAGTTTTTGAACAATGTTAAGAGCACTTAACTAAATCTAGCTACTTTTCCGTAAATCTGTATAATTGCCTTGGTAATATAAAAAAGAAACAAACACCATTTAGCCAAATATTGTGCAGTTAATGCATTATATTGTGTCAAATAACAGAATTCAGTAATATAAAAGTAAATTAGTCAGTTGAATCATCTGCAATTAGAGGGTTTTAAAAATATTTTTTGTAGAATATATTAATTAAAAATAAAATAAATAAGTGAATGTACTCTTGCAAAGGTACATAATTCTCATTTAGGGTTATCTTCCATGGCATTCTTTTACTGTCGTGTATTCTGTTGAGATATGTATTTCAAAATGTACTCAAGTCCAAATTTATTCATTGTTGGCTTTAGAGATGTAAATGATTATATCTGTAAAGCTTACAGTGAATAAATTTTTCATTTTTCTTTTTCGTTATGTTCACATTCATTGGATCTTGGGAGGGGGTGAGGGTGGGTTGTATATTGTAGTATGAATGTAGACATATTTCTTGTGCAAATGAATATAAACTCCTGAATATGCTAAAAATTTGTCATTGGATTAATCAGATCCATTAGTTACTTTTTCTTATGCAACTAAATCTGTGCAATTCCTAAATATGAGATTTATCTATAAATAAAGGAAAACTGGATAAAAATCTTATGCTAATTTATTGGGTTCTTTTATTTCATGCAATTTTGTGTATGTTTGCAGATACAACTCGTGAAAGAAGACCAAATGAAGAGCCAGGCCGTGACTATCACTTTGTTGCATCGCGAGAACAAATGGAAAAAGATATCCAAAACCATTTATTCATTGAGGCTGGAGTATACAATGATAACTTATATGGCACAAGTGTTGCATCAGTCAAAGAGGTGGCAGAACAGGTCAATATCAAATAAATTATTGTGACAAAATCTGCTTTTAGCATTAGAGTCTTGTTTAATTTAGCTATTTTAGTTAGCATTCTTACCTCTACATTATCACAAAAATAATGCTAAATTGGAATATTTGTTAGCAGCTGAAACTAAGAACCTTGCATGAAATTAAAACTGTTTCTTAGTATTTTTAACTTCTGACTTTTACAAACCTACTGATGACTCCAAAGACAAGGAAAATAATAGTTTTATCCCCTTGAAAGTTTAAAAAGAGGAGCATATTTTGATGACATTATCACATGATGTCATCCTCTTTTTTCATTTTAAATGCCACAGCAAGGAACCAAGGTTAATAACAACTCTACCAGTCTGCAACAACTCACTGAGGTGCTTTCAGGACATTGATATACCTTACATTTGTTCACTTTTGCTTTTTTTTTAATTTTACATTGCTTTTAGAAAATTTGTAGTTTTCAAGTCTTTAAAATGAATAAGTATACTTATCATATTTACTAGGTTTAGATAAAATGTAGTACATTGGAAAATTATAAATTTCTGCTTTCATTGTTACCTTCTCGGTGAGTTCCTTTTTATTTGCTCACATTTATGATTGCCATTTTAATAACTTACCTTATTAATCACTGGCCTTTTTGATTGACATTTTGCACATGCCTTTTTGTAGGCCCTACTTTTCAAAATGTCTATACAACTAGTCATCAACTTACAACTGCAATTGATTCTGACAGAGCAGTCTGAAGTCAATTTGGTCATATGTTGGACTATCCTTTATTTGATATCATTTTTCTACCCATAGTACATGTATAGTTCATGACAAACTGATGTGACTGAGGTTGGTGGTATATCAGAGGGTCTCTCCATCACTCCTCTTTATCATCCCACCACCTGTTCCTCCGAGTACCTCTCCCATCAACCCTCATATCTTACAAATGCACTGCCAGGTATACAAATGCACTGCCAGGTATACATTACATACTGGAGCTCTCATTTGTAAAGTTGATCAGTCATATATCGCATAGGTTGTAAGTTGATGACTAGCTGATATATATAATAACAGAATATTATCTAAATTAGCATGATATATTAGGGTAATAAATAGCCTGACAAGTATCTAACTTGCATGAATTTAGCTCTAAGTGCTTTGAACACTTTGTATTTCATGAAAAGAGCAATGAAGCTTAATGTTTGAATATTTGAACATATTCTCTTTATGTATGGCAGTTCATTTATTTGTTACAACTATTGGCTAAATACTGCATATAACTCTCTGTGATAGATAGGGATTTTTTAATTGTTAGTATATTTATGTTATAGGGTCGACATTGCATCCTTGATGTCAGTGGTAATGCCATAAAGCGTCTCCAAGTCGCTGGCCTCTATCCAATCGCCATTTTCATCAAGCCAAAATCACCAGAATCTATCATGTAAGTGCAATTGAATATTACAGATCAGCTTTCTAAACACAATTATTGAGGCCTTTTAGGGGTTTCTCTTTATTTTTATATCTGTCAGAGATTGCAATTACACAATTTCATTCAAATCTGACTGCTAGTTTTTAAGAAATCTTGTTCCTAAAACCAGATATAATGCTAAAACACAAAAACAAGAACAAAGAGTTCAAACATCTATTAACATAATTCTAAACCATTTACAACTGTGTTTTCAACTTAACAAAAATGTGGCTCTCCCATATCTTTTCTTAGAAAGTAGACATACAGTTCACTTTTGAATGGTGTCCTGGTTTCTTTCTCTGAGAAAACTGTCACTAGAAGTAGAAATTGAAACACAAACTGGTAAGTGGTTTGTGAGTTTTGAACATCACTTGTTACTGTCTTCAGCAGCAGCATCAATATTATTTTGATTTTTCTTATTATTCCTTGCAATTGCTAGCTGTTTTTTTTTTCTTGATTGCTTGATTTTAGAAGCTGATTGAAGCATAGGTGTTTTTTTACACAAACCATTTTTTTCAATCTAGGTGACCGAATTAAAAAAATGTAAACAGATGCCTTTACAGAGCAACTGTAGTCACATGGCAAGTTTTGTGCAAACACATACATATTTCAGAGTTGCAGTGTCAGGCTTTCTGTATATGGAACATTGCTTGGAGTAACCCAATGTTAAAATTAGGTTAATCTGACATTATTGGCACATTTTTCTGTACATAGAAAGCTGACAAAGGCAGAGGAGTTATTGAGAATTTCCCCAGTATATAAATCATGGTGGTTAGTGCTGAAGAAAGGCATGTTTCTAGAGCCTGAAAATTGACAATTTTATGCAGTATTTGAAACAAAAATTCTCCCAAAGCATGATGTTTAGTGAAATGAAAACACTTTTATTACACAAAAAAAACATTTTTATGTAAAATGATTCTGAAAATAGACACATTACTGTTTAAATCTACTAGAAACCCAAATCGTGATTTTTCACGTGTTTTTAGTTTTAAAGCCCTTTGCGGGGGGGGGGGGGGGGGGGGGGGGTTGGAGAGGGGCTACATTATCTGTATGAACGAGTTTTGTTTTACTGCTTGCCATTTTTCAGTTTTTCTCATTTCTTTTGTATTTTACTGTGATTTGAGATATCACTACATTTTGTTAAACATTTATGTCTATATGTTAACACTGTATTAAATCAGCATATTGATTTTAAAACTGAAAACAATGACAAATGCATAATTCTTTTTTTTTTCTTTTTTTTTCTCTTTCAATAATTTGGACAATAGTGTTCCTTCTGCTTTTATGTTAAAATCTATGTTCTGCTAAAGTCATCACAAAATTTCTATTTAGATTTACTTGTTAGTATTATTAATTATTATATTTTATTTTTATTTTACTTTATTTTATTCATCATTCATCGCTCTGATCCCCTATCCCACGAATATGAGAATGAATGTTTCTGGATGAATGACTAACAGCCATCTGCTAGTGTCCCTCCACTCACTAGAATAAAACTCTTGCTGTAATTTTATTCAGGGTGTCTTGTTTTGGTGTGCATCAGTGAAGTTTGGGTTGGTTTGTTCGTTCGTCCCGTTCATCCACATTTCATATTTAATCCTACACTGGTACATTTCACACAGCCGACTTTCACACTTACCTCACATTCAGAGTAAAATTTCACCACCACCCAAAACCATTGTGTCTGTTTGTGAGACTTTGTTTTATTTCTATCTTGGCAAAGTTGGTGTGTCGTTGGCTTGACTCTTACCACCTCCTGTGCGGTGGACAACCACAAATGTCAGTGGCTTTATTTGTAAAATTGTTCAGGCAGTCCCAGTACTGATGTTTGTTTTGTTGTTATTGTTGGGGGGGAATTTTCTTTTTTGGGGGGAGGTGTGAGGAATGCATAGCATTTTATGCATATATGGTTATATTTTCTCACAATGTTTATATCTTTAACATCACCACTTATTGATATTACATAAAAATAAAAATCTTTTCTTCTTAAATAATTTTTTAATCTTGACTGCAGTTAGACAAACATACATTTTAATTTATGCCTCTTGATGTTTTTTTAGTCACATTTCCTAAAATTGTTCACTTTGTTTCTTTATTGATTTTGGGTTCATAATATATTATTTGTCTTTTAGATAAAGTCCCTGGAAAAGACTTGGGTTAAAACCTTGCTATTTTTGTTTTTCGAAGTGCAAAAAGAATTGATTTTATGCAGTTCTTACTGATATTATGAAGTCATAAAAGTAGCTTTTATAATTTAACATATATTTATTTATGTTTCTTCTTTAGGGAAATGAATAAGAGAATAACTGAAGAGCAAGCAAGAAAAACCTATGAACGGGCTATGAAATTAGAACAAGAATTTGGAGAATACTTCACAGGCAAGTTATTTTGGTATCTGAGATTCAGGTACCATATTGACCACAGTTAGAGTAGAATTAAATTGTTTTGTTTGGGTTTTTAAAAATAAATATCTTTGCCATGAAGGTGATCCCCTTATCTAATATTTGTTAATTAAGTTCACATAGCTGAAAAGTTCTGATTAAGTTTAATTAAAGAATACCTTCTTTTTTTTTAGGTGATGGTGGTGATGTCATACAAACATTTGTTAGTACATTAGATAATAATATTCTTTGATCCTAGTAACCACCCATCTGTAATTCGTTATACTTTTTGCTGAGTGCTAGCAGTTAATTTCGGGGGGGTGTGTGTGTAGAGATAGCTGTTCAAATAATTTGTTGAAATTTTTTTTTTACCTTAATAATTATTTTTTGTCTTTATTGTGAACTAGAAAATAAAATCTTTGTAGGCTCAATATGTAATAGTATTTTTTTGAGTGAAGTTAATGCTATATTTTTACCTGTAATTTTCCTCTCAGAGTTTACAGTTCTTTTATAAGTGAATGTGTGCTTATTATTTATTACCATATATTGTTGCTGTTGTTTGCTGTCCAAATGGTTATCACAAAGTAGTTGAAGATAAGTATAACCTTATCTATCTTTGCAGCTGTGGTACAGGGTGACACAGCTGATGAGATCTATGCAAAGGTGAAGGAAGTCATCCGAGACCAATCTGGCCCAACCATATGGGTGCCAGCCAAAGAGAAACTATGAACTGGTCATACTTGAGCATGGCTCACTGATAACTGACCTGCATGGCCAGTGGCCAATTCCAGTCAAACCTGTTTAGAGTGCTTGCATTTGATGGCCTAATGATTTAAAACAATCTGAACCACTAAGTGAGATGACCACTATTGCATGTTTTGACTGCATTTGATGTCACTGGGTATGCTGTGGTTGGTGTATGCATGCAGAACAAATGTGAAAAGTATGTCTGCAGTGTGTTTGGCAGCATTATGTGATAGCTTAGAGGGAACGAATTAAGAAAATGGAATATGCTAACATTGAATATGATTTGATACCCACAGACTCATTTTATTTATTTTTTAAAAACCTTGTTTTGTAGTGCATATATAAAAAAATAATAAAAATGTGCCTGCTTCTTGTGAAATCCATCTCTTGAAGTGTTTCCTAGTTTTGTGCTGTTGTGAATATTTTATTCTGGTATTTAAAAAGTAAAATGTCATTGGACATTTTAATCCTAGGCTGGATTTCTTGGTTTAAATACCTTAAGAAAAATTATATACTGATGTATACATTGCAGGCAATAGATGTCTAATTTGTCTCCTTTTTTTTCCCCCTTAAAATCACTATGTGCTGTCATTTATACCACTGAATATCCTTTTTTAAATATGGGTGTGGATTGCCTTTGGGGGTTGTTTTTTCACCTGAGATCTTAGGGTGAAAGAATGTATCTCTTTGAGTATCCGGTCATGTTCACTTTTTCTTTTTCCATGAGAAACAAAAGACAACTTTATAATTATTTTTGCACATAGATGATGAGCTCACATTCATTTTGTGATGTTTGTTGTGAGTACAGTATGTAAATAATACAAAATTAAATAAAAGTAATAGGAGAGATGAGTAACACAAGTTAGCGATCAAAGATCTAGGCACTTATTCTTTAAGAATAGCTGCTCAAGTTTGGAACAGGCATGGAGATTAATTGGGACAGTTATTTAATATATTCCACATTAAATGGATAGATTTAATTTTCCTGTCCTAATGAAATAAATAACTGCAGATTTGATATGAATTGTCATTTATAAAGACCATGATTGCATGAACTCCCTTTTCATCCATCTCTCTGTCTGTATCTTTTCACAAATCAAATGAATAAAATGTTACAAGTTTTTAATTTTAAACTTTCAAACCTAGATTATTTGTCATGGCCAGAAGTGAAATTTTCTATCATCAAAATTTTATCACATTAAATCAGATGTGTTTAGATATCTTTTATAAATTAGTTGTATAGAAGTCTTCTTTTTTTTTATTGTATTATTAGGATGTAATCAAAGTCTAACGTTCTACAGTTCAAATTGTATTTTTAAAATCATATATCCAGAATTATCTTATTGGTAACTGTATATTTAAGTGGAACATTTCTGCAGCCATGAAAACAGTAATTTTTCAAGTACATCATTAGATTTGTTATCATTTTGAATTTGCATATATAAATCTAAAACGATATATTCTTAAACAGTATTTACTGAAACGTTTATAGATGTATATATTGTGCACAGGACATTTGTACAAATGCTTAAGTACTTGAACCTACCTTGTTGAGAGTTCTGGCAAATGTGATGGTAACAGGTAGATCAGTATTGCTGGAAAGGCTCAATTTCTGAAATATCTAAAAGACTTTTTGATCATGTGGGTACCTTTTATATGTATCCATACAATGTTAACATCTATATTAGAATGACATACATTGTGTTCTGTCTGAATGTTTTAATATGTGGTAAAATAAATCTAATGTTTTGTGTTCATTTTGGAGTGGGGAGGATATCTTACTTTGTTTTTAGCAAAATAATCTTTGCAGTAAACAACAAATGCTGCTGATCCAGTTTTTAACATTTTAGGATGGTTTCTTTTATTGAACTAGTTAAGTTTTAGTCTGCTAAAATGTTTTATGCTTTGTAAACACTAAAGGTTTTTAATTTTTAATCCTTTTAAACTGAAAAGATTTTAGTCCAATTTAAGAAAACAATTTTAGCATGTGATGTGAAGATTTATTATTAAAATATTAGTTTTGCTACAACTAAAACTTGGTATACTACAAATTTTATGTTTAGGCATATGATAAAATGAAATCTCAAAAATTATTTTTTCCCCTTTTTGCACTTATGGTAAGATGGTATTGATATTTCCTTATAAAGACATCAGGCTGGTGTGATGTACATTGTGAGACACTTTTTTTTTTTTTGTTACTCTGGCTAACATTAGCATAGTGTATAAGTTTTCAGGGTGTTGGAACTGCAGTTAACAAAGATTTTTTATTTAGAAATAGATATTTCCATTCCTAGAGCTTTGTATCATTTAAAATGCCAAGTTTTACAATGTCTTTTTATAACGTAAAGATGGAAGAATTATTTTTATTTTATTTTATATAGCACCTCTCAGTTAAAGATATATAAAGTAAAACACCCAGTTTTGCTTCTAGAGACTTGTATTTTACTCCCATACTATTTAAACATGTATTCACTACTATAGTAAGACTAAACCAATAGCTGTGTATTTTTTTTTTATTTTTGGTTTTCTTACCTCTTTTTGGGGGCATATAATTGCATCTGTCACTTTCCAAGGTTGTGCTTTTTTTTCTTGTTTGTATGTTTGTGTGTTAGGCATATATTTATCTAAAGCACTTTCTAAAGAGTTGTGAAAGAGTGTCTTTAATGTTAGACCTTCATAGATTGAATCATTTAATTATTTTTGTTTGTTTGATGATTTCCTATTTCATTGTGCTGTGCGGTTGTGTTTAAAATTGTCTCTTGGATTGAAGATTCGTTCATTTCTTAATATTTGTCAAAACAATCTGCAGTTTTTGTTTTGTTTTTCATTCATTGTGAACTAATTCAAATTACATAATTACACTTTATTTTGTTTTAATTCAAATATTTTCTTTTTAAATGTGTTAGTATGAGAGAATGCATTAAATATCAAGTACCTACAAAAAAATAAAAACAGTTTTAACACAGTATGCCAAATTGATTTTTCTCTTCCAAAAAATATATCTTGCAAATAAACAATTGTCTCTTTGTACATGCATTGTGAGGTGTTTGTTTTTATTTTTTATTCAGTCTTTCTAATTATATTTAATTTAATTACATAGGTTGGCACAAAATATTCCAATTGTTTGTGTACAAGTAAAAATTCAGGATGTTTGTTGCGTTCATTTTTTTTTTTAAGCAGGAGAGACAACTTTTTTTCTTTCTTTTTTTTTTTGGGGGGAAACAGATACACTTATATAGAATGGATGTTTTTTAAAAGTCTTTGTTGTTTTATTTGGGGTTTTTTTTTTTTTTAAAGGAGATGCATAATTTATGTTTAAGGTAACTGTCCTTCTCTGCTGTAAAACTGCCATTTATATAATATAAGCAATGTAACCTAGCTACTCGTCACTACATTTTATTTTTATAGCCATCACATTTTAAAATGCTATCACATCGTTTATTCATCATCTTGATTTTTAAAGATATCATATTGGAATGGTAGAGTGCAGCAGCATGTTAAGTATGAAGACATGAGTTTCTGGTAATTATTCTGATTTCAAATAATTTTCTTGACTTTAAACTATTAATACAACTTTAAAGGCATAGCAAGCACTGAGCAGTGATTATTTCATTTATGAAATTTATTTTGCATAGTGCATAATCTCTTGGACACTTGCTTAGCTATTGGGTATCCAAGCGATTTTGTACTACCAAGAAAGTTTTGTCTCTTGGATTAACTCTTACCATATGCTGGCATAAATGTGTCCTGTGCACTGATCTCTATATTAATTGGATTGGCAATCTCTATCATCATAGAAGAAGCTAAACCCTGAAGTCATAATATTGTCTTCTTCTTTCCTCTATAAACAAATTACTTGCATAGATTTTGTTCTGCAGATATCACTCAGCTGAATTAATATAAATAAGACTGTTTTGTAGGGTAAAAGATGGTATCATGTACCCACCAAACCAATTAATACAGAGGCCAGAAGAGCAATATACATAAACGCAATTGAACCATGTTCCCAGCATGTACTGCTTATAAGAGAAATATGTATATATGTTTGAAAATGTCTTATGCATATAAACATACTTTTTTTTTAAATTCCAGAGCCTTTGTCAAATCCCTTTACTAGTTCCATGCATACTTAAAATCAAATATATTTATCTCACCATGCCAGAGTGCTCGTATACCAATGTACACCCATTATGTATTTTCTCTTTATCATTGATGACCCACCACAGGGGTGCACAAACTTTTTAGGCCAGAGGGCCAAATTTCCAATTGATAGTGCATGGAGGGCCGCAAGTTAAATTGCACATGGATGGCTCATTTGAAAAAAACAACACAAATAATGAAATAAAGTCTTCCGGGGGCCACACAGAGCCCTGTCTCGGGCCATGGTTTGTGCACCCCTGACCTACCTTATTGTGGAAATGGATGATTGAATTTGAACTGCTCTGTCCATTGGTTTGTATTCTTCATGTACTCAACACAAATTGTTGGAAACAAAATTTTTGCCAAGTATGTGTATTTTGTTGTACCCTCCTCTCTGTTCATCCGTTTCTCCTCCCTTTTGCTCTTTCTTTATGCACACAATATTTTTGTACACCTATCTTAATGGTTTACTTCAGATACAAATTGTACTGTTTCATTTTATTTTGAACTTAATTAAGGCGATTGTTTTTCTTTTTGTTTGGTTTGCATACACTCATTTGTTTCTGGAGCATAATTGGGGTAGGGTGGGGAGGGGTGTTCGAAGAAAATGAAGTGCTTGTCATTTTCACAAGTCTAAATAATGCCATCTTTGTAAAAATAAACATTTTTTCCTGTAATAATGGTTTTACTATTTTATTCATTATATTACATTAAGTAATAATAACAGCAACAAAAAGGAACTTGGATTTCATGTTGCCGGTGATAAATGAATTTGGTAAACTTTCCTATTGTAATGAAAGATACTGTGGCAGGTGAATTGTTAGCAAGCTTTGTCAAATGGAATTAATAATAAATTGATGAGACTTTAATGAAACTAGTTGCTTGAATGTTATCTCTATTGACGTCATTTTGTCATTTATCTCGAAGATCTTACTTTTTCACCTCTATAGGCTTGAGCACAGGTGTGACACGAAAACATACTATTATGTGGGCATCTTGTGTTGGCCTACCACCATGAGCGCGTGCTATTATATAGGCATACCCTTTACATGTATACCTGTGTGGATCTCCATTACCATTCTGCAATTGTAGAACTACTAGTACCACGATAAACACTTTCCCAAATATTGTGCTTGTCGAGTAATATTCATCTATGTGGCGCTCTTTCCACCTTGACTATTTACATGACTGTATCATATCTTAACATTCTGAATAATGAGTGAAGGTAATTAGTAACTAGTACCAGAACCATCTCTCTCAGGGAAACCTGTTAAATGTTTTACAGATAATGGTTTTAAAGGTTCTGTACCAGACCTACCTTAAAACATCGACGTCAGACATCGGCCATCACATGTACAACCACGTGATTAGGTTCAAAGACAAGCATATAGACGGATTTATGTAATTATATTTATATTCGCTCCCATCCTTGTCCCCGTGTATGCTAACGTTTCATTATAAGTAGAACGTACCGTAAACTTAAAAAATAAAGAATAAATAATAGTTTATTTACAAATATCAACACTAGTCTTGTTCTTTGGATTAGTAGAAAAGTACATAAATATTCTCAACAAATAAACGCAGAATCATAAAATCACAATCTCACTTAACCAGCTAATAGACTGTAATATAAGTCAAGATACAGCAATTTCAAACAATGTTCGTCTTAAACTTTCAGTCTGTCTACAGAGCGCATAGTTGTTAACGATGGTGGTTTAAAGGTGGTTTTTAAAAAAAAAACAACCACTAAAATCTAAATAAATTGTATATAATAAACAATTCCACCCTAATGTTTCTCGAAGGATCCCTTTGGTAGGTCCGCTAAATAAGTTTGAAATAAAAATATACACAGAATACGCACTAACACCGTTAATAATCGTTCCGAAAAATCCAAATAATTTTCTCCTGTATAATAATAAATATTACACAATGTCCCGAATTGAGGTGAGACAAAATGACTACACAGCCAGCACTTCCTCAGAAGGAATAAATGCAGCACCCGCAGGCATTTCACAGAGGTCACAATTTACCACACCTGGACAGATATAATAGATCATGCACGAGAAAGTATAGAATCTTTGTAACACTTCACAGGGAGTTAAGTAAATGAATCAAACAGGAATTAAATGCAAGCGATTCCATCGAATGCCAGACTAAGCGAGATGCAACACTTGTCGGAATTTACTCCACGAAGAGAACAGTATGAACCGTTTGGACTCAGGACACCAACAAAATGTTGATTCTCTATTAGATATTAGGCGTTAGATGCTAGCTGTTAAATCCTGGACATTCCTTTGGTTTCTATTCAAAAACAATTTTAAAACTGCCTTTCAATAATAACAATACAATATCTAACTATTTAAGAGCGGGGGGAAAGTCAAGTCGCACATTTTCGAAAAATTTATTTCACGAAATATTTAGTGCAAAATGTGCCAATACAAATCAGAAATTGATACTCACATCCCTTCATTATTTTTAGATGGACTTCATCAAAAATGAGGGATTGGTGAGAAAGGGGACGGTATACAAGATTTCCTAAGCAACAGGCCCTGGGGTGAAAATCCAACTGCGAAAAAGACTTGATGGTTTCGAAGCGAAAGGACGTGCTATTTTCTGCTCCATCCCTCTTTCTACCATCGACGGCCTATCCGGGTTAGAAACAATGAAAATAAGAAACATCCTGGCAGTTGCCAGTGCCATCTTAAGCCCATTTCAGGGCGAGTGAACCAAAGCTTTATATTTTACTCACCCAAGCAGGGTGACCAAGAAGAAATTGCTCAACATTTAAGAGCCAGAGAGATTTCATTCTACATTGACAAGCTTCAAGAAGTTGAGAATCCGCACAGGCCATGAAGATCTATATCAGGGGTCGGCAAAGTCCGGCCTTTAGGCCAGATACAGCCTAGCTAGTATTCCAGTCCAGCCTAATGCCACATCGCCAGATAAATCAGTTGACTTGCCCCAAGCTAGCAACGACATCTTCCCCTTTATTTATTAATTAGAATTAATGATTCATTTAGTCCTGGCTCGGCCACCAGCTATCTAGTCTACAGTCGTGCTACAAACAAGTATGTAACAATGGGTAAGATAACAAATTTGATAACAAATTATAATTTAAAAAAAGAACATTGGTTGTACATGGATAATTAGAGTTAATCTATCCCGCTTAGCCCGAATTCCAAATTGCTGTAGATACTATGGTATCATCTTGTTCTGTTCATAATTGGGATTCATCCCACTTAGCTAAAGTTTACGGTGTTTGAAGTGTTGCCGTTGTCTGTTCGACTTGCCCAGTCCTGACGTCACGCGGCAGTTATCTTCCGTCTGGTCACTCTAACCTCGGATACGACCCCTGGCGTAGTCCTCAAAAGATCATTGGTTTCGGGACCCTAAGACCGGCTGTAAATGAATAAAATCATTCTCATATTACAATGAGCAATCATCAATATGGGCTTTGTGGCGGCAGTGATAGATTACTCTTTACAAATCTCTAATAGTTAGCTAAACGCTAACTCACAATTCCAGTCAATAAAAAATACTTAAATGAACAAAATGATTTCGCTTTACAATTGTACAGCTTCTCAACACAATATATATTTAGCCAGTGATCCACAATGATGCTTATTAACAATCGTCTATTTACTGTTAGCGCTCACCAGTTATTAACAATTTTAACAGCGGGAATATAGCAATACTACCTGAATTATAGAAGGTTGACCAGCCCTAAGTCCCTTCTTCAGAACTTGTCCTATTTATGTTTACTAATTTGACTACAATTCGTCATTACCAAATTACAAAAATGAAATATACAAATATATAAAAAAAATACAAATTAAATTTCACTTGTGGTGGTGTGTGTGTGTCTGTTGGGTGAGAGTGGTGAGGCCCTAAGAATCTTGGAGTATAGTGCGTTGTCATCTTCTGTCTGATTGTTGTAGTGGCGTTGTCCGTTTCTTTTTTCTTTTTTTTGAGTCTCGGTAGTGGTCAACTGCGTGCTGGTGATTTTGTGATTATTATTTTTAGACTTTTGATTTGGCTGTGGTTGTTGTATAGAATTCTGTTTCGTTGATGGTAGTGCTTGGTGACTGGGCTTTTCCCGCCTCTGTTGTGGTTATTGGGGTTTGTGAAAATGCCTGTCTGCTTACTGAACTTAGATAGTTGGGGGAAATTTCCAATGAATTTGAGTATTAGTTTCCTTCTCTTATCGGGCTCTCAGTTTGCAATAATTTGAGTATTACTTTCCTTCTCTTTTCTTATCAGGCTCTCAGTTTGCGACTCGCTTGATTTGTTTTGAAAGTTAAAATAGGCCTCAACGATGCTCGGGGATGGGGCGCTAGGTGGAAAGTTCACTTAGGGGGCAAAAATACACCTGCACGAGCCCTGTGTATATGTGCGCGCGCGTTGCATAGAAATAAAATAAAATTACAAAACATTATATACATAAATATGAAAAAAGAGCGTGTTATTCGAATTTAATAAATTATACAGCTGAAGCGACCAATACAGCTTATACTTCAAATGCAAATAACATTGTATTGCATACAACTAGAGTTGAATTATTAACAAAATTAACAAAATAAAATGTAATTTTTCACATGCTTGAATGTCTTTCTTCATGCATCCTTTTAATTACATATTTCTTATCTTTATAAATCTTTAATATCTTATTTTTAAAGCGATAACATATAACTTGGAATAAGGTCTCACACGGAGTTACCGTTTTTGCAGTTTAAAATGCGTATCCAAACCTGTATATAAATTTATAAAACCTTTATTTACAATAAAAATAAAAAAGCAATTTACTATTTAAATGTAACTTTCATCTTTTAGTATAACAGAGAAAATAAAATATTATATTAATAAAGTAAGGTTTATATATCTTTTGTTTCGTTTATATACATTTTAAATTTTGCTATTGTCGATAAGATGGCGGATTGGGGCTATGCCTCATTTATTTTACTATCTGTTGGCCTTCTTTTATTATCATGGAAAGATCTAAGTTATTCACAGGAACCCATAAACACAAAAAGTATCAAAGCCCCTAAATTAACACAGTTTGCAGCTCCAACACTCAAGTTTCTTTACTGGTAAGTCGAAAAAGAAATATAATCAAGTTTCCTTGCCTTCAACTGGCTAAAAAAATGGTATTTTAGCCCCGTGACTTCCAATGAACACAGTTGATCACAGAACATGACAGTTATTGAATAGTGTATTTATTGCAGACACTGATAACCATTCAAATATGTATTTGAAAATGTAAATTCAAAGTAATTTGTTTAGTTTTAATGTCATTTGTCAGCAGAACAACTTACATTTCGATTTCGGCTGGGCGTGTAGTTAACTAATTTGTAGGGTCTATATTATAAAAAATATTTATATGTTTTCAGTCGGAAATTCGTTGTCAGTCTTATGCGTAATTGGAAAAGTTTACTACTCCATAGTACTGATTTATTTAATAATGCTAGGGTATTCCCCCCCCCCCCCCCCGTTATCAACAATCCTTTTAGTTTTACGTTTACAATTTCACAAGATCAAATGTTTAACACTAGCTCTCCCTCTCCTACAGTCCTAGTCCTAGGATGTTTACTATTTCGGATGCAATGGATTCACTCTTATAAGTAAAATTATTAAATAATAAACCATATCTGGAAATATTACGACTCAGAGTAAATTATAAGAGTACATCTAAAATTATAAGAGTACATCTAAATAAAATGACAAGAAATAAAGTTGTATGTTGTTATATAACTTATAACTTACACCTACAGCCTACACAAATTGTTGAGCTTTTCAGTTTTGTTCTTACTTTTACAACCACCTCCACCCCCCATCCCCCCAAAGTGGTAGTTTTATATTTTAATTTTAAAAAAATAATTTTAATGAAATTTTATTATTTATTTTATGGCATTAGATATAATTATAAACTAATAAAGTTAATCTTCTTGACACTGTTTCATTAGGCAGATTTAAATTATATTAATATTAAAAAGTATACTTTTAGTTTTACTTCTTTTCATTAATGTACAATTTGTTTTATTATAGTAAGATACTAAGAAAGTTTATAATAAGAACCATACTCTGTAATTACAGATATGACAAAATCTTTGGAACTTCGTGACATTTGTTAGATTTATCTCTTTTTTTCCTTCTCTACCATCATATGTAAAATTTGAGATATAGTTGAGATATAAATACTATTACTAATCTACCTTAAAGTTTATTTTATCCTGCCTTATTTCTGAATTGTAAATTGAAATTTATATTTTCTTATAAATGTTGTTTTAAGAAGAAAGTTACTGCAGTGTTTTATTTTTAAAACTTAATCTAAAATAATTAGCATCAGTCTGAAAAAATTTGTTTTGGAGGTTGATATTATTTATTACTAAATATTAGTAAAAAAAATGAATTAATGAGCTACTAAACAGTTTTATTTTTAAGTTATTTCTTCAGAGAAACATTTCTTGGGAAAAATATCTACGGACCTTTCCACTTGTCTTGCTGTTCTTTTGCAATGACATGGCACTTGCAGTTGAACTCTCATAAATAAATATTTTTTAGATTAAACATTAAAAATTATACTCACATTAGTGATAGTATTTCACTCTGACATCTTATTTCCTTTTAGTTTTACATTTATGCTTAGTATTGCATCCTATAAAGATGAGCAAACATAAAGCAAATTGCATAAACTAACTAAATAAATAATAGAGCACTTTGAATTCATAAAACTATTATTACTGGTTCAGTCCTGAGTTGTTTTCCAAAAAGTAGGCAGTAGAGACACATCTCACCATCACCATGCAGTGATAAGTTCTCTTGGTGGCATGGTGATGGCTTAGCACCTATGTGTGCCGGCTAATTGTTGACAATTTTGTTTGCCAAAGTATCCAAGTGGGAACTGGGATGGTTTACTATCTCTTTTGTGACATTACAGGCCAAAATCTTTTACTGAGAGGCAGGTAGCATATTAGTTTAAATAAATATTTTTATATGACTAGATGAATACTATTAGGAAGTGGATAGATAAGATGTATAGGTGCTCCACTATCATGTAGGAAATCTGGATTCAGGAATCACCTTGCTGGTCAAATTTTTCAAAGTGTCACTTCTAGTTTTTTCATATTTCATATTATATATTAAAATTATTATTATTATTATTATTGTCTGTAAAATAAATCAGGTGTCATTGGTTCCCAGTCTAAGAGTAAGAGAGGAAATGGAATTGTGGATGAAACCCACTTCACTAGTGCTTAGGTCTAATATGAGTGCTTAATCTTTAATAATTGAACAGAAAAACACATACTTAAGTTTAAATACTCACATTAGTGGTAAATGGAATCAGAATATCATTTTTGTAAACTGTTTTTAGTGGAGTCAATTATTTTAAAATCTTTATTGACTTAGAAAGAGAAATGGAAAAATAAGATTTACAACTCCAGAGTCGTTTGATCATAATGCAGTTCCTACATTGATGTTTTATTTAATGCTCACACTTTGTTTACACTTCCATCATGTGAATTGTTCCCAATGATCTTTACAAGTGCTGTAGTTACATTTCATTTTGAAAAGTCAAGCCTTTACTCTAATGATTTGAAAATCTACCATCCTATTTTTGAAAACTTTGTTAGAGAAAGTGTACTTTCACCATTTGTATCCCATTTAAAACATCAGTCCCCTGAGCAGTTCCCTCAGCCTGTTGATCTTACCATAGTACAGAATGGTACTTATGAAAATTGTTAATGACCTCTGCTGTTTTTGATGGCAGGATTTCAATTCTTATAAATTGAAAATGACATATTGACTTATCATCTCCAGCATGTGTTGGGCATTAGAAGCTTGGCCTTATAATGGTTTAAGTCAAATCTTACTGATAGAATACAGATAGTAATAGTATCTGTTAATGGCAAAAACTCAGCCAACTTTTGGTGTTATGAAATACTCTTTCTTTGCACCAGTTTGTTTTAATTGTATATTATGATGATGCAAGCATCATGAATCATCCAGTTATAATTTGTATGCTGATGACACTCATTTTTATTTACATCTCACAGAAAGTTAATGAAGAGTGTATTGCTGGATGTTGAGCCATTGATAAAGTATAACAAGCTTCTAATGAACTATGCTAAGGCTGAAGTTTTGCTGATCACCTCATTTTCAAAGCAAATATCATCTTCACATCAGATATGATAGTGCTAATTAAGATGCTAACTAAACAAATGGGCATATAAGTTTCTGTCTCACAATAGTTGTGTTACTAAGTGTTATCTAAAACATAATAAGAACTGGTTAAAGATAATCCTAAAGTAATAATATTAGTAATAGATTAGATAGTTTCCATACAACATGGTTTTAATGATGCACTCTGATCATTTATACATATATACCTCCTTAAACAATCACTGCTTACTATAATATTAATAACAAAGAAATATAATAACAAGCAAGTTTTAACATGTGTAATTACTTGTACTCACTTCAGTCGGCAAGGCTCTGCACTATAAATGCATATAACTTATAAGGTGACTGAGTTGGCTAATTATTAACCCTTCTTTCCTGGGAGTACAGTATAGATTGCTGTTTCTGGTGTGTCTTGTGCTAAATCTCGAGTTATATAGTTTTCGGGGTTAAGCTAGAAAGTTTACCTAATTATCCTTGTTTCACCCCGAGGTGCCACAGCTGAACCGAGGCATTTCACTACTAAGCGGTGGCTGGCAGTTATCAGGGGTGGGGTAGAGGAAAAGTAATATAACTGAGTCAAGAGGAATGGTCCTACACACATCACTTTGCTTGCGAGAAAATTTTGTATGGCCTATATCAGCTCATGACAGGCAGCATACTTAGAATTGAAGTGAATAAGCTCTATTCACAAACGGATGAAATTGAAAGTGCAGAAATTGTCAAGATATGGTTACTGCACCTTTTTTCAGTCTGGTTCATCATACTGCTCTACTGCAATAAGTTCAAACAACTGCTCAGATCACTTGAAAGTTGAAGTCTCAGAAGCTACTAAAAATCAAATTGCCACTTATTATAGTATAAATCAGATTATACACTTATATTTTATATTATTACCACTAGTTGAGTTCAGATTTTTGTGATAAAACAGACATTATGTTCACATTTAAAGGTACAGAAACATTCAGAATAGTGGTAATATATACTAAGATATTAAAATACATAAATTTAAAATTATAAAAATATAATGTAAATAATATTAAATTGTTCTGTTTTCCTTTCCATTGATTACAGAAAAGAAACAACTTGAATTATATTAAAATAATTTATGATAAACTTGGTCCATTGTTTCTTTATTTTATATATTATACATAATTATTTATTTGCAGCTATTCCTGAGGATACCGAAAAGTGTTTGAGCAGTATGCTCAAGCACTACAGGATCGCTTTCCAGAGCTGAACATTGAGGGCGACAATTATCCGCCTCCAGCTCCGAAAGCACTAATTGCTCAGGTTCTTAGTTTTGCCAAGCTTGGCTTCATTGTTCTAATTGTCAGTGGCATCAATCCCTTTGCTTTCTTGAATATGCCTACACCAAGTTTTTATACCTGGGCTATTGAAAACAAAGTGAGTAGAACTAAAAATTGTGTACTTTAATTTATGAAGTTAACTCAAAAGGACACAGTTTTGTTTATATATTATATATAGTGTATGTTAACATTGTGTAACCCTTATATTTTCTCCTTTTTTTTTTAATAATGCTATAATAATTTAATATAAAATATCTTTTGCTAGTAAGTGTAGTGCTAAATTTCTTATTTACTCTTATTCTAATGTTTGCTGTATTTTTTTGTGACTAGCATTAATTTTGTATTTTTAAATTCAATATTACATCAGTAACAGATTAATGAAGAATATTTTGGAGAAAGATTTATACTAGGTTAAAAACAGTTTCCTTTAAAAATTTAAACTGCTTATGTCCTGTCACTGATCATTTGAAACATTAATAATAATATTCAAGAAATTTTAATACCCAGTATATGATAAAATATTGTTCACTAATTAAAGTAACAAATTACTCAGATTTTGAAACATCTTTTGTCTAGATCGGAAATGTAGTAAAATTTAAATATAAATTATAATGTTTAGAAGTATTGTTGCCAATAGTTTTTTGGGGGCCATGGTGACCTGGGATTTATAAACCCCTATGTCAGTATGTGCGTTTATGTGTGCTTTTGCATGAATGTGATGCACTACAGCATATATATTCACTATTATTATTAAATTAATAAAATAATTTTTGTATAAAATAAAATTTCTTTGTAGAAATTGTACTTCTTTGGGTATTTACTATCTCAACTGTATAATATAAATATTTTTTAATTGTCTGCTTTTGAAAATGTCAGAAATAAAAGGAACTTTTTAAAATGAATACTGCATTTTAAGTTTTATTTATAACCAACTTGCTCATTCAAGTTCTAAATTGAAATGTAATAATAGTTATAATATAGATACTATTTCTGTTTAAAGAAAGATTATACCTGTAATTAGAATTGTGTTTGCATAATTTATAATGGCATCTAATATAGAATATTATTACCTTAGAATTTATTATTTAACAATGTATTATAATACAATGGCCAAGTGTTCCAATGAGAAAACATTGCAGCTTTCAAAATGTTTTGGATTTTCATTTTGCATTGGTTACATTATGTAGTTCTAATAATATGCATTCTGTTGTTTCAGATGTATGCATGTTTAATGCTCTTCTTTATAAGCAATGCAGTAGAAGGGCAACTTATTTCTACCGGTGCATTTGAAATTTCTTTCAATGGTAAGTGAAAATAGAACTTGTTCTGATACCTTTCACTTTCTCATGTTGTCATGTGCATGTTTTAGTTGATTTACTTTTACATGTTGATGTAGTGAAATAGTGCAGTAATCATTCATAACAGACTGCAGTTGGGGTTTTTTTGCTTTTAACCAGAGGATGATGACATCACGTGGCCTTTCAAAGTTATAAGAACTGAGCATTGTTTACTGAAATAGACAAGATAGGTGGAATTCTCATAAATGTCCAGGCTGTAATACTAGTAAATATCATAATAATGTAATAATTATCTTTATTTTTAATAACGCAGTTTGCAACAAATCACTTTCTTTCTTATTTGATGACAGTCCAATGAATCACTTTCATGTTTCACAACTGTTACAGAATCTTCAATGCGTATTTTGTTTAAGGCAGAACACATTTTGTTTTTTAAATACCAGCTGCTTTGAGCCTGGCTTGTGCTTCATTTTGTTGTCATTCTGTGGTGGAGTAAATTTGCCTATTCCTATTTCTAAACTTAGCAATTATATATTTATTGCCAATATTAACGTGACCCAACCTTGGCATTGCTTATGATGGTACTTTTGTAAGTGTCAGAGTTGGAATAAGCAACTCAGGTGGAGAATATGCTAGAACTTGCTGATGCAATCAAAACCAGTTCTAAGCGGATGAGTAGTTTTTCTGATTAATAATCTCACACTTGTTCATAACAACTTCATCCAATGGGGATGGACTGAAAGTTATTTTGTTGTATATTCTAATCACTTTGATTTTGACATAACTCAAGTCCGGTCATAAAGGCAATCGTTTGCTTATGGTAAGTTAACTGACTGATAAAGAAAGAATGGACTTAGAAATATTTTGTACCTGTTTGCTATTGATCTATGATTTGAATTAGAGAATGCTTATATAATTGAACCATTATTTTTCTATGTTCACTAATTTGATGACATTGTACATTATACTTGTGAATTTTGATTGATGCTCTATTTCTTATGCTGTGTTTGAATCAGGCTAATGAATACTGTTGCAGGGTTTGTAAGTTGAGAATATGTGTAAGAGAGAAAGGAGTTTAGATGCCCAAAACTTAGCAATGCCCTTAATTTGACTTTTGCAGAGAGGAGTGCGCCTTTTTTTTGTTTTCTAACCTTTTATCCTCTTCAGACTGCAGTGACTACTGTACTCTACCAGATCATGTTTGTGCACATCCAGCATTATCGTCAAACTTATCAGTAAATGTGTTGCTGTAAGTTGATTCCTGTAAATTCAGTTTGAGAACCAAAACAACAGAAATTGAAGTTTGAGTTTTGTCTCGAGAATTCAGGAAGAGTTTTTTTTAAACAATCCTCATGGTGTGTTAAGTAATGCACATGAAGATTCAGGAACATTCCTGCTTCAATAAGCGTATATGAAGTTTTGTACGATTCTCCATGGTGTGCTTTAAGAGCATATCGAAGATTTTGTTACAGTTGTGAAACATGAAATTGATACATTGGACTGTCATCAAATAAGAAAGAAAGTGATTTGTTGCAAACTGAGTTATTGTGAACACATATGTGTAAACTTTGAGCAGACAACACTAGCAGAGATGAAAGCATATATTGCATGTAATATTTTGATGGGCCTGTCTCAGTTACCAGAGATTGATCTCTACTAGTCTGCAGATCTTTTTATCGGCAATGTTGGCATAAAATAAGTCTTTGCCAGAAATCATTTTACCAGCCTGACTTCATACCTTCATGCCAGTGACTGATGGGCAGAGCCAACCAGATGAGATCTGAAATTTCACCACTTATACAAAGTGAGAGGAGTGATGAATACTCTGGCAACTACATTTGCTGCTACATTCATACCTGGGTGTTATTTGGCAATAGATGAATCAGTGATTTGCGTCTTGCATATCTACAGTACATGCCATCAAAACCAGTCAAGTGTGGTATCAAAGTGTGGATGCTCTGTGATGGTGAAACTGCATATTTGTGCAAGTTCAAAATTTACCTTGGCCATGAAAATCTCCAGCCAAAGCCTAATGGACTTGGTCATTATGTTGTCACAAAGCTGTCAGCAGATTTAGACTTCACACAGAGAGGTTGGGTTTTTTTTGTCAACTTTTTTACATCTGCCATATTTATTTAAGATTTGCTCAAGAAAGGACTGTATGCCTATATAAAATGGCAGAGAAATCTACAATGAGGTGAAAGCAAAATTCTAAGGAAGAGAAACAGTAATCTGACCACATTGATGTGGCAGGATAAAAAACTAGTGGCCATCCTGTCAACCTTCACTGACCCAACCTCCATGCAACAAGCTTACAGATACTTTGGTCTCATTGGTACTCATCAGCTGCATGTCCTCTTTGACTATACTGTTCACATGAATGGGGTGAACATTCATGACCAGAAGAGAATGAAGTATGACTGGGCGGAATTCCAAGAAGGCCTGGAAATACATTTTTTGGTTTCTAGTAAATTCTGCCATTATAAATGATTTCATACTTTATGACCAGAATTCAACTACTGTCCACTGATGCAAACGTTCTTCTCATCTTGATTTTTGATGTGAACTTGCCATTCAACTTGTGGATTCAGTGCCAGAAAATGACAACATCCAGAAAATATGTGAGGTCATGTTAACATCAAGATGCCCAAGAGAAACCACTGCTGTTGTCATCTCAAGGAACCAAATTAAGTGTAAATTAAGTTCATTTTTACACAGCTACACCCCTCTAGATTGTTTGTGTTTTATTTATATGTTTATTTGTCCTTGAATGTGCAAAGTTAATTATTAATTAGTTCCATAATCACAGCAATGAATCTTCACCATTTTTGGGGGTGAGTACAAAATTTTCCAAATATCTTTTATTTAGTTTTTCCTTAAAATATATTTGTATTCCTTGTTATCAGTTTTTAGATTTTAAAAAAATGTATCATTAGTTTTCTAAATATTTCATTGAACTAGGAAATTTTTTAATATTTTTGAATGATAAAATCATTTTTGAGTAGCTTTTATTATTATTATAACTTGATTAGGACTTGTTTTATGGGTGATATAACAGTTCAAACACGATAATCAATTTTTGCTCTCATATCATTAAACCCTGCCATCTGTAGGGTGTCAGATCTAAGAAATTGACTGGTCAATAGGAAGCTGCTTTGATCTAAATGAGCATCATTGAGAAAGCTGGCCACCAGAGAAAGAATTAATGCCATTTGTGATCTTTAAAAGCAGTTTTACAGAATTTCAGTGATTATTAATTTAAATGATTGAACTATAGTTACATTAATTTTCACTAATTTTCAAAATCAAAAAATTATTTCAATTTTGTGCACACCCATCATCTCCCCCAGACTCTTGATTGCAACGGCTGGTGTACAATATTCAGCATTTTCTGTTTATTTATGGGGAGAAAGGAACTTAACTTTTCTTGATGTATTTTGAATAAATAATGAAATTCTGTGGTACCAAAAGTGTATACACTGTAGTTTTGATGTAAAATTTTTAGATATTGCAGTGATTCATGAATCTATTTCCACACTGTTTTGAAGAATGAGTATGAATTTGAAATAAAGGTTTTTAATTCTCTAGAGTGCTTGAAGATAAAAATTGCATGCATAAAAATTATCTGAAGACAGCAAAAGCCACTGATATATGTTTGTAATTAAATAACATTGTTCACATCAAATAAACATTTCTTTTTTTTTAAAAAAGCAAAATACATTATGCACCCACAAAATATGGTATGCACGTGCTACTTCCAGACCATATTAACTTCTATATACATTGTATCTTATGAAAATTCCCATTTAAGTATTCCAGTCTATATGAATTCCTATTTACATTATATCATATGGCCAGAAATTCACCATTTAAATGTTCCAGTGCATATTAACCCTTATTTACTTTATCCCTTGTGGATGTAAGTATACCATTTCAATTTTCCAATCCATATTAACCCCTATTTTTATTATTCCTTATGGGTGGAAATTCCCTTCTTAAAATGCTGCTGTTTTAAGTGACATTTTACGTTCCAAGTACATAAAATAGGGAACCCCCTGTAATTGAATATTTGGATATAATTGTAGAGGCATATTATTTTCTTTATATATATATATATCTGTTCAGCTTAACATTTTATAGAGTTTATATTATTAGCTCCACTCTGTTTAGCATTTTAAGAGTGAATTTTAAATGAACTTTCATGAATGACTTGTTCTTTGTAGATGTTCCAATCTGGTCCAAGCTAGAATCTGGACGTATCCCCTCTCCACAAGAAATGTTCCAGATGATTGAAAACATGCATATTTCCCGACCTCGTTCATAGTTCACTGCATCATGACTGCATGCTTTTATCCACGGAGTAAGAATTTATTTGTATGATCTGGGTTTTTAATTTAATATATACAACAGAAATGTACTTGTGCATTCATTTTATGAGAGATGTCTTTGATTTTAGACTTTAGTTAAGGTAACAGCAGCTATTTTTGATCTGGTTGAAATATCCCCATAAAGGATACTGCTGCCCACTGTGCCACCATTGTTGGTGGAGGTTGTTAACCAATTCAGGAGCTGTTCTTTATTTGACTTTGCTACATTTTTGCTGACAGCTGTTTGCTTCCAGTGCAACTTGCACATTTTGCAAATGGTCAGGGTACATTACTCCCCTAGGTCAGTTTTTCCCTCGTAATTATCTCCCCTATATTGTGAGGGAGCCAATGATTAATGACCTTGGTTTGCAGGAGTATCAGGTATTTTAAGTGTGCTTGTCCAGTAGGTATTCAAGAGAATATAATTGTACTTTTAAAAATTCTTTTAATAATCAAAGGCATTAATTTGTTTTTTAGGTTGACACTTGAAAGCTTCCTTATCCAGATAGGCAAATATTTTCACAATAGCTCTGAGGACATTCTTTGTTGCTGGCTAAGCAACTTTAACAAACAGAGCTCTCTTAAACAATCAAAAAGCTGCTAGTAATTAAAGAAAAGCAGACATTAGGGACAAACAACAAAAAATAATCACAGGGAGATGAAAAAGGTTTCTACAGAAGGACTTCCAGCTATGAACAAAAATAACATTTAATGCAAAAGAATTAAAAAAAAAATTTTCTTCTGCATACTTATATATGGCAGCTTGCCATCTGGGAAGGTTTTCTCTAGTTTTGCTCATGTGAAAAATGAAATGACCGTCATGAAAATCTTGCCTACTCCAGTGCTTGAGATGCATAACAGAATTTAAAGAATTATTTTTTTTCTGAAGGCATTCAGTCATAACATAAACATCTTAACATTAAAAAAATGTACACCTATATGAAAAATAAATTGAGTTCGCATTTCAAATAAAAATAAATGAGAATTTAATTATCTTTATAAAAATATATTTATGGATTTAAATCTCTTTAAATAGATCCATTGTTGATTTTGTCCATTTCACATCACAGATAAAAACAAATTTAAGAATTCTCTAACAGGCATATTGTATATTCCAAATAAATGAAAATATAGGCATGTGATTTCCTTTTTATAAAATTTCAGTGTACAAGTAGACAGAAAGTCAAACATGCCTGCTGTTCACCTTGTGTCTGGTGCTTTTGATGGCTGCTGCATAAAGCAGACACCTGCCAGCAGCAGCTTGATGTACCCAGTGTTTGGGCGTACCTGGATGACAATGTGGACAAGAGACATCTGCGGCTTTAAATCTACTTTGCATGTGTTGTTGAATTTAAGCATGCTGTCAGAATTGTCTTCATACATCTCATCCTTTTCTATTCCATCCTTTCATTCATTCCTTGTCATTGCATTTCCACTTCCATATTGGATTAATGGCTAGTTAGTTTTGAGAAATTATTCTCCTTGCATTCTTTTAGAAATGAGCTAGGGCACCACATTTCAGATTCATTTCCCTTTGGAAAAGGTAAAATAGTTGTCTAAAGAATCAAGGAAAATCATTTGTGCATGATTGCCCAATAACAGTCACCTTTTGTGGATTTTATTTTCTCTCCTGAAAATCTTTATTTTTGTGCATTCCTGTACATATAAAATGCAGATACTTTAAGTTTGACTGTATACACATTTTGACATTTAGAGTTCAGAAGAAACTGAATATATTCAGAAAAGTATTACCCAGATATTTTATTCTCAGGGGAACCAAAACACAATACCATAGTCCAACATACTTAATGCATTCACTAGTCAAACTTAATGTGTTTGAAGGTATTGATTTCTTGGCAAAATCTTTAAATAATCTTATGGTTATGTCCCATATTTCTGTGCCACATGTGGTTTTATGTACAAGTTTCACCATAGTCTGTTATTATTGTAAGATCTTGTCAAGTAATGATATTGTCAGTTTTTAAATAAAATATTATTTACCAGAATCTGAGACAATTTTTATATTTACATTTTAAAATTAGCATAAATTCATCTCTTAAAGCCCATTTTGTTTTCTTTTTATATTTAATGAGGAGTATTTAAAGGGACAGGAGAAGTAGAGTTTTTTGTACTAGGAATACATTATTCCCTTTATGGCTGTTGTTGAGTTCTGTTTATGAATCGTTACATCTCTGCAAACCTTACATAAGGGTTATTTTAAACTGCATTATGATGACTAAGACTGGAATTTTCTTGTAGCAGATGATGATTTTATGAAAAGTCTCTTTACCTATCAATGACATACCAGTTTAATTGCCATTAGTAAATTCTGAATTATACCCTCTATTATTTAATAGTTAATGTGTATTTTATTTTGTTTAATCTGTGGTCTGTATTTCTTCTGCAGACAAACTGATCTATGCTAAACTGTTTATGATTGAAACCACTTCATAGACTGTTTTCTCTAAGGTTAAATATATATTTAATTCTGTTGTGTTGCTTCTTTGTTGTGTTTTTGTCTACATCTTACTGTAAAATCTGTCGCATCTCTTTGTTTAGAAATCCAAAAGTATCAAATTCGCAGCATATATACAGTGTTATGTTCTAGTCTGACAAACTTCTTTTGCTGTTCTGATCTGAATCTGGAAATCAGAAGTACTGATATTGTTGAGGACTTCCTCTTTACACCTAAACATCTGGGCCTCTTTTAATTAAAATAGATTGTTAAAATATTTTTATTCCATAGCATGTGGTTGATTTATCAACAATGCTATTTTGTCTTAAAGAGTTGGCTAAATTGCAAGTTGAGTGTGTTTTTAACTCAAGATATATATTTTTTTTTAATGAAAGAGTGCAACACTATAACAAATTTGGAACTGCATTAAATCCATCTATCTGTATCTCTCCAAACTCACTATTATTCTTCTGACTTGGCTCTATCTGTACGATTTAAAAAATGTTAAAGGTAAAAGTAATTGTTATAATTATGTTTTCATTTCACTTTAGGACAGGAATGGGTTTATAATTGATAGGACAAGAGTTATTAATGACACTGATAGTTATAACTTATAGGATTCTTATGCAGCTATGCATTGCAATAAGTTCAAAACTTTGACAAGCATCAGATAAGTCCCGTTTACTGGTTGATATGCTTAGATGATGTGTGGATGGACATAATTAAATTGGTACTTTTCTGAGAGGGTAAAATTAAGAATCTATACTTGCATACTAAATATAAAGTGATTAATGGTAGACTTAATATTTCTTTACTAACATCAGCACTGTGATTACTGTTTTCTTTTTCTTTCCCTTCACCTTAATGCATAATACATTATCTTCATAATGTATGAAAATTAGGTTGGACTTCTTTTGTGATTTAATTGTACATTTGTAGATATTTGTTGGACTCTTGCACTGTTTGTTTGGTGGTACTCACTACTGTACATAGTTAATCAGACTGTAATCACATATAAAAATCAGAAACTTTAAATAATTACTGTCAGAAGCTTTGGAGTCATAGGGTGTATTGTCCTACACCTAGATTCTGATAATATTATTCAACTTGACCATCAAAAAATAATTTTACAGTAGCGCATTATTTATCTTACATAATTGGGACCATCAGTTTGAAAGGAGGGAGATCATATGCATGGACAGTATACATCATTAAGAACGTTCACCATGGTTTCAGTGTAATCGTAAGTACTGCGGCATATAATATCAAATAATATAGGATGGTTATAAAGTCTGTGAGCAGCTTAAACTTTAATAACTTTGTATGTACACATAACAGAAGCACAAAATAAATGGCATTAAAGCAATACAGTTTGATTTTGTAACCCTCAGCACAACTGCCATTATTTATGACACATTTTTGAAACTGACTTTCCTGGACTATCCCACAGACCCAGTTTCTCTGAACTTTTTCATCCAATTATTAATTGAGTTCTTATGTGGTGCAATTCCCTGTAATTCATTGTGATTCCTCAGTTGTTATGGACTTCAATTCTACAAACCATAACACAGGTGACATTTTCTTCTACTCTCTTCATTTTCAGTCAATTGAAGGATTTGAAAAGAAATAAAAAACTAATTAAATGCTAATAAATATTTTTTCAATGTAAGAATTTAGTTTTTGTGTACCATATTTAGTGTGCTTCTGTCAGTACATCCGAAGTAATTAAAGTTGCTCAAGGACTTTATAACCATCCTGCATTTCCAATAATCTTCAGATAAAATTTTTTTTATGTAATTCTTGCTCCACTGGATTTTACTCTATAAGATAGTAGGATTGTATCATTCTGCACTTTCAGTTAATCAGAATTGAACTACATTTATTTTACTATGTTCTAAATATGTTTTTCAATTTAAAAAAAAAATGCCTTTCCCTCACATATCTTAACAGTTATCTATAATACTAATTTAATTGTTTCTTATTGTGTATCAATGCTTTAGATAGTCATGCAGATTGTGATTAGTAATAGAATTGAGTACTCAATGTTCATCATTAACAACAGAACTAGTAACAAATTGCAAGTACATCTGTTTTTATTTTATCTTTTTTAATTCTCAGTAAGAGTTATATTGTTGATATTGTTTTGCAATAACATAATTAATAGTGTATTTGAATGTTGGCACTTTGAAAAGTCAAAAATAAGATTGTTTGGAATGGCTGTTTCTTGTCCGTAAGAATTTTAATTTTGTCTGGTTTAACATTTGTTGTACATTTTCAGTGAACATTAACTAATTTGTTTCTGATAAAAAATTAAATAAATGTGATAAATCCAATCTGTTATTCTGTTGTCAGGATTTGATTGACTGCTGAATACTTGGAGTCATAATACATTATGCTTTTAATTGGCTTGCAGTTTAACAGAGAAAGCAATAGTTTGAATAAATGATAAGGTTCCACACAGGTCTGGAAATCTAAATAAATGTCTGGAGTTTCACTGTAGCTTTTCCATGCCTGGAAAAAGACTTGAAAATCAGTAAAATGTAAGAAAAGTCTGGAAAAGGGTCTTAATTTTCAGGTGTTCTTTATATAGTTTTAACTTTTGGTCATCCAAAGACTGAAAGACCTCAACTGACTGATTTAATCAGTTTGTATGCAAAATGTGCTGATTGATTGAAACAGTAAGTTGCTAAATATGCTTAAAGCACACAGGTCCTTTCTGAGCACTTCCAGAATTTTATTTCACTTGTCAATATTAACTGTAGTTAATAAAGTGCAGTTTTACTCATGAATTAAATATTTTCTCTATAGAGTTATTTATGGTTAAAAGTCAAGCTTGATGAATAGGCAAAATTCAGCACAGAACAACTTAGAACTTGTCATAGATTCTTGCTGAATATTGTTCTCATTCCTTTTAAAAGTGTGCACACACAGAATTATATTAGTCTTAGTATTTTTTGTTTTTAGATTAGTTGCAAACATTAATATAGTGCAAATATTTTTTTTCCTGTAGATATAAAGTTCACAAATACACTTGACTGTAAAGTTTAAAATGACAACAAAATATATATGGACAGATTTTTGTGATCTATTGTATCCCTAATACTTGTCAGTTATAGATAAGCAATATTGGTTAGTGCCATCAATACACTCTTTCTTTAATAAGATCATATATTAACTATCTACTAATTTACAACAATGAACACTTTTCAACAAAATTTCCACTGATAGACTGATATTATAAATTTTAGTCATGAAGACTTACAAGAGCACTTAATCTTTAATAAAAATGAAAATATGCCCTAGGCACTTTACAATACTTTAATTAATGTAGAAATGAAACAATTAAAGATAACGATGAATAAACACAAACTGATACTCATCACAAGAGCATAAATGAAATGTATGCATGAGAGCTTGTTCAGGTACTTGACACTAAGATGGAATGTACGCATGAATGAAGTTATTCAGGTACACAAGAGATGGAATGAATGCAGAGAGGTCATTCACATACACAGGATTGAGATGGAATGTATGCACGAGTGAGGTCATTCAGGTACAAAGGGCAGTCAGTGAAAGCTTGAAAGCTGGAGGGAACTGGGGAGCATTAGTTTTGAAATTTCTTCCCAGTCAGAATAAGATTAATTTTAAGTAATGTTTTAAAAAGAATATTCTGAATGCTGATAAATGTAACATCAAGAAAGAGAATACCCTTTCTACTAATGATAATTTCTCAACACAAGTCAGTAATAATATACTGATTAAAAGCTAAATTAAAATATATTTAAAAATTTATAAAATATTTTTCACTGCCCAGAGTTATATTAGCTGAAATGCCCCTATGTGACTAAAAACTATCTTAATTATGTATGTACTTTGCAATTATAATAGTAATGATCCAACATAATTTCAAATGCATTTTTTCATTCTTTATTTCCAAATTTAATGTTGCATGTTGGTAAAATGCAACATTTTATTTACTTTTCCTAATTCAGTTTGTACTAATTTAAGATAGTATGAAGTGAGTTTTCAGGGAAAAATTGGTTCAATGAGAATGGTTCATGAACCACTACATTATCGGTTCAGGTGTAAGAAATATAAGAGCTATTCAATATTTTTCTGTTTTTGTTAGAAGTCTATAAAACATGGTGGGTTTTTAGATTACATTTACCAGTAAATAAAGTATTTGATCATATATACTGATATGCACATTTCACCTGTTTAATTGAATCAGAATTATTATAATCATATTATAACATAATTTGGTTGAGAAAAACATAGCTTGCCCAGCCAGCTCTCATTAGTCATATAGTGTATTTTCATGAAAGCAAAACTGAAATGAGCCAGAAACTAACAATAAATAGTCCTTGCCAACATAATTTGAGTGAATCTTTCTTCATCAGTCATTTTAGGTTTGATGATACTGTAATTACAATGTGCATGGTATTTAAAGTGTATAAACATTTTTTTAAATGCACCAAAGTTGCATATCTATATAGGGTTTTGTCTGCCTTAGGCATTGTATATGAGGCATTTCACTTTATTTATGAAAAGGGTAGAGAATGATATGTTTTTCAATTTCTTGCCTGGTCTTCACTCAAAGCAGAGTTGTTAACTGCCAACTTGCATATATTTTTCAATCTCAACCCTGACTATAACTGATTCAGCTTAGCCCAGTCATGTACCAGAGAAAAGTCACCATTGAACAGTTTCATTCCATTACAAAGAAAATAATATATATATATAATTTAATTTTACATCGGTACTTAAGAGCTGTAGTGTAGCAACATTATACATTTATATGTTTTTCACTGTACATCTGAATTTTAAAGAGTTAAACTGACATCGCTTTAAAAAGAAGGTAGAAAATCCTAAGTAAAGTGCCTTCAGGACACTGAAATAACTGCCATTATCATGCAGGCCTAGAGAAAAGTCTGTACATTCCTTTACAGTTTACACACTCTGTTCTGGCAGCTCCAGGGGCGGATTATCCTACTGGCACAGAGGGCATTGTGCCTACAATAAGGAGTCTACGAAAAGAAATTGGACCATGGCTTGAATGGAATAAAGAAAACATGGGTTGGGGGTTGTTTTGTTTGTTAGATAATTAAAAAAAAAAAGACAGGGCCTACTCTAGGCTTACTATGGCACTGGACAAGTGATGCCACTTTTCTTCTCAACCACCGACTGACGTAGATTTGTTACCATTTGCCGTCTGATCACCAGTGACTTAATTACTGACAGCTTACGAAATTGAGTAACATCCCAGTATTACAGCTGCAACCGTCTCACGCTCGATCCACGTGCACACTGCGTGAGTTGGGCAACTGGGAGGTCGGTCGTTACGTACGGCGCGCATTCAGGTGAAAATGCCGACATTCGTCAAAATTAAACTCGTCGGATATTTGACACTCGCGACTTCGGTACTGGACACTGTCGACAGTTTCACCCAGCTCTAAGAAGTTTTATACAAAGAGACATCCCGCACTTGGCTCGTCAGCACACCTGCAAACAGGGCACTCTTGAGATGGCAGCCATGAACAGCAGTCTGATTGCAAAGGAAAGGTCTATGGCTGGCAACTTCTTTGGGCTGCGCTCATACAAAACATATATCTTAACTTCTATGGTTTAATTAAACTTTTAACATGGATTGCCCCTGAACTTTAACTTATTGGGTGATGTGGCCCTTGGGGTTGGATCACCCTGCTCTAAACACTTTACAGGCATAAATAAATAAATTTGTATTTAATACAATAATAAGCTCACAGAGACTATAACACACACACACACCCCTCTGTATTATATGCAGTAGCACACAATAATAACGTAAGCTGTGTACACTTTTGGTAAAAACTTTTTTCCTTCGCCGACATAGCCTTGTATTCCTCCTCGTTCGAGCTTTTACTTCCCCCCCCCCCCCCATCTTTGTGCATTCAAAGCGACAGGACACTCTAAGCCTTTTCTCCTACCGCCAACTGAGAGCAAAGATAATGGACAGGCGAAATATTCAAGCTATAAGCCAAACAAAATGCCGGACAGGCGAAATACACAAGCGTTTAGCCAAACAATGCCCAAGCTTTTTCAGGGCAGGGAAAGCAAAATGACTGTCAGTTTACCACTTTGCTAGAGAGGCGCCAATAACTATAGATTTTGTGTAGATGCATTTTCGAAATTTCGGCAAGGATGGACTTCCGTCGAAAGTGATTGACTGACTCTAGCACAGCACTTTGTGTAGGCGTACTTGAGTGGGAACGCTGTTCCGTCAGACGAGAGCTTACGAAAAAAAAGTGCTGACTTAACTAGTTCAACAATCTAAATCGCGCTGCCTTTACTAAGTCGCATTCAACCAAGACCGAATCGTGTGGCCATAAAAAGATGCTAAGGCAGTAGAGGTAGTGACAATTATTTCCTGTTCTTTTTCAGTCCTTTTATTCGATCCCTGTTCCTCGGACCACGACTTCGCCTGCGTGTGCCACTTTTCTGTTCACGTGCCCAGCACGTGTGGGTGATCCTGCAAAACCTGAGCAACTGTCACGACTTCTCGGCTTATAATAATTTGAAGGCCTTGTCAAGTCATGCGGAACATCTTTTGATCCATTGCTACCTCTCACTGTCTTTTCTTTCAGCTTTGGATGAGTCAGTGTGCAGATGATTTTTTGTGTGTAACCTTTTTAATAACTTTCTTTTCCACTAAAACCGTCATTTTCACTGAACTGATATCGGTGTCTACTTGTATGTCAATTTCTATTATCATCATCTCCATCCCATCGGCATTACAGAGAGTTGTGGGTACCGCATTTCAGAAAGAAAAAGAGTGGGGAGAGAGCGTCGTCTTAACATTATTTTTCACACATATTCTCCGGTAGATTTTAATTGTAGAAACGTATTGCTCGCACCGTCGTGCCGAAAGCATTCAAATCGTATCAGGTCCTGGAAGAAGTCTCTTATTCTTGAAGAGCCTTTCGTCATTTTTTAACTCTCCATAGCTATTTGGGCAGGGTTCCACAGAGCTATAGAGTTGGTTATTACAGTCACTGACTGGATACTACAGTTCAAGTTGATGGATCACTATGTGTATTCAGTAATGACTGCCATTGACCATTACACTCGCAATACTAGATACATCAGAACTAGTCTATCATAGTCACATAAAAACAAATCAAAAACAAAAATATTTCAATGCATATAATCGTGTACATAAACACCCCCAAAGACCTTTGTTCTTTATTAAGAATCATGACTAATCCTGGCAACTCTTCCTATATAGACTGCCCTTGTGCATTTGAACTAGCCTTGGTCAAAATGTCTGAGAAGACACGTGTCCTATCTCAAATCTCTTACCAGGACCTACCATTTACCCTCAAATAAATTAATTAACTTCAGGGCTAATTAATTAAGGTATCATATATGCTGTGCAATAAATGAAAATTTCACTTTAAAAGAATTTTTAATTGATTGTCTTATATATTTAATGAATTTATAAAGGCCAAAATCGTACGATGTAGACAACACTGTAAGCTGATAAAACTAATTTATTCTGAGAACTTTATATTTTAGAACTTCACCTTAATTAAAAGAATGCAGAGATGACACACAAACCGCCTCCACAAACTGATTTAAATTAATACGTTAACTGTATGCTTTGCCGCCAGTTTTAAAATACCCGGACGAACAGCTTTGCGTTTCTGCGCGGCAATCGGTTTTTGGGAAATAATTCGATTCTGTGACCCCCTTTTTTAATTGTTGACTAGCTGACTGTCTTTGCAATCGAATCAGAAATGGTTCATTGTTTTGTGATATCGGTGAAGCTAGATAACGGCAATAAAATAAAAATGTTAGTCAACATCCGGTTCTATTTTCCTCCTTAACAATCAGACAACAACACTGACGTGATGCGAGTAAACAAGTCCAGGCTGACTGGAGAATAGCGATGGCTAGCCGTGACCTCAGTAAAGTCGAACTGAGTAAATAAGTTAGTCACAGCGATTCCAACTGCAGTGATCCGGTTTCATCAAGATGCAAATATATTTATCATGATAAAAATAGACTATTTATCTTTTAAACTTAGCCAGAGATGTGAAGGTGTGTGTATTTTTATTTACTTTATTTACCCTGACCGATTTTAGGAAAGGAGACCTTGTTTACATAATAAGCCTTTGGCCACTGTTGACGTTGGAATCCGCCACACATACAAAGGAACAAATTCGAATATTCTGTAATATTATACGTAGCTGTTCGAATTAACCCATCTTTATTACTGTGCTCTTTAAAACATATAATTTTGAGTTTGATATAATTTTTTAATTTAATTTTTTAATTTATTAATTTAATTTTTTAAATTTTAATCTTTTTAAATTTGTACCCAGATATTTCAAATATTTTCTCAAAAGATATTAATTAAAGGTATCTAATTAGTGTTAAGTTATGGAACATTTTGGCTCACATTCATGTTTGCATCTAATATAAAATCTTTATTCAGATAGAAGTGACAGCCACTCTATTAACCCCTTCACGTCTCATCGACTATGAAAGGGTTAAATCCAAGTCTGTACTAGTTTAAGAGCCACTGAATTTTTAGTACACTGAAATAAAGTCAGTCACTGAAAGAAAGTCAATTAATACGCTGAAATAAAGTCAGTCACTGAAAGAAAGTCAATTAATACGCTGAAATAAAGTCAGTCACTGAAAGAAAGTCAATTAATACGCTGAAATAAAGTCAGTCACTGAAAGAAAGTCAATTAATACGCTGAAATAAAGTCAGTCACTGAAAGAAAATCAACTAATACGCTGAAATAAAGTCAGTCACTGAAAGAAAGTCAATTAATACACTGAAATAAAGTCAGTCACTGAAAGAAAGTCAACTAATACACTGAAATAAAGTCAGTCACTGAAAGAAAGTCAACTAATACACTGAAATAAAGTCAGTCACTGAAAGAAAGTCAACTAATACACTGAAATAAAGTCAGTCACTGAAAGAAAGTCAACTAATACACTGAAATAAAGTCAGTCACTGAAAGAAAGTCAACTAATACACTGAAATAAAGTCAGTCACTGAAAGAAAGTCAACTAATACACTGAAATAAAGTCAGTCACTGAAAGAAAGTCAACTAATACACTGAAATAAAGTCAGTCACTGAAAGAAAGTCAACTAATACACTGAAATAAAGTCAGTCACTGAAAGAAAGTCAACTAATACACTGAAATAAAGTCAGTCACTGAAAGAAAGTCAATTAATACACTGAAATAAAGTCAGTCACTGAAAGAAAGTCAATTAATACACTGAAATAAAGTCAGTCACTGAAAGAAAGTCAACTAATACACTGAAATAAAGTCAGTCACTGAAAGAAAGTCAACTAATACACTGAAATAAAGTCAGTCACTGAAAGAAAGTCAACTAATACACTGAAATAAAGTCAGTCACTGAAAGAAAGTCAACTAATACACTGAAATAAAGTCAGTCACTGAAAGAAAGTCAACTAATACACTGAAATAGTCAGTCACTGAAAGAAAGTCAACTAATACACTGAAATAAAGTCAGTCACTGAAAGAAAGTCAACTAATACACTGAAATAAAGTCAGTCACTGAAAGAAAGTCAACTAATACACTGAAATAAAGTCAGTCACTGAAAGAAAGTCAACTAATACACTGAAATAAAGTCAGTCACTGAAAGAAAGTCAATTAATACACTGAAATAAAGTCAGTCACTGAAAGAAAATCAACTAATACACTGAAATAAAGTCAGTCACTGAAAGAAAGTCAACTAATACACTGAAAGAAAGTCAACTAATACACTGAAAGAAAGTCAATCAATACACTGAAAGAAAGTCAACTAATACACTGAAATAAAGTTAATCAATACACTGAAACAAGGCCTAGTACGACAAGTGATTAAAATAAGTACGTCAGAAGATAATGAGAATCTAGTAAAACAGGCAATAGTGACTTTAGACTCTGAAAGAAAGTCTAAGGCAGGCGGTAATGACGTAAGTCTGAAAGAAATTTAGTAAGGCAGGCGATAAAGACCCAATTGCGGTTCTTTCTATTAATCAGTCTATGTTAATTGATATATAATAGGTGAGCCAGCGTTGATCTAGTCTGTCCGATTGGTGAGCTAACTAAGCGGTCTTCGTAAGTGGTATCTCGTTCATGAGATTATTTGTTGTCTGACAGTGAGGGCCCAAGGTATTGTCCAGCTCTTATTATAGGCCTAATCCGCCGTTAGTAATTTGTTGTCCAAAGTTGTTAGTTTTTGAATGGTAATGTTAGCAATTGTTGTCCAAGTTAGTTTTTGAATGGTAATGTTAGTAATTGGTTGTTCAAGTTGTTAGTTTTTGAATCGTAATGTTAGTAATTGTTGTCCAAGTTAGTTTTTGAATGGTAATGTTAGTAATTGGTTGTTCAAGTTGTTAGTTTTTGAATCGTAATGTTAGTAATTGTTGTCCAAGTTAGTTTTTGAATCGTAATGTTAGTAATTGGTTGTCCAAGTTGTTAGTTTTTGAATGGTAATGTTAGCAATTGGTTGTTCAAGTTGTTAGTTTTTGAATGGTAATGTAGTAATTCTGCTAAACTCTCAGCACAGACCAATGTCAGCAAATGTCATCCGGCCATCAATGTAATTTGTAGACCAGCTGAAGTAAAATATTTATGTGGGTTTTGCGGTAGCCTATTAATTAATTTGTTTATGCTGTTATCAATGTGGGTTTTGCGGTAGCCTATTAATTAATTTGTTATTAATGTTATGTTATCAATGTGGGTTTTGCGGTAGCCTATTAATTAATTTGTCTATGCTGTTATCAAGGCATAGTTAAGAAATTCGTTTGTGCTTTATTAATAAAGGCGTTCTTATATAATGTGTTTACGTGTGCTTATCAATGTAGGCTTAATAAAGAAACTTGTTTAATGCGCATGTCAAAGTAGGTATTCTTAGGTAATTTCTTTATGCACTTGTTAATGTTGAGAATGCGCTATCAACATAAGGCCTATTTAAGTATATGGTTTTGACATCATCACTACAAGGCTTATCAAAGTAATTTGCTTACGCGCTATTAATAAAAGCCTACATTAGTAAAATTTCGTGTGCGTCACTGTAGGCCTACTTAATAATTTGTTTATGCGCTATTAATAAAGGCCTACATTAGTAATTTCGTGTGTATCCATAGAAGGTCCGCTTAATAATTTGCTTCTTTGACTAGCAGGCCTACGCACGTTCGTTAGTTGGTTTGAAGACTTCGGTTAGCAATTGGAATCTGATTACCATGGGACCATTGTCGTGTAGGTCTAATCATTTGGTACGGTGTCATTTGCTCTCCAACTATCCTCGCAAGATGACCTTATTGTTTTTAAAATCCAATCAGGCCTCAGTGCATTTGTTGGGAGTTTGACTCGTAAAGTCGCTTTACCATCATTTAATAATTTGTTTGTCCGAGTATCAATGCAATAAACTATGAAAGCTAGTAATTTAATTGTTTGTCCGACTGGGCCTAGTAGCTAACTTGTATAGGCCGTCTGCGCGTAGCCTACGTGACTACGTACTGTTCAGTGATGTAAGAGAGAGAAAAAGAATGTCGGTTTATTATTTTTTTTAATTTAAAAAAAAAAATGTTGTGTATTATTTACAAGTCACAAGGTTGGCGAAGTGGCCGGAGCCCTGAAACGGTAATTTAACCGAATGAAATTTTCTTTCAGATGGAATAGAGGTGCATAGATCGCGCGTCAGTCACGTGATACAATGACCGTCTCTCTTTTATACTGGATCGTTAAGTATAATGCTATCCACGGTTATAATAGCAGGAGAGAGCTTCACACAGCCGCCAGATCTTCATCAGTAAGGAAACGACATTTCAACTCTCAGGCTGTCGCCAACTTTCAGTTTTTGTATGCCAGAGCTTAGTGGCGTTGCACTGTCGTCGGTTATTGACCTTTTTGTACTTTACCAAATTATAACGTTTGTCTGCTGGCGGCTGCACACAACACGGGCAAACCGAATAGCGTTACAGAATCAGAGAGGACTGTGTGTGTGTGCTAACGCGCGCGTCTAACTTTGCGTCACTGAGCGGCCTATTAGCAGGAGCCAATGCTACCTGCGTGTCTTATACAGTTGTAAGCTTCTATCCATCAGTGACCGTCAGCATTAAAGTTTCTTGCTGGTTTTGCAACTGACATTTGAGGAACGGTATGGGCTACCGCAAAAGCACGCGGGGATTGACTGGGGTATATATTACAGTTTCTTGACACTTGTTCGTCCTTCGTCACTTCTTCAATACGGTAAGAAGACCCCGACCGGTTAAAAGTCCGTTTGCTTGACTGTCGGACCAGCCACTAAATGGAAAGTCGATGCCGCTCTAATTGAAAGGCGCTGTCACCCAAACACTAGCGCTAAAAGGTAACATTAATTTTAGAGAGGGTTCGCTGTTAATATTCTTGCCTTTGCAAAATATTCTCTGTGAACAATCTGTTCCCGCTGTGGAAATCTACCTTCATTTCTAAAATCTAAATCAACATTACATGTTTGTATTATTTTTTTTTATCCCAAGGGAAATAACTGTTCTCACTGTGGAAACTACCTTCATATTCTAATCTAAATGATCAATGATCAACATTGCATGTCTGTATTATTTTTTTTTTATATCCTAAGGGAGATAACTTCTCCTGCTGTGGAAATCTACTTTCATATCCTAATGATCAACGTTACATGTTTGTATTATTTTTTTTAATCCCAAGGGAGATTACTGAGTCTATGGTCCTGGTGGCGCTGTGGAGGGTGCGCATATGGTCCATTAAACAGTAGTCTCTGGCCTGTAGGTCATTCACTCTCACATAATTTATTGGTCATCATACATTCTAATATCATAAGCAACATTTTTAGCAAATACAAAATATGATTAAGGTTAAAAATAACTTGGATATAATATTTGGTTATACGATCAAACCACATACCTTCAGCAGTAAAATATACAGAGGATGGTTTCCTATGTCGGTAAAGTGCAATAAGGGTTAAGTAGCTGCTATGCAATATGATTATAACTTATTAATGCTGGGAGCCAAAGTACCTCTTGCCTCTATGGTCAAATGTGTTGGACTGCCGAAAAAACATATAAGGTTCTGTACATTCATTGCGCGCGGAAGAGCTGCATTCTGAATAGTCCTTCAAAATGACTTGTTATTCAGGTATTCTCTAGCCTGGGTATAAGGGTCAACTGTCCTAGAGTTAGGTTTGATTGTAGTCTATTTTTAGAGGAGGGTGGGTGTGGGCTACATCATGCTATTATGTGACAATTCTGCACATTAGGTATTTAAAATATGTCAGTATATAATGTGTCTTTCTAATGATTACTGTCAACTGCATTCCTGAAATTCATCAATCATATGAACAAACTTTGTCATTCTTATGATGAATGCTATAATTACAACCGTGTATAGATAATCTACAGTCCTACTGATAAAGTGTGCCTTTATTTTGGCAAATGCTATAATTACAACCGTGTGTTGTAATTGATCCTACAATCCTACAGATAAACTGGGTCATTATTTGGATGTTGCTAATTATAAGTACGCATCATCACATTATTACAGAACAAAATGTAGCATTGTTTTTGTATTGTTGATTTGATGTACAAAAATATTCAAAATACAATTTAATGATATTAATACAATTAAGCTAAAATACAATTTATTGATATTAATATATTTAAGCTATCAATTCTTAAGTAATTACCTTAAAGAGTTAATTCATTTTCTCCATCTACAAACAGCTTCAGTTTGTTACAAATGCGCTCCATAATCATAAATAATATAAGATGAACATGCTTGAGAATATTAATTTTATAACAAACAATGAAACCGATGAACCATGTGAAATAACAAATAACTTTTTAAAAAAATGTAGTTAGTTTCATATTTATGCTGGGCTGACATTTACAGAGTTAGTCGACGTCACAGGCCACGTGACTTGTTCTTGGCTTTAACGCAATGCAAGTTACCGTCACAGAGCACTGGGATTTTTAGGTCTGGTTGGCAAAAAGCCCAATTGTAAACATCAGCGAATTATGACTGTAAAACCAGTCGTGCTTGGGGCTTGTAGGTTTCAAGTAACATCACAACACAGTGTAGAAAAATGTCAATTACATTTAAAATAAATTTCAGGTGGCTTAGTTTCCCACTGAGACCAGAGTTGAAATGTGCCGTGTGTTGAAAGTACTCACTTGTATAGTCCTGAATTTTAAAAGTATTCACTTGTATAGTCCTGAATTTTAAAAGTACTCACTTGTATAGTCCTGAATTTTGGAAGTATTCACTTATATAGTTCTGAATGTTGTAAGTACTCACTTGTATAATTCTGAAATGTTGAAAGTGCCCCCCCCCTTCTACCTCAGAGTGTGCCTGCTTGTACTTCTGAGTTTTCCAAGCACAGTATCCGCTTCTGACTGTTGAGTGTTAATAGTAAACCACGTTTAGCACTGCGTGTTGAAATACCCACTTGTAGTTTTGTTGAAAGTACCCTTTTTGGGCTCTGAGTATTGAAAGTACCCACTTGCCGTGCTGCGTGATGAAAGTACCCATTTTTAGCTCCGAGTGTTGACAGTACCCGCTTGTAGTTCTGTGTGTTGAAATTACCCGATTGAAGCGCTAGGTGTTAAAAACAGTCAGTTGTTTTGAGTGTTAAGACCCATTTATAGTTCTAAGTATTAAGACCCTCTTGTAGTTCTGAGAGTTAAGACCCATTTATAGTTCTAAGTATTAAGACCCGCTTGTAGTTCTGTATTAAGACCCGTTTCTAGTTCTTGGTATTAAGTATCCGCATATGGTTTTGAGTGCTAAGACCCGTATGCAGTTCTGGGTATTAATATTAATAATTATTATTCTGGGTATTAATATTAATAATTATTATTCTGGGTATTAATATCAATAATTATTATTTTTACCCGCTTGTAGTTCTGTGTGTCCGTCTTCATTCCTGCCTGGTGTCCTGTAGAATAGAACGGATTGTGTGGTCTGGTGGCAAATTTAAGTGGTACTTTAAAACCCGACTTCTTCTTCTGCTTCTGGACATTGAATGCTCTACTGTCCTGGTCAATGGATGGATATATTGTTTAATGCGGCACTCTCTGGACATATAAAAAAAACGTGGTTTTATTGAGTAATCAATCACACATTTTATGAGAAAGGAATATTCAACCAAACAATTTTAAAATTATTTTCTTAAGGAATGGCGGTGTTCGCAAATACCTGACGCTCAAATAGTCCGGGTTCGATCTTTGCTGGAGGTGGTTGTTGAACGCCCTCGATCCTTCCAGTCCGCGGCGATGAGCCTGCAGTCTGCCGCTGTTGCTGATGACATTCCAGGTTCTTAGATGGCTTCAGCGGTTCAATGTCTGACATTCAGGATGATAAATCGTGTTCTGTCTGCCGTCTGCACAGTGTTTTATGCCAGATATACAATACAGCTCTCCCACACACACTTATCCCACTCTTTCCACTCCAGTACAGTATAGAAATTCCTCACTCGGCAGACGTGAATCAATACACATAGACCTACAGTAACAAACTCACTAAATATCCAGGCAACCACGTCACTTCACAGTGCACACAATCAGAGAATAGTGGATACACTTTTAAACTGAGGGGACGGCTGTGGCCAGCATTAAATGACGTCACTTCACAGCGCACACAATCAGAGAATAGTGGATACACTTTCAAACTGAGGGGACGGCTGTGGCCAGCATTAAATGACGTAGTGGGACGTTATTAATTGTTACTTCCCAAATACATTAGTTACTGAAGGAAGTGAACAATGACCGCAGTTACTGACGCGTAACCAAAAATCCTAGTTGAAAAGTAAACAAAGACGCAGTAGGTGACTGACCATAAGCTTTGCTAAGGGTCAGCGCTCAGAAAGACCTCAATACAGTGCCGATGACCTAAATTTTACTGATTGCATCACTGCCGTATTCTAGTTCAGAGAATATCGTGTACTAGGTCAGAGAATACAAGCAGTAGGTCACAGAGAATGCTGTGTACTAGGTCAGAGAATGCAAACAGTAGATCACAGAGAATGCCGTGTACTAGGTCACAGAATGCAAACAGTAGGTCACAGAGAATGCCGTGTACTAGGTCAGAGAATGCAAACAGTAGGTCACAGAGAATGCCGTGTACTAGGTCAGAGAATGCAACAGTAGGTCACAGAGAATGCCGTGTACTAGGTCAGAAAATGCAAACAGTAGGTCACAGAGAATGCCGTGTACTAGGTCACATAATGCAAACAGTAGGTCACAGATAATGCCGTGTACTAGGTCACAGAATGCAAACAGTAGGTCACAGAGAATGCCGTGTACTAGGTCAGAAAATGCTATGTACTAAGTCACAGAAAATGCTGTGTACCAAGTCAGAGAATGTCATACGCTAGGTCAGAGAATGTTATTTACTAGGTCAGATGGTGTTGTGTACTAGATCAGAAAATGCAGTGTACTAGGTCAGAGAATGTCGCGAGCTAGGTCAGAGACTGCCGCGAACTAGGTCTTTTAAATAAAGGTTGTAAATTAATTTTAATTAATGCTATTTATAACATGTAATCCTTCTGATTTTCTACTATACCGGTAGAGCTTGTTCGCTCCCATAAATCAGTCTGCGGAATTTGTATGCAGTTTGTGTTTCTTGTCTCATTGCCTTTGTGAAATCTTGTTATTAATTTTAGAAGTGAAAACTACTGACACCTAGTGCTCACTTAATGCAACATTGCATTCAAAAATAAAAACAACAAAATTAAAATAATTAAAACAGTTGCCGATATAAGCGTTACATAATGGCGATATATGTAGTGCAAAAAAAAATTTCCCTTTGTTTTTAAAGATTATTATTTTTTTATCTGAGTTTTTTTTTTGGTGCTATTATTTTCCTGTGTTATGTCAGCGAATTAGCAATGGTCCAATCTGATAAACGGCAATAGAAACCGTAGTTGTCCGTTCACAAAATGTTCAATATGAACTGCAAATCAACATACCGGACGCACGTAATTAGCTCATAACAAAGTAATAACGTCACTGGTATTACAAACTTTCCATTGTTTAAGGACGGGTAGACCCGGAACTGGTTGAAACTGCCAAATCGTAGAAGATAAGAAACAGTGATTGAAAATGTAGAGATTACAACAAGCGTAGGCCCTAATTGCGGGCTGATCTAATGTAGTTTTAGTCGGCGTGCACTGAATAAACTCCAATTTCTGGCACAAAAGTTCCGTGCAGGTGAATGCACAACTTCTCTTAACTTGACTCGGTCTTTGAAAGTGACCTTCAGCTTTGTCCTTGCGGCTCTGCTGCCAAGTCGGTGTATATTACCTGAGCTTACAGGGTTTGTGTAGTATAACTAGGTTTACAGGGTTCCAATCTTTGTAGTATAAAGCTTTGTGTAGTTCAAGGAGGTATACAGGGGTTCTAGTTTTCTACATGGTACATTAAAGGGTTCTAGTTTGTGTAGGACAAGCACATGGTACATTACAGGGTTCTAGTTTGTGTAGGACAAGCACATGGTACATTACAGGGTTCTAGTTTGTGTAGGACAAGCACATGCTACATTATAAGGTTCCATCAGCAATGTTTGTAACGCTTCATTGAACTTGGATATGACTTTAGCTTAGCAGCATTGACTTATTTAAATCTGAATAGAGAAAAGTATATTCCTCCAATAGGCATGTAATTTGTACACAATATATATTAGGTGTACTGCATCTAGGTATGTAAAAATCGGCAGAGATTTAAAATCAAAGCAAGAAACAGAAAGCTGAAATGTGAATCTTTTCAATATACGGCTTTTAGCGATACAATCATGAGTTAAAACTTAAGGTGTATTTTTAGCTCATTAGTTCGGGCAAACTAATAATCGAACTGACCCAGAACGAGTGCAGTAACATGCTTAGTGGCCGTTGTTGTTGGTATTTAGATGCCTTTATAACACTTCCTTTTACGCTCGACCAATACAACACTTCTTTTACACTTTACTTTTGTAACATTTCTTTTACACTCGACTTTTATAACAATTGTTTTACACTCGACTAATACAACACTTCTTTTACATTCGACTTTTGTAACACTTCTTTTACACTCGACTAATACAACACTTCTTTTACATTCGACTTTTGTAACACTTCTTTTACACTCGACTAATGCAACACTTCTTTTACACTTGACTTTTGTAACGCTTCTTTTACACTCGACTTTTGTAACAATTCTTTTACACTCGACTAATACAACACTTCTTTTACACTTGACTTTTGTAACAATTCTTTTACATTCGACTTAGTCTAACACTTTTTTAAAAACTCGACTAAATGAGGCTTAATGTATCTGAATATTGCCTTAAAACACACTGCCCCCCCCCCCCCCCCCGTACGAAATCGGCATAACCTAGAAGTGCTCCCCCTCCCACCCACTAAAACAGTAAATAGTAACAGTATACGAGTGACGTAAGACTGGATAAGATGGCATGTATCTGAACTATTTTTCACAACTCGTCGCGGGCGCACATAAATGCCATGGCGCCGTTGGGAACCACTGCATTGTCAGCAGACGGGCATCGTTGTTTAAGAGAGTTTGGTATCAGCCCGATTACTACGGAGTGGCTGTGATGCTTTAAGTGAATATCATTTTACTGATAGCGACACTGACCCGATGAGGTCGTCACGCACCATAAAGCACGCACCATGACATCATTGTTACGACTGACTTCGATTTACATGAACGTGTCGCTACACTCCAGACAGTCAGTAACTCACTGAAGGGATTGAAATTCACTTTTGAAGAAAATTGTTAAATATTTTTTTAATGTTATTTTAGTACTGATTTTTACATGTTTATTCCGTGCCACTTTCTGTGTTCTTGGTCGCAACCCAATCGCCACCATTGTAGTTTGTAGACTGTGTGAGGGGGTGAGGTGCTGTGTGGCACAGGCGGCTACACCCCCCTCCCCTCGACGGAGGGCGGTTGAGGGTGTGCGCCAAACTGGTGCGACCTGTTTCACCCCCCCCCCGTTCTGCCAGCCCCCCCTCCCTGCCCTCCACCTCAGATGAGTCAAGACTGAGAACATCGTGAAGAACTGAAGACGAAGGTCTATTGCGGCTTCTAGGGTGTGTGAGCGAAACACACACACACAAACACAGAGGCGGCTTACTAGAGAATTATTCAAAAACAAAGAAAATGGTACTCCACCGTGATTGCTTAGTTTAATGAGGCAATGCAATCCCCCTCCCCCTCCCCCCGAGGAATGACCTTATCCAGAGCAGGGCACAATTTAAAAATTGAGTTGACTGTGCGTTATATACTGTTCAATGTGGTTTATGCGCTTGCTACTTATGGAAAACTTGTCGTGTCGTTTGACTTGTGGCATCAGTGTAGTTCAGTGGCATAACTACTGTCCCTGCAGCTCCACCTCACCTCCAGCAGTGCTTGGGGCCTTTCAGAAATAAGGGGCCCCAAAATTTCTTTTAAATCAAATAAAATATTTGAAATTTGCTCAAGTTTTTCTTTTTGTATATATTTGCTCAAGTTTTTGCTAGACTCGACACTGGGACTTGACCAATTGATTTTCAAACTGAGAGAGAGAGAGCGTGTGTACACAACCATCTAGAAAATGGGTGAGGGGGAAACAGTTTAAAACTTTTTGAGAGGGGGTGGGGCATTTTTAGAATTTTTGTTTTGTTTTGAGGGAGGATGTCAGCATTTGAAGTTACGCCACTGTTGAAGTTCTATATTAATCAGGAAAAAGGGAAAATGTTTATTTACCCAGATCCATTTACTGTTTCAGTACTTTAAAATATATATATATATACAAATCACAGAATATATCACATAATATGCATTGTTTAGTAAAATTTCAATCCACAGTGTCCTATGTCGACGCATCTACTCATTGTACAAACCGTTTTTGTTTATTTGCAGGCACATTTTGTACGTAGTATTTACTTTTAAAAACCTAGTACATTCTTTACCGGTAATTATATTGCCACTTTAAAAATTACGATATGATTGGCATTATGACCGGGTTTTCAACTTTAGCTCATTCACCGCTAATGTCTATTCACACCGAGACGTCCAGTGCCAACCAATTCGATCGCTCTTAAGGAGAATGCACTTAGCCAATGAAAATCCTTGTACAAACATTACGCTCCTTCAGAGTCGGTACGGACGTCTGCTAGACGATAGTGAGTGCGGCTAAAGCCGATTTAAAGTAAATTCTTGATTTTTAAGATATTTCATCAAATGCCGGTAAGGAACATTTTGGCACACACAAAATCTTATAAAAATCGGGCTAGTAATTGACTATTTTATTTAGGCCTACTGATACTGTGATAGGATGTAGAAAATGTACTCAGATCTCTGTCATTGACTTTAATGTGTTCAATTTCATTATCAATATACTCTGCATATGAAAAAGTATATATTCATGTAGTTTTAAGCGGTATCATGATTTCATTTCTCATTTCATGTTACAAGCATTGTTATTTACTTTAAAGGAAGTGTTTATGTATTGTATTTATTTTAGGGAGTGGAACCCAGTATGATGAAATTTTCACAAGCGTAAGCGAATAGCGTGAACAATATGATAGTTAAGAAGAAATGTTGCTATTTTTTCTACTTCAAGCCAATGTCATGTACTTATGTAGGTGGTCTTTAGGGAAAAGCTGCATGCATACTGGATTGGTAAAAATGTTAAACAAAAGACTTCTTTTTTTTTTTTAAAGTAATTTTATGAACCATATTAGTTTTTATTATAGTCTCAAAGATATGTAAATTTATCTTTAGTGTTTAATTCTCCCCCACCCCACCTAGTAAGTAGTATGAATTATGACATTGATACTGTTTCTTTACTATGAGAGATATATTGGACACACTTGATCTCCAGGTACTGATTGCTTTGTTATAGAATGTGAAAATAACTGTTAAAGTATTACTATTATACATAATTTTATTAATACTAATACTGTAATAGTAAGATTATATAAGTTTGTTTAATAAGCAGTTATGAAATGTTTTTCTTTCTCTTATTACACTTTTAAAACTAAATTTGAAAAGGTTTAATTAAAAGAATAAAATAGAATTTAATATTGGCCAAATATATGTCACCTCTTAAGCATTATTTATTCATTACTTTTAAGTTGATCATTTACAATAACTAAGTTGCATGCTAAGGTAAAAGACATTATGCCTGTTTTTTTAAAAAATGATTATGATGTATTTGCATTCCTTCATTTCAAATAAAATTGATCATTATTATAAAATATGTCATCTAAAGATAATTATTATTATTATGCATTGATAAGGAAAATCTTACAAACAGAACTGGTGCTTAATAATACATTTTAAAAAAATCTTTGCATTTAAACACATGCACAATATGCATTAATAAATACAAGCATATATTTAAATGGATGTCAGATATAAACCAACTATAAACAAGCTAGTTTTGCTTGTTATTAATTTTGTTTCTGTATTGCAGTATCTTGAACATATATCACTTCAGTCTTTTGGATTCATATCACACATACTTGATACTGACATTTACCATTAAAATTTGCAACCAAACAATAAAAAGGATTTTAAAAAAAATCATAAATACTGCACTGATTATAATTATATATAAATTTATTTGAAATAATGAAAATTGTATATATGTAAGAGCATTGTTTTATCTTTAGTTATAATTTTATTTATTTATATTAAACAAAGAGAATAAATATCCTTGTCGTGATTCTAATTTCCTAGTTAAACTAATGAAACTATAGAGTATAATACTAATATAATGTCAATACATGCATCTGGAAATATTATTTATAATTAATATTATTTACATTTGAAAAAAATTTCATTGTATAAAAGCTTTATTGTTTCTGTCATTATGAAGATGATAGTATGGTCAATGTCATAAAACCTCTGTAAACCATTTCATTTATCAGTCATTTTCATCTTGAAAAATAATATTGAAAAAAATTAGGATGAGGTATTGGCATAGCCTTATGTTGCTTAACATATCTTAGTGCTACCTTCAATTTGTCTGTGCCCTTAGTGTGTAAAAATGGTTCCGTTTCAGGATCCTCATCACATACAATGTAACACATTATCTACAGTGTGTTCCCTAAAATTCCATTTAAACTGAACGTTAGGTATTCCAGACATGCCTTGGTTTTACTTAGTTCAGATTATGGGGTTCTTCTATATTAACATAATACTAATAGTAAGAATGATTACTATAAATTTAACTTAAAATATAATTTATTTTTTAATATTTGCATAAATGTATTATTTAGTTGTGTTTTTCTGTAAAATTCTCATTTACAAATTTATTATAAATTCACTATATTGCTTCATGTATTTTACTTTTTTTTTAAAATGTGTATGAATCACATGGAGTACTGTTTGTAAAGAGAAAAAATATTCAGGATTAAACTGTTGTAAGAGAAGAAGTGGGATAATATTTAAATCTTGATATTTAATTGTATATAATTAGTTATAGTTTTTATTAACAAGTTTTAATGTGGAAATAATGCTGGATTAATAACTGTAAAAAACATGGTATGTAAGCTAAATTTAAATCAGTAATAATTACAGTACAGTTTTGGCTCTGCAGCTACCACAGTACAAACATTCTGATACATCTGAGACTTGTCAAAAGTTGATCTATTTGTCAGGGCTACACAGTTGACATGTGTTCCCAACCTGTCCTGGAGCAGCCATGATGTAAGGATGGAGAATTAATGACATGATTTTAAACAGGATATTAGTCAGAAGCAGGAGAGACAAGGACACCCAAGCCCTGTCTCTTGAAAATATTTTATTTTATTGAAATATCTACATGGAGCTACAGGTTCAAGCTGAAGAACAGTAAGATATTTTTTGAACAATTTAATTTCGTATTTTCAGCTGTCACCTGCAATAGAAACTAGCAGTTTTTTAATTATTGCATACTTTGGACCAGTCATTTACTCATTATAAACTTATTAGGTTTTCATTTGATTTAAATAAAATGAATATTTATTTTGAATATAATTGATGCCATTGCTTGCATGAGACAATCAACTTTATTTGATCTACATATATTCACATTATTTATGTTGTAGGTAAAAACATTTTACATATTTTACTAATATTATATATTCACCATTTAATTTATATTTAGATTATTCACAATGAAATGGATTTAAAAATCATGTAAAACTTAAAATAGTTTATACAATTGTTTTATGCTCATTTTTTATTTGCTGCTGTCGATGTGACTTGAAGAAAAAATTGGCAGTGAATTGATGAAGAATATAAACCTTACTACTAGTTAGTAGTTGTTTTCCGTGTTGGTTTTTGTTGTCGGTGTTGTTGTTGAGATGTTATCTGGATTTCATTATTCTGAATTTTACATTCTCAGTTTGATTTGAGAACTATGCATGTCTTGTGAGATTAGAAAGATGATGGCGTAGATTATCTATCATGATTTTAAATTTAAATCTTGTCTATGTGATTTCAATAATTGCCAAACATTTTATTTTCTTGCACATTAATATTGTCGTCTATTCTTTTGTTGCATTTTTCTTCTTACAAAGATTGATAAATATATAAATTCCTATTGTAAAAAGATGTGTAAATGTTATTTTCTACTCATATGTAGTTTATTGATCTACAAAATGTTTTTTTTAATAATTTATTTGATTGTATTTGTGAATTTATAATTATAAAATAATGATAATCATAAAACATATAATAGTTAATACTCTGAATGTAAGCAATTAAATGCTTAACTCACAACCATAAGTTAAAGAAAAGTTTGATTATTTAGCAATACTTTATATCGTTCAAAATTTTAAATACCATGAATTGCTAATGAACATTTCCTATTTTATTTATGTGTTTAAATAAAAATAAATGGAAAAACCTTAAGTGGTATTAATGATTTTTGATTTTATAAGCAATAGCTATCAGTGTGTGCATTATATGTAATACTTTTCATTGATTGATCATACAGCTAGAGAGAAAACACTTCATATTTGATAAATAAAACACTTTATATTTAATAAATTTCGTTGATTGACCAAATAGCTAGAGAAAGCACTTTATATTTTGATAAATTTTATTGTTTGACCATGTAACTAGTCGTTAGAGAAAGCACTTTATATTTTGATAATTTTTATTGATTAACCACATAGCAAGAAAACATTGTATATTTGATAAATTTCATTGTTTGATCACAAAGCAATAGAGAAGACACTTTATATTTTATAACTTTCATGGAATCACCAGCAAGAGAAAAATTAACTTCTGGTTATTAGCCAGATGTTTTATTATAAATGTCAAGATTATTACAGAAATATTGTTGATAATCTGTTGATATGCACCTCTTGCTTCACTGCGCTTTTTGAGAAATGCTTCATGCTCCTTTAGTACATCTATAGTGCACTTTAAACTTTTTGTTTAGAATAAATTAACCAGTCAGATCAGAATTGTGCATGGTATGAAGGGTCATGAAAAACAATGATGATAACACTGCAGGAACTGTTTGCCTGTTTTCTTTATACACTAGTATGTTGGGTTTTGTTGAATTAAGATTCTTTGTTCAATACATGGTGACATTTAAATATTGTATGCTGTCTACTTAACCATTTTATTTTTTAAATTACACTTTTGCCAAAATTATGTTTATAATTTTCACTCAAGTTATACCCTGATATATGTTATTCTCATGAACAAATTAATGTTTAACTATAAAGTATAATTTAAAAAATTTTCCTCCTGATGGTTTTGATACTAAGAAGAACAGTGCTTTTGAATAGTTTATTAATTACATTTTATGTTATCAGGAATGCATGAATATAGAAATATTACTGATAATAAATATATAAGTATTCAAACCTTTAACTAAAAATTATAAATTGACAATATTATTCAGTTAAACAAGTTGAAGATGACTTTGAAGGTTTCCCCCCCCCCCCCAAGTAAAGAAGTATAATAGCAAATTTCAATGTTGCATCTTGTTTTTATTAGTTGACCCTTTTTGTTTGTTGCTGTTTTGGTTGGATGTTTTTCATTTGTTATTTAAAATAAAATTCTAATGCTGTCTTACTTAAAAGTTATTATAATGTAAGATTTGCTTTGTTTACCCAGGGTTGATCACGAAACTTCAGTTCATCATTCAAAATTGTGTCAGGAACAGGGCTTATTAGAAGAAGACACTCTGATACACGGAATGAATGATTGGCGTCCTTTTGTCTACGGAGGTCTTGCTTCCATTGCTGCTGAATGTGGTATAAGATTGCTTTTAAAACATATTACAATAAGTTTACATTATTTTAAAACTTTTGATTTTCTTCTACCTGTGCCATTTTTCACTATTCCCAGCAACCTACCATCCGTTGAGCATTTTGTTTCATTTTGTACTATACATCTAATTTTTTTTCATGTTATGCCATACACTGATACAGCAATACAACTCTTGAAAATGCACAGTATGGAGCTTGCAAAAAAATTATTTAAAATTTGCAACATTTTCAGTACATGTATTATAAAAGAAGCACAAGTAATGATTGCCTATTTGTTCCGAGTACTGCCACCATCGCCACTTAATGTGCATGAATTCAAAATGAAACAGTATAAATTATTTACACTTGCATTTCATTTTATAGAATTTTATAGCAGTCTTTTAGGTGTAAGATAACCACCATAACAGCAGCAACAACAACAGCACAGCTTATGAAATCTAAAATAAAATACTTTAGAAACAATAAATATATCATGAGCATGTGTTTAAAAATTTTGAAACTAGCAAGAGAACTGTTATTTTCCAGTTATAATTTGTGCTTGTCTGTTTTGTTGATTTTCCTATTAAAAAAAAAAAATAGAGTGTTCAACTACTGAATTAATTACATACAGGTGGTGACAGTTTAAATATAACCACACCACCACCACCACCACCCTCAGTTTTAAAGGCCTGGACTGGTGAGAGACTCGGTATTTTTTAAGCGAAGCCATTGGCACCAGCTACCATATTTTAGTACATATAACATGCTCCCACGTAAAACATGCACTCCCCGATAATGTGCAATTTGTAACTTTTGTGTAAAAAAAAAAATTATAAAATGTGCATCAACCTATGCACATACCAGTTGATTACATAAAGTACGATAACCATCATTAATCCACTACCTGCCAACAGCTAATAAAATGCTACAATTTATTTTGCATTAGTTGTATTATTTGAATACATGTATCTGTTTTTTTATTTTATAACTATATTATAAAATTATATTATACTATTTTGATGTTTTATTAAGTAGATTGTCCAGTACAAAACCAAAACAGAGAAGAAAGAACAATGGTGCCATTGATAGAAGATGGGCCATGTCACAAATAATGTGGCTCAACAATATTTCCAGCTTATTTACTAGGCTGTTTTAAACTATACAACCAAGATTTCCTTGTTGAATAAATCTACTTCAAAATAATTATTGTAGTTAATTGTAATATTGAAAATGATATGAACGGAGTCTTTGAGTGATACAATTACACATACCTGTCAATAATGCTGATTGTCCGAAACCCCGTTGTTGTCTTTAATTTTGACCATGTTACTGCTCTAATACCACTGCTTTCTCTGCAAAACCATTTTAACCTGGAGCCATTAAAATGATTGCATTTGGATGGTTGACTACCAGTACCAAAGCTGTAATGGGGGCAGCCATCCAACCTATGCTTGCTTGGAAAAAAGGATGTTAAATTGATGATGATGACAATTGCCCCACTTGATCGTCCATTTCATATGCCATTCTGTCATATAGCAACATTAAGTTTAAATTTATTTTAAGTATTAAGTCTGTTCGTGTAAAAAATAATTCCTATAATGTGCACAGATAATGCACAGGAGCGTTGTGCAGTTTGTAAATTGTGTATAATTCATGCATTATATGCGCTAAAATACATTAGTACTAGGAACAGTACCATCATAGTATTGTTTTGGACAATGTATGGGCATTTTTATCAGTAAAAAATGGCAGATATTGAGGAAGCAAATCCTATCAAATCCTAAAACCCCTTGCCTGATAAGTCAGAAAATAATGGAAAATTTTCCTTTATCAAAAATAAAGAATGATAAACAGTTTTGATTTTCAGAACTTCTACAGTGTGTAATATTTATTTCCACATAAAGTGTAGAAGGCATTAATTGAATGCAGCACTCACTTTGATCATGCAAACAGCTCATGCAGTGCAAAATTTAATGAATACAGTTTGTGAGAAATAGTTATTGTATTTTTTTGCAACAATAATTGTTGGTACATTACATGAAGGTAGATGATGCTAACATGACTTATTTTATACATTTCTTATTTAAAGATGTATTTTTGCAGGAACCTTTCCTATTGATACCACCAAAACGCGTCTTCAAATTCAGGGGCAAAAGATAGATGCTCGCTTTACAGATTTAAAGTATCGGGGCATGTCTCATGCTTTCTTCCGAATATTACGGGAAGAGGGAGCTCTTGCTCTGTATTCAGGGTAAGTGGTAGAATAGTTTTCTTTAAGTATTAAATTCTGACCCTGTTCAGATGGTTGTATCACTCTTAAATTGTTTTTTAATTTAAATTACAAGCATGGATGATTTCATTCCTTTCAAAATCTTTACACTATTTTTTAAAATTTAGAGTATATTGTTAGTTTGCATTGAATTTATAATGAACAGACAAAAAATATCTCTCTATATATATACATACACTCATTGCAGATTTTTTAGTTTTCTATAAAACTAATAAATAAATGTAATCTTTTTTTTAATTCATTGAATTTCTAAAGAACAGACAATATATATATATATATATATATACACACATACATACACACACTCATTGCAGATTTTGTAAGTTTTCTATAAAACTGATATTATGAATGTCATTTCTTTTACATTACTCAGTGCTTTTGTACATTTTTATTTGCAAAATAGGATAGCTCCAGCTCTTTTGCGCCAAGCTACATATGGAACTATCAAAATTGGAGTGTATCACACTTTAAAACGCACATTTGTTACAAATCCTACCGGTAATTAATTATTGTTTTATTATTTTATAGTTTCTTCTGCTCTTTACTAATGTTAACTTCATTATTTGTCTTTCTGGTTCATTTGAAAAAATTTTTAAATTTGCATTTTAAAAGATCTAATCTTTCCTTATACAGTAAGATATCTGTTTTAAAGTTATTATTTTTTTTAATGTACAAATTCTAAACAGATTATCTTAAGGTTGCTCAGGGGACTCATTAAAATTTATAATGTTTATAAACAACCATTATTCAGTATAATTTTAAAAACTCAGACTTGTGATTGTTTCATGTGCTCACAGATGAGACTTTGGCTGTCAATGTATTATGCGGAATTATTGCAGGAGTTTTATCAAGCTCTATTGCAAACCCTACTGATGTCTTGAAGGTAAGGTGGTAGATAGGAAAGTATACATTAAACTGACTCAGAACAAACTTTGGGTGGTGTAGCATGGAAACAAAATTATTGCACAATACTCTTATCCCATGACTTATTCATATATACTTCTGAAATGAAGCATTATTTAGTTAGATCTGCCTTTCTATTTCTATTATATTTAAAGAATGTTTCTTATATTCTGAATTACAATTGTATAAATCTAAGGCCTTGTATTTATTTTTAATAGAAGCATATTTACATATTTATTAAAACTTTGAGATTAGTAAGGTATGATTTCCATATTATCATTGCACGTTTCTGTCATTCATCCAAGAGCTAGCTTATAGTATATGAATAGGATTGTTGTAAAGTACATACTGAAATCTAAGTAAGCCTTGATCTGTTTTTGTGGCACTGCCATACTAAGGGAGACAATTTAAGCATTTGCCTTAGCAAAAGATATTTTTTCCCAGACTTCCTTTCATTAAACCCTAACAAATACTCGTGTGTTCTTTTAACTTTCATACATTCACACTGTTGCAGAGAGGAAGAAAGGAGATTTGAATAAAGACAGGAATCATAATTTATGAGAATGGATTGAGCTTATCCCCTTATATATTCTCATTTTAATCCATTTTTGGAAGCCTGAAATTTAGTGTGTGTATGTTTAATTTGACCAAATCATATAGTAGACCAGACTCTAGATAAGAATTAAAATCTTTACATTAAATTTTGGGCTCAGAAAACCATTTTGAAAATGCTTACTATACCTTTTTATTGAAGACATGAAATTGATATGGGCTCAAGGACTTTCAGTATTTCACATTTATAATCACAGCAAATTTAATGATATGAATAGAGGTTTTCTTTTGAAATTTGCATTTTAATGCACATATTGATGTCTTCATTTCATCTATCATATCTCCTTTGAATTATGGTGATGCTTATTTATGTTACAGGTTAGAATGCAAGCTACTGGCTCACAGACAGCAAGTGACAGCAGCATGGTCTGTGCATTTGTTAAAATTTACCGCACTGAAGGAGTGGCAGGACTCTGGAGGGTATTCTTTCTTCTATATTGTTTAAAAAATGATTCTTGACAAATACAAGTTTATTATCTTATTAAATTATTATAAATAAATAAGAAATTTGTTTTGATGGAGAACAGTCACTTATGTGCAAACTTTTAAATAATTTCTCATAATAATAATAATATTAATAGATGAATAATAGTAATAATATGAATAAAGCTCATACTTTTCATTTTTATTTACTCTAATTTATAAAAGGGTTGTTATTCCTTTTGCAAATTATTATATGATGTCAGTATGGGTTGAAACAAACAAATAGTTAACAAATTTTATACACTTCAAGGAAGTAGCTTTGACCCTATAAAAATGCTGTCTTGGGCAATTTACTTACTTTTTTAATCTAAATGTCTTTGGAATATTAAAAGTGCTGTCTCTCATGATATGCTTATCTTCAGATATAGATATCTTATGCACAAAATTGCCAGGACTAAGAACATTTAATAGTTTTCATGGAATTAAGCTATGTTTCATTACAATATAACACATAACAAATTGATAATATTGTAGTAGTTTTAAATTCTATCTTGTACTAATTAATCAGCTTACTAAACATAGCCAGTAAAAGGTACTTTCAGTTATATAAAAAATATAAATTAAAATAATAATAAATTACTACATTTTATTAACTGTGTAAAACTACTCATCAGTTCTGGCTTAGGATATGATACATTACCAAAAAGAGTAGATTGCTGTGTTAACAGTTTCATAAATTTGGCTTTAATTGAAACTAACCAAGCTGTTTTAAGTAAGCACATAGACATGAACAAGGTGGGCATTGTTACATTTCTACTAATTAATCTTACAGCACAGGCCTGATAATATAAGACTATATAGGTTGAAGTTAACACTCATGAAAATATCAAACCCTCTTTGTACCTTAAACTTGTTAAAGTTAATTTTAGGGAATGTGTTGCTTTTTTTCGTGAAGGGTGTAGGTCCGACAGCACAAAGAGCAGCAGTTGTTGCAGGAGTGGAATTGCCAGCCTATGACTTGTTTAAAAAACAAATAATCCAGTCTCAAGTTTTGGGTGACACAAAAGAAACTCACTTTTTGTAAGTATCCACTTAAGTGCAGATTACTCAGGCACTTGTAATTTTAAGGTGTCAATCATGTAATAAGATAATGAATGTAGAAATAGTCACTTTTGATATTGAATATTCATAAAATATTAATTTTCTACTTTTTATTTTCATAAAGTTTTATTCTCTAATTATAAGTTTAGTTATGATTATTATTTTTATATAGTTTTCTTTTGTTTATATTCATCAACCATAATAGGGCAAAAATAAATAATTATATTTTTTAGTATAATTTATACTACTCACCAAGCAGTTTAATTACTAGTAAACATTATATGAATGTTTCTGTAAACAACATTACTAGCAGGAGATTAAATATTTCTTTATATAAGTAATAACAAAATATTGGAAAAAGATAAATGGAATCCATATTTTGCTTTCTGAGGATGAATAGGTTTACAATGAATTTTTTATTGACTCGGTGTTTAAAATTACTCCTAGACAGGTCCTGCAGTCCACCCATAGTCTGCAAACACCCATGTTTAATGATCTAAAAATTCTAGTTTTAAAATGTAATTTAAGATCATTAAAGAAAGCCTTTATTTTTTTCCTTGTAATTTGTTTTTCTTTCATACTACACAAACTAGAGTTACAGTAAGACATATTTTTTCCTTATTTTTGGTCAGCATATCACTCATTGCTTCTTTTATTTGACTTTAATAGCATCATGATTGATTATGTGTTCTTTGGATGTGACTACCTAAATTTATTATTTTGACTTCCATCCAATTTTCTAATTGTGCTAATTGCAGCATATGCTTATTTCAAGAGTGAATAAACATGGAATTTTGTGAAAGCTGTTCAGATTTCTTTTAGGGAGAAAAAGTAGTAAATAAATACAGATACTTTCATTATTTAGTGCCAGCAAGCATATTGTATATGCAGCTACTCCTTTGACTGACACATATCCACTGCATGCCTGCATAAGCAAAAATGGCAGACATAACAAATGTGGATAATGCAATGAACCCTGCCAGATTTTAGTATATTCTCTTATGTATTATTGTTGAATTGATCTGAGAAATCTTCAGATTGTCAGAAATTCATCACTTGTTTGAAGATTCTCATGACTGGGAAACAGAAGGGTCTAATGATTTTTATTTCTCCCAGCATTGGGATTTGGAAATAGTAATGAACTGTTTAAGGTCTGATCTTTTGGAATCATTAGAAAGAAGAGAGTTTAAAACTGTCTTTTAAAATTTTTTTCTGGTGATATTAGCATGAGCAGGTTGGCTTACTGATATACATGCTTTGTCTGGGGATTATGCTTGGATTACTTTTATCTTACCAATGATTAGAGACACTGGAATGCACTGTGCAGTGTGTGGATATATTGTTGATAACTAGAAAAATAAAAGAGGCCTTGAACCAGTCTTGTTTTAAACATTTTCCAATCATCTTCGCTTTTTTATTGAATGCCTTCAGAGCCAGACCTCAGGAGATAGTGATTATCTGCTTTGCATCTGAAAAATCCTCCAGGGTGTGCTTATTTAATTTCACTGATAAAAAATCTTCCAATGACAATCTTCCACCAGAGTTATGTCTTAGTTATGAAAGAAAGACAGTAAAAAGTATTGAGTACTGGTGAGATGTCTGGTGACAGTGGTCGTCTGCTGCAAATACACGTACAAGCCATACCAGTCATATTTGGAAATAGAAAGTCATCTGTTGATAGATGTGGCACTTCAAACCCATCGAAACCATAACATATCTTTTTGATGATCCCATCTTACTTTTCAAAGTATCCATGGTTGATTGAGATTCATAAATGACTAACTTATAATGAATGGCTTAAAGTGAATTAACTTTATTGGTAACACATTCACAGAACTGGAAGTTCACTTCAAAAACCTTGAGGAATTACTTATATCTACTTATATCACTGACCTTGACATAAATTTCAAGTAAGGTCAGGGAAAGTAATAGACATTCTTGTATACTAGGGAGCATAACTCTTTTAAGGGGAATGTACCAGGGTAATTGTTTATCTCCCCTGGGGGGGGGTGATCAGGAGATCCTTTAGACTCTGACTTAAGTCCGAAGGGCCATATGATATATTCCTTTATGTATGGTTAATTTTGTTAGTTAGTTAGCCTGCTTAGTATTCAGTTAAACATCCTATTTTAAGGGCTAATGTTTGATAAGAAAAATGTCTTTTTATCTTCAAATTTTAGAGCAAGCTTTGTGGCTGGATTAGCCGGAGCCATAGCATCAAATCCTATAGATGTAGCAAAGGTTAGTGTTGTCTTCAGACTTTTGCTTAATTAAACAAACATTTCAGTGCTGGTGTTTTGTTCTGTTTTGTATTTTTTGTAAATAGAAAATTAAAATCCATGCTCAACAGTTTAATATTAGCTCCTATGTGTTGTCCAACAATGTGTCTTCAATTGTCATTTCTTGATCACAGCTTGGTTTGAAGTGTATAGGATAATATAACTTGTGAACATAGGTCTGTTTCTCTCTTCATTTCAAATGAATTTCAATCAAAATTCACATATTTGAGTTTAATTCGCCTATTTTATGTTCTGAACATAGCATTTAAATCAAGCCAAAAGTATTTCAGAATGAATGTTTCTAAATGAATGTCAATCAATGTTGACAAAGTAAACAATGAAGCATGGCTTTAAAATAATAATAAATATCGTTATTTGGAAGACCTTTAAGTTTTTGTATAATTAGAAAACTATAGTTTTACTTGTGCTTAGAAATAAAGAAAAGATGTAATATTTTTCTTTGCTATATATTTGCAGACCCGCATGATGAATCAGAAAAAATTGAAAGTTGCTGTCAACAGCTCAGTGTCAGGATCTGTACAAGTTTTATACAACTCTTCACTAGATTGTATTTTGCAAGTATGTCTAACCACTTAGTTTTTCTGATTTAATTTACTAAAAGCAAAATTTAGTAGAACATTTTAAAACCCTTTCTTAGTAGTTAATCAAAACATATTTTCCAAAATCATTAATAATAATTTAAAGTACATAGACAGATAGAACTTTTTCTTCTGATTTCAATATTAAAATCAACTTTGTAACACAATTACATTTTTTTTTCTTCGGTATTTAAATTTTTGAAACATTTTACGCTCAAAAATGAAATTGCACAAATAGCTCACTTTGAAAGTCCACAAAATGAAGAAATGATAAACAATATAGTTCACAACTCTTTACATAAGTAGTATCCAACATACAAATATGGCTGAATTTTTTTAAGAGGCTTGCAGTATTATTTTCCAAAATACTGTCATCAAAATTAGCAGTTTATTCATTTTTGGATTGAAAAAAGTTCTAAAGCAGTTAACACAAAATGGATGAAACTGCTATAAACATTAAAACTATAACTCTGTAATTGATCTACAGAGATGGTTTTGGTACCATTGGAATCAGTTTGGAAAGATCTATATTAAGAGTCCACTCACCACAATAAAGATATTTGCCAGTCGTTCATCTAATTTAATATGCTTTTTCAGTTGATTGATTCTAGTCCAGTCTAGCTTGGTACACAAGGAACGTTCTTATATGCTGTATGCACATAATTTCACGCTTTGCACAATAGCACGTTTAAAGATGTGGTGCTTAACTTAAATAAGTAATGCAATCTGCTGGTAGACCGTTATTCCACAATCTGCCTCCACTGAACACTGACGAGTTACAGTAAAAAATAACCATTTATTACTCCTACATCATCTCTCAGCCAGTCTTTTCACCTACCAGCTTACACAAAATATTTGTACCTTATATTTTTTTGTTCAACTTTAAATTCAAGATGTGGTGCCTAATTTAAGTGAGTGATGCAATATGTTGACAGTCCTTTGTTGTTTTAATAACTACTGGTACTTTCCACACTCTGCCAACACTGGAAACGCATAACTTCAAAGTCCCACTAAAACACATAGTCCCTTTTCACCTCAACTACATCTTTCCTTGGCCAGAGGTAAATTTTTTTTCGCCCAACAGTTTTCTCCACGAATTGGACTACTACTGTGTCTTCCCCTTTCACCTGAATGATTTGCACTATATAGAAGTCAGTATCATAATTAATATATGAATTTTCAAGCTGGCAGAAATCTTCATCAGCTGAAAATGGGGGGGATGGGAGGGGCCCACATTATCTTACTAAACATATACAATATTGGTCAGCTATTTGCTCACTGAATTAACTAGATTACAAAATGTAAAATAGAATTTACACCTTATAAATTACTATATGCATCATCAACTCATTCTTATATTCATTATGAAGAAATAGCTTTTAAAAATAATAAAACAGCTAATTAAATTATAACTCACATGTGTCTATCAGAATAAAAAAGAAAGTCTCTTAAAATTTATAATTTAAAAATTCTATAGGACCTACCCAACAATTGTTCCTTTGCCATGCTATGGAATAAAAAATGGGTGATCGCATGACCACAAAATAAAAAGATTAAAAAAATATCTGAATAAACTAAATGCATTATATTGCAAATAAATCTTTACCTGTTGAACAGTACAACACTTAAGTTTTGGATAAGGTATATAAATTCATAACGTCATTTTCAGAGTTCACTCACCACCACCTTCAAAATTGAATTCTGTAGTGTGGACCTAGCATGTGCCTCATCAACTCATTCTTATATTTATTGTGGAAAAATAAGCTTACAAAATACAGCTAATAAATATGTAACTCACTTGTGTCTCAGAATTTAAAATAAAGAAAAGAAAATCAGGTAAAAATAATAACTAAAAGGATCAAACCATTATGAACCCATCTAGTCATTGTTTAAACTGTTCCCTGCTAATGCAGTAAGAGAAGGAAAAAAATGGTCACATGACCATAAATTAAAAAGATTTAAAAACACAACATCTGAATACGAAATGCATTATCTTTCCCCTATTGAATGATACAAATCTTAAGCTATGGAAAGGCAGGTGTAAATTCATTTCTCCATCAACACCTTCAAAGACAAATGCTAGTGTGGCAGATATCTACTTCTGACCCTGAAAATTATTTTTTTTATTGGTTAATATTAGTCTTTTAAATGAAAAATACATACCAAAAACTGAATGATTTAATTTACCAACTAATGTATTCAAACAGAATGATGCATGAGATTGGAAACTGGTTTAACTTTGCCAAGCGGAAAGATAAGCTCCTTGATAGAATCTGCATTTCAACAGTCACCAGCAATTTTGGTCATTGACCAATTCTTTCAATGCAATTCTTTATGCATGCAATTTTTTTTTTGTTGTTGCAAATTATATTGCCTTGTAGATGAAGAATTTTACTATTTTCTGGAAGCTTTTAAGGCTGCTAACTTATCTGAATCACCATGAACCTAATTTAAAGAAATTTTAAGTTTAACTTTATCGCACTTTATCTTTAAATTACAGCATATTATTTAGTATAGAAATGAATCTTGTTCTCTCCCCTTCATGACAACAGTTATTATTTTTAGATTAATGTACAGCACTCATACTGATGAACCGAGAAAGGGTACAAATAATGGCAGCTTGGTCAAAAGTCGCTGGGTTGGTAACTTCTGAATAACTCCTTATAACTTTTTCACAATTATTTATTTAAACAAAAAGCACAGAAAGACAGACCAGAGAACAAGCTTTTTCGCATGTTTTATTATACATAGCTTCAATATACAGAGGGAACATGAGTATTGAAAATGTAGAAAATTTGACTAAACAAGATGATAATCAGTCAGACAGTGCATGTTTGGAGTACCTGTTCTTAGTATTAATTTTCGAAAATGTTCTTAATAAAATTTTTTTGTCTGTAGACAATCAGGACAGAAGGTTTCATGGCTCTCTACAAAGGCTTCATTCCAAACTGGTTGCGACTTGGTCCCTGGAACATTATTGTATCCTTGTGCAAATTATTTTGTAAAGTACATTAAAGTTAATATATTATTAAAAGTAAAAAGGTTTCTTGTGCATTGCTGAAATACACTGGTACCATGTGAATTGCTTAGTATTGCCCATACAATTTAAATATTAATTTGCCTTTCAGAAATGATGTCTTGTTATTAGAACTATTGTACATTATTCTGTCTTTTGTCTCTATGTATGTGTATTTATATTATCATAATTTTAAAAAATTCTAAATGAAATAAAAAAAGGTTATATTGAGCTGGCCTACTAACTCATTATTAAAAACAAAAAATAATGTATAACTTGGTTGTATGTCAGACATTGTCTAAATCTTGAACCACCACTACCCTCAGCACTGCTGTCAGTACAAAGCAATCTGAGTGTTGAATTAGAAATATAATTGCCATTTAGTTGATATAAATAAGGATGCATCTGTCCATATGACAAAGTCAGATCTAAAAGTTGTTGATCTCAATTGCCATCACTTAAGACTGAATAGCTAGATGTTATTATTCTCTCACTCTCCTAATATAATGTAAAGGATGATGGGTGAGTAACTTGCACAGATTTCTTTTTAAATTGTGCATGCATAGATATTTTAATTAGTTCATTTTCACAGTATTGCAGACTCATTTGAATCTAACAACCTAATACAAATAAGTACTTAAATAAATTATTTCTGTCTATCGATACAGTAATTTAAACAATTGTTAGTGAGTGAAACATGCCTATATGTTTTCCTAAATGATGAAACTTATTCAGTGCTTGATTAACACCACATTCTTGGTCAGATGATACCATGGCAACGTAACTAGTGCCCGATTAGTAAAAAAAAAAAAAGTAATACAGTTCATGGTTAATATTGGCTCTTTGGTGCAGTGGTATATATATATATATATATATATATATATATATATATATGTACCTTAATGTCTAATTAGTAAAAAAATTAAGTAATAATACATGGTTAATATTGATGCATTGATCAGATGATAAGTATTTTCCTTAATGCACTAACAGTTCTTTATGACCTATGAACAACTGAAGAAGACCTACTGAGAGAAAGGAAACAATTTTTGCACATTTCTGATTTTGTACCATGAGGACAAGGTAGCAGGACCTGCATCAGAACTCACTACAGAATCAGTTTGCTCAAGCATCTTGTTTCAGTGTGTGCATTCCAAATAATATAGACAGCATTTGGTTGATCCATTGGGCAAGTTTTGTGTAGTCATTTAGGGCTTGGTTGTAGAACTCTGATTTCAGCTGTATTTATAATCATCAGTGACTTAATTTTTACAAAAAGGTCAGTTGGAGATCAGTACCTTGTGGTTCAGAGGAACTGTTTTATATTTGGATTCTGGATTGAAATGAAACATTTGGGGCAGTGTTTGAACCAGTGACAAGTGTTTGTAAACCAGAGCCTTTCCAACATAATTTTATTATCTGCAGTTCATTTAGAAGACTTATTGGAATGTGTGCAATGCTACTTTTTCAGTTAGAAATATGCAGATCCTTAGACTGAACGCAGTGACAAGATTTGTTTAGTGTTATTAGATTATGTTTTGCGTATCAACATACGTAAAGTGTTTGTTTTTCTAATGCAGTTTGTCTGCAGAATAATGAAAGTGGTTGTTTTGTTTACCTTTTCTCAGCAGATTTAACCTGTAAAAAAGCTTGACCCATATTGTGATGCAAAAAGTGCAGTGTGTGTGCGCGTGCATGTTGTATGGGCATATCTCATTATTTGAATCTCTCATCCATTTACCTGCATTTTTGAGGTTCTCTAATTAAAAATTCCCTATATCGGATCACAAATTTCCCAACAGAAAATGATAAACATTGTTCATTCAACCACCCTTTTCCTTCATTCTTTTGTTCACTCATCTGTAGCCCATCTCCCATTACACAAATGTGTCCAATCCATTGTTTGCAAGTCAGTGTACAAAGTTCTTGAGTTTATTGTCTTAGTTGCAATCATATTTTTTTTTGTAAGTTTTAATGGTACCATGTCTAAAAGTAATCATTTGAGCTACAGTCTTGATGTGACACCAGACATCACAACCAAAGATGTGAGCATGGACCTAAATTGAAAATTGTGTTCTTTGTATTCCTGAAATAATTATTCACGTTTACATGAATGCACAGGAGATTGAAAAAAATGCTCTTGTTCAAGGCACTTGAAGGTGATCACAAGAGTGATATGATGACATAAAACTAAAGTTGTAGACATATATTTTTAGAACAGATTTTTAAAAAAATAAAAACTAAACTGCATTCATGTCTAGTTAATGATTTCTATGTTAACAAAAATATAATTTTGGATGCAATTACAAACACATGCTCTTGTGCAAACTGACATGTCCTAATCCATATTAACCCCTATTTATATTTTATCTAATGGTAAAATACATTTTGACCCTTGTTTACTTTATTTCTTAAGGGCTGAAATTCCTTGCTTAAAGCAGTTAAGCTTTAAGTATTTTTTTGGTTCAGGTAGATGTAAATAACTGTGACCTATAATGTTATTTAAGTCTTTGCATTGGGTAATGTGATTACTTATGGAATATGTTTGTGAGGGACTGTGAACTAGAATGAAAGCTGACTAATTGTCAATTGATGCCATTAAACATTGATAATATGAAATGTCATGTGATAATAAATGTGTTAAATATTTAATTTTAACCTCTTGAATTTAAAGTTGGTACATAACAAAAAACCTACATCCTAATTTAACCAAATACTCTGCATTAAATTTTTAAATTGGTGTACAGAGAAAATTGTGTAAATAATATTTATTGCCATTCTTATGTTGCAAAGTTAATGTCAAAATTTGCATAAATACAATTTTCGTGTTGATATCTCCCTAAATATGTTCAGGTTATGATACATCCCAGTGCTTGTCTTTCACTTTTTAATTTATTACTTTTTTCTTTCCCATCTTAGAGACAAGAAATAAAGTGTAATTCAAATCTTTCATTGTTCAATTTTATTTTTAAATAGATACAAGTAACTGCACACTCTTTCAATATTTTGGCTAAGTTTAAGAAGTTGACCATTTGTGAAAAGAGCATTATTTTAGTGTTAAAGGTCTACCAAAATCAAAATTCTTGTTGATATACTGATGACTTAGAAGAGCTAAATGTCAATCTTTTATACGAAACACTGATAATTTGCACTAATCAGAGTTACAACTAATCAGGTACAGTATATCAGATAATAAACAATTTTAGGAACATTGGAGTTATCCACATTCTTGCTGACCATCCCCATTTAGATGGTAGGATTTAATTATTAATTCATTCTCCCCTAAAATCTTATTAGCCTTCTACTTGTCATCTTGTCAAGAGCCTCCATTGAAATTACCCATTCCATAGTTACATAGAACATTTTGTTACTTGTATAGTTAATATCTGCAGTATCAAGAAATATACCAATGATATTTTGCTTATTGCCGACATATTTGTTCATTGTAACAAGAGTATCATTATGCCCTTCTTGAAAGTCATCATCCTTGCATGTGTACTATATTAATGTTCAGTTTCCTTCGTGAACCATGTCAACTGATACTCATTTTTGTAATAGCACAGAACTTTCAGTGTCTCTGAAATGATATAAATCTATGCACTCTATTTAATCAAATGCTATATTTGGTTGTAAATTTTAAGACTACTTTGATAATAGATTACAACTAAATGGATTTATTGTTTGGTTGTTTTTGTAAACTGGCAGATAATAACTAAAATGTTTTTATATTTTAAAATATTTGTTGTATTTGGTTCAGAAAAGAATAATAAATAAGTCACAGATGATTGCATTTATTTTTTTTTCCATAACATTTTAAAGGAATAGTGTTGCATCTGTACACTGATGTTTTGAAAGTTTTAAAACAAAAAATCTAAGTTTGAAAAAGATGTTAATTCCCCTGGATATGAATAAAGAGTGCATTTTATAATTTCAAATATATCTTATGGACTTTGCTGAATATGGATTTGTCTGAAGTACGTCTTCGGAAACGTGTACCTGAGTGACCTAGAATGGAGATACCAAATAAATATTGATGTTGAGCATGACTAACCTAGTAGATAAGCTGTATAGTGCAGTGCTATTATAATGATGACTGGCTAGCCATAATTGAGAAAGTGGAAGAAGAGAGCGACAATGAAATTGATTTACCAGAGATTATCTTGCTGGCAAAAAGAATTAAGTTTGTATCATTACCAACATGAAGGAATATACCTTCTACAAAACAGTTTTTAGGTCAACTTGATCAAAATTGCATCCCTCCCTCCTTGAAATTTCAGGTCTCTCACTTGTTAAAGGGAGATTTCTTTGACATCACTTGATTTAGGACAGCATTACCCAGTGTGACTTATTTACAAATGTGCTCTGCTCTTGTTGATATCAATTTACTTGATAGTTAAAGAAAACTAATTGAAACCTTGCAAAAATATCTATGTATAGATTACTGATAGTTTTATAACACTAACATAATGCTCTCTTTATTTTTATTGTACACATAATTAATAATATACGATACTATTTTCTTTGTTGGGTACAAATGAAAGAGCTTTTCAAAAATAAAATAAACATTTCTTGCCACCAAATTGTATGTAGTAGCAACCATATGGCAAGCACATCATACAAGTACCACAAATGTTGAAACAACAATTAACTAAAGTACTGACAAAAATGTATTTACAATTTTGGGAAGTGATGTATGTAAATGAAAAAAGAATTATTTTTAAGTTACTTTTATTTTTCTTACAACATCAAATATACAAAAACATTTAAACAAGCGACAATTTGTTGCAAATATTTCTTACCATTTGAAGGCAGTGCACAGCCTTCTCACTCACTCATATGTAATAAATATCAAAGAGTACTGGACAACATAATGGTTCACACATCCAAGATTTTTGTGTTATAAATTATGCTGGTTCTTGGACATCATTACTTTTGCTGTTTAACAACTGTGAAATGACAAATTATTTGGGCAACTATGTGAATCCAAATTTAATAACTTTCCAGTAGGAATGAAATGCATTAATGCAGCTAAGTATAATACAAGTATAAACAGAAAAGAGTACTCCAATCAAAGAAATAAGTTTGATATATAATTGTACATGTACTATTGTCCATCATGCACATAAATATTCTAATATGTCAAGCCTAATATTAGTTTTAAAATAGGAAAAGGAATACATTTTCTCAACAGCTACACATACCCAGGCATTTTTTCCATTACTCTCATACAGCTGCTGACATATCCATGCAGAGACATTGCACAAATAAGATATTTAACTACTCAGGGCTGCAGTGCAAAATCTGTTGGTACCTAACTTGTTTAACAAACAGTACATATTTAATCAGATTTAAGTATATGCTTTTTTGCATACAAGTGCTAAGTTACATTTGTAATTGAAACAAACATCAGTAATTTGTCAAATAAATTTTAATAATTCACTGTCATCAAATATTTACTTGATTTCTTTTCTTAATATTTAATTTATTTCTGGTGATCTAATATCTGAACATTTACTCCTGCCAAATCGCAGACTTAAAAAAGGCACCTTATCTTTAAAAAAAATTATCTCCACTCTGTTACAAATGTCTAATCTGACCTGTGCTTAACATGAATGTTACTGCTGGGTCAAAATAGTTTGATTCAGAGAAGTACATGGTATAATTTTCTTTTAAATCTTCATTAAAAGAAATAATGAAATCATCATACATGTGATTGATAAAAGTGCACAATTTTAGGAGCAAGAAATATCATTAATAAATAATGAATACAATCTAACATTTTACATTCAGAAACATTTAAATGGCACAGCTATAATTTTTTAAACTGAAACTATTTACATTAATTTTATATCTCGTTCTACAGCTGAATTTAAGTTTTGGTTTGAGTTATCTGTTTCTGAAAAGAAAAAAATTTCTAATGGTCATCCACATGTTATGACCATTTTCTTTTAACAATTCTAATATTTTAATTTTTTATGAGAATTAGTGGAGGGGAGGGTGTTTGTGTTTTATTTGTACCCACACCTCTTTAGAAGTTTACAAATCTGAAATCAAATCTTTCTTATGAAATATATTGCAATATTTAAGCACTTTAACACACAAATGATTATTATAACAGACAGCTTGTTATTTTAAAAGTGTTCTTATAAGTAGGTATACTGAGTTTGGTATTCAAGATTTCTGGGGGTGTGGTGTTTATTTAAATTTAATTTTTTAAGATACTCAACTGTAACTGTTGTATGTTGGCAATGTTGTATTTAAAAGAAATATCACTAATTAGTGTATATATTATCAAATATGAAAGGCATTAGGACTAGTGAATCTTGAGTACTGGGCACATGATGCTAACCATCCAGTCAAATTACCTAAAACATGATTTTGCATCATTCATTGTTTTAGTGACCATAAGGACTATGATCAGAAAGTACATCCGCACTGAAGATAGCCTTGCCACGGTGGTGAAATGTGTTGAAACCACCTCTGTTATTTAGCATTTCCCAGTTTCTGCAACAAGGAAGAAAAAAGGGATTAAAAATATAAAATCTTTTATCACAGTTTTTATAGTTGTGATTTATCTATGAAGGTAATTATAGTTATTTTAATAATGAACATTGCAATTTTTTTAGAAGGAAAAGCTCGTTATTTATAACGAGCTTTTTTATTTTTATTTATATAACCTGGAAGGGCATTATTTGTTTAGTTATTTATTATATAAGACCAGGTGACTGAAACAACTATACTATTAATTATTACTCTGCAGTGTAAACAAATAGTGCCAATCACCTCTTATTTTTTTCTTACAAATGGATGCTTAGTAAAGTTGTAACCTTGACAGTGCCCATTTCGCTACATGAGTTTGTTCCTGTTTACTGCATTTTTTTCAACAATGCTTTTCACTGAAATTGTAATTGAACAAGACAGCTGCCTGATCACTCAATACCACTGTTGTACTATGAAATTTATTCAAATTACTATAGATAATGGTAATATTAACAAAGACAAAAATGAACAAGGGAGATTTAATAGTTATTCATTTAGCTCTGATACAGAAATTGAAAATTACAATAATCTATCGTGATCGGCCAACAGAAAGGGCATGCTCAAATTTGTGACTATGAGTCTGTTCAGGAATGAGTAAATCATACTTGAAATGATCTCAGTAGTAAATTAGTGCTGTCAGCTATTGGTGTAATAACTTACAAATCAAAATATTTGCACAGGTCAGTCTAATCATACAGGTTTGCCCGGCAAACTAAATTTCTACCTTTATAAGCTCAAACAGTTATTTGTATCTTTTGTCCCTTTCAACTCTTACAAAATTACAGTTATTAGCACAGCAGGCAAATATTTATGCATATGAGAAATGTTGAATTTTTTTTAATGATACAGAAGAAGAAATGGGAAGTTAAAACTGGCATGATTTTCTTTCTCAGTATTCGTAAAGTGTCATCTATCAAGAATAATTTCCCCAGGAACTGGATTTAGAGTGCATCTACCTTGAGTCAGTATTTACATATCATAAGAGGTGGCAACCATAGTGCAACTTGCATGTTTGCCTACAAGAGATTTTAATAGAATACACATAAGTCCAAACAAACTGATCATGATAAACTGTTAAAAATAAAGATTCTGTTTATTCTACTCTTAGAAATATTCAAGAGAAATCAGGAACAATCAGAAAGTAGCCTGTTCATGAAACCATTGCCTAAATCATTATAATCAGCTCCTTAATAAATGCTGTACATAACATTGTACGATACTGTTAAGCCATACAATAAACATACTGATTATAACATTTTCTTTTTTCAATGGTAAATTTTTCTGAAAAATAAAATAAACTATTTCTGTAGCTATGTAAATTAAGTGCATATAATGTATTTATATGCACATTCTCTATTTTGTTATTTTGTAGGTATGTACATAACATCACAAATGTAATCCTAAATACTCTTAAGGTCTGAATAAAGAGGATGGTCAAATTAATTTTCAAAAGTCTGCATTTGCCAAAAGCACAATTTCCATTTAATTACAGAACTGTTTCTATTGATTTATAGCAATCATGCCATTTATACCCATAACAGGCACTAAAAGATTTTGTTGCTATACAGTAACAAATAAATATCCGCTGACGTTTTACCACAAATATAAATCTCTGTGAGAATAAGAAAACAGCCATCTCTGTACTACTATTTTCATATAATATCTGCTGAGGCTTTACCACAAGTAAGTCTAGAAGACAAAGCTTTCCTCTAGTTTCAATTTTCAAAACGATTCTTCATTCTTTAGGCTACCATTGCAAGAGACAACCTTATCCTCTATTTCCATTTTCAAAAGATACCTGCCACCTCCACCTTACATTTCAAGCGGTGTCAAGCTCTCTTTTGCTTATGTACTCTTAATAAATTTTAATTTACAATTCTTTCTTGTTTTAATAGTAGTGCAACTGAAGAAACACCCAGAACATATTTATATTTTGTGCATGGTTAACCGTTAAGATAAATGATACTGGTAATTATAATTTTATAACAAAAGTTTAACTAATTAAAAAAATTGTAGCAGTAATGCAAAGTGCTGAAATTTCAAGAGTATTCACATTCATAAGTAAGAAAATCTGCCTATGCAATGAAATAGACAAATCATAAAAAATAGTATTATAATTATTGAAAAATTTAATTACACATATACACTCACTACTAAAATACTAAAAATCTTTTAAGTGTATTTAATAATGTAATATGGTAAATATTAAGTTTTTAAAAATGTTAATAACATTATATTTTATGCTTTAATAAATATTTTTTAATTTGACCTCATCAATAGTTTTATCAATAAATAATACACTTTTGCTTTTAATTTCTGAATTTGATGAGCAAGCATTAATAAAATCTGCAGTTTTAAATTTTGAATGCTTGCATTGCCACATTTTATAAAAAGAACATAGTCACTGAGATAAACATGGTTATGATTGGAAGAAATAAAATTCTGAGTAATACATTGAGGTCAGTATTCAATCAATCCTTGATTTTACTATCTCAACAACTCACTCCTTTTATTATCAAAATTGTTTCTTCAGGGTACATAATTATCACTAACGGCTTGTTTTAAGTCAGGTTAAGGAAAGAGATAGACAACTGAACCTGCCAAAATAATGTCATTCAACAGGAGATACATCAGTCAAAACCTGTTTAGCATCACTGTTGATTATCATACCTACCATTGCATTGTGGTTTTGAGCAGATAATAATACATATAAGGCAGATAATACAATATTTTCTTCTCTATTTAAATAAGACAAAAAAAAAAAGGGCAGACCAGAAGTTCCCATGTTAATCCTGCAGTGTAGAAATATTCTGAAACTAATATTTTTCACACCATTTTTATCAGTCCTGAGTGCCGCCTCCATGCTGTTGTTAGTGTTGTATTTAAAATTAAAATATGATCAAATTAACATGAATGGCTATATAAATCACTGTATATTGTTTTTTTCCTCCATCACAAGTTGAACTCACTCTATATCGTGCTTCTTCTCTGTAGGTTACAAGCAGTGCAATCTTTTCTTTATCCTTTGAGTCCAATATTTATGAAAAGTTTTTTGCATGTATTCCCACTTCTGCTTTATTTTCTTTATGTTTTTTCCCTAGGTCATGGGGGAAGCTCTGTACGAAGATTTGAAACAAACATCTTTGTTCTTACTGATTTCACATAAGAACATCTAATATTGAATCAAATAAAAACAGCCATCTTTAAATTTACTTATTTTCATGTCTCAACACCTGTTGATATGAGTATATATGAGACATGAAAATTGCTTTGTACTTACTTATTTTCATGTTCTGCACTTGCTTTGATTTCCTTAAAGTTGCCGGCTACATTGACCACACCATAGCATGTTAGTAAAAGTCCCAAGACACACTGAATCAATATCTGGGAAAGAAATAATAGATACTGATAGGTGAAGATTCAGAGTTGTCTTTTCTTTCTCCACTCTCCACTTTAAGTGGCAGCATCACTTGTCTTAAGAGATTTTCTCACACATTTAAAAAACAGTAACACTATGAGTATCAATTAATTTTGTATATGATTAAATCTAATGTTTTTATAAGTCAATTGTCAATGATTGAGAGGAAGAGGAGGTAGTAAGAGAAGCTTTGTTGATCAATTAACTTTAAAGACTTCACAATCAGCACGTTACCTATTTTCTTACAGAATTCCATCTCAGGGGGGAAAAGCTTGTAAGAAGTGAATTTTTAATTCTAACATAACACCAAGATGCAGTAAACTCTTCTCTTAATTTTATTTCTAAGAATAATGATCATATAAATAATTTCTGGCTTACTTTGGCTAGAACTAGGATTGTGTTAAAAATGTAAAATCTACACAACAGTGGTTGAAGCAGTAATACTAATAGGCAAACTATAAAGAAAGAGAAACATAACAATGTTTATGATTTAAGTGCTACAAAGTGTAAACAAATGGCAATACAAAATGAGTAACAAAAAGAATAAAAGACAGTGAAGGAGAGCATGAATCAGTGAATGCATCATCTGTTTGAGTGCAGGAAAGTGTGAGAGAGAGAAAGGGAGACAGAGAACTGACTATTTTACATTCTCAAGTCTGACTATTGATTCATAACAATGGAACATACACAAATAATTATAAACTAACTAAAGATTTTATGAAACAACTCTATCAAATAATTAATACCAATAAGTAATTAATAAAAACAGTATGCTTAAAATATAAACACCACAATCAGTTACAGTTAAAGCCATTGTCTTAATTAAGACAGGAGAGGGAGAGAGAGAGAGATTCACTGATGCAAAGATATAATCAATTTTAAATAACAATGCTGAACTAATTTATTATTGACAATCTACCCAACAAAAAGGCAGAACAAATACTAAATAAAATGAAACATATTTATACTATAGACTTTCATGGGTTTGCTTATTCTAAGAAATGATTATTTTAAAAGCATTTTGGGAAATGCCAACTATATACTGCATCATAAGCAAATATAGTTTTAGTATTTTTACTCATTTTCATCAACATATCAACATCAATGAATGGTTGAATGCACATAATCACTGGTAAGTTTATTTGAAAACCTAGGAGTGATTATAAGCAGCATATGACAGACATTGATTAGATCAGATATATCATGAAACAAAGTATAATAGTTACAATATACTAATCTGCACACATCATAAAACAATTTAATTGCAAAGCAAAGTTCAGGCAAAGAGCATGATAATATACTAACTAATTGGCAATGATCCTAACAAAAAATAAACTAAAGAAAATACAAAAGTTCTTACATCATGAGGAAGTGTTGTAAATTCTTGTTCAGTTAATCGCAAATATGTTCTATCTGAAAAGTAATTAGTGAGGAAAATAAATAATATAAAAGACTTCATTCTAAAGCATAATTTATGTGTTTTTCACACACAATCACACATTCCCAGATTATACATAATGATATATATATATATGGTAGATTTGAAAAAAGAATCCATTTCAGCATCTGGATTATAAACTTTGGTACAAAATAAAGTAAAAATTCTCGTGCAGTATTATAAGTTTTAATAGTTCTTTAAGTTATAATCAGAAACTTTGAAAAAAATACTAGATAATCACAATTAGTTCAAGCTTAACTTGTCTCCTGTATATGGTTACTTCAAGTACCTGTTATAATTACAAAATTTTGTTTTAAAATATCTTTGCATTTACCTTTTTTAACAAAAAATAATTTGTTTATACTTTTAAGTGTGCATAAAATGCTAACATTTTAATGGAAAACAGATCTTGTCAATACTGCTCTTTCACTCTCTCTCACACACACAAATGCGCACACACACACACAACTCTCCAACAGAACACTGCATGAGATATTTGCATTTAAACAGTTGTTCATTCGTCAATACTGCTGTCACACACACACACACATCATAACTCTCCAACACTGCACAAGATATCTGCATTTAGACTGCTTGTTCCTTAGTCAATACTGCTGTTTCACACAAACAATCACAACTCCCCAACAGAACACTGTACAAGATATTTGCATTTAGACTGCTTGTTCCTTAGTCAATACTGCTGCTTCACATAATCACAACTCTCCAACAAAACACTGCACAAGATATCTGCATTTAGACTGCTTGTTCCTTAGTCAATACTGCTGTTTCACGTAAACAATCACAACTCTCCAACAGAACACTGTACAAAATATCTGATTTAGACTGTTCCTTAGTCAATACTGCTGTTTCACACAAACAATAACAACTCTCCAACAGAACACTGTACAAGATATCTGCATTTAGACTGTTCCTTAGTCAATACTGCTCTTTCACACAAACAATCACAACTCTCCAACAAAACACTGCACAAAATATCTGCATTTAGACTGTTTGTTCCTTAGTCAATACTGCTGTTTCACACAAACAATAACAACTCTCCAACAAAACACTGCACAAGATATCTGCATTTAGAATGCTTGTTCCTTAGTCAATACTGCTGTTTCACATAAATAATCACAACTCTCCAACAGAACACTGTATAAGATATCTGCATTTAGACTGTTTGTTCCTTAGTCAATACTGCTGTTTCACACAAACAATAACAACTCTCCAACAGAACACTGTACAAGATATCTGCATTTAGACTGTTCCTTAGTCAATACTGCTCTTTCACACAAACAATCACAACTCTCCAACAAAACAGTGTACAAGATTTAGACAGAATAGATTGGTAATGGAGTGTACACAGTGACATTGGGCATTTATGATAGTGTTAGACAATTACAATCATCATAACTGAAACTTTCTGCCTTTCAGAAATATTAAATTTAAGACAGTATATTTTTACTTCAAAGAAGATTTTAAAATCTATTTCTTTAATTAAATTCTAACATTACAAGAGTTGTATAATAATCCTGAGTGACCATTGTAGAAAATTTAGTTGTGAATCATAGTAACCGTGGTATCAAATGAAGTGTTCTGATAAAGACCTCCACCCACAATCAAACATTTGTATTAACCATCTGTTGTAAACTTGTAATATAAAAAGTATAAAATATAACTAAGTATGGTCATCTGTGAGCAAATATGACCTCAAAACATGTATGATGAATCAATAATTCATTAATTGTGACCAATCTATTAATATTATGAATAGAGCTTGATTTTCTCCATATAAGATTACAACTATCATAATGTTATTGCAAATTGTATTCTTGTGCAGATCAAGTGACTTCTTGTTCTTTAGATGCTATGTATGTGGCAACTAATGAACTAGTAAACTCTGAACTGAAAAATAAGCTTAAGTTGTATGTTTCTGAGTAGGGATAAAATGAGTGTCAAAATCCAATGTGTTAATTAATGTAACAATAATATAAAATATGAGGTTATTGTTTACTTACTTACTTACTGGGACATAAAGAAATCTCAGTTTTAATCACACTTACTGACTCAGCGAATGTAGCAACAAGAATTGTGTTCAGTTTCTATCACTATTAGACTTACTGGATCTAAAGAATCAAAATGTCCAGTTTCTTTTAGATTTTCTAGGGCTAAAAGAACAGTTTCTATCAGATTTATACACTTTCTGGGATTTAAAAGAAAGTTAAATTTCTTTCAGACTTATTGAGTTATTCGTATTGAGATTAAACTATTTAAAGAATGTCTGCTTTTCAAGTAATATTATCAGATGAAATGGTGCTAACTTTGTTGTGGATCAGTTTCTAACAGACTTACTGGAGATTTATACTTAAATGCATTCAGTGAATGTCAAAGATTTCAGTTTAATAATAATTATATTCAAATAGATCACGTATCCATAATCATTATGATTATAAAATTGCTAGCACTTGCTACAATAACACATGCACAAGATGTTAAAAACACAAAGAAAATTATATACTGAACGAATAATGTAATCCCAATAGTTTGCTCTTTAGCTTTAAAGTATTACTATTTACTAATAAAACATTAATATAATATTATTGTTTATTTTTACTTTGTTGTTGGTTCTTCAGTTTGCGTAAAATTTAGAAATGTTGTGATATTAATAAATCATCGGCAGCGTCGCGTAATTATACCGAAGAGAAAAATGTATTTAGATTAAAAACTAATACTGCAAATGAAGATTTACTACTTAATAGCTGACTAAACTAGTTATGTGCAACAGATTAAATTTTATATTTAATTTTTGAACAACAAGAATGCACATTGCCATGATTGCGGTTATCTTTTTTCTAATCTCCTGACCGTATCCTTATGTTTAGTTATTAGAGCACGATAGTGAAAAAGTTTGCTCTACAATAATACAATGTCATACACACGTTGTGCAGCAGAATAGGCCGCATGCGCCAAGGCTACAAGACCAAAAATGACAAAAAACTTTGACGACGCCATATTGCTTTTCTAACGCCATGCATAGTATTTCGCGACAGGGCTTGAGTTTACTTTTAAGTATTATTACACCACCTTAGATGAAGTCAACAGCCGCATAAATTATTTATTTTAAGTGATCAATTTCTCTAGTTATTATTAAATAACAACAACTACAGTTTGCGGCATTGACCTAAAATTTAGGATTGTATTATAAATAATTTATAGGTCAGATTGTGACCAACCGACACTTTAAAATCAATGAGCTATAAATGCTGTAACGTATAACCCAATCTCTCTGTATAACTTTACTAACCATTTGCTTCTTTAAAAAACAAAACAAAAAAACATAAAACCCCACACATATAAACGACAGACAATTCTATGGCTGAACCAAACAAATGGGTCTTTTATTTTTTCAAATTATTAAATATAAGTATGACTGATGGAAGTAATAATCAATATTTCCTATAGAAATCTATACCAAGACAGCATGCAAATTATGGGCCTTATGATCATTGGTTGAATTTTTAACCAGTCTTTAGAGCTAGAATTGTGAGTTATATATTCCTTATTTTAAAAAGAGGCGTAATAATGTTTTATAAAACTTTTTAATTCTCGGGAACTGCAAAAGACTTTTCATCTTTTGATGTACTCGGTCTTGGTTCGCTCCTGTGAGGATTTTTTCTTCTCACTTTATTCTGAAGAGGGCATTCTGCTTGTTGTGCATGTGGAGGTGGTTATTTTCTTGTAGTGCTGGTGGCGGCCGCGTTTGTTTAGTAGTCTCTCTATAAAGTGTTTCAGAGAAGGTGTATTGCGTTTGTTTCTATAAGGAAAGTGAAGAGTGCTTTTTTAAAAAAAAAAAGAAATTAATTTCTGTTTGTTACTTAAATAAAATGGTGATTGTGTGGAAAGTGGGACTTGTAAATGTTATGGTCTTACTGTGTTTTATGTTATAGAAATGTTTGTGTTGCATAATGCCAGTATTAAAGATAATGAATCAGTGTTAGTATGTGTGAAACATCTCCGGGCACCTTTCACTCGTTATGGTTATTATTTATTAATTAATACCATATAACTAATTACAAGTGATCGATAATTTTAATTTATAGTTATTAATAATTCTCTCACAAGACCAATATGTCTCTCACTTGGCGGATTATAAGGTTGTCGTAAAATTCCACTCTTTAACCAATAATAAGATAGAAGTTTTACTGTCACATAATGTTTCTGCAGGTGGAAACTTCTTACTAAAGGAGTAATAAAAATTCTGTCTTTTATTTAAATTTAACGAGCCCCCTCTCCACCCACTATTACTCCAACATAAGGCTTTAATATATGTGCAAGAAGGTTAATAAATGTAACAATAAATATATTAAATCAACAATTAAATATACAACATATGAATATAATCAATATATAATCAAGTTCATAGATATAATTCATCATAGAGATGAGAGTAGAGTTTTAGAGAGATAATTAGAGTCAATTTACATAACCTTTACAACGAAGGCATTTGTCACTAGCACGTGTTCACAATCAGTGGTTTACAACTAATTCTTATTAGATGACAGTCCAACTTCTAGGCACTTTACACAACTGTTTCAACATCTTCAATGCTCACCAAAGAGAATCGTCTAGAACTCTGCATGCTCTATCAAAGCACATCATGTAGAGTTGTTCTAGAATCTTCATGTGCGCTAACTCACCACACCACAGGAATGTTCAAGAAACTTTTGTGAATTCTTGAGACCAAACCCAAGCCTCAATTTCAACCATATTGGCTCTCGAACGGAATTCACAGGAATCAACTTATAGCAATATGTTTACTGATAAGTTTGATGACAAATAGCTGGATACACACACCAACATCATCTGATAGAGTACAGTAGTCACTGCAATCTGAAGCAGCTACAAGGTTACAAAACGAAAAAAAAGGTGTGCTCATCTCTGCAAAAGTCAAATTAAGGGCAGTGTTAGTTTCAGGCATATTTCATCTAAACTCTCCTTTCAAATTTACAAACATTCTCAGCTTACAAAGCCCTCAACAATAGCCTGATACACACTCAGCAGCATAAGAAATATAGAATCAATAAAAATATTCACAAGTATAATGCACAACGTAATCAAATTAGTGAACATAGAAATAATGATTCAATCACATTTACATTCTCCAATTCAAATCATAGATCAATACAAAATATTTATAATTTCGTTCTTTCTTTATTAGTCAGTAAACTTACCATAAAATAACAATCGCCTTTATGACAGGACTCAAGTTATGTCAAAATCAAAGTCAAATCACAGATTAAAGAACTTTCTTCAGCAAAATAACTGTCAGTGCATTCCCATTGGATGAGGTTGTTATGAACAAGTGTGAGACTATTAGTCAGAAAAACTATTCATCTGCATGGAACTAACTGGTTTGGATGCAAGTTCTAGCATAATCTCCACCTGAGTTGTTTACTCCAACTTTGGGCACTTCCAAAAATATCATAAGCATTGCCCAAGTTGGGTCACGTTAACATTGGCAACAAATATATAATTATTAAATTTAGAAATAGGGATAGTCAAATTTACTTAGTATATTTTTATTTCAGGTTAAAGGTGGTTGTGTTTTTTTTATAGTTATGATAGCTTTTTGTATGGATACCAGTTCACCTGCTATTATTGTAAGCTCTTTGATAAGAGCGAATGGCTGCTCCAGTTCAACAGATGTTTTGGAACCATCTGCATACAAGTTTAGGTATTCTGGATAATTTTTGTGTATTCTTTCTGTTTTGGCATCTGTTGGAGAATTAAAAAAAAAATGCAGTGCAGGGTCTGTATGTGGGGAAGAAATGGTCCATGGTGGAGGTGGGATAGCAAGAGGGGATTCCTTTTTGAGTTAAGTTTAATTTTAAGTATAACAAGTGACAGTGTATAGATACTTATATATCAAGTCTGAAGTGTATACAGAAATAACTCAATTAAAAGGCTGTGTTTGATTGATTAGTCTTAATTTATAAGATTTATAGACTGACCATAAGTAATGAACATTTGACATCATACTTGTCAGAAAGATCAGTTTTTACTGTTATTGAATTGGTTTTGCATCACTGACATAGTACTAGCTGTACTAGCTGACTTAGGAATTAGGAATACCTATGTATGGAGTTTACTGTAAATCTAATTTAGATTAAAATATTTATAGGGGAAATGTAACATTTGCCAGAATTAAAGTTGCACAGTATTTAGTATTTTCTAGCTGAATTTACCACTATAGGTATTCAAAGTAGTGATATCAAAATACCATAATATTAAAGGTGTAATCACTAATACAGGCCAATTATTTCAGTGCATATTCATACAAAAAACATGAAACAATCTCAATTCAAATTATACTTTCATCGAACTTAACATTATAATTCAGGTATTAAAACCCTGCATTGATAACATGATTGATAGATGTATATCTTAAACCACACCAAATACAACAGTAACATGAATATTGAAGATGGAAATAGTTGTCACTGTCTCTCAGAGTGGTTCACTGGTCTTATCAGCATAAAGGGCAAACCATTTTGGAAACTTTTCAAAGTGATAGTTTTGCAAATGGATAAAACAAAATAAAATAAATGTGCAATAATTATCATAAGTATATCTCTAAACAAAAGAAGTAAGCAATAATTATAAATATATATATCTTTTCATGATAACTGCTTCAATTTTGCAGTTGATTGCAAACACATAGAATGGCTCTGTAATTTTTCTCTACTGGGTGTGGCACATTTAACACTGTACCATTTGCCACATTAGGTAATTCATGTGGTGTTTGGGGGATTCTAAGAGTTTGGAAATTAATTTGAAATAGAAATCAGAAGCTAAAGCATTTCAGACTTGTTATAATCCACTGGATTTTAGGAAAAAATTCACTTATATTTCAAAAATAAAATTCAATGTAGTTAGAGAAAACAAGTGAAAGCTTCTGGAGAAATTAATGATATATGTGAAAGTGATATAGAGCCTTGGACTCTGGGGATAACGAGCTTGTTGCTGACCTGGAATATGTCAATTATGCATATTGATGAAAAAGGGATAGACCCATTACTACACACATAAACAAGAAATCTAAGTGAGAAGAGTTGGAAGCGATTTATACTGATTTTGGCAGACATCTGCACAACTTTTAAGATTAGGTATGAACTTGAAAAAGGCAAACAAAAGACCAGGTATGATCTAGTGCAATTATTGCCTACTAAGCTGCCGGAAGGCATGAAGTAAATGTATCACATAAACATAGTTAACCCTAACAAGACTGACATTACAGAAGTTATTCTTGAATAAATATGCCTTGAAGTGAAGATGCTTGATTGTGACAAGAATCCACAGTTAATACAAAAACTAGCACACAAAAAAATTATAAGAATAAAAGATATAATTTATTGTACAAGTGTGTGAGTCGAAAAACTCTAGAAGATTGGCCATTTATTTAGAATGAAAGAATTTGCTGTAATTATATGAAATATGAGTACATATACTGATATAATTTTCTACTGCAAAGACTAGTAAATTACGTGATACAAAAAGGCATGGTAAGGCTGTGTATCAACTTTTTAGATATTGCAGGAACAGATACTGAAGAAATTGTAACTTGCATTGTAGAGGGTTCTAAAATGAAGGATAATGAATATATCACTTCATTAATCACTAGCATTCGTCCAAAAATGGCAAATATTCTTATTCATTTCTCCCACACACACTGCTTAAATGGTTTTGTTTCTTTCTTCTCAGCAACTGTTGAGTACATCTGGTTGGTTAAATTTAGATATTAACTTATGGATCGAATCTATTTTAAGTTTAAAATAGTAAAACAATGGTCTAAACATACTTTAAAAAAAGTATATAAGAATTTGATATTGCAAGACTTAAATGTGCTTATTGGTTGTGTAGGCATAAATACTTGTAAAAAATAGAAAAATGAACAGCCCTACCTTAAAACGTTGGCTGATTAGTTAGGGTTTTATATCTGTTTCCTACATGCACTGATTTAGTAATGGCCGCAAGCATGTACAGCACAACACTTTATTTCAGGGTTTGGCCAAGAACAAGAAGCCTTGTAAATATTTAAAAAACAAATGACAAGTTGGTGTGGATGTGGGGAGAATGAAGTGATCCAGATGTGTAAATGTTACACTTTAAAATTACTGCTGTTGTATTCTTGGTGTGTAATACATTTAAAATATATATATATGCTACATATGGAATGATAACAAAGTATGTACTCAGTTGAAATATATTTATTGCCTCTACAATAATAACCTGATGTATTACAACAGAAATTTTTTTTGAAAATGAACATACATGATACATATTTCAAGATTCTCCATCTCAAGAGCATGCCACTGACAATACGAAGTGTGGAACATGAAAAGTAATTTGCTGATTCAGGCCATGGACAATTAGGTTTCGTGCACATTATGTTTTTCTACTGAAGGACACTTACAGTTTGTGATTTAGGTCAGTTCTACCACTGATAACAAAGACCTTTCAGTTTTTAAATACAATCAGTGCTGATGATGAGACCACAGAAGCACATTTTATTTACACACACTCAATGAGGATATAGTTTCTTAAGTAATCAGGGACCATGGTGCCAATCATTTTAGAAAGATCATTAAACGATTCTTGTCCCATTAAAAATAATTATAGCATGTCAACCATGTAACAAACTTGTGTAATTTTTTGTAACAGTGAAACTATTTGCCATGTTAGATTTACAAAAATTAATAACTGGACTGATAAAGACTACACACATTAAAATTAAAGGTTACATTATCACAACTCAGCCATCTAGTATTTTACGGATTAAAATAGGAAGTTGAACATGAAATGTGCACAATAATGGTGTTTTGTTTGGCTCCATTCATAACGAAACAAACACCTGAAAAAAATGCAGTAGGATGTGTGAACTAGCCCCAAAACTTTGCATCACAAATGATTATTTGAAACCTATGTTGGCTAAGTGTGATCTTAGTTTTCATTTCTAAGTGGCATAGTTCAGATTAGGTGATCTACTGTGATCCGACATTATTTTGTCACAAAGAGAAAGAAAAACTGATTAAATAAATATTTTGCTTTTAAAAGAAATGGAAACAAACAATTAAAAAACAAAATTAAATTAAGATTATTATGATAGGTTAATATTTGCTTGAAAAGAAATAAATGAATAGAATTACATTAAATATAAAAGGTTAGGTAGTGCGTTTAATTAAAAAAAACAACACACACATCAAACTGAAATGATTAATTAATTATAAAAGTTTATATATCAGATAAGATAATTTGTTTATTTTTGTTGCGTCAATTACAAATTACTACTTTAACAAAACAAAATTTCAGCAAATGTTAAATTATTATTCTATGGATTATTGAAAAAAGTGAAATAGCTCTCTTAAAAAAATGGGTTGGGGTGGAGGCAAAACAGAATAAACCCCCAAAGATCTGTGGTCAGATCATGTCTCCGATTATACAATGAAATCTATTTCCCCAAGTTCTGTAAGTATTAATAACTAATCTTGTCATGATTTAACAATTAAAATAAATATTAAGTGTATTGCTTTTTCCTTCTCTCAATTAGTGTCACCCCACACTATTCAATTACCTAAATACTTATTGGTTGGCACCAAGATCCAAAATTTTCCTTGTTCCCTATAATGGAAATTTGCTGACACATCCATTATAACACACACTTATAATTCACATGATTAATCACAAACTTTCTTGTTGCTGCTGCTGTGAAACAAAGAAACACAATGTGCACTAAAGTTGGTACATGATACAAAAGAACAAAATTTCAAATTTTCATGAATGGCAAAGAACAAAATAAAATACATTTTCAAGAACAGGTAATATACAAATACATCTTTTGAAGAAAAGTCTCACACATACACACCAACCCACTTATCTACCATTACACAGTGTGATTAATAGGGAACCAATCATGGATATTTATTTTTTATGAAAACACAGATAGATACTGCAGAGAAAATGAAATAATATATGTTTGAATGTATACATATCCATCACCAAAAGGATGTGTTGCTTTTAATCATATTGCCATAGGCAATCTATTGTGATAGAAAGCTACTGACGAGTATTTCAAAATCACAAACTGTAATTTAAAAAAAAATGCAGTTGACAATGAAAGCATGCAAATTAAACAAAAGCTAGCAAATATATTGATAAAGAGTATATTGCCTTTCTGTGCTATTCACTCATACTCATCCAAGCCAACCTAGGAATAAAAGGGATTCACAGGTTGCTGAGTCAAGTGATTAAAGGGTGGCTGGTGAGGATTAAAAGAAAAGCATTTATTTATGATAAATGTATGTACACATTTCCTGGAAAAAAATGAATGAAAATCTGCATTAAAATCATTGCACCCACCCACCCCAAGAAAAACACACACATAAAAAGCAAACTTATGAGAATGTAACCCCCCCCCCCAAATAGTTTACCCCAAATAAACGTAAAAAAACATATGTATACACCCAAAATTAATTAGGATTTATATTTATTTTTAAAAAAACAACAAACAAGCACAGCTTACTTACCAATTTGAATATACAAAGTAGAAATGCACAACTCTTCTTACTATTACCTTTATGTGCAATTTAACAACTACAGAGAAAGTAAAGAAGAGCATAAACCAAGTGAAGTATTTACGATTTACATTTTTCTGAATACATTACAAGCAAAAGGAGAGATAGTGGAATAAATTTATCTTAATTACATAGGGATTAAATGCTTGATAAACTAAATGAAAAGTAGTAATGAAGAAATATTAATTTATAAGAAAAGCGAAGAAAAAAACAACCAAAGCTAAAGTTATAATTTAAAAATTGAAACAACAAAAGAAATACCCCAAAACTAAACATTTAATTCTTGTGCAAAAATATTCATTTTCCACAAACAATCAAATAAACCTACATTTAGGGGTAGCACAAATGTCATCATGAATGGTTGAAATCTATGAAGAAAACATCCTCAAGAGTTGACATGCTTTTGGTTTTTTTGCTGGACTAAATTTTTTTTTTGCCTGCACCAAGACACCTGCAAAACATTTTCTATGTACATGATGTATTTCTCTAATAAATGTTAGGGAATAAAGAATACAGGTGACGTTTCAAGTGTATTTAGTACTAAATCGAGAATGCAAAATATTAACACTTCTTTGTGTTATTTTAAATTTTAATAAAATTAAATAATTATAAAAATAAATCCCAACATTTTAAAAGAAAAAGCATTATTGTAATCATAGAGCAAACACTAGATATGTTCGCACACTATGTCTAAAATCTGAGACTTTGTTATGTAAAAATGCAAACTTCACAAAAGTTCATGTTAGACTTGTTTTGCACAGCATCTCATCCTTTCACTTACCCTGTAAACAAAAACAAATTGTAATAATGTGTGGTGATTGAGTACTGATTCAGGGCATATTCTCACTCACAATAACATTATCCAAGCTGCTGTTTATTTTCTATTTATTTGATTTCTGGTTGTTTATAATGTACATTTGGTTTCTGTTTCAAGCTGTCAACTTTTAACTCAAAATTATTTCAACTTTGCCAAGACAGTTGAAAGAACTGAAATTACTTCTTTACTGGATTTGTTTTGTTTTTTTTAAGACATAATTTTCAGTTGTGAATTAGTTTCCTTTTCATATGGTTTACAAAATCATTTTAAAAAATACTTCACCAAGAACCATCTTCAAATCATGTTTGTACCATGTCAGAATCATCTTCAATCATGTTTGCTGCTCTAACAATTTTAACTATTGTTGTTCGGTTTTGTTAAACACAAAACATAAAATAATAAAAATATTTTCATTGAAAGGACTGCAATTACCTTAGCAACAAACAACTTCAAATGACAATCATTTAAATTGGTAGAGAGAAAAAAAGAGAACAAAAATTGAACCCTGAAAACCATAAAGTAAACAAGAGCTAACTAATTAAGCTTAAGTCAAAGATGTGCACTCTCTCTAAAATCTATCAATAAAAATCTGAAAAGCGAATGACATGCACAAATCTAATGCTTGCAAGTGATAACAGTTTTACTGGGGTGGGTGGGAGGGGGAGCAGAATCTAACAGTTTTCAGTGAAAGTGCTCAACAAGGTTTTGCACGAGACAACAATCTCTACTGGGTTTGTTTTCATTTTATGCACTTGCAATTTTAGCGCAGTAAAATTAATAGGTCAACATCAGATACTCTCAGCAAATGACATTTTTCATTCCTGTTTTGTATTTAACACACTAAGTATTGAGTGATTATGTACCGGATAATTTATGTGCCAGTGGCATACAATAACACATTCCACTAACATGACTATCATATGAAAGGTTTTTCAACCATCCCTGCAAAAAAAAAAATAAAAAATGGTTTGATGAGATGTGGTTTTAGGAAGAAAAAGGTGAAAAAAATATGGCATGAAACATGGATACAATTCAAAAATAGCACAAGTTAAAATTTCTCTTTTACGACAAGACACAATTAAGAAAATTTTTCTTTCTCTAATACACAATTCACCCTGAGATAAGTTTGGTAAATACTCCCTCTCCATTGTTCAGATATTCTGAAACTATTACAGTAGGTACCGCATGTTGTGGTCACTGGCTAATAGAGTCAGCTGCTTGACAGGATCAAAATTCTAAAAAAAAAGATATATATTAAGAAAATACAATATACCTCCCCATCAATTTGAATATTTTTTTTTTAAAAATAAGAATATATTTTTATAAAATCACTTCCAGGAATTTCAAGTGTTTCAAATAAAATATGAACTGCAATGAAAAATTGTTAATAAGCAACTTTACTGACAAATTGAATGTACTTTCAATTTTAAGCAGAGTTGGCATTTTCTCTTAAATAATCTTTTATAAATACATAATAATAAAACTTATGAATTATAAAGCAACTGTAGGTAAGTTAATCTTTGTTTCATTCATTATAAACAGGAAGAAACACAATATATTTTCACTGCCTGATTCTGTATATCTGCAGTTGCTGTACGAAAGTCCATTTAACATTAAACTGAATTGATTGTTGGCCATCTTCACTCAAAACAGCTCACTTTCAACTAATAAATCTTCTCCGAAACAATTCTACACAGATAATTCAAAGATAAATTAAGCAACATCTTTTAAAGTAACCCTACTGGATATTACTAGTTCAAGGTGTACCTAAAGATGGAAAATTAAAGATGTATTATTTACAAATTTAAATAATCAATATTGACAGTTTTAGTTTCTTGATCCTCTTAATTTTAAGTGCTTATAACAACAAATGTATATATTTAAAAATGCTCATGATTTTATGACATGTGCATTTTTATGAGTTTTGATTATCAGAATAATTGCCTAATAGAATGAAAGTATGAAAGGACAATTGCGATCACAATAAGTGGTGCCTACTGTACTAATCAACACCACCACACCATAGCACAAGAGAACTAGACTATATTTTAACAAAATTTCAAAGACTAAATATGACTATGAGGGAAACATTAACTCACATATCTCTAATGTGTCCAATAGCAAAATTACCTTGCTGTCTAATCACGGTCCCAAGCAATATTTTATACATTAATAAAAAATTCTCACATAAAACAAAAGTATGTGTTTTACAATGTACATTACCCATATTTTAACAAGTGAAATGCAAAGTATTTCTTAAAATAAAAACAAGCCTGCATGGCTAGTGTTCATTAGTTCTCAGTTTACAAAAACAACACAATACATAAATTATTTTATTAATATGTCTAACATCACAACTTGTTTTTTTAAACAATAGAAAAAAGATGAATTTTCTAGACAGATATATAGGCTTTTACTGAATACTGTGTACAAAATCTAACAATAATAAATCCCATGTAGCAAATGTGAAAATAATTATGTCTAATTTAAAGTTTCTTAAGTGTGAAATGATATTTATTATGTTCTTCTTTAGTCAATAAGGTATCTTGTTAGATAGTTATATATATATATATATTTTTAAATGCTGCTGTCAATGCCTTTGTACATTTTAAGGTTAAAATAAAATCATCTTAACTGGTATCTATCTACCAATGAAGTCATTATTACAATAAGTAACAATAAAGTAATAATCTTAAATAAAACATGACTAATTTTATTTTAATGCAAACTGCAATGATTTTGAAGAAAATGACTAAAGATGTAACAAAAAATTAAATTATACAGCAGCATACTTAATGAGCTGATCAGTGAAATTTTGTTCTAATCTGGACAATTTTAGGCCATGCATCAGGAAAAAAAATATAAATAAAAATATGTTTTCTTTAAAGGAGAATGTCTATATTAAAATAAACATAACACATTCCAGTAATAAAAGACATCAGATTAAGAAAAAGTAAACAACTCTTTGCAACTTTACAAAGAGATAAAAACAGTCACTACAGAACAAATAGAAAATAATCATAAAAGAGTGATATAAATCCCAACCACATAAAATATGTTAAGTCATTTAATCAATTTATATCAGCAAAAAACAGTCAGATCCACATTCATTTGGTATGCACACACCCAAGCATAATACAACCAGAATACATTTACAATTATCACTCATACAGTAAATGGTTTACAATCACATAGAAACTACAACAGACATCCATTATTACCAAACACATATTATTTGCTACAAATACAATGCACTGGACTTAGAATACCCAGGTGTCTAAACATGAATTAACACAGTCTCCTTGTTGGCAGCAGGGGAAAAAAACCTGCAATAAACAATCATACCACTAGTAAACACATCTAATATTAAAAAAATACACTTGTGTGAGAAGAACGGCTTTGTGGAAATTACAATCACCTTGTATACAAAAATCATACATAACTTATTAACAATTATACATTCAATCTTGAAAAAGAAATAATGGAAACTTGCTTTAAAATGAGAAGGGGGAAAGTATGATCTAAAAAAAAAACAAAAACAGGAGAGTGAAACAAAAATCTTATCTCGTTATTCTTTCACGAAACAATTCTTTTTATTCACATAAAAGAATTTCTCATGGAAGAATCTCTAAAAGATCTACTGCCACAATCATCTGCTCAAGGGGAAAAACCCCAAACCCCTTAGCAACTTATCTTGCTCTCTATTCTCACATTTCATTTACTTCTTAAACAATACATTGGCTTTGCACAAAATTCAGGAATCATACAGTACCACCAGTTATAATGCCATGGAATATAATTATATATATATCGCAGAGTGGGATATAATGGACATACAATCACTGTAATTTCCTATATTTAACATCACACTTGTGTACGCTCTTAATCTACCACTGGACATCATTATATGTTACTGCTGAACTTTCGACTGAACACTAAATGCTGTGATGTGATAATAATTTTATTGTTGACCACTTGTATTATTATTGAATTTGTTTAACATTATTATTGATTAATAATAATTTAATTATGGATTAATATTACTGTCTGAAATAAATTAGATTTTTTTTGTGTTGAATGGAAAATATATTTAGATGCACACACACACACAAAAAATTGCATATGATAATTAAATAACAGTATTTCACTTGCTCAAATTAAAAGTTTAAACGAGTATTTGTTCATATAAATAGCAATAAAAACTTTGTAAGTTCATGAGAAGCAAAACTTTGCTTTAATCTATGCAATTTAGAATGCCTACAATAATAGTCTTCATTTCAATTTGTAGGAGAGTGAATGGTAAACTTGCAAGGAAAGCAGGTTATGTTCATTTTGTGACTATGAAAATCTGCACCATCATCTAAATAAACCATCCTTGTGCAACCATAACACCGATTTTTCTATGCATGTATACATCAAATGTTCAAAGAAAAGCTTAATTATACAGATTCAAAATTTAAAATAAATACATAAAATATAATTTTAAAATGATAAATTATGGGTGCATAGATGAAATCTAACAAATTTATTCCCAACATCCTGAAACAAAGAAAGAAAACACTACTCATACAACTATCAAATATAATTTTTAAAAATCTAGAAAAACAAATAGTACCTTTTTTAATTCCTCAAGAATAACAATATTTAAAGAATCCTCTCCAACTAACAAAGTATACCAGTAAGAGTAACACATGATGGGGATAAGTCAAGAACAACTGAAGGACAATAAGAAGAACTTTTTTTTTGCCTACTCATCTTTAATTAAACTTTAAATCTTTAAGAATACGATAAGCAGCACATCACAGAAATATCGTTTCATAAATTAAAAAAAAATGTAATGACTTGAAAGCACCGGCAAACATTTTTTATTTCAAACACAGATGACATGACATGACTTGATCACAGAAGCAGGGTTTGAGATAGGACAAAAAAAAAAAAAATGATGTAATTTTGCAAGCATATCTTAGTTTGCTCATGAATCCCTGTAAAATGTTCATTCACTATAAGCAGACAGTGGATTTTATGAGACGATTAGTTGCATAGAACGTCTCTAAATCATTAGCATGGTAAATGGTCCCTTCTCTTTTGACATATGATAGCTCTCATAAGTAATGCTCTTATTTATTAGCACAAATCTTTTTGTTATCTTCACAAGTTTTTGGGATGACTATAATGTTAACATTTATTAACCTGACACACTAAAAAATAAAAAAGTCTCACTCCAATCAGACTGACTTGGGAGACTAACATAAACAATAAACACATTTCTGTCAAAAATGTTTTTCTAAAACCCCTGTTTCCAAGTGCATCATATGGCACACTAATGTAAAGCCAAGGGATGTGTCACCAGAAATAAAAACAATAAAAATTCTAAAACATAATCACGATCGGAAAAAATTTTGATCATTGCTGTTGAAGTGGTTTGCAAATTACCACTGACTAATCCCTCACATCAAAATCAATGGATTTAGTTGAATACCATGTCCATGGTTTGTTTTCTTACTCTGAGTCCCCAGTTTCGAGATGAGATGAAACAAAAATATCAATAAAAAAGATAAATTAAAGAAATGACTGAGTACAATGGTGATCTCTCTCTATATATATAGAACATTATGAATTAATAATTATAATACATTCAAAGACCAAATGCAATAGCTATTAGCATGTCTTCCTAGCCAATATTTGCTGCAGAATGCATGTTTATAATTTATATTGATGACTCACTCAAATTTAAAAAAAAAAGGGAGAAATAAACTTACATCTTTTTAATTCTCTGCACAGTAAGAAATAAAAAAAAAAAAATCTTGTTATAATTGTTAAAAAATACGCATACAAATATTAAATGCTACTGTTAATGATTTTCTTGTCAAAGATCACAGTTCTTACACATTAACATACGTGGAAATAAATCAAATATTTAATAAAATCCTCGATGACTTATCAATCAGTTCACTGCCTGCACTAAATAAAATACATAATTACATCCATTCAATGATTTAAAAAAAAAAATCTGCTGCCAGACAAGGAGACCATGTCACAATCATGCATGTCCATTCGTTTTTTGAGCTACATAGTCACTATAGCTGACGGTGATCTTTTCACTACGATAGCGGGTCAATCGTATAGACTTGCGCACATCAGGTGTAATTGGTCCCTTATAGCCACCTTTGCGCAAAAGAGAGTCTATGGTTTGTATTCTGTCCCATCCTGAAAAAATATAGGATAATTGTTATATATGTTAAAGCTGGTACCTAATAAAAAGCAAATTACATATAATAATAATTAGCATTTTATAAGTATCTTAAATTATCAATGAACTTAACTTTACATAATCAAGGTATTGAAAAATACATTTTTATGAAGTTTTAAATAATAAGTTCTTTTTTATTAGCAAAACAATTTTATCTACTTTTAAACATGTACATTTTAAATTGCAAAATTGCATCATAATTTACAATAAAAAATTAAATGAGAAAGAAAAGATATTTGCTTTCTGAAATTCAGGCATTTAATTTTTTTCTTTTTTAACGAACAGAAAAACAAATCAGATAAGTTTACTAGAAGGATTATTTATCTCAAATATCTTCTTAGGTAACCTGGCCAAAGCCCAATTATAGCAAATGCAAGAAAACACAACTTTATCTCAATACAACACATACATGTATTGATAAAATATAGTCTTACATTTAAAAGAAGAAAATTTAATCAGATATTATCCAGTCTGTAAAATGATACTTAAATCCAGCTTGATAGAGGTTTTTGAGTAAGGGATGTGGGTAAGAGAAAAATTGTGAGCTCCTATTTCTTGCAGACCTGATGTCAAGATTTAATTAATCTTAAGCACAGCTTGGTAGTGCAAACCTTGTTCTGTTGCTACCTCTGGCAGGTATGTGGCTGTCTTCTTGTGCCCTTTCTCATTAACAAACTCAATGCGAATCCCATTGCCGCCGACCTGCAAGACATAAAGAGTAACCTTTTTTTATTAAAAGAGCAAATAAAACAGACTAAACTTCGCTCCATTAATGTTTCACTAAGAAACTTGATACAATACTATTTTCAAAGAAAAAAGCAAACTAGATCACACTTAGCACCATTAATATTTTAAAATAACAAACTTGATCTGAACAACATTCTAGCTAATTTGAAAAAATGATAACATCATCTCTGACAGAGCAAGCAAAACACACCAAAGTCAGTATGAATTATTTCCCCACCAATTTGAAAACAAACATTATTTTTCAAAAGGAAGTGAAACAGACCATATTTAAACCATTATTATTTTATTAACAAAGTCAATTATTATTATTATGTCCTTATTAATTTGAAAACACACTATTTTCAAAAGAACAAGTGAAAAGACCACATGTAATACCACTATTATTTCATTAACATCCCCAACAATCTGAAAGACACAAATATTTTTCACAAATCAAATACATAGAGGTTACACTTAAAAATCTTAAGTCATTAATGAATTCAGTATGATCCCACTGCCAGCAATGTTCATGAAAGATACATATTTCCATATTTATTTTCAAAGAGATAGAGGTTCCCTTGAATTACACACCCTTGACTTACAAACACCTGTACTTACGAACAGTATACAAACACGAATAGGCTGCCACATTGCATCCTCCATCTTGTGCTTGCTCACTTAGCGATGCGTGTTCCAATTTGGACTGAGAGCAGTGTGTATTTTGTTCATAACTCAGAGAAGGAAAAGACCTGTCATCTTGGGTCATAAGAGGATGACTGATGGTAGCAACATACCAGTGTGAAAATAAAAATCATTAACATTGAGAAAAGAAAAAGAACAATAGAAAATGCTCAGGCCAAGAAGAATAACCAAAATAAATCAGCTGTGTAATGGTTAAAATATTCCACGACTGACACCATTATCAGACCCAATGATTAATGATTTAACACCACCAACCCTTACCTCCATTGGGAATCATCACTTCCAATAAATTGTGTTGAAGTGTAGTAAATGTTCCAATAATGAGATGAAAATATGGAATACAACCCTCAAGCAATTGGGGAGCCCCTCTGGTCAGGTCATACTATTTATTAAACTCCACAGTTGCAGGTCTTTCTTAACTACACTATAATTTTGTTAATGTCAATAAGAATCCCACTACTACCATTGACTGCAGACATGAACACAAAAGAAAAAAAGGGCAAACAATACAGAGTCTCAGCCACTCCAATATTGTTATTATTGCATTTTAACTATATTATTATTATTATACACTTTATTACTTAATTATAATTGTCAGCTATAAATGAAGAAAAACTGTGAAACTAAAAGTGGGGAAAAAAAAGAAATAATCTTAAAATAAAGCACATAAAAGTCTAGTTAGCAAAAGATGTTTTGGAGATCCTGATATACTGATGATTTTTAAGAAGAACCGATTCATTAATATATAATGATAATTAAGATAATTTATTCTAAGAAAGAAAAAAATCCCCAAACTATTCCAGCAAGTGTAGTAGCAATCATTAGGTAATGATACTTGTCAGAAATGAAATATCAAAACCTCACCACTGATTAGAGCCATAAAATCAGAAAAGTCTGCACACTAGACTATCAGCAGTAACTAAAAAGAACAGAGAAATTAAAAAAAATCTCTGGCATTTGTAATGGGACAGCATCAGAGCAGTGTAAAAAATGCTCTAATGATGTGTGTATGAGATACCATGACTGTAACAATGAAAATGACAGTGATGCATATTACATTGATTTTAGGACAAAGTATTCAAGAACTGGGACCATAGATCATTACATGTCTCCATAATAATTCCCCCCACCCATCCAATTTTTGTTTGTTGTTAACTTGTTACCAATAACTGTCTTTTTATTTAGGGCTAAGTCACTTGCATAGGTAAGAGAGAACTTCAAATCTTGCTAATGAAGTTGACTATTACTGCTTGTCAGTAAAATACTTTCTTTCCTTTATCATAATTTTTTTTTCCAAGTGTAGGTAAAACTATGGTCATAGGGAAAGCAAAAATCATAAATCTGGCCCTTAAGATTGTAGGTGGGAGGGTTCCTTTCTGTCAGCTTTGTATGGAGCCTCAGTTTGTGTAAGGCCAGGCCTGCATTGACATATCATTAATAAAAATAAAAATATACATTAGAAAAGACAGTCTATATATAACTTAGGTGTATGGATTCACTAAAAACAAAAAGTGACTTCACAGCCAAGAAAATACATATGTCACTGTAGCTACTGAACATGGACATATGGATAACTAAACATAAAATGAATAGTTTGTATTACAAGACCACTTCTAGTGCTCACCAAAGAGGAAGTCAGAAGAACTGGGTTGAAAAATTGAGTAATATTTGAGTAATAAATGTAAATGAAATAGTTCATAATGTTAATAAAAATAATGGCAAGTGTTAGTTTGGACAGATATATATCTAATAATAAATAAATAATATATAGTGCTTTCAGTGAAAGCATACCAAGTGTCCACATCTCTATGACAGTATGAGTTGTCTTAACCATAGTCAAGTCTAGGCTGTAGCCAGGCACTGCTTTTGGCATGTCCACCAAAGCAGCTAATCATAAGATAGCTGATGGGAGGCTGAGATTTTAGTTTTCAAATCTGATTACCTTCCATAGAGATGTCACAAGTAGCCTATGTCCATAGAGATGTCAAAAGTAGCCTATGCCCATAGAGATGTCAAAAGTAGCCTATGCCCATAGAGATGTCAAAAGTAGCCTATGCTATAGATAAGACTATGGATAAGCTAAGTCCTAGAGTTGTGGATACCTGTTTGAAGGACAGACACAATACAATACTATCAGAGAAAATGTGACAGATATATATAATCCACCACATAATACAGAAGCAAATCAATCATAAACACAGTGGAACCCTGTGATAACATGAATTGGATATAATCAAATAATGTGGTTGTGGCATGGCTCCCAAAATTTCGTATATTCATTCGCACATACTGCATTCCATTTAATAAACCCCACATTAATGCGACCCCATATTAACGCGATCCAATTTTATGGACCCCAATTATCGCGTTATAGTAAGGTTTCACTGTATCTAAGAATTCACTACATTAATTCTAATATTAAATCAAAACCTAATGAAAATGGTGGATGCAATACATATTATCATGTACTCCACATTAAAAAATATCTATTCATAAAATAAAATAATTAAAAACAATCTACATTTATACCATGTAATACTCTGCCTTGCAATTTACCAAAGTTAATTATGTTTTAATATTTTTATCCAAAATTTTGCAACAAGCTCACTTGATCTGGACTTAGGCATTTTCCATACCACAAGAAAAAGGGTATCATAATATGATGTTTATATCATAAATCTTTGTTTGATGTCACATCAATGTTATTCTTCACTTAACTTTCATTTATGCAAAATATTCTGATGATTATAATGTCGGTGCTCAAGAAAACTAAATGATGGTGGAGTGAGATAGCCTGTGCTTGCTGTGAATCATCTCAAAGAATTAATCTGGAGTTCTCACGAATTGACCTAGATGCTCTCAAATATTTTTACTAACTGTACTATTTAACAGAATACAGTGATGATTGTAAACAATTTTCTTGTAAGCCAATCAAACTTCCAAATAAAATGATGGACTCATACACACTGGCTGATCATAATTCAGATTTTGATCTGACATGCTCCTAAAACCTTAAGTAGGCAAACTCCCCCAACACTTGATTTGCAATATGTTTCTAGAAAGCGTTAACTCCTGCTTAGCAAAGTATTACCATATAACTTTTAAAAATAATTTATAAACCATATTATTATTAAATACATTGAAGTTTGCTGTTGAAGTATGCAATTGATTTTTCTTTCAACTAGAAGTTCTTGATCAACACTATGATTTGCTATGATAACAGTAATTTTGGAATTCCTGGTACATCTACTTAAAGAAAACAAGAAGTCTTTTAATCTCATTTTGGTAGTAAAAAAGGGTAGGTTTCATCAATTTCTTTTTTATATTTGTGTGTGTTTTACAAAGAGTACAGCAGAGAGGCAAATGCAAGTAAGATTGTCCATGGTACATTTGTTGTCTGTATTATTTTATTTATTATCTAAGATAATCTCTGCAATATTTAGTTCCTGGTGTACACTGACTTGAATGAGTGTCATGAGACTGACATAGAGATCTAAAATGTTAGTAAACCCATTTAAATATTATGAGAGGCAATTAAAAAAAAAATCAGCACATTCTTTGATCGTAATATATATTCAGGTAGATATAATTCTAAGTATGGTGTGGTCTGGTAAAAAGGCAGTGAAAGCAGAAAATGGTGTATAGTGACAATGAGATAATTGTTAGTAAAATGAAATTTATTTTTCATAATAATTCTGTTTTAACTTTGGAGTGCTTAAAGTAATTTTTGCTAAAATCAACATCATTGTTACAAAGACACCGCATCCAGATTTTAAAAAGGTGCTCTAAGTGCCTGGATTCTGGAGTGACTGGCAATCCAAGTATAAATGAAAATGCAAATACGTAGAAATGGCATATGTGCATCAATGACTGAAATATTCATGGCTAGAAACAAAAAAATTCAATGTGAAACTTTTTAGTGGGCGGAAGATTAAACTTTATCAGAATAAATTCAATATGAGACTAGTTGTGTGCAGAATATAAGAACTACAAAGTCAGCACTATATGGTTGTATAGAATACAGTAGAAAGAAGAGGTGAGATCAGCATTATCAGAATACATAACAATGTAAAAAAGCTTCGAGGTCAGCACTATGTTGCCACATAAAATACATTATAAAAAAGAGGGTATGAGGTCAGGACTACACTGCTGCATGGAATATAGTGCAAAGAAAAGTTACAAAGTCACCACTATACTCCTATGAATGCACACAAAAGAGATACAACACCCACTGTAAGCATAAAGATATGATAATTTGTTGTTCATGAATTTTGTAATGTGGTGAGCTCAAACACATTTATGTATTGCTGTAAAATGACCATGTTTTCAGATTTATGCTCTGTATGCAGACTATGTGACTGGTTGACTAAAGCTATTTACTTTGCCCATTTCAGGTTTAAGAAAATGGCTCCATTGCTTTTTGCAATACACTTTAAAATATTCTCTCTGAATCATAAATCTAAAACTTCCTTTAAACAATACAAAACATGAAACAAGATATGGAACATAAAATATTTTCTGCTTGCCTTATTGTTTACATGACTTTTTCCATAACAACTTGAATATTAGTTAACATCTAGAACACGGATGAAACCAACAATTTATCACAGGCCTGAAGCATGAATGAATTTCATTAGAGAAGTCAATCTATGTAAGATTGTCCAAAAATCGTGGGGATTATTTGTCTACAGTTCCCAAAAGATGCTTCAAAGTAAACATTAAACTGGGAGAAATTTGTGCAATCTTAATGGAAGGACTTACATGGCCATCAAGTCCGGTCAGAACCAAGCCGTGTCACAGACACTTTTGTTGTCTACAGGACCGGTGCCTTTGTGACGGGATAAAAGTCACAAGCTAATTAGGACAGCTATCCCAAGCGTGCTTACAGAGAAATGTCCGTCATATAATTCAGAAGCTAGTAAGACACGAAGAAAAACATAGCAGTGAAAAGACTCAAAAACCGTATGTACATCCTAGTTATTTTTTCAATATATATATGTATATTTTTTGGCAGTTTCAAATTAACACAACTATCCATAAAAAGCTAGAAGTTTTAAAAAACTCATCACTTATCTTTCTTTATTGCACAGATTATAAATTATTAAAGATTTGTACATCTCTACATGGTGCAGATTTACGTAAACAATTATGGAATAAAGATTGCTATGAATTTTGTCCTGAAATCAATCATATTAAAACACTGATTGAATATATAAGGATACTATAACTTAATTAGGCCCACATTTTTCCGTGCTATATTTTTTCTGCAAATGGTTTGAAAATGATGCTAAAGTGAAGAAGCAACTAAAAAAAAAACCCAGATCATCAGTCAATATTGCAATCACATGCGTCCTTTGTGTCCATGCTTAACTCTGGAAGGTTCATTTCCCTTTCTAAAGTTAGTTACTGAAAAGTAAACTGTAATAATGCTTCATGATTACCCCCTCCCCCCCCCCCCAAAAAAAAATAATATATAAAATTACATAAAATCTCTCTTACTCCTTACCAAACATTTTAAAGAAGAGGGTATGTTACACTCCCATTTAACTTAAGTTCAAGCACCCAGAATTCTCATGCAACCAATGAGAATTGCAAGGAAAATTTTTCTTTTAAATTGGGAAAGATAAAAACAACAGAAAAATACACATTTATTTTGAACATAATACCAAGTTTTGATGTGCTTATGTTCATCTGCCATTGACAGTTCTCCCAAGCCAAAGTTCTTCTACTTGCAACTAGCCATGATTTCCGTCTTCCTCCCCGCACACAGATGCAATAGCAGAAGCATTAGTAGCTAGTTGAAAGAATACTAAAATACCAAGAGAATTTCTCAAGCAAACAGCAAATTTAATTATCTGGCATCCTCCATTTCCTGAACAATGAGGAATTTTCTGTAGTGGGATGGGAAGGCACATGCTTTCATTCATTCTTGGAATAAATTATGACAAACCCTGTATGGGTAAATAAACATTGTCTTTACAAGAAATGAAAACAATTGGGAAAATGCCTTTTCTTTTCTTAATAAGTGTTAATAATATCATCATAGGTATATGAAAAGCACTGTAAATGTAATATGCATTCCTTATAAAAAGAAATAAGGGTGGGTGGTTACAATCAACCAGTGATAGGAATTTTAGTAGCACAATGCAGAAAGATCTCTGTATTTAGTAAACTGATGATCATTCATATTTAGATAGGTGTAACAATTCACAAAATCTTTCTCTTGTTAAGAGCACCCACCTCCCAGTCCATGTAGTCGCGAGCTTCCTCAAAGTGTGTTAAAATGGAGACGGAACAGTGCAGTTTGGAGAACTCTTCCTTAGTGATGGGGTCAAAGCGGCTGTCCTTCATGGCACTACAATTATTCATGTGTAAAACAAGTGTAAGCATGGAAATGAAGTGGACACAAAAAAAGTGCTGAATTCTTATCAGCAAGCACATCAGCTCTAAAGTAATGCTGCTTGCGAGCTGTTACAAAGAATTCTAAACACCCCCAAGCTCAAACAGAAGAGCAAGTGAATAAATTCAATAACACAATATTAAAATTTTGAATTAACAAATATAGTTAAATACAAATCAGTGAAGAGTTCAGAATGCAAAACAAACATAATAAAGAAACTGTTGATAAACTGCCTGCATTTATAGACTAAAAATTAGAAGCATACTTAGTTGTGCCATCTTTACATGCTCTGAAGTTAGATTCATATTTGATTCTAAAATTTTGTCAATTGACGGTAAATCCTTCTCAAAATATATTAATGAAATGTTTGTTATGATGCTCTTCAAATTTAACAAAGGTCTTTATTTACTTAGTCATATCTCAACATTCTGAATTTAAAACATGTTATCACAAAGAAAAAGAATACTACTGTATGCAATATATTGTAGCAATGCATTTGTTTTGACAGTGAGGGATAATTGTAATGTCTTTTCTTACATTCTGAAAGTTGAAAGTAAATAATTACTATTTTTAAAATCTGTTAATAATTTAATATAATCAAACTTCATCTGTAAAATACACATGCATATAGTGCAATTTCATTACATTAAATGTCTGCTTTTATCAAACAGTTCCTCAATCCCAAATATATTAATAAAACATAACAAAACACAATTATGTGTTCTAAATGGTGCTCATGGTTACATGTATTATTTCAGTTTTCAAGCTGCATATCCCATGCCACAAGCAGATCTACAGTACATTACTTAAAGTAGATTACAACATGCTCACCTCCCAACTATTCATAAAAGATTAAATAGCTTTCAAGTGGTTTTATCCATGCTTTCTCTCAACACATTTAATCTTACCATAATTCTTTTTGCATTTCTCTTTTTCTAACTTTCAAACTCCTTTTGTTTACAAATAATTTAAAAAAGAAAAAAAGTATGGTTCTATAAAATTATGCTCCAGATTTGTTGACAAGAGGAAGTCAATCTTAAAAACCTACAATGAAAATCACAATGTGCAAGTCTACAAGAATGTTTACTGCATAAAACGTACACACAGCATTTTTAATAATGTGTAAAATGTTGCTGGACAAATGGAAACATTGTACATGTAAAATGGTCAGAAAGCATCTGAAAAATTTCGAGAGAAAAATTATTTATATGTTTTGCATAGGAAGCTGGTGAATATATAAAATGTGCTGAAAAATTAATGATCAAGGTAGTCTAACACTGTAAACAGTGGCATATTTTTCATATTTAGACCAATTGCCCCAAACATATGTAAAGCACACTATTAAAAGAAAAATAAGATTGTTAATAATAAAACAGTTGTTCGCATTTACAGTATATAACAAGTTCTAAGGCACTGTGCAAGAAAAAACAAGGTTGTTAAGAATAAATAGATTCATTATAATTATATGAAGGAAATGGGAGGGAGGGAACAGGTATTGCTAAGTGACTTGGAATATCTCAATTTCTCTCTGTCAACCTAAATGAAAAAAAGTAACCACAGACATGCTTCGTGACTGAATTTTTAAAAATTCAACACTGATATGCACTATGACTATGCCCACCAATGTATGTGCATTTGACAACTTTTATTTCCAGCCTAGTTATAGCCATTTGCATCAATCCTCACTCAAAGTTTGTAAATTGGTATGTGTAGGTTTTTGATTTGTATTTTAACTTTTTCATTTAACTAATGTAGCAAAGATTCTATAGGTTGAGTGTTTGAAATTTCTGTCCAAGTAAAAATATTTGAGTATAATCACACACAACACACCCTTTAAAGCAGTCCCATCAATTTCAAAATAATGAGATTGCACTAAACAGTTATACACATACATAGACACCACAACCATATTTAATGCATGCTAGCTGCAATCAAATGATTTTGATGGACACCATATCTAAACAACTGTTCATAATATCAATCAACATCAATATGGTGAACCATCAACAACAAACAAACAATAGGTGCTTATCAGAAATTAATTCACACATTAAAATTTGGAGTATACTAGTAAAATTCATCAAATCTTTCCATACTTAGCTACTAGTTCAATTAAATAACCAAAACCAAAGCCAAAATATGCTTTACGTAACTAATATTAAACTCCATTTAATTCTGAATCAGTACCCACAGGAGAAGCAGGCCAATGCTATAAATCACTACCCACCCAACAAGCAGTTCAGCAAGTGACCCTTAATCACAATGAATAACTGTAAACTGATGTGAAACATTAAGTGAGATATAAAATGATGCCAGCAGGTCAGGAGCTGACTGATTTCTGTTGATGTTGCAGTTCTTAGCTGTACCAAGCTAAAAATCATCTTTGTGTTTGTTCTGAAAAAACAAATGAAAAGCAAGTGTTAATTTTGTTGTTGTAGTTCTTGTGCTCTTGCTCAGTTCTGCTTGAAAGTTTTCAGGTGTCTGAAAAATATAAAGTTCAAGTAAATAAGAACACAAAACAAGTGAAAGCTGTTCATGCTGTCATCTTTTGGGCTTATTAGGAATGTAAATTGAAGCATTCTGATGGTACCTGATAAAAATGTACATTTCTATATGTTCTGCATACTCAAAGCTTTCTATAATTTGATATCAGCTTCAGGTCCTTATATTAGTTATAATGACTCAAAATTGATACCTCTGACAATAATGCTTCTGTAAATATGAATTTAATGTACATTTATTTTGTTCTTCATCATAAATATGTATATACTGATGTAATGTGTACATATTAGATTGGTCAAAATTTTAGAAGTATAGTGAAACAATCATAAGAAAACATTCATATAGTCATAATAAACAGCTGATTAGATCCTTCACCTTTTCATGAAAAAGCATATCTGATTAATATAGGCTTTTGACCAATTAAATGTTTTCACTATTGAGTATTAGAATGAAGCATGTTCCAATTAAACTATCTACATGATAAACTAAAATGTTTTGTTGTCTGCAAACAAATTTAAGCTTCACAACATTTTTTTTTTAAACAGACAAGATTGTATGTAATCCTATGTAATGTGGACATGGAAAAATGACATGAAGGAAGTAAAAGAGTTAGAGGAATTGCTAATGTCTATAAATATACAATCAAATATTGTTAAACTTAAAAGTGAACTATAACTGGAATTAATGAGTGAAAATATAAGAAGAAAAAACTGAATGAAATACATATATGAAAAATAACTTTTCTGAAATCCAACTTCATTCAGGAGCAATAAGCATCATGTATTTTTTTCTTCTCCACAATACTAAAACAACAAAAGGCTCAGTAATAGCTGTGGTCATTTAAAATAAAAAAACAAATGTTTGAACAAGTGCTCAAGAATACTGCTGTGCCTTCTGGAAGAAAAAATCTGAATCATGATGGTGAAAAATATTTCAAGCCGGTTTCAAATTGACCATTTGGATCACTGCTGATATCACTGTTGCCTTTCAATAAATAGTATGGTCATCTAGTTATCTTTGACTTTGAGAGAGAAATGAAACATATTCCAAATAAATAATTTCTTGTTTCTTAAAACATACTAAAAGAAAGTCATTTTCAAGATGGCGATGTTTCTTCATCCTGCTTAGTTATATTGATGCATCTTATCGATTCTACCCTTGTTTTACTTTGCCGTGGACCAAACGTGCCAACTTTTTTCCAAGCCATCATAAATTCACTGCTGTCATGGGGCTGTTATAGACCCTCCTCCTTTTTCCAGGCTTGGGACTGGCAGGCCCCTCCCCAAAAGAAGTGGCCTGGCGGAGTTATTCCGCTTCTATTCCCAGAAAGTGGACAACCACCAACAGGTCATCAAAAGAGTAGACTCCCTGTATGGTGATGGAGTAAAAGTTTGTTCCAAGGCTGCTCTAAAGTAATAATTACATAACAATAATAAGTGTTATGTGCATATACATCAGACATTTAAAAAGAAGTACAATTAGACATCTGTCCACACCACAGTTTGACTAGAAGAATGATCAACTATATAATTATCAAAGCCTTATTTATGAGCTCCAGATACAGATTAAAATGGTGTACACATTGAGACTTGGTACTGACAGTTTATATGTATACTACTTCAACTCAAAGAAAGTTTGATTCCAAGTCACTTCAGATGACTGACTATAATGGTAGACAAAAAGCCAAATGTTATTGATAAAAATCACATATTGTAAAATGTTATTTTGGGAGCAGAATGTCTTTCACAACTCCAGGGACTTCTAGACTTACAATAAACTAAAATTAAATTTGATGCAGCCCTACCAGGAGCCATTATGATATCCAGCCAGTCATTTCCTACCAACCAAAAACATTCAGAACAAGATTATAATCATTTCTCAACATATGGTGACAGTCAATTATTTAAACTTCGGATGGACCAGACATCCAATCTTTATTATTGAACAAATACAAATTACACATGATTTATAAGTGCTAAAGGAGAAAAATAAGTCCATAAAACTTTCAGAACATATAAAACAAAAGCCAGTTCTTCACTAACACATGAAATGAATGATACCTTTTTGCAATTTCAGTGCAAATAAAATATAGCATTATTAACAAGATAATACAAATATTCTTTTACATCAAAACTTAAACTTTAACTGATTATTTTTGATTGTAACAAAGTCTAAATGGTTCAAAAAAGTATTTTGTTGCAATGGTAAATTTTATCCAATATAAACATATATTACAGTAACAATATAAATATTATAATTGTACATACAAATTACAATAATATATACAACTATATGATATTACATGGCAATATAAAAAGTCTTCAGATTTGTTTTTAAAAAATCACATTTTAAAAAATATATTTATAATGCAAATAAAAATTAGATGGTACATCATACAGAAAATTATTTAAACATAAGATTGTAATCTTAACTTGTAGAAAATGCAGACAAGTGCCTCTGTTATTTGTGAAAAGAACAAGTAAATTCTAGGATAGACTTAACTGTTTTAGAATATGAATTATTTCATAAGGCATCTCTGCTTTTTTTTAAAGGCAGAAAATCCAGTCATGATTACCTAGTGACAGCATATTCCCTGAGACCATTATGAAGGTTAGTAGGAGAAAATGTACCAATACAACCACGAAGTCGGCGGTCACGACCCATCTTCCAAGTTACAAAAAGAGGACTGAAATAAAAATTTTAAAAAGCATTTAAAAAAATTTTCAGTGCACAGTTGTCAAATAAATATAATATGACAGTTGAAATAATTTTAGGTGTTAGTGACTGTTGACAATGTTAAGGCTTTAAGATTAGAATGATAAAATTAAAATAATCAAATGATAGAATTAAAATAATTAACATAGATCTTTAGTTAGTCAAAGCTGATATTCGAGAGGAATGAAAAGTGTTGATGTGCCATTTACTTTAATGACTTTTAAACTAATATATTTGGAGTCTGTATCAAATGAGATGGTAATGAGGGATTCATGAAGTGTCTATTATCTGTTCAAAAGTTCTCCAAGGAATGAATATCTAGAACAAAGCACTCAAAGTGGGGTTGAGGTGGGAGGGGGATATATTCTCCGTAGATCTAGCTAATTCTATTTATAATTATTTTTGGTCACCTGCCAAAAATGCCATCAAATAAAATATTATGACCCATGAAAAGTACTTATCAACCCCCTTAAATACTTTCAAGGTCTATATTAACTAGATGCTTTCAAAAAATATAAATGTGTTATTTTATATCTGCTATCTGAATTCCTTATAAAACTCAATAATAAACAATAATTACAAATACTACTGTTAATACAAGTTCTTGTGTAGCTGTAAACTTTAATAATCTCTGATGTATAAATGTAAAACTTACCATTAAATGTCATTTGAAATGTATCATAATTCATATTGATGGAGGATATGTAGATGTTTAACAATAAAAATCAGCACTTTTAAAATTTCAATAATTAAGCTTTCAAACAATGTTTATTGTAATTTTTAAACATTTATACATCTGAAGTTATCAAAGTTTAAAATCAAACAAAGATTTTTGGATCAGCAAAACCGTATGTTCATATTTATTACTTGAATATTATAATCAATTACAAGTGCATCAGCATTGTGTGTTCTTTGTAAAATACCTTTTTAAAATTTTCATTTGTAAAAATTAAGTTGAAAGAATCTTTGTGTGAAATTACAGTATATTTTGGGCAACAAAACTCAGTGACAATGATCTGTACCAGTATAAATGGGTCACTCACAACTTAACAACTACAAAGCTATTATGACCTCATCACAACTTAATCTAAAATTAGCACAAAGAAAAATGCAAACTAAAGGTTTGGTCATATTAAGGAATTATGAGACCTATTGGAGGGGGTGGGTGGGTGTAAGACCTTACTAAATTATTGTAAAAAATATTACTTGTTCAATATTTCCATTTTATAATTAATACAGTCATTTATATTTAGCTTCACCCCACCCCCACCCTCCCGTAAGTGCAGGTGATTCCTACATAATATAGTGCTTAGTTACTGGCGAACAGGATTTTCATGCAGTAATATTAACGAATGCATCGGATTCAATTTATTTCTTTACATGGAAATGTTTGAATAAACAAGCCTAAAGTAAGTGATTACTAAACAAACCATTCGTGTATGGCGAGGTGCACATCACTAAAACTAAAAGCAAATAAATCAACCCCACCTTACATGGAAATATGTAAACAATACAATCATGACCCCTTTTATAATATAAATGGACTTGTCCGACATGGAAAACTAACAAGCAAATTTTAATCTTTTAAAAAGTCTAAAACAAATTTTAATTTCTCATACACTAAAGATCTTTTCTATGAAATATTATTTAATAAATTAAACTAAATAGAAACCATCTTTTGCTTGTATAAAAATGTAGATCACATTAGAAAATCCAAAGTTTAGGCCATTGGGCTATACTCACTATGGTTCATTGGTGAAACGAGGTGCTGCCTTTCCCAATTCATAACTAAATAAATGGCTATGAAGAACATCAAAACAGAAGAAACACATCTCTGGAATTGCCACAGTATATGAATGCTTATGAAAGTTGGGGTGAACTGTCGATCCATTACAACATATCGATGGCAAAGAATTGTTCAGCTTTTGTTTCTTCACACCACAACAGCTGGCAGCCATTTTAATAGTGCCCCCGCACCTCGCGGCAAACTCTCGCGCGATTGGATATCCAGAAGGGAAATTACTCTGTGACATGGTGGGTCAGATTGTACACGAATGTAAAGTTTTTAACCGAAGACAAGGAAAAGGTCCAAATCCAAATTGAAAAAAAGAAGTCCGACGGAGGTTTGTTTTTTTTCCTGTTGTAATATTAGCTTGAATTAAACTATCAAAAATTAGAATAATAAAAGGTCAAAGACCTTAAAATGTCGTTTTTAACCTTGTGTACGAAAGCTTTGGAATTTTACTTAAAATCAGACGGTAAAAACTGAATTCTGACTCTAAACAAGAGTCCAGATTGCTTGCTTATTAAAATAAAAACACATCAGCGAATATACATCCCATTTCCTAAACTCTTTTTCACAAACAAACCCTGACTGGAAATGATAGGATCCGGAAATTAGCTGGTCTACTATTAGAGTTACGCCCCTTCAATACATGTTCAAGAAATTTACCACAAGTAAAATGCACTAACACATTCGCAATTTGTTAAAATACCCTTTGTATTTTTTTTTAAAAGAATGAAAGTATTATGATTTCAGTAAAATTCAACTAACTTTTACCTTTAGGTTTTTTTTCTATCTTTTAAAAAAATAATTTTGATGGAAATGACATTTTAAAAAATTTAATAATTCTTATTTATCACTGTATAGTATATATAATATTATAATTAATATCTTATTATCAGTTATATTTATTAACAATTTATTAAGTACTAATATCTGGTCTTAAAAGTATGATGTGACTTATGCACATTTAGCATTTGAAATCTAAAATGTGATTAGGGACCATCTCTTGCATTGCAATGATGTATCAGATTTGTTGACAATATTTATGTTGATAATTAATTGCTATTGGAAATTTATAAATAAATGTTTAAATTAAAGTTTCTTTAAATATAATACACATCAAGTTCTAAGTTCATCAAATAGCACCAACAATTATTAAAATTTGGTTATACTTTTATATTATCAGATTTTGAGTTTCACATCTTTCTAGAACTTATTGTATTTTAATTTTTTTTATGTATATCACTATATGTGTTTGTGACCTCTTGAGCTAAGATAAAAGTAGTTAAGCATCTATACTATAGTTTTTAATAGACCCTTAGGAAGAAAAAGTACATCTTATCAGTGCCTTTGGTTGGGAAATTGCCAGATTCTTACTAACACTAACAGGATAATCACATTAAAGTTTCTGTAACTAACCCTAATTTTACATCTACCCAAATCTTCAATTTTAAATTTACTTTTGACCATAACATGTGTATTGTATAAACATGTACATTTATATAAAGCTACAGATATTGAGATACACAAATAAAAGCCATTAAAATATAAATTTAGTGTTCACAGAAGGATTCTGTATCAGCATTTTATGAAATGTTTATAATGCATAGGTTTACAGGTCCTTATTTACTTTAAAACAAATTCTCTTTGTAAAGATCCTAAATTGAATTATTATTTTAAATGTTTAGATTTTTTGCTCGATTTCTCAGCAGTACTCATTTTTATTTTTTGCACCTTGGCTAGTTCTATGGATTAGTGGATAGTTGGTCATCAGGTAATTGGATAATTTTTTACAGCTGATCCATTGTATATCAGTTATTAGTTTTTCACGTTTTAATTTTTCATAAATTTACATTTGGGTTTTTTTGTATCATACTTGGAAATAGTTATTAAAAAAATATCTGACAAATTTTATAAGTAAAAGGCTGAATAAAATTTACCCACTGAGGCAGTGACCTTCTGGCCTTTAATTCTTAGACATCAATTGACCTTCCCCATACCAGTTGCTAATTTTTGTTTTTAATTAGTTTTATTGTCAAATGAATTGTATTGAATAGTAAGTGTGTTTCTGATATTTTGAGAAGAGATCTAATTCTTTGAATTGGTATAAAATATATTTCCAGCTGCCTAACAGAGCTTAATCTGAGAAGATGGCAGCATGCAATATGGAAAAAGCACCTTAATTTTGTCCCATTGTTTTTACAGTAAGCTGTTGATAGCATATTACTGAATTGATCTTTCCTTTGAGAGTGGCTTAGTCTGGAGCTATAATTGTTGTCATTTAGTGTCTTCATAATTAATTGTCATTGGGAATTTATAAATAAATTTTAAGTTTCTTTATTAGATGTTGAATTCAGTTTTGATCTGCTGATTCATACAACACACATGTATTTGTTCAAATGTGTGTGCATGTTTTGTCCCCAAATGAAAAGCGTTGGAGACATTTTTGAAGATATATTTAATGTTAGTACAGTGCACATCAAATACTTGTAGTTATTAAAATTTAGCAGTGTTTATATATCAAGTTCTAAGTTCATCTAGAAGCATCAGTAGTTTTTAAAATTTAGAAATATTTATGTATAAAATTGTAAGTTCATCTAATTACATGTATTGAAATTTAGCAATGTTTATATATCATGTTCAGTGTTCATTTAAGAGCACCAACAATTATTAAAATTTAATTATATTTCTGTGTAAGATTTTTAATTTTAGACATAGCAAATGTCACAATGGGACCCTTACACTCTTGGCTGATAATCACAATGCAAGGCAACTTTGAATACACCTGTTGCTTGTTAAAATACCTGATAAAAATATTACTGTTAATAAACTGGGTAGTTATTTACATCAGTCTTTAATGTGCTCTAATTTATTACAGTCATGGCTGCAAAGCTCAATATTCATGTGTTAGAGAATGGACGTGGTCTTGTTCAAATAATATTCCACAAATTCCAGTGACTGTTGGTGAACATACCCATGGCCTTCTACATTCAAGACATGTCATGTTTCTAAACTCATAAAACATCATATCAACATTAGCTAGATTTTGAAACTTAATGTCAGAAACTTAATGTTTTGCTTCATATTTTGATATTTAAAAAAAAGTTTTGAAAATATCTTTATCATGTATTTTTTTTTACATTTTTATTTTTAACAATGCTTTTAGTTTAAATGTATCTATATTTTTATTTTATAATTATAAAACTATTTTTGCTTTATTTTATCACTAAAAATGTAAATGTCTTTACTGTTGATAGTGGTCCCTATCATTGTTTAAATGCTTATGTGTTAGTGCCTTTGTTTTTCTGATAATGACAGTAAAACCTATAACAGTATAATCTCTTATAGTAAATTCGGTGACTATATAATTTGTAACAGTAAACATATCTTTAAAACCTGTAACTGTAAAACATGTATTATTAAAATCTGTTTTGACAATAGGCAAAGCCAGAACTGTATTTGACAGTAAAATGTTAATTCACAGAATTTTTAGATTTTTTCCCTCTAAAGTGCAGATGTGTTTTCAATGTTCTGCAAAATTTGTTGGAAGTACATACATAATTTAATAATTTATAAATTAAATAAACATAATGTATTACAGTATATGCCTTCTGGAACTTTTTGTTGTTGCTGCTTGTTTTGATCCAGAGAATTTTCAAGTGATTTTACTAGTAATGTTAGTGTATTAATTATTATTGTTGAAAACCTGATGGAACAGAAATATTAGAATAAAGGATATAGTTACCCCTTTAATTATCCCCCTCTATTTTGCCCCTGTCATTAAATTTATATCCAGGAGCTGTTTTTTATATACATGGGCAAGTGTACCACAAAGGGTGGGTCCATTATGTGTTTTCTTAAAAATAAAGCCATGAAATATTCATATGTTTTTATTCAGAATTGATGTGAGAGATACATAAGATAGTTATGTGAATATGTGTTTATTTATTTTGTAATTATTTGTAATAAAAATTCGTTTTGAACTGAAAAATGGCACCTCTTTTGTGACATGCACACATTTATCCATTTTCTTTAATTTTCATTGTTATAAATAATCCAACAAACTTATCATATCAGAATAGAACTTAGAAGTGATATTACTTTGAACCACATTCAATATTCTTTTTATCTGGAAATGGTCAATTTTGTGAAGAAATAATATTTTTAAAAGGCATATTTTTGTAATGCTTAGTTTCCACATAAATATGATCCAGAACTTTTATTCTTTTACCAAACATTGACATGTATGCCATGTGCCATTTAAACAATACCTGCAATAAAAATATTCATATGCTAATGTTTTTCAAGTTTATTCTTCGGAAATAATCAGCTTTAGGAAAATTAATTCCACTCTGTTTCTCTTTAACATGTTACAAAGAACTTCATAAATTTGTAAATATAAAATAATGACGATAATACCACAAACTACTTACATTTTTCAATGGCACCATATTCTGGAAAGTTAACTCTTGTTTCATTTTGTCTAGGTGTGATGAGTTTAAGTACCACATAAGAAAAATAAATTTTATTTTGTTTCCATTAAGATTCAATCATTGCTGTTGCAACAATGTGATTTTTGGAATCAACAACGTTTCAAAACAAGCTAAGATTTATGATAAATCTTGATATATTTTTATTAAATTGATTAACAATAACCTTGTAAATAGCTTACATATCCATTTAATTTCATTTCCATTTAAAGTTTCACATAGCTGTATGTATGTTATAAGGTAGAAAAGCCTTGAATTACATTCAAGAATATAAACACCGCGATTAGGCTTATCATATATATGCATATATAGTAAAACATTTAAATAGATTCTTTTTTATTACTTAATATTGTCTTCTCAGCATTATAACCTGTTTTATGTTTAGTTGAGATGGTTGATAATTTTGTAACTGTGAGACAAATAAGATTTCCATATTACGAAATTATTGTTTTATACCCCATTTAAAATAAATATGCATTGAGATTAAGTTAATAATTTAGGTTAATAAAGAAAATATATCCATTGTAAAGAGATAATAAATATATGTCTCAACCTTTCTAAATTTTCAACAGAAACATTTTAATTTTTTTAAAAACATATTTCAGATTCCTATAGCATAAACATTTTTATAATTTCCTATGCTTTTATGCGAGCATTAGTCCCTTTTGCAGACTTTAACATGTAAAATAATTAGATTTAATCCACTTTATTTTTTGCACTTCTTACAGTTGCTTAGAGAATGAGCTATATATATTTTTCTAGTTTACCTGCACACATCCTCCCGTACTTAAACACATTTGCACAATCAATAAGACTACATTTTTTCAGTGAAAATGTTTCCAACAGAATAGAGATAAATGCACTTGAACCAAATCAGTTGACAGTATCCACTACTTGGGTGCTGACATATAGTTGACCTCCATGTTAAAGTTTTTCAAATCTTGCTTTGTTTGTTCATTTAAAAAATATTATTGTTTACATTTATAAAATGAACTTTTTACAGTATTTGTTCCTTTTGATGTACTGCAAGAAATAATTTAAGTTTAAAATAAAAGAATTTTTTTATTACAAAAGTGAGTTGAATTCTTTTTTCATTAACTATTAGATTTGAAATGGCAGCAGTATGCTTGATGGGTGGCCACACAACATCTGTTCTGTGTGTTGATGTCCAAGCAAATACAGGTTGGTTGCAAGAGAACTTTTTATCTAGTTTTATGTGTTGCTGATAAGGGGCTATTTTAGTTCTTGATGGTCCATTAAGAAAAGGAGAGAATGCATTTATTATAATATCCATTTTCTGTTATTGTTAGATGATTTTAAAAATCTTATTACTGAGCTACATCTGTAATACATTGTGTGTGTAGATAGATAGATAGATGTATACACTTTTATGCAATAAATCCATTTTACCATACTGAGATATTTAGCATAACTTATATTGCAATACAGCCATTTTTTACCATACTGAGATATTTAGCATAGCTTATATTGCAATACATCCATTTTTTACCATACTGAGATATTTAGCATAGCTTAATGCTTATATTGCAATACATCCATTTTTTTTTACCATTCTGAGATATTTAGCATAGATTATATTGTTTGGCATTACATGAAGGTGTGTAAAGTTTTAACTTTTTCAGCTTTCTGACGGCATCGCATTTCTAGCATCCCATCATCAGTGTTTATATTAGATTTTATTACCATGCTTACTGAAGAAAGAACATAATTATGGTGATATCATGTCATTTGATTTGCCATTATAGATAATACATTTTATGATGTAGGGGATTTTAATTCTTGTAGATTATTATGAATTATATTTAGAGAAAATAGGATTCATCATACAATTCACACAATTGTATCAGTCCATATCAGCCTCTTTTCTTTTTTAAAAAAAAAGAGCATTTTGTTGGCAAACCTTTCATCTCACTCCTTTTTTTAATGTATTTATCATATATCGTGATTATTATTTTTCTTACTTTTTTCTAAATATTACTATATGGCAATTCTGATAAAAGAAAATCATCATAATAATAGCTACAGTGGATACAAAATACACAGTACTATTAAAAATAATCATCTTTATTAACATAGACCTGTGTTTTGATCTTGATTGAAGTAGGTTCAAAAATAAGAAAGAATCATTATAAAATTAAATTGTACTTATTACTTAAATTAAATTATATTAAATCTCATAGTGCACATTTAAATTTTTATCTTTGTGCATTTATGAACATGTAACATGTATCTACAATATTGAGAATAGTCACATAGTTTATTTTATTCTTTGAATTATCAGTACAAATTCTTTCTGAAAGTATTTTTTGATAAGTGGAAAGTTAGGTAATAGTTGAAGAATGCAAACAAACACTGAAAAACTGAAACTAGTTGAGTGTGGGAGAGAAGTGAAAGCTGTGCACGAGTGTAGGCTGAAACAGTAAAGAATGCTACTTACAGGAAATTATACAAGCTGTTTGAGGATTTTATGTTGTTTATATAAGATTATTTAAGAGCACTATCAACCCTGTTTACATTTGACAATCAGCTCACAGTTACCTTATGAATAGTTTGCAGAAAGTTTGAGTTCTACATGAACCACTTTAATTTTCAAGAAATAATTGTTTTTAATTCCCAATAAAAATGAAAGTTTTTGATAATTATAATAAATTTAAAAAAATTTTAATGAATTTGGTAAATTGAATTTTGATTTATTAACCTATTATCACAATATATGGTGTGTGGCTAATTAATTGTGTTCAGGAAGGATAGTTTTTAAAAATCTTGACTTTAATCAGTAACCATTTGTTTATGAAAAGAAATGTTTGTTGTCTTATGCCAGAATTAAGGGTTTGAATATTTATTCTGATTTTTTATTTGCAGGTACTTTGGCCTCTGGTAGTGAAGGGGGTGACCTTTGTCTTTGGTCAGTAACTGGTGAACTGCTCTGTAAGTACAACCGACCTGACACAGACTGTACATCAGTTTTGTTTTCGAAGCTTAATCAAGGTGTTTTGTATGGTGCTTTTAGCAATTTGGTACTAATATTTGAAAAAAATCAGCTTAATGAACCTGTACACACTTTTAATAGCAACCAAGAGGAGATAAACCAGTTGCAGTTTGATGATAAAGAACAGTTCCTGGCAGCTTGTGATGATTCTGGTGAAATCAAGATCTTTAGTCTGTCAGAGAAAAAAGTCTTCAAAACTTTGTGCTTCACACACACTAATATCTGCTCGACTGTCCTCTTTCGCCCTGAAAGACCATGGGAGATCATCAGCGGTGGATTTGATTGTCGACTGATTCACTGGAAATTCTCCACAGGCAAATCCTTGAATCAGTTTAACATGCAAGAACTGCATAGCATTAGCAATGATGTATCCACCTACCTGTTGAACCCACCTTTTGTCCACCACCTTGCTAGAAATGAGAGTGGTTCAATCATTGCATGTGCTCTGGAAAATGGAATGGTGGCAGTCTTTGATGGGACACACACAAACTTGAAAGAGATGTTCTGCTTGCATGCACATGAACAGGGAGTTTCTCAGGTTCAGTTCCATGGAGCAAATATGCTAATTTCGGGAGGCAATGACTCTCGTATAATAGTGTGGGATCTTAGCAAGGCAGAGCAATATGAGGATCCTGGCTTTATGTTAATGATGAATGGTGAAAGTTCACGTGAAGATAGACGCAACGAATCCATTACAGGCTTATGTAAAGTGAAAGTGATTGTCCACTCTATGAAAGTGAACTGGCTAGTACCTTTCGTACGTGATGGACAGCTCTTTGTTGCTGTCGCAGATCAAACCTGTAATATTTCAATTATTCCCTTGTCATCTTGATCTTTATGCTTCATTGACTTGTTTAATATATGTTTGCTTGTGACTGTCAATGATCATAGTTCTTCATACTGAATAATATATTAATTTAAATTAAATTAACATTTTAAAAAATGCTACATGATTTTTTTTTTGCTGTTTATTATTATTTTAAGTATGCATGCATGTGCATATGCAAAGTGATATGCTGTGTTTGTTACTTTTCCTTTAAAAGAAAGGAAGGAAGGAAGGAAGGAAGGAAGGAAGGCAGGAAAGGAAGGAAAGGGAAGAAAGGAAGAAAGAAAAAAACTGTTGATTAAAAAATGGATTATACATTATTTTCCAGACATATTTTGCATATTACCAGTCACAGCAACTGGGCCTTATACAAATATATACTTTACAATGAGTATGTGTTCTATACCAAAAAACATGCCTACTCATTTGAAAAACATAACTGTATACTGGTGTGTGAATTTGACAAGTATATTCACTTAACACTGGAACACACTGAGTTAAGACTGTGTTGTTTTGATATTATAATTATCTATCAGGAAATAGTTTATAGTAAGCAAGAGTTTGAATTAGCCATATTCTAATAGTTAACTAAACTGAGCATTATGTTAAGATTAGCAGAGAACAGAATGGAATGGAGGAAACTGGTTGTCAGGTCATCAGTGGTGCCCCAAAGGGATAGATAGATAGATAGCAGACAGACAGGCAGACATTGATAGATAGATAGATAGATACCTACCTACCTAATAATTAAATATGAAGATTTTATATTTCTTTTGAATTAAGTAAAATTGCAATTTATCTGAACCAAGAAATGAAGAATGTTTCACTCTTTCCACTATAATTGCTGTAAAGTGTTATAGTTACCATGGTGATTGGCATTACATTTTACTCAAATCATAAACAAAATAATTATATCAGAATAAATAGATGGAAAAGTAAATTATCACAGTAAAGATATCAGTAGACAGTAGTTTTATTTTGAGATTTAAAATTTTAAAAAATAATCATCAGAACTTAATAAATAATATTGCACATATTGTAAATGATGTAAGGTCATGGGCATGGTGTGACACATCAGAGAGAAAGGGAAACATGCAGGATATCATATTTGGGGAAGCACACACAATCACAAATTGGTTTAATTGTGGCAAATGAGGAAGTGCCCACAATATTAAGTCTGTAGTTATGCAGACCTTAACTGCATTGTGACAGACTTCTTGACTCCCAAGTACAACTAGGTAGACATGCTCACTTCTGCTACAGTTTGTTCGGTACACTGATCATAATTAAATTATACTTAGTACACTTATAGCAACAAGATGAGATACACATATTTGTGCCAGGTCATTATGTTCATTTTTCATTGAGAATAATGTACACTAACAAGAAAAAGTACAATAGGTCCAACACAGTATGGCTCCAGCAATAAAGAATTGTAATCACGTGCAAACCAGAAATCTTTCTTCAGTTTCTAGGATTAACTTTAACTTCATTATAGGAAACTGTCTTGTAAAGTTTCTGCAGGCTCCTTGACCTTTGCTCTGTTGAGTTTTCGCTGTGCCAATGGTTCCAGGAACATGCATGAAGCTGCAGCAATGGACATTACACCAGACATCACAAAAGCACCATCCCAAGAACCCGTCTGATCACGAATGCTCCCTTGTGACAAAGCAGAAAGCAAAGCAGTTACCATTGGCTCAATTTCCTGTTGGAACTGAATCTGATTCCATTTTAGTACTATGTCTTCCCTTGTAGTAAATGCCAATTAATTGGTTTGTGGCAGACTTACCTTTCTTGGGTATGATACTGTCTTTTGTGCTACAGAAATATGTACCTTTTATCAATTTTTCGCAGACATTTTGCTATCATGACATGCAGTGTTATTAGAAGAATGACTGACCCTAAATGATTTTTTGAATAAATGAAACATTTAAAAAAACAACAACTTATTTTATTAGTTTCTATGATACACCAGGTGAAAAACTTCAACTAACATGCATTCCATCAAAATTAATTTAGTATATTATTTTAAGTCAGAGTTAATAGGTGTTAAACAATTTTTTGAACCCACTTATTCTGGATTAAGAGATTAATGAAAGCTCAGTCATTTATCTTCTGCGAACTGTTCATGATAATGGTTAATATTTGTTTTTTTACTCATTATTATTAGTGGGCTTCTTTGAAAGTTATGAAGGTTATATGCTGTCAAAATTAGATCATAGTTTATTGATTAAGGTATACTCAATGAACAAGTGGTAATGTGCTAAACTGGTAAAAATAAATGCATATAACTTATCCAGTAATATGTTCTTCATTCATGTGAGTGGCCATGTGAAGTATATGTACTCGACATTTTAGTGTGAGACCATACATCACTCAGTGAGATTTACTCTTATGTTCATAATTTCTTAGGTGGCCATGTGAAATATTTATACTCTATATGTTAGTGTGAGACCCTATTTCATTCAATGACGTTTACTCTGTGTTTTTAAGGGTCTTAGGTGGCCATGTGCTCAGACTGTACTGGTAGAAAGAAACCAGTTTTCTCTATAAAATGTGTAAAATAGGCGTGGCAGAGTTAATTTGCCTATCCCTATTCCTAGCCTTAATTGTTATATAAATAGTCAGAGTAACCTGATCTTGGGCACTCCTTATGATGGTATTTTTGTAAAGTGTCAGAGTTAGAGTAAACACCTGAGTTGAGGATATGCTAGAAATTGCTGATGTACTCCAAACTAACTAGGTAATTAATTTATGGACATTAAAAATAATTTCATGCATTTTGCTTTTGATATTGTAATATATGCATTTTACATAGAGATGTATTATGTGAGTAGACTATTATTTCTACAAATTGTTAACTATGATGCTTGTATGTAGTATGCTAAATTATGACATTATTTCTAATGAACACATTCATAAAATTGTTATGTTGTATTTATTATGCTGTATGCATGTATCAGGCTAATAAATACTGTTGCAGGAAACTGTAAGTTGAGGCTTGAATGTAAGAAAGAATGGAGTTAGAGATGATAAACTGGAAAACTTAGCATTTGTTCCCTGATTATATTTTAGGGAAGAAGCAGCCTTTTTTTTTTCTAGAATCTCTGGAATTTCTAGATTTTTCTGGTTTATTGATTTATGAACCACTATGACTGTTGTAAATTTAGGAAGACTCTATCCCAGTGTGTAAATGTAAGGATACACTGCACTCTGTTGATGTATGGTGGCAAAATATGCTTGACTACATCATGGAATTTCGGATATAAGAAAGTTACTGGAAATTGCTACATTATTGTTCTGCTTGGGGGAACTAATACAGCAAAGGAGCACCCTGATTAGTCCCGAGAGAACAGCAGCTCATGGAACATTCTTCAGCAAGCTAGAGAAACATGTGAGGAACTGACTATTCTATTGTGAACAATAAACTTCTGAAATTGTTACGAATGCAGGCAAAAGACTATTATGGTAGTGTCTTGACAAGGTCATGTACAAACTATTATCGCTTGTCTCTTTATAACTCCATTTCTGTTCTCTGATAAGAACGATCCTGTAATTTATGTTGACACTAACCTGCTGAATTATGTTTTGGGATAAAAGACTGTATAGCCTAATCATTGAAACTATTCAAACATGGTTCTTGGAAATATTGATGTCATATAATCTTTTTTATTATATTTGATATATATATATATATGATTAATGATTTAATAAATTTATTGACCTTACACATATTGATAACCATATGTTGGAGAGATAGTGGGTGAAAGGGGTCTTGCTAAATATAGATTAAAGATGAATTTATCTTCTCCTTTGGTAAGAAGTTTTCCACAGATGGAAATATTGTGTGAAATATTTGTCTTTAATGTTGTGGAAGAGAGAGAGAAAACATTTACAGCACCCGCAAATCTGCTAAGTGAGAGAGATAAGTGGTGTCTTCTAGAGAATTATTAATAACATAAATTGAGATTCTCATCACTTGTAATTAGTTATGGATGATTAATAATAATCATAACCAGTAGCTAGGGTGGTGTCCTGTCACAGAAATCTAATGAGAACTAAGGAGTTAAAAACCCAGAAAGAGCAAGGATGTACTAACCAGAAGCAGTCACCTAAACAGAGGAAATCCATATACTGTATGACTTCGAGATCAGATCAGATCGGGTGACTCCTGCATGAAGACCAGATATTGTAGTTCTCAATAAGTCCAACACAACAGCAACAATCATCAGTGTCACCATTCCAAGCGATAGAAACATAAAACAGAAGAAAACAAAAAACAAACCAAAAAAAACCACCAAGTTCTCAGATTAGAAATCCAGAGACTGGAATGTTATACCTGTAGTGATAGGAGCCTTGGGGAACATAACATCTGAGTTGGAAGACTATCTGAATAAACTCCCTGGAAACCACAGACTCACGCCAATATTCAAAGCAGCACACCTCAGAAGTGCCCACATCCTCTGCAAAACTTTGGATCTCCCAGAATCTTGGTAAGATTCCGAGACCTTGGTTCACAGTCGATAGTCAATAAAGTCGTTGAAAAAGGCTTCATCATCATCATCGTCATCCAAAGTGGTTTAAAGAAAAGAGTCACGTGCATTAGTATGAACTTTGATGGTTTTACTAATGCCCTTTTTCAAACTATTCCTAAAGGTTCTGTTTGTAGCTGTGCACGTTTTGCCATAACGTTTATAAAAAAAAAAATGAGCATATTTATTCATGTTTGTCTGTTGGTCTTTGTTTTGCTTTTAAAAATGACATTTTTGTCCAGGCATGTGCCTGGTCTAAAGACTTCTTCGTCTTTTGGTCCTACATATTAAACTCGACCCTTACACTGCCATTCTTTCCTTAACCTGACTAAATTTGGACGTTTCATTTAATTTATAATTATTATTACTTTCTCTTAAACTGACGACTTACCATAAATTGTGGGTCCGGCAAAAATTCCGATGGCCATGGCAGTGCTCCCCAGTCCAAACGATGTAGCGAGACGTTCTTTGCCTAGAGAATCAACGAGGATAACGGCAATGAGAGCAATAAAGCACCCTCCACAGAAGCCGAAGCAGCAGCAGAAGATTGTCAGGCCGACCTCGACCTCCAGGCTCGGCAGCGCGACGCAGAGGGCTCCAGTAGCTGCCATGGTGGCCGTAAAACTGTACTGAAGGGTGTGTGGGGTTAATGGGGCAGTTGGGGGTGGGGATAGGAAGGAGGGCTTGATTATTAACTGACACCAGTGAATTATAGCAGGCATAAAGTTGAGCGTAAACAATATTCTGTTATGCTGAATAAACAATATTTTGTTATATAGCGTAATATGTATTTGGTGTTATAGTGCAAGACTCTTCTTTGGGTTCTTGTGAGATGTGTGAACTTATTTATCATTCCTCATTCTCTCCCTTTAAGATGTCATTTTGCGTGATGAATAAGGTTGCAGTGAGTAACAACTACAATTCCGTACCATTAACTCTACTTTGGAGGAGGTAGAGAGCATATAGCGTGCTTTGAAATTAAGAAATATTATTTAAACACTACTGCCTGAATGATTTAGTGTGTATACACTTTACTTTTAAATGAAAAAAAATCAGTAACACTAACAATCCTTGAATGATTGAAAGAATACACAAATACATACATGCACACTGCTCTAAATAAGAAACATGAATGAACACTGGATGATATAGCATGTAGATATTATATTTTATAATAAGAAATGAAAATGGAACAGTTTCATCTCATTCCAACCCGTCCAAGTGGCACAATTTCAACTCTTACCATTCCGTCAAAATGGCACAATTTCATCCGCTACCAATCCGTCAAAATGGCACCATTTCATCTCTTACCAATCCGTCAAAATGGCACCATTTCATCTCTTACCAATCCGTCAAAATGGCATAGTTTCATCCTTACCAACCCGTCAAAGCGGAGCATTCGTTAACTGTCAAAATTGCACAGTTTCACCACCCCCAACCCGCCCTACCAATCCGTCAAAATGGCACAGTTGCAACTCTTACCACCCACCAAAGTGGACCCGTCCTTATCAACCGTCAAAATTGCACAATTTCACCCCCACCCACTAACGACCAACCAGTCAAAATTGTATAGTTCATTCTTAATCAACCCGCCCAAATTGTAGTTTACCCGCTACCAACAGATCAAAATGTCAGTTGCAACAGACTAGAGCGTGGTCCGTCAGTCCCAGCGCGCAGTTTGATATTTTGAAACCTTAGAGATAAGAACTCTTTCTGTTTTCTTTACCTTTTTTTTTTTTTTTAATATTGAGAAATGTCGTACGAATTATGGCGGAACTTACTTTTCTTGGAAAAAGACGCAGGTCTGAAAACCAGCCAATGAAAATACGACCAGCGAGGTCTGACAAGCCGATGACGGACACAAGGAAAGCGCCCATGTTCTTGTCCAATCCCAGATCCTGGTACGAAAAACGTGGATATGGACACGCATGAATAGTTACAAGTGAACAGATGTACGCTAATCTGTATTTATTGATTTATCTATTTACTTAAGTTATAACACTCTTTAAGCAGTGGGAGGCCATATTTCACTAACTCCTGAGGAATTATTAATTTTAAATATTTAAATATAATTTTATATATTTAGAACACTCCGCTTACTTACGACTCCCAAAGATCTAGTGCAAGATATCCTTATCACATATTTAAGCTATCTGATCGTATTCATATCATATGGTCAGAACGTTCTTCTCCTTATGTTTGAGCTAAATATATCTCATCCATATAAAAATTTACATTTTTACCACGTTTTTAGATTACCTGTTCACCAATATTCTTTATCACACGTATTGGATACTCGTATCGCACTTAATGAACTTTCACTGTAGTTCTTGTCGGTTTAGAACTATTTTCCACATGTCAGCCTGGAGTACTTAGATTAAGGAGAGAGGCAACCTCATTTACTGTTATACATTACAACGACTAAGTGGAATCAAATCTTTGAAAGAACGCACTGAAGAGATTTTGATACAATGCATGACGGATGCAGTCAACAGTCATGGCAAAGATGTAATATCCAAAGGATATAACTGAATTCGTATTATTTTGTCAGGGATAATAAAAATTACTAATCAACAAACCAAAGTAACTCTGTGGAATTTACACACCACACTCACTCAATTCACACGCGCAAGCGAATGTTTTAGAAATGTCATTTATAACAACGATTTCTTCTTTATTTTTTAAATTTCGTGTGTGTATGTGATTTATTTATTTTGATTATTTTATTCGTTTACCTATCAACCTGCGATGGGCGGCGTTGATGAACTAATCCCCATGTAGTCAATCCACCTAACTAAACCCTTAAAGGTATTTGTAACACAAGAACGAGAAATCTCGATCAACCGCTAATACCTCCTCCTTCTTCTTAAGATAATGGTCAGTTAGCTGTAAATTTGCCTTTTGGTTCACCTCATTTTAATGATCGCTTCATAGCTATGTTACGAAATCTGGATCGAAATATGGTACCACGTGACCAGTTCAACAGTCACGTAGAAGTCAAATGATCGTTCTAGCAAGCGGTGATTTCCCTGTTGTCTAAGCCGGGTTTTAATTAGCGGCGACTTTCCTGTTGTCTTAGCTGAGCTTTAATTGGCGGCGACTTCCCTGTTGTCTAAGCCGGGCTTTTAATTAGCGGCGACTTCCCTGTTGTCTTAGCTGAGCTTTAATTGGCGGCGATTTCCCTGTTGTCTTAGCTGAGCTTTAATTGGCGGCGATTTCCCTGTTGTCTAAGCCGGGTTTTTAATTAGCGGCGACTTCCCTGTTGTCTTAGCTGAGCTTTAATTGGCGGCGACTTCCCTGTTGTCTTAGCTGAGCTTTAATTGGCGGCGACTTCCCTGTTGTCTTAGCTGAGCTTTAATTGGCGGCGACTTCCCTGTTGTCTTAGCTGAGCTTTAATTGGCGGCGACTTCCCTGTTGTCTTAGCTGAGCTTTAATTGGCGGCGACTTCCCTGTTGTCTTAGCTGAGCTTTAACCGGCGGTGATATCCCCGTCTGGGTTTTAACTAGCGGCGATTCCTTGTTCTCTAAGCTAAGCACTAGCTAGCTGCGATTTCCCTGTTGTCTAACCCGGGCTTTTAATTAGCGGCGGCTTCCTGTTGTCTAACCCGGGCTTTTAATTAGCGGCGACTTTCTGTTGTCTAACCCGGGCTTTAACTTAGACGCTCGAGCCATTGCAGAACGGCTAAGGAAACGTTTTATTAGTTATTGCATGTTCCGAGGTATTTAATTTAAGCGTGCCAGTGTGAAGTGGACTTTCAGATAAGTTGTGGCCCTCAACAGTTTTGCAGTCATCCATGAATCATTCATGAATGAAGAGTGATTCTGGATATCATATGGAGATAAAACAGCAACGCAGCAATAACGTTTTGCCCACTAACAGCGTTTAAGAGCTATTTCGCGTCCAGGCATTAAGAACGTTGGCCCCCCCCCCCCCTTCCGCCTACGTACACACATGTGCACGCAGTCATTGACAATTCAAGAAACATTGCTATCTCTCCAGACGAAATTTTAACATACAAACGCAAAAATTCGCCCATTTACAATTTTATTTTTCAGTATTAACAATCAACATTTAAATATTTACAACAATTTCTTTTGTCTGTGTCACCAAATCCAGCTGGCATTTTGCCAAATATCGACTAAAGTAGTGTCGACTAACATCGCCGCGAATATCACGAGACAGAGATGCCAATATAGCCAGTATTTCTGAATGTGTGTATCATTTCAAATGAAAATCACTGTACAGTTTTGAAAAATTAATTAGATCAAACAACACAAAGGATTATAATTTTTAAATAAACTAAACTTAATTTTAGAGTATAAGAGATACACAGCAAAATAAATTCTCAACATGCAAATTTTAGTGAGAGAATTTCTATCAATTTAATTGACAAGTCGAAAAATAAAATATTTTATAAATGCACTGACACGACTAGCAGCAAACCAATTCTAGAATCAATTTGTTCCAAGCAGGTGGGTCTTGAAAGGTTGTAGTAAAGTTCTTGTGGAAACAGAGGATCCAAACATCGAGCCTCACGCAAGGAAAGCTCACATGGGAACTTTAATAACAGACTCAATGGAACTTTAATAACAGACTCAATGGAACTTTAATAACAGACTCAATGGAACTTTAATAACAGACTCAATGGAACTTTAATAACAGACTCAATGGAACTTTAATAACAGACTCAATGGAACTTTAATAACAGACTCAATGGAACTTTAATAACAGACTCAATGGAACTTTAATAACAGACTCAATGGAACTTTAATAACAGACTCAATGGAACTTTAATAACAGACTCAATGAAACTTTAATAACAGACTCAATGGAACTTTAATAACAGACTCAATGAAACTTTAATAACAGACTCAATGAAACTTTAATAACAGACTCAATGAAACTTTAATAACAGACTCAATGAAACTTTAATAACAGACTCAATGAAACTTTAATAACAGACTCAATGAAACTTTAATAACAGACTCAATGAAACTTTAATAACAGACTCAATGGAACTTTAATAACAGACTCAATGAGATAATTTTGTAATTCAGAAAAAATAATGTGGGAGACTTTAATGACGGTGTCAGTGAAATACCTAACTCAGAAAAGTCCTTTCGTGGGCGAATTTAATGACGGATTCAGTGAGATACGTAACTCAGAAAAGTCTTCACGTTGGCGAATTTAATGACGGATTCAGTGAGATACGTAACTCAGAAAAGTCCTCACGTGGGCGAATTTAATGACGGATTCAGTGAAATTCATAACTCAGAGACCTCACACTGGCGACTTTAAGACGGATTAGTGAGATACGTAACTCAGAAAAACCGTTACAATTCCTCCTGAGGTGAAGAGATTCCGAGAGGAATTTTCGTAATTCCTTAATACACATTTTACTGAGCAAACTAGTGGATTTCCTTTTTATTATTTAAACACACAGGTGCACACACGCACGCATATTTCAGTTAAGTTTTCAGATGAACGAGACCGACACTGAATTCCAAAATCACCGTGACCACACAAAACGCCATGATAGCAAAGGTTAAAATTAGTGAAAAGAGAGACGTGAGCACATCCGGAAATCACCGTGACCACACAAAACGCCATGATAGCAAAGGTTAAAATTAGTGAAAAGAGAGACGTGAGCACATCCGGAAATCACCGTGACCACACAAAACGCCATGATAGCAAAGGTTAAAATTAGTGAAAAGAGAGACGTGAGCACATCCGGAAAATACATGGAACGCTTCCTGGATTCAAATAAAATAACGGTATCGTGTATAACTGCCAACATTTAAAATGAGTATAAGGCACTTCTCCATTTTCGCAAGTTCATTCTATGGTCACAATTTCGTCTTGTGTTAGATAAGCAGAACATAATCATGTACGTACTGCGGTATATCAGAATAGAGTAAAATTCAGTTCAAATTTGTTTCAATATTCCACACATTTTTTGAGGGGTCTTTTTTTGTGTTTGTGTGCGTATATGTGCATACATGGTGTGTGCATGCGTGTAAGTGTGCATTTGTGTTTGTTGCTGGGGTTTGGAAAATAATTTATTTTATATACATTTCCATTCTTCTAAGTGCAGCTGCATGTGTTACCGTAAAGACACGATGTTAATAGGTGCACGACTAATCATTTATTATTTGAATTATCATTTAAGATCTTATCAAATGGTATACTATTGCTCTCTCTCTCTCTCTCTCTCTCTCTCTCTCTCTCTCTCTCTCTCCATCCATCCGTCTATCTATCTATACACCTATCAAGACATTTTAAATATAAACGTCATTTAAAGTAATATTAATCCTAGTTTTATATTAAAATGTTGGTTAGCTTGAAGTCTTATATCAAGCAAATTTATAACAGATTGTTCAGGTTTGAAATATATTTTTTTTGGTATTTCTGAATTTCAAAGTTCAAAACTGCGATTAACTGCTAAAATTAAAATTATTCAAAGTCAAGAATTGTAAAAAGAAATTGGAAATAGAACAAAATGGTTTTGTTTTTTTGTATCTATCTATGCTAGTTTTGTATATATTGGCCTTCGAGCGTTTGTTTTATTTTGCTTGATATTATTCATCCGTGCAGCGGAACCAGAACTTATTAAGTCCAAATTAATTTCAGTGAACTTCTTCTGCAAAGAGCAAGCGTGACCTTCGGGTGTAAGTGAAATGTTGACCTTGGAGATTATAAACCGTTAATAGCAAATACTTTGCACTCGGACGTTTATATATTCTCAACTTATAACTAGAAGTAGAGAATAGAAGTAAAGACTTTAAAATAATACTAATTTATTATAAGGATTACTTGTCATATTCAATCCTGCAAATGTGTAACAAAACTGGAGCAACTTTCTACCAAACGATGCTATTAGAAAGTTAAATGGTATGAACACAGGCTTTATTTCTTCGTTCAGAGCTTGTTTCTGAGCAGCTTGAATCTATTATTAGCTTACATTAAACCAACACTTCTATATTGTTATTATTATTATTAATAGTAGTAGTATCGTTTTCTTCACGACTTCTATTGACTGTCGGTTACGAACTAAGGTTTCGGAATCTTATCAAGATTCTGGGAGATCCAAGGTTTTACGGAGGATGTGAACATTTCTGAGGAGGGCTGCTTTTAGCAGTGGGGCAATTTTGTGTTGTCCAGGCATTTTACTCAGATATTCTTCCAATTCAGGTGTTATTTTCCCCCAAACTTGTCTAACCAGCTTTTTATACTCTCTTTCAGTTTTGGATTTTACTTCACTCTGCATGTTTTCTTGATGTTGCAGCATCCCCAGATATTTATATCCTTTTCCCTCTTAAACGTCGTCGATTTGTAGGCCCTCTTTTGTTTTGATCTTGCCTTTCTGGACCTCATTTCTCAATGCCGAATTTCATGTTAACATCTGACAAAACTAATCAGCGAATTGATATTATGTTCACTTTACCATAGGCTTTAGATAGTCCATATTGTCACAGTCTGATTAAAATGTCTTGACTGTTTGACCCACTTGTTTATTTTTTCAAATATCGAGATTTGAAATTCCTTTGTTTGGAGCTCTCTCGCGATATTCACATCGAGAAGCTTCCAACAAAGAGGTCAGGACGTTATGTAACTTTAGGCCCATTGTCTAGGTTCTAGAACCAACTACATGCCACGCGATCCGTCACGTGATATGCTCTATGCTTTCTTATAAATATTGGGTAAACGCTTCCGCCCGACACTCGGAGACACAATTAGCTACGCGACAACTACGTCAGCTACTCGAGTCGTGCAGGAACGGACAGGCCGACGTGATAGATGAGATAAACACTTCGACTTCTTATAAGGTATCACTTTTATTTGATTGTATTCTGTATATTTTAGCTATGTATGCACTTGTGTTATATATTATTATGTATTGCTATATAACTTGAGCACAGTTCGTTGAAATGACTGAAAACGTATAAGTTATAGAATATAAATTCATTGTAACTCTTTTCCATTGTAACTTTAATTTATATTGACTTTAAATTCACTAGAGCCAGAAATGCCTGCGCTCGATATGAATTTCTCATGTAATTCAAATTATTGCGTGTAATTTTAATTGTAAATTGTGAAGCGCTTTGCTTGATTTGGATTATCCCTTTGTATGAAATCTAATTTTAACGTTGTAAATATTTGATAATTCATACGTCATGCACTGTTAAATGTAACATGTGTGAGAAGATTATATTTTCTAATCTAAAATTGTAAACGAGGCGTCAGTCGACTTTCTAATTCGTGCATTTGAACTGATCGTGCTTAAGTAGCGAAATGGCTAGCAGACGATTATGGGGCACATTTGTTTCCATAGGTCGGTCGCTGTCTCTGTCTTGGAACTGTGAGCATAGACCTCTTCGTCTTTGTCCTCGTCCTTGAAATCCTGTATAAGCCGGTTTGAGTTCTGTTGAGAGAACTCAACTCTTCCAGAAAAGTCTACCACCATTAAAGCAACGTCAACGTGGGCGTATGCTGGTCTAATCTCAAGTACACCTGGCGAACTAAAGAACGTTTTCCTTTGTATGCCACGTGCATTTCCGCTGGTACAACTACAGTGGGATAGACCGGATCGGACTGGAACAAGAAACCAGGCGTCACAAGGACATAAGCTGAGTATCTCTCAGTTGATTGAAATTCAATAGACACAATTGGGCACTCTTTCTCAAGGAACAGTAATAAGCACGTTCGTGCAGAGTTAAGAAATAGACTTTCGCGCTCGTATTTGATTATTGTTAAATTGTTAAACTTTATTAAATCTTATTTTAATTGTTAAACCTCTTCGTAGTTAATTTTTATGCATAATAGACCTAATGATTATTTCATGGATTGGATGGGGGCGGTTGAGCTGAATGACGTAACGAATGCATATTAATTTAGAGGAATTTAACACTCCAACCCAGCTAACGTACGCAATTTATCAGTTTGTAAATCTGCTGTCTGCACTACAAGACACATTTTTAAGTTAGTCAAATGATAAGTTGAGCAACCAGTCGGTATAGGATAGAGAGAAGGAATTAATTTAATCTATCATCTTTAAAGTCCTTAATTATCCTAGGCAGGGTCTATAAAGAAATACTGGAAACGTAACACATATACAGGTAAATGACTGAGAATATGCCCTGATTTAATTTTGTACCTAATCCTGAATGATTTGACTGAGAGGATTTAGGGCTATGCAGAATTACATTGGTGAAAGCGAATCCACATTTTATTGGAATGTCTTCACTTTCTATATTATTGCATGTTACGGTGGTTTTCCAGATTGTCGTTCATAATTGTATAAGGTTTTGTAGTGCAGTGCTATTTCGTACATTCTTATTGTTTGCAGTATCCATGAATGTGGAACTGAATCATAGGCCTTGTGGTAGTCAATCCACGCCATGGAAAGATTTGTTCTTCGTTTCTTACTATCCGTAGCTTTAGCTTTATCAATTGCCAATTGGTCCTTTGTTCCGCTGCTGCCTAGTCTAATAACCTTTTGTTCATTTGTTAATATTTTGTTTATTTCTAGATGAGACATTAATTCTATCAGATATAATTCCTGATAATTATTTCCAGGTAGTTGATAAGCATGTAATAGGCAAATAGTTGTTTGGTGCTGTGCCTTTCTCTGATCCAGGTTGGTAAGCTTTTTGGTTTGTTTCATATTTTTTTGTAGTAAGTCAGCAATTCTAAGAGGTAAGGTGTTTTAACTAGAATATTTGTATTTGGTCTAAACATGGTGATTTCCAGTTTGCCATCTTTCTTAACTTTTTCTTAATAGCTTTCTCAATAACTGTGATGTTTCATTGTTGTGGCGTGTTTTTTTTTATGTCGTTTTCCAGTTCCTCAATCGATTTTGCTGAGACATTATGCATACAAGAATTGCTCCAAATGTTCTCCCAGAATATCCTGGTGTCTTTAATGTTTGGAATCTGTTATTCTATTCTGGGATCTCCTTTGAATTCTTGATATAGTCTTCCAGGGTCAGTTTTGAATATTTTGTTCTGTTGGAATTGTTGACCTCTTGCAGTGTATCTTTTAAAGAAAGTTTAATAATTCTATAATATGTCTATAATAGTTTAAACTTTAAATTTTGAAAATCCATTATAAATCACGCTCGCTTTTCATTTTTAAATATGGCTACCGAGAAAATTGTTGCCGGGCGGCAAATATGCGTGACACAGAGCTGCCATGACGCGTTGAGTCCCTGTAGCCTTTGTTTGGTATCTTCCATTGCGGTCTTAATATTTCTATAATTTAAATGATATTTGTTTACTAATGCCTGCTTCAGTTTTCCATTGTTATGAACTGCTGCTGTTATTTGGCTTATTTCTTTCCCAGTACACTCCATTTTATTTTATTTTCTTCTCTTCCATGGTGCTACTGACAGTTTCTTTGTTTTTACTTTTGCTGGTATTATATATTGTTCAATTATTTATGCTGTAGCATATATTAGGCTATTGGTTTCTGTAATATCTTTTGTGGCGATGTACCTTACTACTTTATTTCATTATGAATTGCTGTTGTTAAGGCTTTGTTATTCTGTAGTCTTCGAGTTGGTGTTCTTCCTAAATGTGATTTATTGTTGTCCATGAAATCTTTAATTTCTTCTAATATGCATTGCGGTTCGTCAGTTAGTTCATTATTTATTTCTTTAGTGTGGTCATCAGCCAGATTTGTTAAATTAGTTTGTTGCTGTTCAATATTTTTAATTCTACGATAGTAGGAAGTTTATTGTTCAGGCTTGATCTTTTCGGGTTCAGGAGCCGTTGTTCACTGACAATATCACCTGGATAAAGTTCATGCATCTTTTTTTCTATACCCTCTTACTGTTGGTTGACTTTCATAATAAGAGGCTATTACCTGTATATTTTCCTCTTTAGTCCAATTCCTCCGAGGTTTTTTTAGTGTTCCAGTAGCCCATTTCCCACTAGAATACCCTGAAACATCAGTGTCTAGTGTATGTATTTTTAATGTGGGCGAAATCTGATCCGTGTTAGAATCATTGTTTTCTTTCTCCATCATAAATCAGATTGGTACAAAATGTTTAACAATAAAATGAATTGTTGTTGATCTGTTAGTATCAATACATTTGCATTCAGAAGCAGTAAAATTGCAAATGAAAGACGGACAGGGAAGTTAATAATTGAAGTAACATATATGCATAGATAAAAAGACAAAAGTCGCAATGTGACGTAAATATTCAATTTACGTCCAAGGGAGGTTGACGTCACAAAGTTGGATTACGTAATATCATGTGGATGTTACCCTTGAGAATTCACAACTTCACGATACATTTGTTGGCACATGAAAAGTCCCACAGTTTAAAAAGGAATTATTTATAATTTACCCGCTATTATTCACACTTTTAACACTCCTTTATATGAATCTTCATCTAAATATAACAGTGGTTTACACCCACAAAACCCCGACCTTTCTTAAGGTAGTAGTTTCTGATTCTCTTAGAGAGTAATAGCTATACAGTTAAATTAAGTTAAATATGAGAGTAATAACTACACAATTAGGTTAAGTTAAAATAATGTGAGAGTAATAGCTATACAATTAATTAGGTTAAGTTAAATGTAAGAGTAATAGCTATACAATTAGATTAAATTAATTCTGAGAGCAATAACTATACAATTAGATTAAGTTAAATGTGAGAGTTATAGCTATACAATTAGATTAAATTAATTATGAGAGCAATAACTATACAATTGATTAAGTTAAATGTGAGATAATAGCTCTACAATTAGATAAAATGTGAAAGTAATGGCTATATAGTTTGATTAAATTAATTGTGAGAGTAATAACTATACAATTAGATTTAATTGTGAGAGTAATAACTACACAATTAAATTAATTTAATTGTTCCGTGGGATGGGGGAAGTTGTACTAATCCGCACTGTAAACACTAATTCATATTATATGGTGCTTGCTCACACAGTGCTGCATTTGTAGTTGTTGGTTGAAAGAATCACCTATCTCAAGACAAAGGGTAGACTCGGTTAGGTGGATCACTGTTCATCGTATCCAAGGTAACTAAACATGCACTTGGCAGCATAACTCGCTCCTGAAATACCCAGGTATGTTCTTAAAACATCGTTTACTATAAAAAGCTTTTTTTAGGGCAATTAATAATTACTTCAGGGTCTAGATTTCTGAAGTGACTTCGATTATGGGTGTAACTTAGAGAGTGACAATACGTAATATATTTGTAATACATAAACATTTTACACATATTAGCAGTACAACTCAAAAGCAGACCGAGTAAATTAGTTGTACTTTACCTCTCTGAGTTCTACCCCAAAACGGGTTCAGGTACTAAAACTTTTTCACGTTTTACAAGTCAAGTGCAAAACATGGAATGAATTAAGTTTTGAATTTCCGCCTATAGCCAAAGAATTGTCAGCTAGTTTAAGTTTTCTATATCCACTTACTAATTAAATCATTCACCATAATTATAATGTTCTGTAGTCTATTTTTCATTCCAAAAAAATGTCTAGTGAAAAATAAGGTATGCAAACAGTGTTTTTAATTTAGCCGTATTGTCGCAGGTATGACATCTCAACAAATCAATAAATTAAGCCTGTATGAATTCATTCTACAATCCCCACATATATAGTGAAAACACGTACCTGACAATAGGACGGCAGCATCACAAAGATGTTAGGATACCCAAAGTTCATGAAAACGAGCGAAGCAAAGAAGACAAGGAAAACTGGGTTGACGAGCAAAGACCATTCAAACAGTGGCACACTTGTGCTCTTCGTCTGCCCTCGGTGTACAGTCTTGGCTGAAAGTCTAAAGAAAGCCGAGCCTTTGAACTGTGAGGACTCTGCGCGTTCGTCATCAGTCTCTGTAGCTGACTCTGAAATGTTCTGCAAGGAAGCCAGTGCTAGGTCTCCAGCGCTGGCAAAAAGGGAGGACTCACTTTTCCATGAATCTGGTTCAGAGAGCTGCCTGATTCGTCTGTGAAGAAAGGACGATTGCGTGGTGGCGGTTGGATGATGCCCGGTTTCCACAGAGTAAAACCGCTTCAGTGGAGCCTTTGCGCTCGGAATTTCGCTGCGCGCAGGCCCACTTCCGGTTTCCGAGGTGTAGCGAAAGTTATGAGCCTGAAGCAGCTTCTTACGCTCCTGAATAAACTTGATCGGATTGTGGACTTCTTCAGATCCTTTACAGATGCTCTGCCTGCTGTCAGTTGACGTCAATATCTTGCTTAAACCCCTGTCGGAGCTGTTTTGGGTCGGAGTATCTGTGCTGTGTCGAAGGGTAGACAGCTCGAAGGAGTCTCCTCTTTGGAAGTTCCTTATCTTTTCTAGCCGGCGGAGACTCGGGTGTTGTTTCAAGCTTCCCGGCCTGGGCCGTGTGTCCAAGAGGGCACTTGGGTGACGTTCAAGACTCTCTGACATGCGCATGCGCGTCTGACGTTTGAGGCTTGCGCTTTGCTCGGTATTGCGGGAGAAAGAACGCAGTATCTTTAAACTCCCTTTTCTTTCCAGATCCGACTCTGTATCCGGGGCTTGTCTGAAGCCGGCAAGCCGTGCAGCGCTGTCTGTGCTTTCACTGCGACCGAAACTCTTCAGCTTACGGAATGAAAACCGGCGTAATTCTTGAGCAGTCTGACTATTTGCAACTTTTGCCTCATTTCTGGTGGAACTGGAATTGCCACCAGCAGCAGATTCTGTTGTTGGCAGTTGATTTGACACTAATTGGACGCCGCCACAGTTATTGAAGTTTTCAGCGTAGGAATCCGACTTTAAGATCTCACAATTGTTCTCACTATTGTTTTGAAGTACAATTTCATCCTTCCCGACATTCTCTGCAATAGCGTAAGATCCTGTCAGCTCCTCTGTCTTTGTTTTCTTCAACTTGTAACTCGATAGAGGCCTAAAAAGCACAGCGAACGCGCAGACGTGAAGCATGATGGCGCCAATGATGGCCAGCGCCCCCTGTAAACCGTAGACGTTGAGAACATGGCGCATGAGGTTTGGGAGTATGAAGGAACCGACCCCGCTGCCAGAGACCGAAATACCGTTAGCAAGAGCCCTGTGCTTTGTAAAGTGGTGTCCGACCATGACCACGCTGGGAGCATAGGCCAGTGCCAATCCAAGACCTCACAAAGAAAAGAACTCGATTAGGACATGACTTTGCTTAGTATATAGTAAGGTTAATATTTTGCAGACAGTTTAAAATGCTTACGACAGCTTTAGCGAGATAGGCAATTCAGTGTCGCGGGCTTTGCACATATAGAATGTGTTTGTTCTTTTTACTCCCCACCCCCCACTTCAGCTTTGTTTGTATCTGATTAACTTTCCTAATCTCTCTGTTGCTGACCTCTCCATTTCTATTTGTCTCACTCTCTTAACCTCTCCATTTTCTTCTCACACTCTTTCCCTTTGTTCTTTATCTCTCTTATCTATTTCTGTATTTAATTTTTATTCCCCCCCCCCTCTCTCTCTCTCCTTGTCTTCTCTCATCTCTTATTTTCTCCCCACTCTTTCATTTGAGTCTCCTATCCTCATGTACTATTACTATATAAGCAATACCAGGCTGTTTTATAGTCGTGCATTTGTGTATGTGTGTGTGTGTGTGTGCATCACTAGGGTTGTATCATCTTCAGCGTCTGCAAGAACTTTTGTCGTCAGACGTTATCAGTTGGAGAAACTTAGCTCTCCTCATTACATTCTGGAAAACCAACCACATCAGGTAGACCGCTCAACATCGAAGCATCCGAAGTGGAACTAAGAATTTTTTGCTCACGTTTCATTTGTGCGCGTATGTATTATTAATGCATTTGTTTTTAGTAGATTGCCTGTATTTAATTCTTTGTAAAGGATTTTATTTTTTCCCAGCCGTTTGCCTTTTGCCACACATCTTTTACTTCAGTCGGAGGCTGTTTCAAATTACTAATATTGGTTTCACATTACTAATATTGGTTTCACATTACTAGTATTGTTTTTTTATTAAAAAAAAATCTGTAACCAGTATCGTTAGCTGCAACTGAATAATCGCTGAACATAACACCAGAAGCTAAAGGTAAAGGGGCTATTCACACTGTTACCTATATGTGGCCAGTTACTTTAATTGAAAGCAATAAATTTAGCTGAGGACAAGAACTTTGAATTAATTATCTTTGGTCCCAGTTTTCTCAGCATGCCTCCACCCAGACCTCCACGCATTCATTAACAAGGCAGTGAAAAGAAAGACAAAATATGAGATACTGAAATAGTTCAGAGTAATTTCTCCCTCTCCACCCACCCAATTTTCCTTAAAAATACCCCACAGCCTAAAACTAACAAAATTAAAATGTGAAATCTAGTAACCTGTTATGCAGCTGTAAGACAAATATAGCCAATAAAATGATTCGACGAAAGCGGAAGTGACGAAACCGCAACACATCAGAAGACCACCAGCAAACACAACCAAGCGGCAGGAAAATCGAACGCTCAACGCATTGCTGACCGGACCTGCACAACAAAGTAAATGAATACATATTAATGACTCAACAAAAGTGGAAGTGATGAAAGCGAAACGCATCAGCATGTCGCAGGAAAATTATAAAAACACTCATTGCTGACTAGATCTGCGCAATAAAATAAATGAATACGCTAACAGGTTGTTCGCACAGTGGAGAGAAACTGCTTGTAAAAGCCCGAACCAGATTGGCCATTCACTGTTAAGTGTGAAGCGTTCTAACACTCTTATTGAGGTGCTTGAGAAGGATGTAATTACTGACTGTCAGAGGAGTTCTAGACATGATGAAGATGGGGTGGCAGTTCGGGTATACATGAAGATGGGATGGCAGTTCGGGTATACATGATGAAGATGGAGTGGCAATTCGGGTATACATGCACCTGTAAATTGAAGAGGAACTACTGTTTCGATTATCGTAACTGCGAAAAGGTATCAACATGGTATAGCAGTCGTGATACTGATAGTGGCAAATTTGTTTAGGTCAGCATTAAACATTTGAAGAATACAAGTCATGCTCACTGCACTGATACTCACTTCAGACGGCTGGACTTTGTGCATAATGTCGGTTCTGAAAGTTCAGCAGCCCGTATAAACAACAAGATAAAAGGAAAAACAACAAGGAAATGAAAAACAATAAGGAAAAGAAAAACAACAAGATAAAAGGAAAAACAACAAGGAAAGGAAAAACAACAAGATAAAAGGAAAAACAACAAGGAAAGGAAAAACAACAAGATAAAAGGAAAAACAAAAAGGAAAGGAAAAATAAGACCGCCGTGATTGCTGACGTTGGTTTGATTCTAATTCATTTCGAGCTACAGCAGAATGCATCAATGTGTTTTTACAGGCAATGACCATTCATCCAGTAATGTGTTTTTACAATCAATGACCACTCATCCAGTAATATGCTGGGCAGTATTGACACAAGGCAAACGTGACGCTTGTTACAGAGTGCAGTATTAGCATGCCAATAAAACCGCACACATTAATTGAATAAGATATAAAATTAAATGTAAAAATCGTTTCATAACTAGCTTTTTATATTAATTCCGGCACTGATTTCTTTCCCTTTGTGGGTTTAATACTTTTAGTGAAACTCGTGCTGGTTGTCCATTCCCAGGCTGAAGGAGATATTTCTCCAAGCACTTTAAGGAAACATTGCTTTCTCACAGACAAATTTTAGATTAATTTTATTATGAAAAGGCAAGCATGTAAAATCAGTTTAGTTTTGCTGTGTTGATTTATTTAGTTCGCGTTCAGAATTAAAAGTATCCTTTATTTTAATTAATTCAGCCTTCAGCTGAGTGCATACGAATTTTGTGAACAGAAAACAGAAGTAAAGGTAATTGCTTTGTTCAGTAAATAAAAACACACCAGCAGTGAGCACTGCCATTTCGTTTCATTATATATATAATATATATCATAAACCAGAAGTGAAGATCCATATCTGTTTGTTAAATATAGATTTATGATAGACCGTAAGTGAAGATCCACATCTCTTTGTTAAATATATATTTATCATAGACCGGAAGTGAAGATCAATATCTGTTTGTTATATATATATATCTCGATTGAAGTGGAGGTCTGTAATTGTTTCTTCGAGGAACATAGCGATATACTGTAACTCATATATGAATATATATATATTAACAGATCGGAAGTGAACAATAGCCGGGTTTTTGTTGTTGTTCGATAAATATATCGACAGACAAGAAGTGAAAAATGCCCATATGTTTATTAAAAATATCGATATGTTGCTGAATCAGTAACCATCCTTGCATTCTACTCTAACCAACCGAGTGCCATCATGACGGCTGATGCCAATCCATGCACCACGCCTAACTGTTGCGCGGTGACGTCATACTTGTGTTGCAGCTCCACGAACAGAACGCCGAAAGACTTGACACCGCCCACAACCAGCACGTGCATCCCAAAGCAGCCTGCCAACAAGCAATAATATATCAAATAATTTTTAAACAGTAGTGAAACACAAATAGGAAGTATGCATTAATCAACTAGCAGTATATAAATAAATTAACACATGTTTTAGTATGTCATAATGTCAGTTTCTCCTGAGACCGGGGTATAAATCTTTGCCCGGCCTAATATCAATAAATATTAAAATAATAAAATGGATGGATTCTAGTAAATCTTTGCCCAGTCTCACTTCAATAAATATTAAAATAATAAAATAAATTGATTCTAGATACATAATGAACATTGGAGAAGGAAAGTAAAAGTGACGCATGCACGTTTGACTTAATTATCCAAGTCGCAAGTAGAGGAGGACGGATGTTTTCCAGCTAAGACAATGTAGGTCAAACGGAAACTAACTAAAATATATTTTATTTGTTAATCCGGCCTTGACGACAGTAGTGGGCCAACTACAGTCAGTATCTATGAAAAACAAGTAAGAATCATTGTCTCAAGAGGGATAACATAGCACATCTGTGAATGAACAAGGCATCAGAAAATACCTTGACCCTGAATTAGAGTTTATAAACATCTCTTGACATAGCTAATAAGTACGAGAGAGGAACGAAAAATTAATTACTTGTCTCAGAGCCATCCTAATTTTGCTGTGAAGGAGATTTAGTCCAATCTAAGTTAAAAGATTGTAAAAATCTGTGTGGAAAGTCTGAAAAGACTTTTTAAAAAAGAGCAAGTTAATTTTGTTAAATTCAGGAGCCTTCAGATACAGTGTTACTTTGGACCCTCTTGTTTTGCATTTCGGAAAGATACAGCTATTTTATTATTGTGTGAAGGTTGCAATAAGAGATTTTGTGTAAGTAGAATATCATGTTATGTATATTTTTAATCTATGCTTCTTTTTCAGTTCAGTAGAATTGTGATCAGAGAGGAATTTAGCTTTGATATAAAACCACTATCCATTTTAGTGTAGCAAAGTATTTATTACTGCCTTGTTATTTGCAGGATTTGGTTCCTTTGTTCTTCCTTCCTTCGTTCATTCAGTTCAATTCTATATGGTTTGGAATTGATGTTGGGTTGTCATACTCCTTTGACGAATTATTGAATGTCTTAGAATGTATCTTCTTTTCTGAGTTGTATGAGAGAATCCATGAGGTGATTCGTGGTCCCACACAGAGTGACATAAGTCACCCATTCTGCATGTGTGTGTGTGTGTGTGTGTGTGTGTGTGTGTGTGTGTGTGTGTGTGTGTGTGTGTGTGTGTAGCACTGAAGGAGAAACCGCCAGGGAGGTGATCAAGATAAATACACAATAGGATAATAGCATCAAAGAGTGTGCAGTCTATTACCACAAACTCTTACACAAAACTTTTGAGTGGAAAAGGAAAAAAAAAGAACTGAAAGGGAAAAAAACCCACCGAAGTGATATAAACTTTTCTTAGGAGAAAACTAGGATATAAGATGAACTTTAGGGGAGGCTATATCTCTCTGAAATAGACATACTAATAATTGGAAATTGTAATTGGGGATTGTAATTGGATTGTTTCTTTTATATCATTTAATTTTATAACAAAATATGTTAAATTTTTACCCATCTTTGTGTCATTTCTATCATCTTCACTTTGTGTAAAATTCATGATTGTAAAGTCTTATTCTATATTTCATGAGGACAGCTCACTTGGGGGCTTGTCCATATATCTATTTTTATATCTATTTATCAGCCTATTACTGACTGGGGGCTGTGAGTAAAATTGATGACGGCCTACCATCGTATCGGTGTAAAAGTTGCTGATATGTACATTTAACTCTGCATCGACACTTGTAGATGTTTTATATCATTAACTAATAAATGTTTGGTGTAATGTATTTCACCCCTGAGTACATCGCGACACAGTACAATGAAAGCTTTGCTTAGTGCGCGTTAAATGATTTATTTGTTTTTGATTAATGTTTACTTCCAACGTGCATTCATTTCATGGACAGTGGCTGTTTTAGGGAATGGTCATGTTTACATTCTGGTCTCTATGGTTACAAGAATCGATATTTAGTATAATAACTGGTTGAAAAGGAAATGCGTGTTGATCTCTTAATTTTAATTATTAACCATATCTGTAATAAAAGCTGTGAATGCCGTAATGACTACAAGGTTTAATTTGTCGTGGAAGGAATAAAGGTGAAGGCATGAATGAATGATGCATTGTTGGGCATTTACATTTGGACAAGAGGGTAGATATGTCCTCTAGTGCTGGAATTTGCAGATGTAATTCACGCCCTTGAGCTAGTTAATCTGGACAATTTGTATGGATACAGACCGCTAGCGCCTCTTTCTTATCAAATTTGCTACAAACATATTTTTTCAAGCGTGAAAAATATATTCCCATGATTTAAAACTGCTACAAAGCACAGGAAAAAATTCTGGCAAGACTAAATCCATTTAGAGGTCTCGTCAAAAGATAATGTATTGAAATTCTGGCAAGACTAAATTCATTTAGAGGTCTCGTCAAAAGATAATGTCTTGAAATTCTGGCAAGACTAAATCCATTTAGAGGTCTCGTCAAAAGAGAATGTCTTGAAAGTTACTCTTTGTAACAAAAAGATGAAAGTCACGACCAATGGACATGAAAAGGAAAGATGTCATTGATTGCAAAGAGAGTCAATAACATGTAAAAAATAATTGCTGCCTTGTGACCAAAAATGGTATGTCGAGTCGGAAAGTTTTCAGGGAAAAAGAGCATTTCAAGAGATTCCTTTGTGCTAGATATGCACTCAGTGGACTGTGTGGTATCGACTTTACGTTCTCAGACAGAAACAGTTTGGCATAATTGATTTATTCAGTGTCCTGCCAATGCACTGAGTGAGTATCAAGGAAAATTTACAATAGTTTGGAATAATTCTGTTATGAAATGTCCTCTTCGTACACTGGTACAGCATTAAGGAAAATTTAGAACAGTCTAGAATAACTGTTGGTGTGAAATGTCTCTCCCTGCATACTGGTACAGTATCAAGGAAAATTTAGAGCAGTCTGGAATGACTTGTGAATTGTCAATCTCTCTCTCTCTCTCTCTCTCTCTCTCTCTCTCTCTCTCTCTCTCTCTCTCTCTCTCTCTCTCTCTCTCTCCTTCTGCATACTGGTAGAGTAACAAGGAAAATTTTAAATAGTTTGGAGTGTTCAAGTTAATGTCTTGCCTATACATTGTATGGTGGAGTAAATTTTCTTGTCCCTATTTTAAAACTTAATTATTATAATGTTTATTAAATGTCAACTTGGTATGACCTTCAGGTACTGCTCATGACAATAATTTTGTAAGTGCCAGAGTTAAAATAACAACTCAGGTAAAGAATATGCTAAAACTTGCTGATGTAATCCAAACCAATCTAGAATGGATTAGTTGTTTTTGCTATCCAATAGTTTAAGGTTTACAAATAATGAATTAACCAATGGGAAGAAACTGAAACTTATCTGTTGGAGAAAGTTCTATATTCTAATCACTTTGAGTTTGACGTAACTCAACTCCAGTCATGAAAAGGCATATATGAGTTAACTGATTGAGTGAGAGAGAATGGACTTAGAAATATTTCATGCACTTTGCTATTGATATATTTGTAATTTAATGTAAAGATGTATTATGTGAAAAGACTATTATTTCTACAGTTGTAAATTATTATACGTGTATGTAATATGTTAAATACATAACATTGTTTCTAGCAGAAACATGTTTGTAATTAATTATGTTGTATTTATTATGTTGCATGGATGTATCAGGCTAATAAATACTGTTGCAGGAATTGTAAGTTGAAAATGATTGCAAGAAAGAATGGAGAATAGAGATGATTAAGCTTGGAACTTAGCATTGCTCTCTGATATGATGTTTCAGAATAAAGCAAGACTTTTATTCCTTTTCTTCTTTGTACACTTGTGGTGGATTAGAGAAGTTTCCATCCTAGAGTGTGACAGTTGTGATGATTCACTGCACCCTGTTTGTGTGCATTAGCAAGTATGTCCAACTTGATTGTGGAACTTTCTAGCAAAAGGAGTGCTAGAAGTTCGTTACTGTGATTGTCTAGAAACTAACATGGCAAACGTGTGCCTAGATTACTCTTCAGGGATCTACAGTGTTGGAACATTCTACATGCCTAGCAGAGCAGTGAAGGACTGACTATTCTATTGTGAACAATAAACTTGTAACTTTGTTACGAAAGCCAGCAAAAAGCTGTAGAGGCTTACGTCTTTGAATAGGCTATGTGCAAACTATTATCACATTACTCTATAACTCCCTTTCTTCCATGATAAAAATAGCCCTATGATTTATTTTTGATACTAATCTGACTGCTGAATTATGTGTTAGAATATAAAACTGAATCTGTAAGTATGGACCACTGGAATACCAAGGTACGGATGCTAAAGGAGGAAACTAAACAGGCACTATGGGTATATTCTTAATCTTCATTCTTAATACTTGCTTCTGAAAACATGTTCATTATGTTGGCGACAGTGCCTAACTCAACTAAGACCTAAATTTAAACTTTATCAATCAGAGTTTGAAAGACTATTCGTCGCAGACAACATGCTCAGTAGTTATAGTTTTTTTAATATTTAATTTTATTTCCTCTTATTTTATGAACCACCACCACCACCACCAAAATACATTTTAGAATAAATGCTTACCTTCTTAGTGTGCATGACACTTACCAGCAACAATCATCCACGCCCACCCTCGATCAATGGGAATGGGTGAGGTTTCAGACTCTTCATTCTCTCCCAGGTTGCTGGACGTTGGAGCCAGTGTTGGATTTCTTTCTGCAATGTCTCTCGGCTCATCCTCGAAAGGGTCATCGCCATCATCATCATTATCATCAGCATCAAAGTGTTCTTTCTTTCTTGAATGCGTACGCTCAGTTTCAGGCAAATTGCCGTTAGCAGATGTGTTCACAACCATTTTCTATTTGCAGACACAAGACAGTACGCGCAAACGTTTGAATTTAGTTTACAGCTGCTAAGCATGTACTACCAAATGAATTCAACATTTACTAAAAAACGCAAGCGCAAACACACAAATCACACCAAATAAGCACACAGGTATAGATCTTCTTAGCATAACTACGAAATACAATTGTGGTAAAATTGAAGTGATGCGGACATTTATGAGACTGCCTGCATCAAAGAATAAGTTTCATGACTATCTGAAATAAATCCACAAATCAAACAACTTAAAAAAAATATTCTCGAGTTCTGACCACTCACTTACACCAATATTATTTCTAAGCCAAATTAATTCACTTCCACTCTTTGAAAAAAAAACTAACAATCTTCACTAGCCCTTAAAATCCTATTTCTATGTTAAATTAATTTCCTTCTACTTTTTGATAAAAATTAGCAATCTTCAGTAGCCTTAAAATCCTATTTCTATGTTAAACTAATTTACTTCTACTTTTTGATAAAAATTAACAAATCTTCCGTAGTCCTTAAAATCTTATTTCTAAGTTAAAATAGTTTACTTCTACTCTGATAAAAATTAACAAATCTTCTGTAGCCCTTAAAATCTTATTTCTAAGTTAAATTAATTCATTTCCAGTCTGACCCCACCAAAATCTTAAAATATTCTTTTTTTTTTTTTAGGTCTTACACCATTCTAATTTCTAAAGAAAGTTAATTTGCATTCGGTCTTTAAAAAAAATTGACAATTTTAACTGCAGGCAAAATATAAAAATAACATCGTAGAATAAAGCATCTTAAACATATGTTTAATCCACACTATTTTTTTGTGTGTAAAAAAAAAGAAACTAGTGTGGAACAATTAAAAAAAAATAAAAGAAGTACGTAGTATTCATAAATCTACGAGAAATGATGCGATCGATTTTTTTCTCAAGGACATACGTAAATTCCGCTCACCGTTAGTAGAGATTACGTCGGCAAGGTCTCATCATATATTGCAGCGGACACACAGTGTTGCAAAATCGATACTGAATCAAGACGTTGGCTATTTTGTGTCCTAATTCTCATCACAAAGAAGTCTATACATGGTAGATGATCGGTGTGCGAAGTGAATAAACTGATGCGTTTTCTAGAGGGGTAAAAACAGAGCCATTAGTAGTTTCTTTCTTGCTGTCAAGGAATTCAAGATACGATGTGGGGAGTATCTCAGATTTTTGCACGACTGCAGTCATTGAGTGCATGTTTTGTATGTGTTTGTCTCTGTGTATGTTTGTGGTATTTGTGTGTGTGTGTGTGTGGTTGTGCGTGTCTGTATATGTGATTGTATGTGTGTATATGTGTGTGGTTGTGCGTGTTTGTATATGTGATTGTATGTGTGTATATGTGTGTGTGGTTGTACCTGTTTGGGTTGATGAATGTGTGGTTGTGTGTGTTTGTCTATGTGATTATGTGTATGTATATGTGTGTGGTTGTACGTGTTTGGGTTGATGAATGTGTGGTTGTGCTTGTTTGCGTGTGTGTGGTTGGGCGTGCACTCATTTTCGAGTGACTTACTTTGTGAGTATGCGCGTACACGTGCGTATTTTTTGTTTTATTTTTATCAATATGCATGCGTGCACTTTGCGCGACACTGCCCTGTGTGTAGGCTGGTCTGTACATGATGTTTTGTGTGTAGACTGGTCTGTACATGATGTTTTGTCTGTAGACTGGTTTATGCATGTTTTGTCTGTAGGCTGGTGTGTGCATATGTTTTGTCTGTAGGCTGGTGTGTGCATATGTTTTGTCTGTAGGCTGGTGTGTGCATATGTTTTTGTCTGTAGACTGGTTTATGCATAATATGTTTTGTCTGTATACCGGTATTTGCATATGCTCTGTGTGTAGACGGGTCTGTGCATTATATATTATGTACATAGACGGGTCTGTGATGTACTTTGTGCGTAGGTTGATCTGTGAATAATATGCAGTGTATGTAACTGGTTAGAGTACAATATACTCTGCGTGTAGACGAGTTTGTGCATAGTGTACTTTGTGTGTAGACTGGTTTGTGCATAATAAGCTCTGTCTGTAATGACATTTGCATAATACATCTGTGTGTAGATTGTGTGAGTATAATATGCTATCTCTAATAGTATATGCTTTGTGTATAGACTCTTTATGCCTAATAAGCTCTGTCTCTAATGGTATGTGCATAATATATTTGTGTGATGATTGGTTTGAGCATAATATGCTGTCTACAATAGTATGTGCATAATTATATAATTGTGTGTAATGGTACGTGCATATTACTTCTGTGTGTAGACTGGTTTGAGCCTGGCATGTTCTGTGCATCACCGTGCACTATTCTCTACCTTGTCTTTGTGTGCGAGAAAGTAAGGCTATATACCTTGAGTGTGAGCGTGCGTGCATGTGCGCGTGTGCGTGTGTGTATGTGCATGTGCGTGTGCGTGCGTGTGTGTGTGTGCGTTCGTGTGTATGTGTGAGTTAGTGAATATACGTGAAGAGAGTGCAAACAGAAACACCCCACCCTTCTTTCCGAAGAAGTTGCGTATTGCAAAGAAAGTCGTTTTGGAATGATTGCCAGTGATACTCATATCTGCATTGTAAGCTTTGTTTTTGGATTTAGTTGTGTTGTGACGCAAAGCACAACACTCAAGGGTTTCAATCAGAAATGTTTGCTAAGGTGTGCACTGGTCTTTTAAAAAAAATTTCCCTCACCTTCAGCATAATCCTTGAACTACACAGACGTCATTTAAATTTACCAGTGGAATTTTTTCTGGTATTTAATTTTTTTTTAATTACGCTCTCTTTCAATGTCATTTACATTAAACTGAGTGGGTTTTGTTACGTGGTTTTCTAAGAATGAATTGCCGCTAAACTGCAGATAATGGTTCAAAGAACAGGAAAGGAATGAAAACTTAACTGACATTTTCTTTACTTTTTATTCTTTTCTTTTTCTTTTTTTTTTTAAATCAAAATTTAGTGCATAAGTCACATAATTATCTCCTTGCTAATCAGCAAGTGGCTTAAAACACGAAGAGACTGTTCAAACCAGAATATGCAATACGGGCTCAAAGACTGTGCCAGTCACGGTCAATATTGACTTAACACTGTATGCTCCTGACTTCCAGTCATAGATCACATTGATTTACATTAGCCAATAGTTTCTATTTTGGCCAGGGCTAGTGTGCCAGACATGGCCCAGTTAAGCAGACCTTGCAGGTATAATTAGTGAACTTGCTTGCTGTAATCTATTTTGGCCGGGCTAGTGTGCCAGACATGGCCCACTTAAGCAGACCTTACAGGTATAATTAGTGAACTTGCTTGCTGTAATCTATTTTGGCCGGGCTGCTAGACATGGCCTAGTTAAGCAGACCTTGCAGGTATAATTAGTGAACTTGTTTGCTATAATATATGTTGGCATAGGGCTAGTGTAGGTCAGATATGATCTGGTTATCTACTTAAGCAGTCCATGTTGGTAAGGCTAGTAAATCTGATTGCCGTAGTCTATGTTGGCTAGGGCTAGTAGGCCAGACATACTATTCTTTAAGTAGTAAAAATAGTGATCTCTTTAGCTGTAGTCTGTGATGTTTATTAAGAGTGAATTCCTAAACAACAGTGATGTCTATGATCTGTAAGAACAAACTGTTCTCGTCGACTCATGACAAACTCTCTCTTTGATTTCATTTTTTTTAAATGGCCGCGACTCCATCTCGCACTCATTTCGTGTTGCTCTTGAAATTAAAAAACAGAAACAAAATCGTACAAGTAACCATGGAGACGTCGTCACGAGTACTGTGTCCCGATTCTTACAGATTTGTTAACATCGCTTTTGTCACATACTTCTCGTTAGTCCGCTGGTCTGTGACAAAATCACGTGTCTGGAAGCAAGCAGGCTTCATCGAGTCCCAATTTACTGTCTAGAAGTCAGATAATTACTGGATAACGACCAAAGAAGTTTGCCTGAAAACCATCACCACCACCCCAACCCTTCGCTCACACACACACACACACACACACACACACATTATTAAAAAAAAGTAACCACAATCAAACCAAAACAAACATGTCAGGCAGGACCAATCGTCAGCGAGCGCTCAGCGGTTTACAATGCGGAACTGCCAGAACTGTCGCAATCTTGTTTAGTTAAGGATGCAAATTCTTGGTGTAGTGAAACCGAGGTCCCTGTTAAAGATGATATATGATTCTTTAAAAGAAAAAATAATTTCTTTTGTGTGTGTGACATAATCATTTAAAAAATGTTAATGATGCAGCATAGTTTGTTTGAAATAAATTTCTTTTAAAGATGCGACATTTCTGTAAGTGTATTTAAAATGAATTCCTTATTTAAAGAAACAATACTAAGATGTGATATAATCGATTTCTTATAATGCAAAAGATTGCTTTTTTTGTTATTATTTTTTTAATTTAACGGTGTAAAATCTATATGGAGTGAAACAGTTTTTTTTGTTGTTTTTTTTTTACAGAGAAACAATGTTAAGGTGTGATGAAATCGATTTCTTATGTACAGTGTAACATCCTTTTGTAATGAAGTCGATTTCTTATGTACTATAATATCCTTTTGTAATGAAGTCGATTTCTTATGTACAGTGTAACATCCTTTTGTAATGAAGTCGATTTCTTATGTACAGTGTAACATCCTTTTGTAATGAAGTCGATTTCTTATGTACAGTGTAACATCCTTTTGTAATGAAGTCGATTTCTTATGTACAGTGTAACATCCTTTTGTAATGAAGTCGATTTCTTATGTACAGTGTAACATCCTTTTGTAATGAAGTCGATTTCTTATGTACAGTGTAACATCCTTTTGTAATGAAGTCGATTTCTTTGTTGAGACGATATAATGTCTTCGCGTGATGAAATCGATTTCTTAGTTAAAATAGAACATCGTGAATTAGAAAATGAATTTTATTTTTAAAAGGAATATTTTATTATTCCTGATTGGATATTTTTTAAAGATAAAAATGCAACATTTTCAATGTGATAAATATTTTATTGCAATAAACATCATTAGCTAAATCGACGTCCTGTTTAATGAGGAAACTTTTTAGTGGGACAAACCGATGCATTTTTTAAGTACGATGAAGCAGAATTTAACAAAAATCTTTGAAAAGAAGTAGTTTGATATGATGAAATAGTGTTCTTTGTTCAAGACAAAACAAAATATTGCTATTGGATTCTATAGTTTAAAATGCGGTCTCACTTAAAAATACAAAATCGTGTATATATTATATCAAATTTGCGAAATCTTTTAGAATTGTTCATTCACATCTTCAGAGATCCTATCGCTAAAATATAACAGAACTGGATATCCCAAAACCGAAACATTCAAGGGGCGGTAATTAAATCCCAGAATAGTCAATACGTATGCGCATGCGTACTCCGAACTTTGCTATGCACGCCACCTATCCAAGAAAGATTGTTTAAGCTTGCAACGAAATGTTTTTTTTTATCCTTGCGGCTAACGTTTGGTAACGTCGGCATTTCGTTGTACAGCTTTAACAATCGATACCCAATAAATGACAGTTGAATAATAAAATCCCATCATGCAAACCAGAATCGCCAGCACAGAATAAGGATGTTTTTGCTGAACTGCTACTCGAACAAGATTTGCCATTGCTACAAGTAGAACGACAAACATTAATTTTGCTAAAGAATGTCTGGGATCGTCCAGCATTACCAGAAAAAATAAATATTAATAATGTGACATGGAGTCACTGCAAAAATTTACCTACCGATGTTCCTCGGCTTTGGTGTGTGTCGCGAAAACGTTATTGCTTGCATGGCAGAAATGACATTTAAAATATATTTAGAAAAAAAGTAGTATTAGGAACAAAGTTTAAAAATAGCAAAAAGCCCCACCCCCACCCCATTTTTTAGTAAGGTGCTAATATTACGCTTTGTCAATGTTCATCGAAAGTGGAGTACGTGAATATGTGATCGAAACATTTACCCATCGCACTCACAGGTACACACTGACAAACACATATATATGTGCACACTGGCACACACACGAACACATTCATTGCATACACGTCATAACGCGCGAGTACGTGCTCCTGAGAACCTTTATCGTTTGTTGTTGTTGCTGCTACTAAGGATGCTGTCGTCAATACGTTGTAGCTTGTATCTGTGCTCTGTGCATGGTCTGCTCACAAACTATGTTCACTGGTTCATCGCACTTTTCATATTTCAATCATGTCAATTTGTTGCAAAACTTACCTCCAAATTTGTCATGTCTCAAGGAGACTGATGTCGACAATCGTGCCGCTATTTATGGATCACACACGCAAGCTTATTCCGCCACTCTTTGTGCTGTCAAACTCATTCAGGAGCGACTATTTGTGCTAAGTTTAACAAGACTGCCTGTCTGTTTTAAGTTTAACAAGACTGCCTGTCTGTTCTAAGTTTAACAAGACTGCCTGTCTGTTCTAAGTTTAACAAGACTGTCTGTCTGTTTTAAGTTTAACAAGACTGTCTGTTTGTTTTAATTTAACAAGACTGCCTGTCTGTTCTAAGTTTAACAAGACTGCCTGTCTGTTTTAAGTTTAACAAGACTGCATGTCTGTTTAAGTTTAACAAGACTGCCTGTCTGTTTTAAGTTTAGCAATTCTGTGTTTAACAAGACTTACTATACTGAGTTTAACAAGACAGTCTGTACTGAGTTTATAACGCTTACCGTATTGAGTGTAACAAGACTGTACTGAAGAGTACAAGACTGTACTGAGTTTAACAAGACTGTCTGTACTGGGTTTAACAAGTAGTAGTCATTATATATTTTCTCAGTAGTACTATAGCCAGCTACTGCGTAAATACTATTTATTTTAACCTTTTAATACGTGTCTAAATATATTATTTGTCCACACTTTACTATCGTACTATACTAATACAGGTATAAACTGTCCCTTTTAAGCTATGTACTGGTTGTCCACACTTTACTACTGTACTATATTAATACAGTTATAAACTATCCATTTTAAGTTATGTACTGGTTGTCCACACTTTACTACTGTACTATACTAATACAGGTATAAACTGTCCCTTTTAAGCTATGTACTGGTTGTCCACATTTTACTACTGTACTATACTAATACAGTTATAAACTATCCATTTTAAGTTATGTACTGGTTGTCCACACTTTACTATCGTACGATACTAATACAGGTATAAACTGCCCCTTTTAAGCTATGTACTGGTTGTCCACTCTAAGAAGATTTTACGGTATTCATTATCTTTTAATCTAACTTTATAGAGACAACTTTTCTGCTTCCGAACTGTTATAGTTAGGCAACTACTAGTTATTCTTACAAAACAACCAAACTAGTTGTTTGGCTTACGCTGCTGTTGCACAGAGGCATTTATTGTCCGTCTTACGGTGACGTAATATCCGTTCTAAAGTAAACTGTATGTCCATTTGTCTGTTCTAAGCAATTGTACCAGTATTTGCTGTATGTTCTAAGTTATTCATTAGATGTCAATCATCTGTTTCAAGTTGATGCACAAGTACTAGTCACTCCTAAGCTACTGCATGTATACAAGTACTAGTTAGTTGTAAGCTACTACATACGTACCTGTAATTGTAAGCTACTTTACAGGTACTAATTAGTTATAAGCTACTGTACAAGTACTAGATACTTGTAAGCTACTGTACAAGTGCTAACTAGTTGCAAAATACTTACAAATGCTAGTTAGTTCTAAGCTACTGTACACGTACTAGTTAGTTGTAAGCTACTGTACAAAGTACAAGTTAGTTCAAAACTACTGTACAAAGTACAAGTTAGTTCAAAACTACTGTACACGTACTAGTTAGTTGTAAGCTACTGTACAAAGTACAAGTTAGTTCAAAACTACTGCACAAAGTACTAGTTAGTTCAAAGCTACTGCACAAAGTAATAGTTAGTTCAAAGCTACTGAACAAAGTACTAGTTAGTTCAAAGCTACTGAACAAAGTACTAGTTAGTTCAAAGCTACTGAACAAAGTACTAGTTAGTTCAAAGCTACTGAACATATGTTACTGTCCGTCCTAACTACTATCTAACGTACTAACCTGTGCTAGATGACGTTCCAGATAGCTGTAAATAGTAGTGACGTACTAGATGACGTTCCAGATAGCTGTAAATAGTAGTGACGTGCTAGATGACGTTCCAGATATCTGTAAATAGTAGTGACGTGCTAGATGACGTTCCAGACGTTCCAAATAGTTATTCACAGTATTAACTTGTGCTAGGTGACGTTCGAAATAGTTATTCACAGTTCTGACTTGTGCTAGGTGACGTTCCAAATAGTTATTCACAGTACTGACTTGTACTAGGTGACGTTCGAAATAGTTATTCACAGTACTGACTTGTGCTAGGTGACGTTCCAAATAGTTATTCACAGTACTAACGTGTGCTAGGTGACGTTCCAAATAGTTATTCACAGTACTGACTTGTGCTAGGTGACGTTCCAAATAGTTATTCACAGTACTGACTTGTGCTAGATGACGTTCCAAGTAGCTATAAAATGGACTATGAATTGTCCGTTCTACACTTCACTTCTACAGGTACTAGCTTTTTGTTTTATGTTTCATTACTGACACAGAAATGCCTGACCAACTGAGCAAAGCTACTAGTGTTCTTGTCCGCACCAGTCTTTAGATATAAAGCACATCGCTTTGAGCCAGCATACTAGTTCATTGTCCTGTACGCCCTCCGACTAAAACCTAATTTTCATGCTTCTTCTACCATTGTCTTCTTTGCCTTGATCACATAATATGTCACATGTCTCTCCACGCTTCCAGCGTGGCAGTATGAAAACCGACCGAGGCCGAAGGTAAATTCTTCAACACAGACTTTCCATCAACATTCATGAGCGGGGGCTCACCTCGCAGCTTCCCAATGTCGCCATCCGTGTACAGATTTATCGTCATCACCGCACCCGACCCTTTCCTCCCTCAAGTCCTCATTATCAAAGCATTGATCGATCAGACCAGTATGACACTGATGCGAATTTTTTTCTCTTTATTTTTTTTCTCTTTTTCTTCACGATCTTGTGAAAGTTTGCTCGAATGACATTATGTTTCTAGTGATGGAAAGTTTTACATCACTGAGGATTTTTCTATTTTTTTTCTATTTTTCTCAACTTAAATTTCAGCCTCCCCCCCCCCCCCCATCACCACCAGTATTCACAGAAAGAGTATTTTTTTATTTCGAAGGAGTTTTTCGTCGATGAAAACTTGACTTATTTTTCAGTCAGAAATGTTTACAATCCCTGACCGCAAAACAATAAGATGTTCGGGTAACCTGAGCACTCCTTTTAGACACTAGGTGAGTCCTATGACTCGCACATTTAGAAATAGCCTTAGATTTTAAACATTTCTTTTATACCTATTTAACAGCTATTCGCAAGTTTTAATTTATGTTCATAAAATTGGAATAAAGGAAAAACAGGAAGTTCTAGAATGACCGTTAACTTAAGAAGCGTCAACTCATCACACACACACACACACACACACACACACACACCGTACTATATTGTATCGTACACAGCTATCGTTTGCGACCTCGCTAGCAGTTAGGGGCACGTGCTCTGCCTTAGGCGCGATGAAAATGCAACGATATATATATATATTTTTTTGCTTGATCTTTTGTGGTCGATAGTTTGCGTCTGATTTCTTTTTCTCTGTCCAATGTTATTTTTAGCGAACATTAGCGTGCAAATTCTTTACCTATACTGGTATTAAATGCATGTCTTTCAAATACTTTACGTAACAACGCAGCATTTTGTTATTGGTAATGATTATTATTATTATTATTATTATTATTATTATAAATCATCCATAACTAATTACAAGTGATGGAGAAATCTTAATTTATGTTTATTAATAATTCTCCCATGAGGCACCACTCGTCTCTCACTTGGCGGATTATACGGGTATGGTAAAAGTCTTCTCTCTTCCACAACACTAAGACAGACGTTTGTTTTACTGTCAACAATATTTTCGTAGCTGGAAACTTCTTACTAATGGAGTAATCAAATTTCTTTTTTATTTATATTTGACGAGCTCCCAGCCATCTACTATTACTCCAACATAAACTTTAATAATATAGTGAGAAGGTGAATAAATTTAACAATAAATTTATTAAATCAACAATCAAATATACATATGACAAATACAATGAGAAGGTTATTTGACATCAATATTCCATGAAACAACATTCCAGTAACTCCAATACTTATTCAGTTTTATATTCTAACACATAATTCAGCAGGCTGATTAGTATCAAAAATAAATCACAAGACTATTCTTATCATAGAGAAAATGGAGTTGTAGAGTGATATGATAATGTTTGTACATAAACTGTTTCATGACGTAAGCCACAACGGTCCTTCACATGCTTTTGTAACAACGTCACAAGTTTATTGTTCACAAGAGAATAGTCCATTTTCTATGGGCTCTGCTAAGCACCCTGTGAAATGTTCCAACACTGTAGATCCCTCAAGACTAATCTGGGCACACGTTTGCAGTATTAGTTTCTCAAGTAGACAATCACAGTAACGAACTTCTAGCACCCCTCTGTTAGAAAATTCCACAGTGGAGTTGGAACACACTTGAAGACGCACACAAGCAGTGAATCATCACAACTATCACACTCTAGGATGGACATTAATTTTCTCAAATTCACTAAAAGCATACAAAGAAGAAAAGGAAAAGAAGGCTCACTCCTTTCAGAAATATGATATCAGAGAGCAATGCTAAGTTCCAAATTTAATCATCTTTATTCTCTATTCCTTCTTAACAATCATTCTCAACTTACAATTCCTGCAACACTATTTATTAGCCTGATACATCCATGCAACATAATAAATCAACATAATTAATTATGAAAGTGTCTGTGCTAGAAACAATGTTATGTGTTTAACATATTACATATAAGCGTCATAATTCACAACTGTTGAAATAATGTCTTTTCACATAATACACTTTTACATTAAATTACAAATATAATATATTAATAGCAAAGTGTACAAAATATTTCTAAGTCCATTCTCTCTCAATCAATCAGTTAACTCACCATTAAGCTAATGATCACCTTTTCATGACGATTTTAGTTACGTAAAAATCAAAGTGATTAGAATATAGAACTTTTTTCAACGGGTAAATTTAATCTATACCCAGTGGCTAGTTCATTATTTGTAAACATTAAACTATTGGATAGCCAAAATTACTCATCCACTCTGAAATGGTTTGGATTGCTTCAGCAAGTTCTAGCATATTCTTTACCTGAGTAGTTTTGAGTAGTTTTTCTTACTAATAATTAAAATCTCACACTTGTTCATAATAACTTCATCCAATGGGGATAGACCAAAGAAAATTGTTGAAGGAAATCCACTATTTTAATCACTTTGATTTCAATAATATAACTCAAGTCCGTTAAATAAAGGCAATCATTAGCTTGTGATAGGTTAATTGACTGATAAAGAAAGAATGGAATTAGAAATATTTTATACGTTTACTATTGATCTATGATTTGAATTGGAGAATGCATTTATAATTGAACCATTATTTCTAAATTCACTAATTTGATAACGTTGCACATTATATTTGTGAATTTTAATTGATGCTATATTTCTTACGTTGGTGTGTGTATCGTCTTAACAAATATCTTTGCAGGATTTGTAAGTTAAGAATGTGTGTAAGAGAGAAAGGAGTTTAGAGATGAAATATGCCTGAAATTTAGTGCTGCCTTGATTTGACTTTTGCTGAATGTAGTGTGCCATTATTTTTGTTTTGTAAATCTTCTATCTGCTTCAGATTACAATGACTACTGTGCTCTACCAGATTCACATTGATCACCAGATCCAGCATTATCGTAGAACTTATCAGTAAACATGTTGCTTTAGGTTGACTCTAGTGAATTCCATTCGAGAGCTAGTATGACAGAAATTAAAGTTTGAGTTTGGTTTCAAGAATTCACAAAGACTTTTTGAACATTCCTCATGGTGTGTTTGTGTAGAACACTCCGCATGATGTGCTTTGATAGCACATATGAAGTTCTGGGTGATTTTCTACGGTATTGAGAAAGAGATTTGATGCAAATTTCATGATTGTGAACACTTGCTATTGACAGCTGCCATCATCTGAAGGTTATGTACATTCACTATAATTATATCTTTAAAACTCCACTCCCATTTCTATGATAAATTATATCATTGAACATGATTATATATATAAATGTGTGTGTGTGTGTGTGTGTGTGTGTGTGTGTGTGTGTGTGTGTGTGTGTGTGTGTGTGTGTGTGTGTGTGTGTGAATTTGACTTCTAATGTCTATGCTAGAATAACTGAAAGAGTGTCTAACGTTAATCAAATATGGTTGTGAAATATGTAAATCTCAACGCTAATTTGATTATATTCTTATGTTGTATATTTGATTGTTGATTTTACAAATTTATTGTTATTTATTAACCTTCTTGTACATATATTTAAACCTTAGTTTGGAGTGATAGCAGGTGGATGGGGGCTTGTTAAATATAAATAAAAAACGGATTTTTATTACTCCTTTAGATAGAAGTTTCTACCTGCAGAAACATTTTGTGACAGTAAAAAAACATCTAGAGTTTTACAACACCCTTATAATCCGCCAAATGAAGAATTATGAATAACTAAAAATTGAGATTCTCGATCACTTGTAATTAACTATTGTTATTAATTACTAAATAATAATCATAACGAGTGAAGGGTGCCAAGAGGTGTCACAAATGTTTACAATTTATTTTTTCAAGTACATGTCCTATATCCATAATGATAGTGTTCTCAGTTCCTTCCTGTACCGGCGATTATTTTCAAGTCTTTTGTGCGTCTATTATTATACTTGCCTTTACTGCGCCTTCAATCACGCATTAGCATCTGATGGTGGAACATATTTTACTGCATTCCAAGACAAGTCAAAATCTTCAAAAATATAAAAATGTTCAAAACATCAAAATATGTCGGCAAAAGTACGAAAACATAAAAAGTACATAGAACATACACGTATATTAAGTATGTGTCAGACATTTGTCGGAGTCGAGTATCGATTAAAATTAGGCCTAGGTCAGAAGGGAACTGCCAGTCTGAAAACCGTTTTACTTTATCTCACCGGTCCTACGTTGAGCGGAGGAGAGCGGAAACAGGAGAACGGAAGGGGAGAGCAGAGAGCGGAAGTGGATTATAGGTCGTACTGGCGGACAGTTAAAATTTTCGCTCGGTATCAGACGACGGTTTACTCATGCGGTTTTCTAAAGGTTTTGCAGTGGTTTCTGAAAATGGTGTCTGTGTTAGGACGACAATGTATTTATAAACAATGTATTTTGTGTGTGCGTGCGTGAGTGATAATGTGTGTTTGTGAGTGTGTTGTGTGAATGTGTGCGTGTTTGTGCACGTGTATATGAATGTGTATGTGTTATGTGTGTTTGTGTGCGTGAGTGTATTGTGTGCCTGTGTGTGATTGTGTGTTTGTGCGCATGTGTATGAATACGTATGTATTTGTGAGTGTAGTGTGTGTGTGTGTGTGCGTGCGTGTGTGTGTGTAAATATGTGTTTGTCTTTCTGTGCGTGAATGCATGTTTGTGTGTGTGCGAGTGTGTTTGTGCATGTGTTTGTGAGTGTGTGTGTGTGTGTGTGTGTGTGTGTGTGTGTGTGTGTGTGTGTGTATGTGATCTGCATATTAATAAGTGGCAGTAAGAATATGTATTGGTGCTGAGCTCCACCACTGAAGCGCTCAGACATATACTGCAACTACTACCAATAATAATTCTACTACAACCATTACAACTACATAATGTCTGTAATTGAACAATGTTTACAAAGTTGATCGCACAGTTATATACCAGAAATATCTATAGCAATACATTCGTAAAAGGAAAAAACTGGGCCATTTCAGGAAGATATCAGGTATCTCTTAGGACCTCGTGATTTTCTTCATTGACGTCATAATCCAGTGTTTCGCAAAGTGTAACGGCTAACTCAGAGGGGTGCCCGCGAGATATTCCAAATTTTCACGCAATTAGCAGTTGTTTTCTGACTTTGGGCGACATAAAAGAAAATATCCTGATACATTAAGAGCGCCGTGGACAGAGAAAGTTTGGGAACTATTGTTGTAATTTGTTTTGATTATTATACCTGTACCGTTCCATTTTTAAAAAAAATTAATTTTGGTAGATTTCTTCTATACTTTCTGTAAAATACATACTCAGTGTTCTGTAGGCCTATATGAAATCTTGTCTGACGGATATCCTATAGTAATTATTTTGCTATTTTAAATATTACATAGGACTGTGTACAGAATACTGATTGTTTCTTATTTTACTTAATTTTATGTTTCGAGATAAAATTAAGCAATTTATTAAGTTGTAATAACTATATATATATAGTATACCAAAGATTATATTCGCAACCTGCGAATATTGGCGAGCAGTGAAGTTGCGTCTTAAGAGTGCGCAACGAAACGAGGACTTGTCACTTCCGGCGTCTGCCAAAGCTGAGCAGATATTGAACACGAGCGAGTTCGCTTTCAGCATTTTATTAACTTCCTATAAAATAATTTTATCTATAATTTTACAGTTTTGCAAAGAAAATGGCAGAACAAGCGAAAGTGTGCATTTATAGAAAAAACGGAATCATCTCTCTAGAATTTGAAGAAATAGACTATAGGCATCTCTTCTAGGTCAGTTAGTTTCTAACAGGTCACACCTAACTATACATTTAGTCATACTTATGATATGTGTATATTTCTAAAAAATATAGTTTAGGGATGTGTGCCGCATAGTGATAGTGAGATGGCAATTTTCAACTGATTTTATTATGTTTACAATGCGACAACTAAGAGCCATAATTATGGTCATAAATGAAGATCAGCTTCAAATGCTGCAGTATTTTAAGTCGTTAATTATGATCTTACACGCACAGCCTATTACCAAACAATTTATTTTGTACAAAACGGGAGGGAGGAATCGCAGACCAATCTGTATGGAAAGTATTGAATTTCATTTCTTGTAGCAATAATTCACTGTTTCCCCACTTTAAGTGACTGTGTTTTATTTCAACCTCAGTCTTCTGATATTTTGATCATTTTCACATTTTAGATGTTAAAAATATCGAATTTCTTAGAGATGTTTAATTAGATTATTAAGTGTACTAGAGTAATTAATAATTAATTAACAAATTTTATATACATTCCCGCAGCAACAATTTTTAAAATAAAAATGGAATTGAAAAATAATGATAAGGAGTTAGAAAGAACTTTAAAATAATTCATAACTAAAGTCAAGATGGTCATGGATCAGGTAAGATATAAAAATGGAATTGAAAAAGAACTTTTAAGCCCAATATATCACATATCAATAAATTTGTCTTAATTTGACAGTTAGCTTTTAGACCTATGTTCAGAAACCTGCACTGATATTTTTCAAATCACCAACCCCCGAATAATGAATTTTTCACTCAAGAAAGACAACTCAGGAAGAGTGTATTTCATTCCATGCTGTGGTATCCCCTTATTCATATTAAAAGCAGACAAGGTATTATGTGATACAGCCCGGTTGATTGTTCAGGAACAAAAAAACTCTGGCCATAGAACCATAGAACTCTGGAGGTTAAGGGGATTGTTCAGGGACAAAAGAACTCTGGCCATAGAACATGTTTATGGAGGTAAAAAGGGAGAAGTGCTAGATGGTGGAGGAGCCTTCTAATATTTTAGTAGTTTAGAATATTTAGAGCACTTACCTCTAAGGTTAGTTATTTTGCCAACAATTGCCAAGCATTTCAAATGTTTACCATAAGAATGAGTTACCAAGGGAGATCAAAAGAATGAGTGCATAGAACTAGAATATCATGACATAAAGAAAGCAAACGAAATGACACACAGATGTTGAATTCTTTTGGAGGAAAACAACTGTTGCAAGAATTATATGAAATTGTACATATTCTTGTTTATCGTTATAATTATTTATGACGTTTGGTGAAAAAGAATAATAGAATATTAATGAATGGAAGGTGGGTAGTTTCAGATCATTGTGACAACCAGAATTGCACTATTATACATAGGTATATATTTCATACTTTCCTATCAGTTATAGATGTGTACCTCAGAAATAAAGTTTTCTCAATGTCATTTATATCACATAATTTAGATTTTGCTACTGCGAAATCTGGGGCTTGTGCTTTGGTCACAAAGTAAACACCGACACAGTAAGTTCACTTTCCTCCTAATTGATCATACATAGGTATATTATCAAATGGTTCATGTGCCCATTCAGCACAAGGAGGATCAGAAATTTAGTGTCAATTTCCAACTTTAGAGAATTTTGTAGATGGTATAAACGATAAAGAATCTGCTTTAAATTAGACGATTGATGTACAGCTATCGTGCTGCCTTTGTGCTGGCGACATTAATACGCCGTACATAAGAAACCAGTCTCCTTGACAACACCTCAGACTTGTCAGGTGGTGAGTGTGTCTTTGCAGAAGTCTACAGTTATCTCTTTTAACACATCATCTGCATTGTTCACAACAAATGACATTCTGCATTCTAACCTATATATATATTAACCGTTTGGTATGCAGTACGCTTACAAGACCTATTCCTCTTCATCTGATCATTAAAACATTTTATTGCACTTTGTTGAAAATTTCACGATATTTTCAGTGGACAAACTTGATTATGGCTAACAGTTTGTATATTTTTTGGTTTTTCTCCTCACTCACTCGTTGTTACTAAAATAACACATTCTTGTATTTTTAAAATTTGAATGCTATAGATTTAATTTTAACAAACTGTATTTGTGATTAAATTGAATATACTGGGAAAATGTTTAAATTTTATTTCACTATTTGTTATTTCATATTTGCTATCGACCATTGAACAATGTTTGTTTTCCAGTAATGATTAAAAAAAATGTCATAAAATAAAATGTGTTCATGAGTTTTTTACAATATGTCTAAAACATGCAGCGGGCTAGTGCTATTCAAAAATAAAAAATAGAATTAAAAATCATTGAGACAACTTTAACTTCGGACATTAATGGAAAAGGTCAACAAGACAAAACGCCAACATCGCTTTGTCGTTCGAAAGAGATAAATCAGCCGACCAATCGATTTCTGGTTAAGTAAAGGATAACCTAAAAAATGGCCTTGACATTTCCTAGACCAAAGCTTCGACATAGATGTAATGTACGGTACACGGCAGCCTTCACCAAATGCATCCTTTACATTATCTAGCTATTCTTTTTGTTGTTGTTGTTTTTTGCATGATCGACTTTGCTTGCATAGTTTGCATATCAGTTTGTGTGTGTGTGTGTGTGTGATTGTCTTTTTTCCATTTTATGTGTCTAGCTATCTGTTATTCACTTGTGTTTGTTGACTGTCGTACTGTCATTTATGTTATACCCTTGGTGTTTTTGCGTAAAAGTCTTAGAGATTTGTATTACTAATATTAAAATGGGTATACCATTAATATTAGGGAGATTGAAATGAAATTCGTATCTCTAGAATTAGTCGCAAGATGACTAAACGTATGGTTTATGCGCTAGCTAGTGACGTTAGAGATTTGTGCTGATCTATAATCCTCCGAGACCAGATCAAAATAAATACAAACCACGTCGTAAGCACTTGTTAAAATGTTGTGACGCCAACGCCACCTATTATTAATTAATTAATCAGCCATAACTAATTACTGGTGATGAGAATCTTAATTTATGTTATTAATAATTCTCCAGCAGACACTCATCTCTCTCACTTGGCGGATATGCGGGTGCTGTAAACGTTTCTCTCTTCTCAACATTAAAGACAAACATTTACTGTCACATAATATTCTGTAAATGGAAAACTTCTTACTAAAGGAGAAGACAAATCTAAGTTCAGTCTATATTTAGCGAGCCCCCCCCCATCCCCCCACTTTCTTCTTCATCATAAGGTTATCAATATGTGCAAGAAGTTAAATAAATTTATTAAATCAACAGTCAAATATACATAGACGCAATAAAAAAGATTACTAGACATCGATATTTCCTCAAAACCACATTCGAATAAATTTTGTACTACACAATTTTATATCCCCCAAAATATAATTCAGCAATCCAATACACTTTTTAAACTCCATTCTTTATTAGTAATATTACATTCAAGTCTCAACTTACTTTCCTGCAACAGTATTTATTACCCCAAAACACACGTACAGCATAATAAACACGGCATGTTAGTTTATGAACAGGTTCATTAGAAGTGATGTCAACTGTTAAGAATACTACAAGTAACTTAGTTCAAGCATTTGTAGGAATAATAATCTACTCACATAATGCATCTCTACATAAAATGCAAGTATAACACATCAGTAACAAAAAATGCACAAAATATTTCTCTCTCTCAACCATTCAGTTAACTCTCACCATTAAGCTAACAGCCACCTTTCGAGATGAGACTTCTTGCTACACCCAAATTCAAGTGGCCAGATAGTAGAATTCTCTACGGCATATAAACATTTTGATCTCAACCCAATTGACTGGTCTCATAAATCATAACCATTGGATAATAAAACTACTCACCCAGTTGAACTAGTTTACATTATATCAGCAATTTTTAGCATATTTTCAATTATTATTACATATATCATAATTAATCATATGGAAAGATAATGCTGCCAACTTGAGGCAGGTCTCTTAATTTGTGTGTCGCTATGTTAGACGAATTAGGGTCCCAAAGATCTTGTCTGACAGAGATTAAAGGATAGATTAGGCCCCTGGGCTGTTGTCAGTTTTAGAGCTAATATAATAAATTTAATGATTAATAATTTTGAGTCTCGTACTGCGACAGTCATTAAATATAACCCGGCATGTGAGTGAAAATATAAATAAGTATTTTAAAAAGATTTTTAAAATAATTTTTTCCTAAATTGTCTACCTACTATCGACAAATTATGCAAATAAAAAAAACCTGATCTGAATATTGGCAATTCTAAATTTATTGTAATTATTTGTCGCTTGAATTAGAATCCATTAATAAATGCGTTGTCTCCCTGGAATATAAAAAAAAAACAAAAACAAAAATAGAACCCTATATTAATTTTCCTTTTCGTTTGCATGTTTGTGTGTGTTTATGTGTGATTGACAAAAGTTTCATATACTTAGGCTGTAGGTATCATTCTAATGTAATGCAACATTAAAAACCGCAAGTAAAAACTCATTTATTGAAAATTGGAGGGAAACGGGGGAAAGATATTATAATCACTACAATCAATATTATTTTTCTTTTGATATCCAACTCAGTGTACATAATAAAATTATAATAGAAGTTTAAAAATTAATGTCGATATTATGTCGATACTAAGTATGTACACTCTCTGACCCAATTAATGCCTTTTATAGCCACCGTTCTACAGCACTTCACAGTAAAGTAGAGAGCCTGCTAAAAATATTTTATGGAGAAAATGAAACATCACCGTAGGCTGGTTCAATTTACGTCACTGCCAGACAGTTTAAATCATGTTGCTCGCGTTATCCCATCAGTCGTTATGGCAACGAATCCAACCCACCTAAACTGGCCTATTTAATACATATTACAAGAGAAATTCACTGATGGATAATGTAGCAACACTCAGATCAGTGCGCACGCACATACGCACAAATGCACATCAGAAGTGAAAAAAGTGAAACTGTAAATACAGCGATGTAAAAGACAGTCTAGGGGCAAAAGTTTATGACTGCAAAAGATTATTTTTCCGAAATTACTTTTCATGGGAGGCTTCTGACATACTTTATTATTTTTTTTTTTAAAAAAATTATAATTACGACTATATCAAGTACGAACAAAATCTATTGTCTTTTATTATTATTTTTTTTAAAATTATAATTACGACTATATCAAGTACGAACAAAACATATTGTCTTTTATTATTATTTTTTATTTCCACTACTCTCGACATGTATTTATCGCCACATTGATGTTTGTTTCTTTTTCTTTAATTTAAAAAATTATGTACTTTTACAAAACTTTTACCATATTTACAAATTTTCTACCATAACAATACGTAACAGTCTGAGTCAAATGGAGATATGAATAAGTTTAAGCATTTCTCCAACAAAATTATATTTCATACAGATCCTCTGACGAAAATTATTTCAAACGGAAGCAGCATTTCTTTAAATTATAAAAGTTCTATCTGGTATAAATACTTTGAAATTAATCCTACACCAAATTAATCTTGTACATATAGTATGTTTGCCATCACTATTAATTTTGTGGTTTAAATGAATTAATAATAATATGCAGCAACAACAACAACAATAATAATAATAATAATAATAATAATAATAATAATAATAATAATAATAATAATAATAATAATAATAATAATAAACAAAACCAGAAACCTTGCCAACCTGGATGATAAAGGGAAATATCTAGAGAAAGACACAACACCGAACAACTATCGGCCAATTGCATGGCTTATCAACTAACTGGAAATTATTATCAGGAATTATACCTGATAAAATCATGTCCCATCTAGAAATAAACAAAATATTAACAATTGAACAAAAGGGTGCTAGACTAGGCAGCAGAGGAGCAAAAGACCAATTGGCAATTGATAAAGCTATAGTTACAAATAGCAAGAAATGAAGAAAAGAGTCTAGTCATGGCATGGAATGACCACAAAAAGGCTTATGATCCAGTTCCACATTCAGATACTTCAAACAATAAAAATGCACAAAATAACACTTTCACTACAAAACCTTATACGCGCATCAACGACAAGCTGGAAAACCACCATAACATGCAACAATATAGAAATTGCAGACATACCAATAAAATGTGGAATATCTCAAGGTGATTCCCTATCACCACTGCTGTTCTACATAGCAATAAATCCTCTCAGCCAACTGGATTAGGGTACAAAATGAAATCAGGGCTTATTAGCAGTCATTTATTGATTTAATGTATATGGATGATCTTAAGCTCTATGGTAAAAATGAACATAATATCAATTCGTTGATCAGAACTGTCAAGATGAGGACATTAACATGAAATTCAGCCTTCAGAAATGTGGCAAAATTATAGTCTAGAAAGGCAAGATCAAAACAACAGAAAGCCTTCAAAAGGGGAAAGGATATAAACATCTAGGGATACTCCACCATCACAACAATATGCAGAGTGAGGTAAAACCTAATGCTAAAATATATAAGATCTTCAAACAAATTACTTAAACACATAAAAAAACAACTTAACCTAATATTAAAAACCAGAAATGAATCCTCAGACAATATGACAGTTTACAAAATAAAGCAAAATTTACAAATGTATAGTATGAAAAACAAAAAGTAACAGAATAAACAATGATATTCTTGCTGATGTTAGAGATGTCCTGAAATGTCTCTTGTAAAAAAAAAACCAAACATGATTCCCTTTGTATCTCGGTTTTCAAAGCATCAAATTCCAGGTAGGGAGACTCTAATTAGCCAGTGAACATTGCTTGTACAACTTAAATTTTGCTTTCGGAATGTTGAAAATGCCAATGAGTAACAGGCATGTAGCTGTTTCTTAGTACCCAAATCCTTGAATCTTGCCCAAAGGGCATGTGGGAAAATTTTTTCGAAGATTTCCTGTAAATGTACTGACAGTCATTAATGAATATAATTAACTAAATGACTCATTATAACTTCAGGTCAAAATGGCAGTTAACTAGGCACTTAAACATATTTTTTTGTAATTATTATTTCAATGGTTTTATATTCCAACCAATGCACTGATCTCTATTACTGTATTAGGCTTAGTGAAGACAAGATAAAGGGAGATAACTTTTACAGATATTTCGCGGGAAGTAAAAATGGCCACTGATCAGCATTGTTTAGAGTTAGAAAATATTGACGAGTTTGTACATGACGAAAATAAGATTGTAAGTTAATTATTTGTAAATAAAATAATCTATAATTAAAATGACTACAAATGGTTGATCATTTTGGTTTAGGAAAAAAATAGTCGTCTGAGCTTCTGAGAGTAATAATACACAATAGTAACAGACTACTCATAAATGTTCTATTATTAGTATTTATCGATACTAATAATTAATATAGTAAATTTAAAAATAAAATCCATGCATAGGTTTGAAATTTAAGAGTTTACCTTTTCAATTATATGAGATTTAAACAAACAAAATTATTTATAAAGCTTAAACTGGTTCTATGCATGTTTTAGTCTCATCTTTGGTTATTGCTAATGCTATTACTTAGTATTACTAATACTATTACTCAATTTACTGTATTAGGGATTTGTCACTCTTCAGTCTTCTATACTATAGATCGAACTTTGATTTGTTTTACATTTAGTTATATGTATATATGTTTGTATCATTGAATAATAATAAATATGTCAGCATTTTATTTGTTTTGTTTTGAATAGCATTTTAATTTATTTTATTTGTTTTGCATTTAGTTATTTGTATATATGGTTATATCAGTAATTAGTAATTTGGCTGTTTATTTACTTTTTAAATTACAAACTTGTCTAAATTTGAGATTTATTAGTTGATACAGTACTACACCTTACTATATAATATATTGAAAATAAAAGAGTATATTAACACCCACACATAATCACATTTTAACTTTTTTTTTTAAAAAATATTATTAAATACTGTGTTAATTTGTCACATTCTATGAAAGTTATAAATGATGCACAATTGGTTGATTACTCATAGTCATAACCAAAATTTAAAGATTTGAGAATGTTATGATGCATAATTTCAAGACAATTTTGAAACTTAACAGAATCATAAAATGAAACAAATAGTAAAAATCGTCCTAATATATATGCAGGATTGCACATGCTTATTGTAATAATTAAATACTCAAAGTTGAAATTAAAATATTGTTTGATGATGACAATAATAAAAACATATATTGTACAGTAACTGAAGTATTAAATTATTATTTATTATTCCACATTGTTATTAGAATCAATTACTATTATTTTTATCTGTCGTGGTTTAAAGGTTACTTGCAAATGGCTGAGCTTGGCCCTGAAAATTCACATCAACAAAGCAAAGCAGTGAGTTTTCTACCCGTAAAGGATTTTTAATAATATATAAAAATATTAAAGAACATAATTCTTTCTTTCAGTCTTTTCTTCTTTTATTATTTTAAAAAATAAATACATTACAGTTTACTAGAATTAGAACAATTCATTTCCAATTGTTCATTTATTTATCTGAGGTCCAGCAGAAATCTTTGAGTTAAATTATTAAAACAAAATTATTTAACATGGTTACCAAATGGATAGTGCATATTTATAAATTTAATTAGTTATATTTACGAGGTTAAAGATAGATGTTTGATATATCAGTTTATTATATATCATTATTTAAGTTTCCTTGAAAGACATTTTAATTAGAGCATACATTAAAATTGAACTATATATATTTCTTAATGTTGCAATTTGCTTGGAAGGTGTACATTAAAATTTAACTCTGTTTTCCAAAGTTGCAGTGTACTTGAAATGCATGCATTAAAATTTAACTCTGTTTCCTAATGTTGCAGTCTGCTGTACACTTTTCTGCAACAGCAGAAGACTAAAGATAAGAATGTGAATGCAACTTACTTTGTAGCTGGACTTTATCAAGACAGTAATGGATGTATGGTGAGCTGAAGTTTATGTATAAACATTACACAGTCTGTTGTAAAGCTTTAAAGAGTATTGAGAATAAAACTGTCCTATTATTATTATACTTCCTTTCTAAAGCGCTGCATTTAAAAGTAACCAATATTTTTTTGTTGTAACGGATCAGGACTAGGTCAGACTTGATGTACCAAACAAAGGAGGGTAGCTCCATTTTACTGTTATTGAGTAAAAATACATGTTAAAGAGTAAACGCTATTTACATGTCAAACAAATATTCAATTAATCTCTGACACGTAATCATTTTTTTTCAGGAGCATAAATGCTTGATTATTCCTGAAGAAGCCCTGGAGTCTACATGTAAACAAATGTCTGTGGTGACTAGTTGTCATGTATATAGTGTACAGCGATCCCATCTTAAGGTGAGAATTTATACTGCTTGTGACAGTTTATTCAGAATTTGTCTTTGAAACTTAATGCATTTGTCTCCTCTTTTTTGGTATTTTGAAATTGAATTCTTTTGTCCCCTCTTTATGGTATTTCCTTTTATCCTTTCTTTTCAGGATTCCACTGCTCTCTTTATGACAGATTATGATGGAGTCAGAGAACACTTGTCAGAATGTAACAAGTAAATGCTTTTAACATTTTCTTGACATGTATACTTTAAATTCGCAAAATTAAATAACTTATTTATCCTCGTGTTATCAAAGATATTATAATGATTGTTTAATAATTACTTCTAGAGTGCATAGAATTTTGCTGTCTTGATTACTGAGATGTGCAACTATAACTGAATGCTTCACATTAGAATTGTTCCACTATCTGCTGCTAGCTACCAATTTGCTTGTCCTCCTTTACTGCAAAGTTCATATTGAACGTCAGTTTTGGTCACTAAATTAAATGCTTCTACTAAAAATATGAACATTATCTGACACCACCAATCTCAGTATTCTTTGGGTGAAATTTTAGTCCAATGGGTAGATTTCGTTTTACTACCAGATCCCCATCTTTTTTTGGAGTAAAACTGCTCACCTTTAGAGATAATAGTCAAAAATTGGGAACTTGATGGCTGTGGGGTTAATCAATTAGACATGCTTGATGCTAGTGCTGTCAACGGGTACCTGGGAACGCTGGTACCTATTGCTGTGCTAATACCGGATAGTAAAATTGTGAATGGGTACCCATGATAATGCTGCTGATACGTCTATACATCAGCTAGGGCACTGCACAGCTGAGGATGAGGCACAAAAATGGGTAATGCAAAGGGAGTGTAAGGGAAACTGATAGAAAGAGATCAAGCCAGTCATGTGTTAGATGAGAGAACTGAAACTGGTGGCTTAATTTAGCACACTTCCACCTCCGGTCACACTCGCATCCCGCATGTAGATGTCAACCTGCTAAATCGTGCCGGTATTGGGAAATAATTCCTTCCCCAGTCTCCCTAAGGTGGATTTTCTCAAAATAAAATCACCCATGGTTGTAAAATAAATCCTGAAAGAAGATTCAGACTGATCAATTAAATTTACATTGTAGCTTCAGTTTTATAGGTTGAGCTATTCTGTAATTCTTTGTTCTAGGCTGTTTCCATTGAGTTGTTTATAAAAATCTAACAGTTTGAGAATTGTTTTGAGTGCAGTTAAACTTGCATCTAAGCCTCACCCCACCAGCAGAGAGCCAACAGCGCAGCGCTCGATAGTGGCTGTGTCATCTGATCTCGCGACGTCATACTGCAGAGCCCTGTTGCCTTATGCAGTGCATTGTTAATACAATTAAGGGGGGGTATATTTTAATTAGAAGCTTTTATTTTAAAACAAAATATCCGTCAGAGAATTTGTTTTAAAATAAAACCTCCCTAAGAGACTTCATTTTGGGGGAGACTTTATTTGGTGACACTGGCTGTGAGTAGGCTCACACACTGAGCAGCCACTGTACCTAGATCTAATTATGGATGACATGGATCATCATATCTTGTGCCATTTCCTTTCGCTTGTAGTTGTGCTCGTTAACACATGTAGCATGTTAATAAAACTTCAGTAAACAAACTTGTGAGTATTTTAATGTCAATAAATTAAATAATGATGTAATATTTTTAATATGGGTAAGACATCATCTGGTGGAGTCACGCCAAGCAATTGGATAGTGACATGGTTAAATGCAATCTGTGCAATGAAATTCTGTTGGTGAAATTTAGTTTATGTAATGATTGGTCATATTAAAAATAAAAGTATGTGTTGTATATATAAAGATCATAAGTAATAGTAAGTCACTACCATTGGCTACTGTGTGAAATAGTGCATGCCTAATGGTTAAGTAGCTTTGTGTAGAGATCACGAGTTGCAATGGAGATTATGCTGATTTTCGAATGGGTACCCAGGCAGCATTTTAGAAATTGACATTCCTACTTTTGTCAAAGGTCTTTGGTTCAAATCCTGCTTTGGGCATTGGGAACTTTCTCGATACTTCCTAGTGCATGAATATTGAGCTTACTGACCATGATCATCTTTACTTAGATCTTCCATGGATAATGCAAGTTAATACCCATCTCCATTGTTATTTTTATTTTAAGACATATTCTGAACAAATCTTTTCCAATTGTATGAAGAAATTTGGCAATCCTTCAGTCATCATTGTTATTTTTATTTTAAGACATATTTTAAACAAATCTTTTCCACCTGTTTGAGTAAATTTGGTGAGCCTTCAGTCATTATTGGCTTTATTTTTTTGCTTACTTGTAAAATGTAATTGTTGTTGTTAGGGATTCATAATGCTGTAATTGTAAGTCATTAATAAATAGTCACGTCTTAACTCTTGGAATGTTATAATTTGAATTAAAGCAACATATTGTTGTGTTGTATGGGTAAATAATTTGGTAGATAAAGTATTTGCATGTGTTCTTTAGAAAAATAGATATTAGATAACTAGCTACAGTAGACAGATAGAGGCACTTGTTTCCTGTAAATCTTTAACTTTGGCATAAACAAACTAAAACTAGTAAAGAGAAGTGGGAATTTTGTATCTGTAGCCATCTTTTAAATATTACTCTGATAAGTTTTGGTTATTTTGTGTAGACGTGATATTTTCCCTGTATCAGTGATCTGCATTATGCAAGAGATCCAATTAAAACTATAAAATATAGGATATGTATATTTTTTCCTTTGAAGCATAATAAGGAAGGTAGCTTGGATCTTTAGAAACACTCGTGATTAGTGACCAATTGGTAAGTGTCCTGAGTATTTCTTCCTGTCGTTGAGCTTGTGCATGACTGGTTGCTGGCTTCAGCTTATGCTTAAATACTAGTGCACATTGCATTTATAACACTCACATATTTGTGTAGGTCTAAAAAATGTATCTTGTCTCCTTTCTTTTTGTGATTAAAGGTACAGTAGCATTCATTGCACAAAAGCATCAAATCTGCGACCGAAATTGGCAGCAAAGGAAAAGGACTTATCTGTACAAGTTGGAGAAACTAACAGCCAAAGTAATATAGGTGTCTCCAAGGTGAGCTCCTAATTTTCTTGATGCTTTTTGAGTGTTTGTACCTCAGCTCAGAGAAACTAAAAGCAGGACTAATGTAGGTGTCTCACAGGTGAGTTCTGTATTTCTAGTTGCTTTTTGTGTGTTTAGTTTTGTTTCTGCTAAATGAATATGTGCTTAAATCAGTATTTAGTGAACAAACTTATTATTATTATTATAGTCTTTGCCTGTTTTATGGTTATATTTTATTTGTGTGCTTTGATAATCATGAAACAGTTTCATTTATTTTCATTGTATGCTGGTAGATATATTTTATTACTAATTCTGGCCAGTAAACTTTCATTTTTTATGAATAATTTTTCTCTCTTGCACAAGGAGTATCACAAAAATCTGGCAGTGGACTCTCCAGAATTTTTTTTTTTTTTGGGGGGGGGGAGGTGTGTGTGTGTGTGAGATTAGATTTTGTTGCAGGTTATATATATATGTATGTTCTGATAATTGCAGGCAAGGGAGTAACCACCGTATAATTACACATTAGTGTCACGCCAGACACAGTAAAGTTAATGCTTTCTTAACGCCTATTTTGAGAATATAACTAACAAGCTTACAACACATTTCTTTATAGTTGCTTGTAATTTGAAAGCTACATTGTAATTGTTATTAATGACTGTTTTATTAATGTGTATATAGTCTAATGCTGAGGTTTAAATGACTAGTTTCTATATGTTGGTGTGTGTACAGTTTTCATCCCTTCCCCACTTGTTTTACTGTTGTATGCTTTTGAGCAAAAGTAGTTGATAAAAATAAAAAAAAATAAAAAGAATTGTGTTAGTTTGAAACTCTTGTTTAAATTTTTTTCGATTTTTGTATAAGTTCAGCAATTAAGTGTGAAATACTTTTACTAAATGCATTACTTGTAATTACATCTACTGTTTAAGAATTTAGCAGTAATTTGAACTTAAAATGCACTCAAGGTAATTAGTTTTTACCTTTACATGCCTGAGGTGGTAGGTAATTAAAAAAAATCTTATAAACCTAATAAGTGGCAACCTACAATGGGGAGGCAGGTCACGCTCCAGGGTCAATGAGACAGGGCTGGAGGATTTGATTGTTTGAAAGATTGAGGTGCTAATTTGTATTAACGTTCATTTAGGGTCTGGTTTCACTTGCTGAGACAAGGACAGAGAAGTAGTGGGTTTGTTTGTGTTCAGTGGTACACAATTTTTCCTAGCCAGTGGAACAGCGTTTTTATTTTTAGCCCACTAGGGGGCACTGGAAATTGTAGTAAATAAAAGTGTATGTTTTTGCTAGAAAAAGAGATGGGGGGGAGATGAGAGAGACAGAAGAGACTGAGATTCACACATGATGCTGACTTAGTAAATTTTTCTCTTAGTGATTTTTTAAACATCAAAGTGAAGATTCACATAAGGACTTGGAGCAGAAATTGGTGGTGGTGGTGGGGGGGGGGGGAGTGGTTTTGTTTTAACTCAAGAGAAAAAGTATCACGGCTGAGAATTGGGGCAGATGACGACAATATGAGACTTTTGACTGAGAGACCAGGAGATCAGAATTTTTTTTGTGGTGTTATGTGAGTAGCATCACTTCTTCATTTATGTCGTCATGTTAAGTACCCATATAGTTTTGATGGCAAAGCAGCTGGGTATTTTAACACAGTAAAGTTATCTGGATTCACTTGTCTCACATATACATCCGACTTAATTATAAACTTTAGTCCTTCTTTGAAGTAAAACAACGGTTTCAACTTCTTTTAAGTTGGCACCAGGTGGTCATCCATAAAATTCTTCACCATCATTGACTGGGGTGGGTAAGGGGTGTTAATGATGGAGATTGTATATTCCTTATATTTACAATAAAATTCTTGTGATGATATTTTATATTGTAGACTCTGAGTGGAAGTGCAGGAGGTATGAGAAACTGCTCTATAGTGAATGCTGCACCTACCACTAAACCAAAGAAAACTGAGCCGAAGGGTAGCATCGCTACAATGTTTGCACAGACAAACAAGAAATCAGATGGGGATGCTGGAAAGTTGAAAGAAAACGAGTCTCAGAATAAAGACAAGAAAATAGTAAGTTTTGGCTCTTGGCTTGAGCTGCATAATTTATAAAAGAAACTTCCATTTGTAGCTAGTCACACAGTCTTTATTCTGAACTTGTAATTTATATTTTAATCTTGTAATAATAAATGACCATGATTTTGTGATAAATATTCAATTTTAGATAATTAAAACAATTTTTAAATAGAATGATCTGCATGTTATCTTTTGAATGAAATTTTTTATTTTTATAGCAAAATTTAATTAATTAAATTGATGATTATATACTTTTGTGCAACACACCACTTATTTATCAAAAAAGATTTATTTGATCTTTCTCATTAAATTTTGCTTGATGAGAATAGAATACACTTTGTTATACACAATGTCGGAAAATTAATGAAATGTAAAAGTGTAATATCATTGAAGCAAAGCTTTATTGTGTACTCATTTTACTTACTAATTCTTTTGCATTTTGTTTTCTCTTCTATATTAATTTGTTTCTTTCCAGACCAAGCAGCCAGCTAAGAAGGGGGGAGTTCTAGATTTCTTTTCAAGTGCAGTGTCACAAGGTTCGTATCTCTATTCTTGATTAATCATTATATAGCTGAATGAATAGGGGATTGTAGATAGCCATTCATATGTGACATTTGGGTGTGCATGCATGCATGTGCGAGTGCAATTCTGAAAGTCACATGTCATGTGGTAATGTTCATTTGCTTATATATAAAGATCCAGCTACTTGGAATGTGCTGCCTTTTCCGAGAAAACTTTTCAGCTGAGGCTGATTATGCAGATGGGTGCAAGTGCCTAAGAAGGATTTTGGAAAAGGAACATTTTATGTCATAAGTTTTCCTTTCCTATTTACCAGATGACCACACTGTAGGAGTTTATATTGGTCACTTTCATACAAGTTGCAGTGGAGAGAAACAAAGAGAGCTTATCCAGTCCCCTGAGTGATTTGAAGAGAAGGAAAAGATTACCAGCTGGTTGATGTTAAAGTCACTAGACAGAAGGTTTTAAAAATATTCTGTATTAAATTCTAAGGTAGTAAAAGGAAATAAATATTCATCAGACTTCAAATATGGTATATAAGTTGGCTCTAGTATACTAAAGCAATTTCATTGATTAGTATTATAAGATACTGTTCGTTTTTTGTTTTAATTTTATCTGCATGATATAAAATTCCAAAAATTGTATTTATATGCACAAAGAATTCTTGAAGTACTTTTATTTTTAACTAAAAACGAGATGAAAATATTATGTGCTAGAGTTTTAAAAAATAAATACTACAAACATACCTGCCAGAATAATTAGCTTAAACTTTTAGTTTTTAAAATTTACCAAAAAAATAATGCAGAGAAATCTTCATCAGTTTTGCAGACAGAAATTCATCCCATGCAAAACTTTTTAGTGACATAATAAGAGGAATGTATACCAATTTCATGATCATGGAGAAATTAAATCCTTTCAAAAAGAGACTTCATAATAGTCGGGAAACATGCAGTACGTTTTAATTCTTTTTACTTAGCATGCCTTTTTTGTGTAGAATTTATAATTAATATTCCATCATAATCATGAAAATCATTTTTGTATATTTATCCTGTAAGGTCTATCATACATTATTTTTAAAACATCTCTTAACTGTTAGCATTCTTGCATTATGTATAGTTGACAAATAAAACATTATTTATTTTTAATTGCATATTTTGCATTTAAAAATAATAAATTATAATTAATTAAGAAAGAAAATGCTTTCAGTTTATGCTTATACTAATCATATTCAGTTTCATAAAAGGTTAAACTTTTGATCTTCACATTATAAATAAATTAAAAATTAAGTGCTTCTTCATTATAATTTCATGTAACATTGTGAAAAAAAATAATTATCTGAATTTTCATGAAACATTTTGAAATATCACACTATGTCCCCATGAGGCACAAGATTTTCTTTTAATTTCTTTTACAATTTTTTGGTTAGAAAATTTGTATATATTGACATACTTGGATGTCTTTTGCAGAAAAGTATTCCTTATTAAAAAATGGGATTTTATACGCAAATACAGTTATTTTTCAAGCAATCTAGGATATTTGTTTTATGATTTATCATTGTACTTGTCACTGATGACATTCATAATATGATTTGTTGTTGCACTCACTGCCAAGAACATTTGTATTATGATTTGTTGTTGCACTTGTCACTGATGACTTTCGTATTATGATTTGTTGCATTCATTGCAGACAACATTTGTATTATGATATGTTGCATTCATTGCCAATAGCACTCGTTTTATGATTTGTTGTTGAACTTGTCACTGATGTCATTCATAGTATGATTTGTTGTGGCACTCCATGAAACACGCCAGTCATCTGCAAGTAAACTTTGGTGAATTATACAGCAGTTGTTTTATATTTATGTTATTTTAGTACCTGTTGGGAGTTTGGAGGAGTTTATTGAAAAGATAAAATCTGTCATAAATGTAAGGTATACATTGATTTTTATAATTGGTATGTGTTGAGCAGTAAAGGATAAATTGAAGGATGTGCCAAAGACAGAACCAGCAACACCTTATGAAAGCAAAGCTAAGAGTGACGCCAGTATAAAAATTAACACAAGTATTAAAACCCAGTCTTCAGAAAGCAGTATCACAACTAAATTGAATGACAATTTATTCACAACAAAATCAATTGAGGCTTTTACAAAAAAGTAAGCATTAATATTTTTTCTCTGAATTTTATTTAACAGTATTTTTGATATCAAACATATTTCACTCTGAAGCTAACAATTGAAATTTATGACTGGTATGTATTGATTAGTTCAATCATTGCTGTATATATAATATCTGAGATAATTTTTCTTTTAAAGTCAGGAAATAAATTATTTTATTGGTAAAAATATCATCAGTAATGAAGTCAAGCCTACTTATTTTTTCAGGAAAAAGACAACGCGAAGTACAGATGATTCAGGTATGCATATATATTTGTTTTGTTATTCAGTACAAACAGTGTTGAGTTTATATTTTTTTTTCGCAAGAAAACAGATTTAAAAGAATTTCAGAGCATGTTTAGCTCTTGATGTCTAGGATAATTGGGTGAAAGGGTGATATAAATAAACAATCATTAACAAGAATATTGCAAACATATTGTTTTTAAAATGAGCTGAAGTCCATGAGAACTACAGTAATATTTAAGACATCTAAAATGGAATTGGAAAGAATTTTGCCCCGTAAAATATTTTTTTCTGGAATATTTATCAGATGAGAATACCATAGCAGTTTTGTAATTGTATTTTATGGAAACCAGATTTAAGGATCCTTGTTTGTTTTCGTGTAACCAAAATAGCATACTGCATTAGAATAATAGATTGAAGGCAGCATGTGCTGATAAGAATTGAAATATCTGTCTTTTATGCATGAAGCAAAAAATGTTAGCAGAAAACTGAAAGTATATGGATCAAAAAGATAGAAACTAATGAAATATGAAGATATCTTCAAGCCCACCGTTGCCAGTCTTTTTCAAGTTCACAATTCTATAAAATGTCAAAATAAATGAAACAGCTCTGATATAATGACCCATGAAAGAATGAAGAGTGTAAAATTCGGACTAGAAAAAATCTAAATTTAGCATCATTCCTACATTAACATTTAATTGAGAATTAATTAAGAAATTAAATACTGAATGCATCAGAATAATTAATACATTTGTGAAATTTCAAAGTTGTTCATAGAGTTGATGTTTCACTAGATGATGATGATCAGCCATTCCGGAAACGCAGGCGGAGGATCAAGGATGATTTGTTTGATAGCAGCAGTGAAGAAGGTTTGCATTAATTGTTTTTTTTTCATTTCAGTCTTGGGTTTCAGATTAATTATTTCTGTTTTACTTGAAACTGTTGATAGTATTTCAAAGAAGTTTAATGGGGAGAGGAGCATGAGTCCATTTTTACACTATCGCTTGGTAAAATTGTGTGAACCACAAGAGTCAGTTTAATCTCACACCCTGAAATTTGATTTCTTTTGTTAACTGCTTCCCAAAACTATATCATATTTTCTAGCTTTTCATATATTTATGAAAGGCTCTAACACCCAAAGAAAGGAATATCATTCATGTATTTGATACCCTCAAGTGACGTGGCTTTCTTGTCCAAAATGAAATCGTGTGCTACAGACAAAGTTATTTCAAAATACTGCAGTTTTTTTTCCATCTTTGTTTATAAGACAAACTGTTATTTTGCATATTTTCTTTTTCGACTGAAGTTTGATTTCAGTTTTAATTTTACAGTTTGTGCTCAAGTTGTTTTGAATTTGAGGCCACTTTTATTTCAAACCTATGATTAGAGTTCTCAATCTTTTTTGCTATCATCACTTAATTAAGGACTGTCTGAGTGTGGCAGGGTAAATTTGCTTATCCCTATTTCCAGACTTAATTGTTATATAAATTGTTAAATTGTTGAAGTGACCCGACCTTGGGCACTCCTTATGATGGTATTTTGTAAGTGTCAGATTTGGAGTAAATACTCGAGAATGTGCTAGAAATTGCTGATGCAATGCAAACCAGTTCCAACTGGATGAGTAGTTTTTATTATCCCATGGTTAAGATTTATGAGAACGAGACCAGCCAATGGGCTGAGATCAAAAAGTTTATTTGCTGTAGAAAATTCTATTGTCTAATCACTTGAATTTGGTGTGGCAAGAAAGACACCAAGGAAGGTGTCTGTTAGCTTAATGGTGAGTTAACCGATTGTTTGAAAGAGAATGGACTTAGAAATATTTCATGCACTTCTGCTATTGACATGTTATACTTGTGTTGTACATAGAGATGTATTATGTGAGTAGTTTATTGTTCCTACAAATGTTTGCTGTGACGCTTATATGTAGTATGCTAACAGTTGACATTGTTCTAGTGAAGCTAATGCTGTATTTATTATGCTGTATGCATATATTGGGCTAATAAATACTGTTGCAGGAAACTGTAAGTTGAGACTTAAATGTATGAAAGAATGGAGTTAAAAAGCAACATAAACTTGAAACTTAGCGTTTGCTCCCTGATTATATTTTTCAGGGTAAAGCAGCCTTTCTTTCTGTGTATGATTTGAACCTCCTGGTTTACTGTATAAACTACTACAACTGACCATGGTAGAGGTGGGGAGCAATATGTAAGTGTAAGAATACACTACACTCCATTGATGTATGGTGGCGGCAAAGTATGATGACTGCATCAAGCAATTTCTGGTCTAAGGAAGTTACTGGAAATTGTTACAATTGCTGTTCTGCTTGAAAGGAGCCAAATAGGCAAAGACATCAAAGTTAACCTCGAGAGAATAGCACAATCAGTATCCTACAAATGTGCGAGAGAAACGCGTGGAACTGACATAATAACTGCAGACAGTAAACTTGTATCTTTGTTACAAAAGTGCATGAAAGACTATTGAGTCAGTGCCTCGATCAGGTTACATAGAAACTATTATTGCTTATCTCTTATAACTCTATTTCTGTTCTCTGATAAGAACTATCCAGTGACTTGTGTTGACACTATTGTTGAATTGTATTTTAAGATATAAGACTGTGTAGAGAAAATTTCATGGAAATATTCATGTCAAATAATCTTTTTCATTGTATTTGTCAAGTGTATATTTGATTGTTGATTTAATAAATTTATTGACTTTCTTACACATATTGATAATCTTATGTTGGAGAAGAAAGTGGGTGGATGGGGGCTCACTAAATATAATTAAAGATGGATTTGTCTTCTCCTTGGTAAGAAGTTTTCCACCAACGGAACATTGTGTGACGGTAAATGTTTGTCTTTAATGTTGTGGAAGAGAGAAAACGTTTACAGCGCCTGCATATCCACCAAGTGAGAGACAAATGGTGTCTACAGGAGAATTATTAATAACATAAATTAAGATTCTCATCACTTGTAATTAGTTATGGACGATTAATTAATTAAAAACAATCAAACAATTTACTAGGTAGCATTGGCGTCACCTTAGTATATAAGTCTTATTAACAAAATTGGCATATAATTAATCTGTAATTTTTCTTAAAGGTCTGATTTTATAAATTAAAAAAGAAATATTTATTATAACAATTAACATTTGATTAAATCATTTTTTTTTTTTAGTTATGCTTTAAATTAGTGTGATCCAGTATTTCATGACCCAAGTGCAAATCTGCTTAAGATAGCCTTGCTGACTTCAGGTGAACTAAACATTAATGATAATACTAATTTAGACACTTACAATTAAATCTTTATTTATGCATTTACATTTTACTTACATTTACTTACATGGATTGCTTTTATTTATGTAATTTATTTACATGGGTGATGCTTACTGTCATAGATGTAGATGTTATACCTGACAGTCCATTACCTAGTCCAGAGCAAGAAGTCAGCCCTGAGTCAGAGTCACCAGTTTTAGTAGAGGATACAGCAGGTCAAGAGGAAGAAAGACAGAAAGAAGAGCAGATGAAGGGAGATAATAATGCAAATGGAAACAAACTTCGGAGACGAAGACGAAAACTGGTGCCAAAGACTTATCTTGATGAGGATGGTTTTATGGGTAAACCATTGGAAATAACTTTACATATTTTATTTCTAATTCTCTCATGTAAGAAATTAGCCTTATGTACAGAGACCAAAACATTCATTATGTTTTTTTAAAAAAGGACAATCTTTTTCACATTTCAGCCTAGTGATTTGTCGATTTAATTTGTGTTTATGACACAATTTCTTTTTTGCTCTTTATTTCACTTTACTATTTCTCACGAGTCACTAAACCCATAAATATATTTTACATTTATTTTTATTTAATTTTCAAAGAAAACTTTAAAGCAGAATGCAAAGTTTATAAGAATAACATGACTGTGATCAGTACCCAGTGCACAATATTGTTGCTATTAAAGGGATAAATTAACACTTTGATTGTTTAGTCTATGGAACTATAAGTTAGATCCATCTTATTGCAGTCACAGAAAAGGTGTGGGAAAGTGAGTCTACGGATGCATCAGAAGTAGAAGGTGAGATGCCAAAGTCAGCACAAGCACAGAAGCAAACTGCGCCACCTGTGAGTAAATAGATAACATTTACCTACAATTTAAAGAAAGGTCTCAGCGTTTTCTGAAAAATACCCTGAGATGGGGGCATTGGGTGTGTACTGTGCAATGTTGCGGGTATGAAATATAATTTGTTTATTTAAGTGAAAACCTTCGAAAAAAATATCTAACTTAGTAGTTTGTGCACAGAATACTTTTATTTTAAAATGAATCTTTCACATGGAAAATTAATGTTCTAAAGTCTAAACCCTTAGGCTACTATTTGTAGCAAAACCAGAGGCAGCTCTCAAATGCACTGGCTCTCAGTTGCAGAAATGTATGGAAATGCACCATCAGCTGTATGCTTTGCTATAATAGGAAGCTGAGGAACCAGATACTTTGTGCAGTGTCTCCTCACCTTTGATCTTCTAACTTAATGGCTATAATGATCAAAGTTTTGTCTTATTTTCAATATGACAGCTGCATTCCTCATTAGTTTAATGAAAGAATAGGGGGGGGAAATTGACTTTCATTATGGTGAAAGCTGGTCTTAGCTAATTGTAAAGTAATTTGAGTAGTTCAAAAGGAAAAAAATAAAGATGATTAAAGCATATAAAAATAAATTCTCCTTGACCCGAAACCAGATCACGTGCTTCAGAAAATAAATTCTCTCTAACCTGAAACCAGATTACGGTGTATAAGTATTGTTTGAGCATTCTAAATGGATTGGTCAGTTATTGATGAAAACCAACCAGTTTTGTATCTGATTAATGTGGAATTAAAGATGATTGTTGACATTGTAAGTAATTATTTAAATATGGAAATTTATCACTATTTGATGACTGTTGGTGAAAATCAATCAGTGTTGTAGCTGATTAATGTGATGATGAAGAACATTGTTGACATGTTAAAGAAAGTAATTCTTTAGATATGGTAAAATATTATTGACTGGAAGACTGTGTAAAATCATACTTGTATTGGAAATTAATAGATATGCGAGTAAACACAAGAGGAAAGAGTGATGCATTGAGCTAAATCAGTTCAGGACAAGTACTTCATTTCTGTCCTTTTTTATGAATATTGTTAGAAAACCACAACTTGATGCTTTTTAGTACATAGAGGAAGCTTAAGCCATTTTTAGAAAATTTTAGAAAAATTAGAATTAATCTTGATCTATTTGAGAGCTTTACTGGTTTAAAAAATCTCCATATATGATTTGTTGTAACTTTCATCCCTGTTAAGGTACTGGGGGACAATTTGTAGAAATATCTAATAATAAATACTTGATAAAGCACTTAATTTTATAAATACTAATTGTTTTACAATAATTACACATAAAATACACATGGTCTTTTTACATACTACTTTAATATATAAGAAAACTCAGTGTAACAGAAACAAAATGAATCTATATGCAAAATTATAATATATAAGTGATAACTTTATTTAGGAAAGAGAATTATAAAAAACATGAATGTACAAATGTACAGCTAGAACAAAGGTATAAAAGAGCTAGTGCTGCTCTTGCTGATTAAAAAGATGTCTTGAGAACCCTGGGAGACCTTGAAGACCATGGAAGCTTTGTCTCAAAAGTAGCAAATTCCAAATGGATGGACCCTGCTTATGAGACTGTTGTATAGGTCTTTCATTTTAGTTTTCTTTTTATGTGTTGTGGTTTGTACATTGATGAGTAACAAAGCCAAGTTATAATCAATTACATCACAAATATTTTTGGGTAAAAAAAATTTCTTGGCATCCTGTTCCTAAGATCTTTAAGCACTTTACGAAGTGATTACTTGAGAATTCAAAACTGGAGAGCGGATGTGTTGATGGGAGAATCCTATTTTACTGATTTGATCTTAAACCCATGACCCAAATGATTTCTGAACAAGAGCCCAGTGCTTAGAACTCTTGGCCACCCAACTCCCCCAAAATGACTTTCACGAGTTAATATATCATTTTGTAAACAGTGTATCTTTAATTAAAAATTATTTCTTTTAAGTTCTTATTTTTAAAATCTTGTTTCCACAGCAACCTGTTATGAAGGCCAGTCCCCAGAAGAAAGCTTCCCCAGCAAAAGGAAAGCAGACATCACTGATGTCTTTCTTTAAAAAGAAGTAGTGTTAATGATGGATGTCATTCTTTCAAATGGACTATATTAATAAGTATTATTAAAAGCTGATCAGTTAAGAAAATGGTTTCTGATGCATGATATTATAAAAGTACTTTTGAATGTTAATGTATTGTAATTTGCTGTAATCTTGTGGTATCAGTAAAAATTGATTTCTACAGACATTTTTTCCTGTTAATGAGAAAAGCCTTTTGTGTTGGGTGTGTTCTTGTTTTCTTCCACAAACAGGATGTATAACATTCTTGTGTTTTATTTCTCTCCAGCAAGATTAGTGAAGATAAAAGAGAGCTAATTCATGACATCTACCTGCTGAAAATGATCTGGCTCTTTTGTTTTCTCTAATGAAATGTTACTTATGAATTTCCATGTATCTGTTTAAATTGGAAGTAAGGTTATACATATTTTGTCATCTGTAACGAAAGACCGTCACTAGCTCCTTAGCAACTGTTTGTTATGAAATGAAAAAACAAAACTTTGCACTTTATGTGAACATTTCTTCAAAAACCTATATTATTCTAATTTTAAATAAGTTATTTTGCAATTGGAAGTATAAAAACTAGCTGCAAGGAAAAATGACCTTTGACTGATGCTAAATAGAAATGAATGAATCTTCTCCATTTGGAGCATTTCTGATCAAATTTAGAGCAATATCTTCTCTAGACAAGTTTTTTCCTTCAAGTAGACATCACTACCACTTGACACTAGCTTAGTATCTGGCTCAGAATCAGAATTAATTAGAACGATTTTCTTGAAGAGAGTGTAATTGAGTAAGATGAAAAATTCAAGACGGCAGTCAAGGATGCATCCCTTACGATTTTTAACGAGATTATGAGCGTGAAATAATACAACTTTTTAAAAGATTAGTTATTTTTTATGTCTAATTTTGATGTACAAATGATTTTTAAAGTAAAATGTTTAAAAAATAATATTTTGAAAATAAGTTTAGGCGTTGATCACACCTGATCGACTTTTCTGTTACCGTTTGAAGAGAGTTAAGGGGGATGATCTGCAATATTGCACTGTGATCATTGGGTTGGGGAAGATAAAACTTTTCATATATAGTTGAACATTGCAAATTTAAGAATAAAGATGTAAAAGGCTGGGTTGTATAGTTTTGATTATTTAATTTTTTTTTTTATTCCTATTGGTTTTTCTGTTGTAAAATAGGTATGGTTTTAAAATTGGCATTATAAATTAAATAATTGCAAACAAGGCTGCCATTATTTTAGTTGAAAAACTTGTAGCAAGAAATATATACAGCAGTTAACACTACAAAAATTACTTAATTGTGACCCATCAGCACACTTTGAGTCCCAAGCAATGATTTTAGAGTAGAGGCCTGGAAAGGTGGTTAGGGTCAAAATTTACCTTATTGATCTTTTAATATGTTTGAAAACTAGAACCTTAAATCTTTAACATAAATACACATTTAAACCTAAATTTTGGTTAATAATAGGTTTAATTTGTATTTTTATCGACACACCCTTCAAAAAGTTATTCTTCAAAGTGTTAAAATGGCCTAATTTTGACCCACATTATTTTACTGTTCAACCTTTGCAGGGCCTCACTATCATACATCTTTCATCTTTTTGATAAACTGCTTTTCTTTCCTTCTGGGACCTTTGGAGGCAGGTTTATTTGCTCTTTCTGCCACATCTGTTCATCTGTGAAAATGGCATCAGCATCAGCCATTCTGGTTGAAAAAAGGCAGTCCCAACAAGACTAAACAAGATTAATGCTGATTGGTCAATTCTTTATACAGCATTATAAGCTAATGACTTCACACTCTTTGATTCAGTTTCTCCTTATGACTTAGGCCTGTTTGCAAGATTGCCTATATTTTAAAGTAAATTTTACTGATTTAGAGTCATTTGTCAAGATTTTTAGCTGAAGCCTGCAAAAAAGCCCTTTAGAGTGAGATAAGGGGGGTAACTCATTTTTAGGTCAAACTTGATTTGAAAGTGACCTCATAAACATAGTGTATATAAATTGTTCAGTCACTGAGTGTGCCCTCATCCTGGTCCATGTATTTAAAATCATTGATACAACTAATTATCTACCCTGCTATGTACATAGAGTGCCTTTCCTGGTCCACGTATCTAAAATTGATACAACTAATTATCTCCCCTACCATGTACATTGTGTGCCTTCATCCTGGTCCACGTATTTAAAATCATTGATACAACTAATTATCACCACTACTTGTACATAATTTGTATAAATTGTTCACAGTCAGTGAGTATAACCAGAGTGTGTGACTGGATATTTGACAAGCATCAGTTTCTAGTTGTGGCGCATTACTTGGTACTATGATTTTATATATGACTTAGGTTGCTATTTTAAAAAAAAATATTTCTAATATTGATTTACTCACATAATGCATGCAGAAACCTTTTTTAAAAAATCTTATTCGCCATTTATTTGAAAGTCATATGGATATTTTAACAAGCATCCTTTTCTATTTGCTTTCACATGACTTAGTGCCATAAATAATCTTTCAACTCACTTTTCTCAAAATGGCTGCCAGCTCACTGACCTCATTTTATTTTTTACAGTAGAATGATTAAATAAGGAATGAAATCAAAGGTAAAAATGTTAACTTTTGGAATATCATAATCTTAAAACCACCCAAAGCAAGGTTAAGACTCAGTTTGTCCTGATGGGCCACAATTGTGTTGCAAACTTTTAAAATTAATTATTAATTAACCATATAAAGAAATGAAAAGTAATATGAAGAAATCATTTGTTTTATTTTGACCATTTTTGTGTGTCATTTTGGTTATATGTACATAATATTATCACAAATTTAAATTATATCACAGTTATTGAAAAAACCTGAATGAAATAATGTACCAGTTTATAATTTTTCCAGTATGTAACAATAATAATAAAGAATGCTTCATTATTATAAAATTTAACACTATTATCACTATATTTTAAAGTCAGAAGAATAAGTATTTTCATTTGGACGGTATTAATACTGTTAAACAAAACAAGTGGTTTGGTAAAACTGGCTTATAAATAAATGAAAGTAGCACATTACAAATATGCTACCTCGAACAATGAAAACATTTAAATTTCATAGCATATCAGAATATTTTTTTTTTAAATTAAAGTAGTCTTGAAGAAAATCATACTGTACAATGTTTCTGTAAATTTGGTTTGGGTCATTGCAAGATTGAAATGGACTTCATCATTGAATGTATAATATGCTTAAAGACATGAAAGAACTAATTTACAAACATCAATGAACATATAATATGCTTAAAGACATGAAAGAACTAATTTACAAACATCACTGAATGTATAATATGCTTGAAGACATGAAAGAACTAATTTACAAACATCACTGAATGTATAACATGCTTAAAGACATGAAAGAACTAATTTACAAACATCACTGAATGTATAACATGCTTAAAGACATGAAAGAACTAATTTACAAACATCACTGAATGTATAACATGCTTAAAGACATGAAAGAACTAATTTACAAACATCACTGAATGTATAACATGCTTAAAGACATGAAAGAACTAATTTACAAACATCACTGCACAAAAATGGTGAGTGGTAGTATTGATTTATATGGACAGTGTGTATTTATCTCCTTGACACATTGATCATTTATCTCTTCTGACATTTAGCATGTATTGCTCCACCTTGACATTTAGCTTGTATTGAGCTACTTTGACATTTAGCATGTATTGCTCCACCTTGACATTTAGCTTGTATTGAGCTACTTTGACATTTAGCATGTATTGCTCCACCTTGACATTTAGCTTGTATTGAGCTACTCTGACATTTAGCATGTATTGCTCCACTTTGACATTTAGCATGTATTGAGCTGCTTTGACATTTAGCTTTAATTGATCTGCTTTGATATTTAGCAAGTATTGATCTATTTTGATATGCTGTACTGATCTACCTTGGCATGCTATTTGACATTTAGCATTTATTGAGCTACTTTGATATATTTAACAACTATGATTTACTTTGACATTTAGCTTTAATTGATCTACTGTGACATGCTATATTGATCTACCTTGTAGCATGTTGAGGCTGTAAATAATTTTATTTAACAAGTTAACAATATAACATAAGCAAACTTGAAAGTTTTAAATTGACACTTGTGGAACACTGGAAAGTATTTTTGTCCAAAACTTACCAGAAACAAACTTGGACAAAACAATACACTAACTTAGTGGCCAAAAGTATTTTTGTCCAAAACTTACCAGAAACAAACTTGGACAAAACAATACACTAACTTAGTGACCAAAAGTATTTTTGTCCAAAACTTACCAGAAACAAACTTGGACAAAACAATACACTAACTTAGTGGCCAAAAGCAAATGAATTTCTACAGTGAAGTCCAAACATGACTGATACATAATTTAAACATGACTTACTTGACATCTGCTTCTAATTAAAACAGTTTAATCATGATTTTTACAATTATGATCAAGATCATATAACAATAAGAACTATGTACAGTATTATTATTACATATATTTATATACAACTACAGTAATTTAAGAAAACAAAAATAATTGCCCCATGATCATTATAAGGAAAATAATGCATTTAAATAAACAATAGCTTTTAACAACAAACACAAATGTAAAAATATCCACACAGAATTTTAAAAATAATTCTGTAAAATACAGTTTGATATAATCTCTGGTTTGTTTAAAAAGCAAAACATCCTAAAATATCCAATTTGGACAGTAGCAATGAAATGTAAATATAATTTTTTTTTAACCCCTTGACTATTATCCTGAGTATACTCGTGAAGCTCAGCAATACCCTAAGCAGCCACCACAAGATAAAAAATTGGTAATAACATTTAATTGCTTTTCACCCTCTGTCTTCTCTGATACATTTGTCTAAATGTCAAAATCAAGTCAGTATTCCTCTGTTTAGCTAGGGCTGCTGTTGTAATAGTCTACTTGTACTTTTGATACATGAAGTTAACATTTCCTGTGGTGGAATAGTGGCTTCATAAATTAATGTTCCAAGACTTACTTTTACTTAAGTAAATGTTGATTTGTTTCTGTGATTTGATTTGTTATTAACTATATATAATAACTCTTAGCGTTAAATTATAAGAGAGCATACTTCCATGTCAATGATACTGCAATAAATTAACAACAACGAAAATCAGAGGCTGGTAAAGGTTTTCACAAAATTAATTCAAAGGTAAAGAGGTTAATTCTGATGACTCTTACCATTTTAATAAAGTTAATTGTACAAATTATAGCATGTATTGTACAATAATAAGTATTTTTAAAAAATCATTAAAAATATTAACAAATTCTTACAAGTGTAAAAGAAAACAGTTATATATAAAGAAAACTAAAAAGTGATGGGTATTTGAGAAAGAGAAAACCAAAAGTAAGTTTTGAAAAAGGTATTGGACAAGGCACTTTGAAATAAATTATGGCACTTGGGTAAAAGTGCTTTCACAATTACTAGCACTTAGGTAGAGGCACTTTTAACTATTCACATAACGTCCTTAAAAAAAAATTGCACTTAGCAAAGTACTTGTAAATAAATAAGTTAGTAGCACTTGTAAATCCTGAGGAAAAAAATTTGAAAGACAAATTGGCTGCTCCACGTGTCTGAGAACCTGTCAACAGGATCTTGTCCTGTGAATGAGAGCTGAGCAGAGGATGCAGAACCTCCATTCTTTGTGAGAAACAAATGTATGGACAACAGAATTTAGCTTGTAGTCTGCAGCTGCAAATGTTCCAACATGTTTACTTAGTTTTTCTGGCTGTCACAAGACTAAAATTGTCATAGAGCCAGAGTTTTAGCCACCAAGTGCTGTGTTCATGTCTTCAGTTTGTGTTTGGATTCCCATTCTTGCTGCCGCTGCTTTTCTTTTTCTTTTTCCTTGGCTGCCTCCTGTTAATAGATATAAATTTTATATTACCCACAAGAAATTATATCACTTCATAATTGCACAAAATGATTGTTAAAAAAAAAAGAAACAGTTTTTAATACAGTCCATAAAATACAACTTTAGAACATATATGTTGGTGCATTTTTTGTACATTCTATCTTTCAACTATGCTGAACATGTCAGTGCATAAGTAATTAAATATATAACGTAAGAAATTGAAGTAATTAAATATATAATGTAAGAAATTGTGTCCCTTTAAATTAAAGTTATTTTATTGCATTCTGGGACAGAATAATGTGTTGCGTTAAGATCATAGTGAAATAAAATCCTTAACAAAATGCAAAGACCTTTGCAGTAGCATCAGTATTCTACAGCAAAGAATAGATTCCCCACACACACTTGATTTACTGACTTGTTCCCAAACTATTGAGTCATAAGTTGCTCAAATAGTTACTCTCTTTGTTAATTCTTGACAAAATAGGACCCATTGTGTCATATGGGTTAAACTTCATTGTCCAAAGGCAATAAATGCTGTGACATTAATGAAAAAGGGAACCTAGTAGGAAAACTACTAAGAAAATGAGCCCTTTGTTTTCTTTAGAAATTAGGTTTCGCCTATCCAGCTATTCCTCCAGCCATATACATTTATCTCTCTTTGAAAGCGAGCAACACAGTAAGATTGCACTTTATTTTGTTAAAGAATATTATGGCACAATGCTAAGAAAATGAACTCCATACATCACATGATTACACTACTATAGCTTAATGCTAAAGAAAAATAATACTTCAAGACTGGAATAACCACAAGGTTGTTCACAGAATGATAAAACTTCTGAGTACTACTGCCCACAATAATGGAGTTCTGAAAGGGTGGCAAAGTAAATTCATGTTGCACTTATTAAAAGGCTTTTTTTTGTTGTACAAAATCCTTTTGATAAAAGTCTTGTCTCTTGAGAGGCTAACTCAAACTGAACTAGAAAGATTACTCATTAAGTTATGACTACTTTTATTCCTTTCTACCACTTAATGAATATTTAGACTTTTGAAAGAGTAAGATTTAGTTTATTCCAGCCCTGATTCCGCCCGACTTTTACAAATTGATCAAAACATTTATTCATTCATGTATTCACTCGCAGACCTCTTCCTTTATTTTGGCCACTAGGTACTCCACTTGTGCCATGAGAGTTTCAAGTTTACGCTCTTTGCTGTTTTCCTCAACCTGCAGGCTGAGTGCACGGTTAAGTGGGAAGAAATCAAAATTGTTTCTCTTCAGCTGCAAACAAGAAGATGCAAAGAATTATTTCACAACTAAATACTTGCTCCAATCAAACAAACAAGAAGATGGAGACAGTACATGCAGATCTTGATAACAATGTTTCACAACTGAATACTTGCTCCAATTATAAATACACAAGAAGATGGAGACAATTTATGCAAATTTTAATAAGATTGTTTCATAACTGAGTACTTGCTGAAATCATAGCATAAGCAAACAAGAAGACAGACAATACAAGATAGACATTGCTTCACAATTCAGCACTTACTCGAATCATAATGTAACATGGTTAAAAATATTTAAGTGTCAAGATTAAATTTACGGAGATGGTAAGCTGGAATGGGGGACTATGTTGTCTAAGCCATGGATGTTCAAAGAATGTTAAAAGAATTACTTCACAATATTGGCAATAACAACTCTTATACACACACCACAATGATGTTTCACAAAGGGACACAACTGTGTTCAGGCTCTAGCATTTCAAATGTTGCATACATCTTTCAGACATGACTGCATTAGTCATTGGAAGAAAAAGGTGAAAGCAATATTCTTTGCTGCCTAACTCTATACATTACCAGTCTGTAGACATAGAGTTCCAGGGCAGAGTAATCATTGGGTCGTGTTTCATCAAGGTGAATAAAAAAGAACAGGTAAGCCCACTGGTTGTGCTCCTCCTTGACATGCTTGTCAAAGCCCTGATCAGAAACAACATCATAGAAAAGTGAGGAGAATATTAGCAAATGAATAGCATGTTATACTGATGTAGCAACAACAGATTTGACAGTAACAACACAATGATTATATAGAGATAAAATGGATAAAAAAGCAAAACTATTGATAATTATATAATAAAAAAGTCTCCTTTGCGAATACCAACCCTAGCATGTCGTTCAAAGTCATAGCTCTCACGACTGCAAATGAAACAGTTGCTCTTCATGTCATTGTCGATTTGCCACTGAAACATATAAATGTACTATAAGGTTTGTTTAGTAATTTTAAATTATTAAAACAGGTCTTCTAAAATTAATTGTTTGCATGGCATACTGTCATTCTACACAAAGGCCACAATTATAAAAGATAAATTTATTTGTTATTATGGATGTAGAATTGTGTTGTAAAGCAAATGTGAATTCATACATTTCATTATGCCATGTTATAATCCATCTCTGTGATGTATATTGGGATGTGATACTTCTAAATGTATATTGCTGTGACAGGTAGCCAGTGGGTGCTGTGACAGGTTTGCCAGTGAATGCCGTGACAGCAAGTGATTGTTGTGACAAAGTGTTATAAATATATTAATAAATATGATTTTTTTTTTAATGTGTAACTGTTGGGATTCATTACTGGTAAGTGCATCCAGCCCTGACTCCCCAGTCTAAACGTGTATAACAAGCCTTAAAACAGAATGAATGCATTAGAGAAGTATATATATATACATATATATATATATACACTAAAATATTTCTTTTAATTAAACCTACAGTATTATCACAAAGCATCTCAACAGCATCGACACAGATTTATCACATAATGAAAATTCCTTTTTTGTGACTAAGATCTTAAGTGCTGTGAAAAAGAACTTGTGATGTTAAATGTCATACTACTTTACAAGTGCCACATCTTTCTTTTTCCTTGTTTCTGTTGGCCCTATAAACATTAGCATTAAAATCATCAATATTTAAAAATTTTATTAAAAAAATGTTTACATTAAAATCTTCATTACTGAAAGAGTTGAAAATAAACATTAAAGTCAACAACTTGTAATGAGTTTACAACTTTATTTTTCTTCTTCTAGCTTTCTATTGCTTCCTGGTTTGTGTCGATATATGGGTCAGTTTGAATGTTCCATTCTGTTTTTACATTAATTTATTTGTTTTGATCATTACACATTTATTTTAAAATCATAATTGACTGCACTTGCAGTCTGAGCACTTTCTCTACTATGTGTTGACCACTTGTGTCACCACTATCTTAAATTTATAAATAAATTCACAATAAATCGGCTTCAGTAATGTGTTATTACTTACCTTTGAGTCTCTGAGTTCAGAGAAAGTGTCTACAATGATGCCAAAGATAATGTTCAATCCAATGGTGGTGATGAGAATGAAAAAAGCCACGTCAAACACAGCAATGGTCAAGGTGGAGGAAAAACTGCGATTTGTTAGGTACTGCTCAAATGTCTATAAATATTACAAAATTGTGGAAATTAGTACGAACATAATTCCATAGTTTGTTATATAAAGATAAAAATGTGAAATTAGATCAAATTCTAAACTATACTGCATTCATACGTTTTTAATTTTTATAAAGTTAAACAAAATCTCAAACCTCAAACTACACCATATTTAAATATAGGACTATAAGAGAATTATCTTTTCTTGGAGATCAGTAATGCAAGTCAATCTGTGGAATAGGAATTGAAACATGTTGAAAGTACATAAGTTTAGATTTCTTTGTGTGCAAGAGCATGCAAGAAAAACTCCAATCTAGTTTTCATCATGCTTCAAGATCTAGTTTTCATCATGTTTCAAGGTCTAGGTCACTTAAACCACAGATATACATTGCACTGCAACTGCTTGGATGGAATTTTGGTGAAAATCATTTTGTAGGAGACCAGACAGTCTGAAAACAGACATAACACTTGAGTGACTGAGTTAGACCAGACAGTATAAAAACAAAAATAGCCATTGCACTTGGTTAACTGTGAGTTAAGACCAGACAGTCTAAAACAAACAGATATATCATTAGGCTGCTATTTATAAAGTAACAGTTAAACAGAAACAGGGATACTTTCCCATACACAATTCTACAGCCAGCTTAGCAGTAAAGGAGTGCTTTCCCTTTAACAATTTTATAGCCATAGTTTAGCAGTAATGGAATACTTTCTCTCCAACAGTAATAGGGTTATAATTTTCTAAAAATACAAGTCAGAGGCATTTTCTACTTTCTTTAAAAATTGGGTTTTTGATAATCTTAGCACCAGTATTATTACTTTATTAAAAAGAAAGACAACTCTATTGCAGGGCACTAATGTTATTTTCATTATCATCATCCCAGTCTCTAAAGAAATCAGAGTGGGAATAAATGTCGGCAAACATTGCTCATTTAAAGTTATAATTTTTGAAGTAAAACTTCACTCACTGTGTACATGCCAGCTACAAAGCCATGGTGGATGATTGTGGCGAAACATTCATATGCAGTTGTGCACTGGCGGCCATTGTTGAAATCCAGATCATTGCGGTAAAAGGCAAAAGCAAGCAGGGCAAACATGAACATGATCACCAATCCCAGAATGGCCACAAGGATCAGAGACACACCTGACAATCAAACATTCAGTGGTTATTGAAAGCTTGTTGCCATTCATTGCAGTGTTTAAACATTGTATGTTAAATGGAAATGTATATTGCTGTTTTTAAGCAACATTCCTGCAAACAGATTGTGACAATTAATATGGCAATAAACTAAGCTCAAAACTGGTGTAATTTTCATTTCACCTTGTTCTGATCAGAAATGATCACTATCTTTACAAGCTAGAAACAAATGAAACAGATTTATACTGGCCATCTTAATTTCACTATGTGTACACAATACAGTACAATGATGGTCCTCTTACTGTTTGATGGTGAGTTTCCAAAAGGATAGTAAGACATGTTTTGATGAAAAGTCTGATTTAATATTTGATGACATGTTTCAAATACCAGTTCCATAACTGAGAATAATCCTCAAATAACAATATGATTTTTTGCAAAGATTAATCAATGTGAAATTACAGGATAAATCATTGTGAAGGCACACCTTTTTTTTGTTACAAGGAATTTTGCCAATTTATTACAGAATGCAGTAAAGTTGTAATAAGTTTGAAACTATTTAATTCACAAAAATATTTCAGTGATTACTGAAAAAAGAAGACTTCTCACATTTCTGATCACTGTGAGGATAAGCCTCAAACAGTTCACCGTTCCAGTCATGATGCTACCAGGAGAACTACTCACCATTTCTGGTTACTGCTAGGATGACCCGTTGCAGGAGCTGGTTCATGAGTGCCATGTGGAGCAGGTGAAAGCAGAAGAAATATCCATAGAAAATTGTGCCCAATATGGAACATGCCAGGAACATCTAACATTAATAACACAACACACAACTATGTTAATCACACACAACAGTAAAGTTAATAATACAAATTAAATTAAAATAAATTAAAAGAACATTTATTCAGGAAAAACATTATTTTACACAGAAAATTCCTTTCTAATACATTTATCTATTAAAAGTGTAAATAGTCACTGTATTGTGCACTAATTTATATTTTAAAATAGAGACTTATTTACATACATTAATAAATTCTACTCACTAAATAATACATGATGGAGACAAAGAGACTTGTTTGCATGCATTAGTAAACTCTACTCCCTAACAATACATTGTAGAGACATAGAAATATGCTTACATACATTGTTAACTCTACTCACTAAACAATACATCGTGGAGACATGTTTACATGCATTGGTAAACTCTACTCACTAAATAATACATGGTGGAGACATGTTTACATGCATTGGTAAACTCTACTCACTAAATAATACATGATGGAGACATGTTTACATGCATTGGTAAACTCTACTCACTAAATAATACATTGTGGAGACATATTTACATGCATTGGTAAACTCTACTCACTAAATAATACATGGTGGAGACACTGAAAAACTTCACTTCCAGGTGTGACTCTCTTTTACGCCTATCATCTGTATCATCATCATCTCTTTTATCATCTCCATTTTCATTCTTTGGAAGATGACTTCTGTTAAAAATAAAACACCATAAAACTAAATAATAAATGAAAAAGAAACAAAACAAAATTATTATTAAAACAAACAAAGGTGAACTAAACTAATCAAAAACAAAAACAGAAAATGCAAATGATTAAACATGAAGGCTGAAGTAAAATTAAAATAAAATGCACAAGAAATTTCAGATTAATTTTGTTTAAAAAAACAAGAAAGCAGAGTATATGTGAACTGTTTTTGTTAATTAGCTTTTGTGCAGATAAGAATCATATCAGCATAAATACCTTTAACCCTTCTTTAAATTTAGCTCTACCTTAAATTCTGAACTTTAAAAGATACTGCTGCACTAGCAATGTCAATGATTTATATTATTAATATTTTATTTATTAAATTTCCAAGAAAATTAGATTGCAACTATTAAATAATAGCACACACACAATATATATATATATATATATATATATACACTTTTGAAAATAAAGTGTTAAATCATATCAATTTAAATCTGTAAATGTAGAGATTAATTATTAATGAAATTATTTTTTGAAAGCAGCTTATCCCCTAAACTAACTTTAGCAAATTAATTTCCACACTGACTATGGGAGAATTCTATAGTCATGACTCCGTACTACAGTTTGCAAAATTTTTTGAAGGAAAGTTATAAATAACTTCAATAATAAAACAAGATCAACTTATTCTCTCAATATATTTCTTTATTAAATATCAGACAGCTGGCTGGTTTGAGAGAAGTAAGGGATTATGAGTGGAAGAGTTTCCTAAAAGACAGGAAGGAAAAACCACTGCTGAGGTTAAACAAAACTTACATAAAACAGTTCTTGATGTCATTAATGTTGGGAAATGTGGGGCGATTGGATAGAAAATAGCTAATCACAATGAAGACAGACAGCAAGTTGTGTATCCCTCCAAGGATCCAAATGGCTAGCTGGGCACCTTTCCAGTTTGACATGTCTGGAACAGGGCTAGATGAGAGATTGAAATATAATGTGAGTATTCACAACTGTAATGATTTTGGTGTGTGGAATGCTGAAGAATAAATATATCTGAAGTTCTTCATAAGTTAGCTTACAAATATTATTTTAGCACAATGAATGGGAATTTATTTCAACTGCCATTTATCTGTTATATATTAATGACAGTGTGATAACAATAAACTACAAAAACATTACAAAATTATGACAATAAAATACATTTTGATAAAGCTCTAAATCTTATAATATCTCTAAGTGCTCTACAATAGTTATACTCAAGTACTAAAGGTAACAGCAAACAACTAATACATGCAAAAATATAATTAAGTTACAAAAGTAATACAACAAACTGTATTTACAAAACAGAAACATAAATTAAATGAATTTACAAATAGATAACTGTATATACAAGTGGCGTCTTCTGGAAAATTATTGATACATAAATTAAGTTTCTCATCACTTGTAATTAGTTGCAGATGATTAAATAATAATAATAATCATAACCAATAACTAGGTTGCATTGGCACCACAGATGTGTTACTTTAGGGAGAGAATTGTCAAAAGATGTGTTACTAAGGGATGGGGTTTATAAACATGATCAAAAGAACTGGTCTGAGAACAGAATCCTTGCAACACCATCACAAAGATTGTCTGGGCTGGAATGCTTACCAGTGACACCCGTGCTATAAAAAAAAATGGATGCCAAAGACATGCTAGAGATAAAAGTCATGATTAGTGGTATCAAAGATTAGTGGTGTCAAAGATTAGTGGTGTCAAAGATTAGTGGTGTCAAAGACTAGTGGTGTCAAAGATTAGTGGTGTCAAAGATTACTGGTGTCAAAGATTAGTGGTGTCAAACATTACTGGTGTCAAAGATTAGTGGTGTCAAAGACTGCAAATAAATAAAGAAGTGTAATAACTAATATTTTTTCTTCCTCCAAAGCAGAGAGAAGATCAATAACTACTTTTCAAAAGGTAGAAGAGTACTGTGACAGGGAAAATAACCTGAAGGGTAAAACACTTAAAAGATTATTGGATTTAGGTAAGATGCTACCTGAAACAAAATGTTTTCCAGGACTTGTGACATAAATGATAGATTAGAGAGTGGGCGATAGTTTTTCAAATCATATGGATGGAGTTTTGATTTTCAAATAAAGGTTTCACAATAGCTATTTTAAAAGTGAAGAGGAAAGGCCAGTACAAAGGGAATTATTTATGATGTTTATCAGAGCAGAGAGTATAGATCTGAACACTCAACCAGGGGAGATGTTGGGATGTTGGAACAGGGTCAAGTTCACATAGAAATTCACAGGTATTGGCTGAAATATTATAAAAGGTAGTTGCTGAATTTCTGTATCCTTTTTTATAGCTGTTAAGGAAGCTCTGGGTAGCATATTGCTGTTGAGCTGATCTCTGATAGTTTTCACTTTTTTGAATTTCAAAAATTTAAAAATTGTGAAATGACCTGGTAGACTGTCTGCACAGAGTGTGGTAGAAAGCAGTGAAGATTTATTTCTTGCCGTTAATTTTTCTGTTATGCAAAACAACTTGTAACAGCTGGTGTTTACTCAGATTTCAGCACCATGAAGATAGACTATACTGATCAAATACACCACAGAATGCCAGACATACACGTTGATAAATGTGGAATTTGCTTTTTCAGGTTGGTTATAGATATCAGATATAAAAATCAATTCTTAAAATCTAGATGATAAGACAGAAAGAAAAACTATAAATGGAATGAAGAAGAACAATATTTAGAAAACAGTAACTTACTTATCTGGTTCATCTGGTGCTTTCCATGTGATAAGGACAATCAGGCACAGAATAAAGGACAACAACAAAACTGCTGGGTTCAGCCACCATCTATTGTATACAATGAGTAGGCTTCCATTAGCATCAATTATACTCATAAAATTAAGTTTAAAAACTATCACTGATATGAAGGAATGCATATATGACTCTGATGAAAGCATTATTTTATAAGATTATCCATCTAATTAACAGAATATTATGATTGTAAATTTTAGAAAAGCACCTTATTTGCCTCTGATGTAAGTCAATTTATAAGAGAGGTTGTTATAAATAAATAAACAGATAAAGAGAATTTTTATGACTGTCACTATACTGCACTGTGTATTAGAACTACTTACCCAGAGGGGTTACTTAAATAATATACTGAGGGAGGTCTTTGTAATAGCACTTAGCGTGCATATAAGGATGTCTTTGTGATAGCATTCTCACATTTCACAATATTCGAAATGTACTTAACATAAACATTTTAATTTTATTTTCTGACTATGACATCATTTTACATTTTGAAAAACAAAGGATGTCTTACTTAGCATGGACAAAGAAGCGAGCCAAAGGATTGGAGTGGATTCGATGCTGATATTTAATGTCTTGAATTATGTCTACAGACCAATCCATGAAATCCCGAAGCTTGTTGCTGGGTGATGAGCGATCTACATTGTATTTGAATTTGTCTTTAATTTCTTCTCGCAAGACATTCTGCAAGTTACAATAAATAACATAAAACAATTTGCGAAAATTTTGACTTCATTCAAAGAAAGTAAATATAATCACAAAGTTTTATAAGAACTGGTACATTTTTACCAAGAAACCATAAGTGAAAGATGTGCAAACCAAAAAATAATATTACTTACATGACACTTACTATTTCTGTTGAGTACTTGACCTTGTGCAAGTAAATGAAATCAGTAGTTAAGGTACCAAGTAAATATACAAGTTTTGATTATTATACAATTTCATACATGCTACATTAATGATATTATAATGAAATGGAAGTCTCTGTTTCAAATAAACTACTGCTATTAAAACTAATGCTTCACTGTTCTCCTACTACTGCTATTGCTAAATAATAATAATTCAAAATAATAATGTTAGATGCACTACTAATGCTATTGCTAAATAATAATAATTCAATATAATAATGTTAGATGTACCAGCTAAGCAGCAAACACAAGTGCAATTATAATTTAATTTTTTTAAAATGCATTCTTAATTTTACTTTAAAACAATTTCACTTTGATATTTAAATAACTAAAGGATTTAATCACTACCTTTTCTTTGATCCTGAAGTAGATTTTTTGCAAAACATCTTCTTTAAGAATCTCAACAGACAGTGTGTTATTTGCAAAATAATTCCAAACACACTCTTGCTCAGGTGTTTTCACCAATGCTGAAGACAAAATTTTGTTCACAAATAATTTTATCAGTCAGATAAATTCACTGATTTTACAGAAATGCAATGTCACAGACAAAAAGCAGATACATTCATCATCAGATATAATAAGAGACATGCAATTTCATTAACAAAAAGCTACCAAGAAAATTACTACAACCCCCAAATAGGGAGAAATAGGGAGAAAAATAAAAGTTCATTTAAAATCAGACAAAATTAAAATGTTCCCTCTTTACCTTGTTCAGTGAACTTTTATAAAGGAACATTATTCAGTGAAATGAAGCAACATTAATAAACTTATAGAATTCAGTGAAACAAAGTTGCTTTAGTAATGGAACAGAAGCTACTTTAAGGAATTGAATATGCCCCATTTTTATCTTGCTCAGTTCAGCGAAAAGAAATTACTTTAATAAAAGAATGGAATAAATTACATCTTGCTCTTGATCAGTGAAATGAAACTAAAGTTGGTAATTTATTTTCTTACTTCAGAATAAGAAAAAAACGAAATATCTATTTTACAAAATTTTTATCAGCATTAGTTAAAAAGTGTGTGTGTGTGTGTGTGTGTGTGTAAGGTCATTCATTTTGATTTACCAGTTTTCATGCATGTATGTCTATCTTGTCGTTTAAATAAACAGTCAATCACTGTGCTCATACCTGCTTTTGTGCAAGAAGAATGGAGATCCATCTTCCGACAGATGACATGGAAATAAGCAAAGCCGACACTTTCCACCAGTCCATGTACTTGTTCCCAATCAATCCCTTTATTCTGTTCAATAAAATATCAAAATCTCTTATCCTGTATTCTGACAAGATACATATGAAAAAAACACACACACAAATATATATAAACATGTACATACAAATACATTAAAACATGCTCAAATATCATCTATATTAGGATAGGAATGTTATCTGTATACTAATACAAGAAAATGCTTTTAGGATTTGATAAGACTGCATTTCTATAATCTGATGAGAATGTGTTCTGAATATTGATAAAATAATTAAAAGAAAAAGTTCTTTATCATGAAAAATGAAAAACTGCTGAGTCAGCTCCCTACCTGCAAATCTTGGTAAGCCTGCACCATGATGGCTAGTAAGGCATCGCTGTCTACATGCTCCAAGACTTCCTAAAAATCACCATCATATTTACTTTGATTTAAGCAAACACAATATGTCTACATTATTTTGCGTTCAAATGTTGGTTTATACTTGCTTATATAATATGATAAGTCACATAACAAAAATTATTATGTGTGCCAAAATGATCATGGCACTAAATTTTTTAAGGATGAAAATTTTCAATATAAGGTTTAGAATCAGGTACAATTTGCTATTTCACATCTTAATTTGTGATTAAGTTACATTTACAGTTTTTGTTTTTGTATAAAGAGTTCAATACTTTATACTTTATTTAAATTCTTTTGTAATTCATCTTGGGGTACTATATTCAAAATTCAACCCCTACAAAGGAAAAAAACTCTCATAATGCAATGCAATGTTATTAGTTGATTAAAACCAATTATTCAAAATTGTTGTTAGTACCTTTGGTGATTGTACTGCTTCATCTTTCTCTTCACCAGGCGGATTTTCTTCTGTCAGTGCTCGAATGAGAGTAGCAATAGATTTCTTCAGGGTGTATATCTAAAAAATTAATGTTAGACTTAGTTACTGCAATAATACAATAACACACAGAGCAAAGACAAGACAAATATCATTAAAGTAAAAGCACCAGTAAACAGAATGGTGAAAAAGCCCGACAACAGCAATAAAAATCAATCTAAAGAGAAGTACATTGACAACAAATTATAAGCTAGTTACCTCTTCAAGGTTGCAGTCCTTGAAATTACCTACACGCAGCATGTGGTTGATGTATTCACAGATTTTATTGTCAAACACGATGGCTTGGTTGTAGAAATTGCCCTGAAAATGGCAGAAATGCATATCATTCAATGACTGTGCTGATGTGTGACTGAGATACTATAATCAACTTTGAAGAATATTTCTCCTTTTAAAATGCAAAATAAGCTTTGAGGAATTACTCATCAAAACTCAATGCTGATAAGGTCAGCTCCCTTACTTTCACAAGTGCATGCTATGACCTCAGAAGAATTTATGTTAACAAGTAGACTATATAGTCTGTTAGGAAGGGTTCTCTGAAATTACATGGTGTCATCAGTTAGGCTGAGTAGACTGGGTGAGCATAAACTGGTTTGTAAAGATAAGGGGGAGTTAATCTTATCAAATGAGCACTTGTGCAGTATGAAGGAAAACTGAACAGACATCACAAGAAAAATTAAATAATCACCAAATAAAAATGACTGTGTGAAAAATTCCCTTTTAAACATTCAACAGCAAAGGCTAAAAATGTATAAAATGATTTAATTTTTAATTTATGCAATAAAACTATCAGACTATCATTGCACATGAAATGAATAGTATGACAATAGTGTAAGAATGTGCATTTTCTTCATGCATACTGACATAATCTAATTACCACAACCATGCCTGAAACAGATTATATTTTGTCATCCACATAAAGTTATTTGAGAGAATATAACTTTTTATATGAAATGAGTTACAACATTTTTTAATAATACAAAAAGATAAATGCATTAACAATGGTTTTGTTCCTCAGTTACTGAAAGTGATATCAAATATTAAGAGATTTGTTGTTATATACATTATTAGAAACAATTTATGCAGTATGAGTTTAGGAATACACAAAAGATATATGCAATAAACAACAGAAATAAACACTCACTGGGGTTAACTCAACAAGTGTGTACAGTATTTGAAATTTGAGCAAAAACAAAAATAAACACTCCCATTGAAGTGAATTTAGCAAGTTGTCAGTTGACTTGAGTGAAAAATAAATGCTCATCAAGGAATATTTAGCAAATGCATCAATAAGTTTAAAAGAAAAATAAATACATACTGAAGTGAATTCAACAAGGGTGTCAAAGAGCTGAATTATGAGTGGAACTGTCTGTCTGTTAACAGTACTGTACAAAATGCTTAGGTACCGTGTTGTCTCAGCAACTAAATTTACTGACTTGATGTTGTCTAACTGTTCCCGAAGGTAATCCTGAGAGAAATGAAAATAAACTTAGAATACATCATTATCAACAACTGCTTAATAAAAAATTCTTTGACTGCTGCTGTGTTATTTATACATGCATATATATGTGGTATGACAGGAAAATATATGTGTGTGTGTGTGTGTGTGTGATAGGAGAGTACTGAATTTTGTTCTTTATTTTAAGACACCACAATAAAAAGGGAGGCAATAAATCATTTTACTGTGTGTTGTGTTTTATCATCAGAAAGGCAATAAGGTCCTTATTAGACAAACAGTATGGGCAATGATAGGCTTAAATAAGTGGGGATAATTAATTGCTTAAGAATTATTTAAGTTGGCAATTAAAAACACAGCTGCATTAAAAATAAAAATGCAACAACAACAAAAAAGTTAAAATGTTTCTTTTTGAATGCAGTGGCACATTTTAGACACATTTACAATGTTTGGAGTATTTGTTGTAACAATGATTTATTACTATGGTCTTTTATGCAGTTACCAGTTTATTTAGCCTACTCAGACACTAGACGACACTGTCTAGGGGAATTAAGCACCCCTTGTATAGTTACCTGAATGTTCTTCTGAGATTTAATTAAGTCAGTAATTATTTTTTTCTAAGATAATGATATATATTAAAAAAATATTCAAATGTTAGGAGATTCCCACTAGGTACAGGCTATTTGTTAGTATCAAGTAAATTCTCTGCCAAGTCAAAGTTTAGATATTCAGGATTTTTCAAGTTTAGTTGATAAAGGTAGGAGTATGATTTTAGAGTCTTGTAATAACTCACATAATTTGCTCACCTGTAGACCCTTGTACTGGTTGTCACACATGAGTCCTAAAACTCTCAGAACAAGCTCTATGTATCCATCATCCTTGAAATCCATGTCTTGTGACATGCTTAATGCTTTTTCTGTCAGCTCTTCCATCTCTTCTTCATCAAGATCCTGATAATACAATATGCATGTAAAATTAATGAAAGAAAGGGACACTATCACTAAACACAATATGCACCACTACTAGAGTGCAATTAAAGAAAAAGTGGGACCACAATGCACTAATACATTATGTACCAACAATTATAGTGTAGTTTCAATGAAACAAAGGGACATAAGTCACTGAATTTAAAAAGCACCAGGATAGCTATACAAACAAGAGGAAGGGACATAACTCATTAATGTGTCATGTTCCACAACAATAATAGTGTAGTTAATGAAAGACAAGTTATATAATACATAATACACACAACAATTAAAAATCAGTTAATGAAAGAAATGGACACAAGTTCAACAGCACCACAACAGTAATATATAAGGAATAAGAGTAAGAGACAATTTATTGAAATGTGCACCTTAACAATTGTCAGAAAAGAAAGGGAGACAAGTTACACAAGGAATAGTCTACAGAGCTAAGACACAAAACCCACACAACTAATAGTCTTCAAGAAGACAATTCAAATCAAACTAATATTTTGAAATAACTCAACATTTTTACTTCTCTTTGTAGAAATTATAAAACAAAAATATGATTAAAAAATAAATTAGGAGAACTTTAAAAGAATATATGTTACCATATACTAATGAGTACAAAAACAGTCTTGATCTGAATAGCAAAAAGGCGTTGAACAAGTGATGAAATTTTTGAAATTCTGAAATTTAATTCAGAATGTAGTAACAAATAATATAAATGTGCAAAGTAATCAAGAACTATTTGCTATTATCAGTTTAAAAAAATAGACAATGCTTCAAATGAATGAAATGTCAGACCAACCTCTAACTTCACAACAGGCACAGTAAGCTCAGTTGCTGGTGCAACTTCTGCTGTTTTCTTGCCTTTGCTTAAAAGCAAGTTCTCAGGTGGCTTGTCTCCCTTGAAGATGGCACTCCCATTGAGCTGCAGGACAGGAGGTCCTGGGGAGAGCAGTGTGTTACTCCTCTTTAATTGAGCAGTCAACGAAAAAGAATTTTGGGATATGTTCAGTGACGATCTTGAAGCCCTCTATAAGGAGAGAAATTAATTGGTTAATTTTTTATTGACAATGAATGAAAGCAATTCTCACCAGATAAGCAGCAGTTTATAAAAAAAGGCATTTAAAAAATATTAAAAGCTCATTCCCACAAAAACAAACCACACAGAAATCAAAAAGACAACTTAAATAAATTCAAAATGTTAAAAGGTTTTCTACCTGTAATCTAAGAAATTGTTTCAAATAAATTCTTTTAATATTTTCATTATGGGGTGTATTTCATTCTGTTTGTATAGATAACATGACAGTATTATGAACTGTTATTTTACTGGACCAGCCCCAAATCCAGATTATAAATGAACTGCCAAAAAGAATAGTCACCATTTATTAACTTATTTAGTTGATGGGATTTAGTATTGACAATTACAAGTTATGATAAAACACTTTGGCTGTGTTGAATATTTTGAATAGACTTTCTCCATTGTACATGGTTATGTTTATTAAGCAAACATACCATACTACATCTGGATTTAATAATGATAAGTATAAATTATGATTTAAAAAAAAAACATTGGCTGTGTCTACCGTTTTGAATAGACTATGTCTATTGTACTGGGATATGTTTATTAAACAAACATACCTCGTTATGACTGGAACAAACACACTACATTACATCAGTAACAAACACAATATTATGTATGAAACAAACACACCTCATTAGGCCTGAAACAAACACACCACATTATGTTTGGAATAAACACACCACATTACATCTAGAACAAACACACCACATTAGGTCTGGAACAAACACTTCACATTATGTCTGGAACAAACATACCACATTAGGTCTATAACAAACATACCACATTATGTCTGGAACAAACATACCACATTAGGTCTGGAACAAACATACCATATTACGTCTGGATTTGCCCATTGCAGTGCGAGGTCTTGCCAGTGAAAACATGGATCCTATCTGTGTTGCCAAGGTGATAGCCTAGTTAAACAAAAGCTAATGTGTTATGCAGCATCTTAGCTGGATATAACTTGTCTTATGCAAAGAAAACTAGTTGAACAAGCAATGCTAAAAATATAGTGTTTTGTAATATAATTTTTAAAAATCTTGATCAGATTTATCGAAGTTTAAGGAACAGTCATAAAAAATTTGAAATATTCAAGAAGTGACAATTCCAAATATATATAAATGGTCAGAAATTTCAAGCCACTCAGCTGTTTAATAAATGTTGTACATGTACATTGTAACTAAAAATATACTCAACACAAATATATAAAACAGCTCAAAATAGGTAGCATAATTTAAATATTGTGAATGACCAAACACTGGAATAACTTCTGTAACACTTGGATGTGTTCTTCCAGGGTCTGAGTAGCTACCAATACGTTGTCCATGAAGTTAGAGACAGATTCTTCTCTCATGGGTTCAATGAACATTCTCATCATTTTAGTGAAAACAACCGGCACCATGAGGATGCATGGTGGGATTACCCACCATTGATATTGGCCATCAGGGTACTGAATGCTAATTTTACAAAGATGTAACTGTTGTTAATAAGTAAAATTCAAACAATAATTTTAAAGACTGTGACACTGTCATACACAGACAGTCTCATCTAAGAGACAAGTTAAGAACCAGTGAAACAAAATATTCCAACAAAGGTAATCCTATTATTAGGATAGAAAGAGTCAGAAAATAAACATAGTGTGGCAAACAATATTCAGAAGTTAGTAAAAACAAACTTAAACAAATACATAAAATTGCCTTAATGTTATCAATATTATGAAGACTGATAGAATGTAAATCACTCACCCCAGCATGAGCTTTGCCATCCTTTATTGCTCTCCGTAAAGCCTTTGCCTGGCTGACCAGCTCTTCCACCTTGGCTATATGCATGGCATGGAGGATTCGCCTGATATAAACACACACACACAAACACACAGGCATACAAACCAGACATAAATAATTTTTATTTACAAATCTTTCAGCATGACATTTAGATGCATCTGCAACATCTACAACAAAAAATTAGCACAGCAGAAATTCTTAACACTGACACAGAATGTAGAACATGAGATAAGCATGAAGTATATTTCTTTTCTTTACCACCAAAAAGCTGACCATACAACACAATCCAGAAACATTGTTAATAGGTTAGAAAATAAACTAACTGGATACACACACCATATATACATTACGATACTAGCAGTGTAAACCACTTTCAACAAATGCTGAGTTTATATTATGGAAGCGCTGTCCAACCTTTCTCTGGTTGCCAGTGCAGACAGTTGTATGCGATCCTTGATGGCAAAGAAAAACAGCTCTTCTCTAGTGCCAATGAAATAATTGAACAAGCTCAACTGAAAATAAAATAAATGACAAAATAAAATGAATAAATGACAGAAAATAGTAGGTAAAAATCTTTCAGAAACCTTCTTTCTTAAATGGAGAGAGTAAAATGCATTTTTGACAAAAATATATGGAAACTAATTTTGCAATAAAGCATCTTAGAGCATGCAAACATATTTACAGAGACAATAATTTAGCACATTTTTGAGTGTGAACAGTAACAAAGACAGTAATTAAGTGTGCCTTAGAAAAACCGTTGAAATAAAAAAACAGTATATCTTGGATTGTGAACACTTATAAAAACAGTAATTATCCATCCATCCATCCATCCTTCCACCATAGCACAGACTGATTAAACTAGAATAATATTTTACATATGATATAAAATCATGAGTTTGGCTGTCCACATTATCAATAAATACTGAAAGAAATTATATAATTAATCATGGATTAGGTTTTCAAAATCTGTACAAAACTGTACGTATAAATGCAAGCATTGCACTAAATCATAGGTTTTATAGATGAAAATGAACAAGATTGTACATATAAATGCAAGCATTGCACTAAATCATAGGTTTTATAGATGAAAATGAACAAGACTGTACGTATAAATACAAGCATTGCACTAAATCAAAGGTTTATAGATGAAAATGAACTAAGCTCTACATGCCGAGATCATTTAGTTGCATTCTGAGTTGAAAATAAAGTGGTAAAAGGGATTATATTGCAGAATATTATATATTTTTGGTGAAATAGTACAACTTGTGCTTGATGATAGGGCATGATGGTAAATCATAGATAATGATATAAAACTGAACAAATGCCAGATTAATAAAGAAACCAAAACAGTGTGTTGGTAACGACCAAGTTTGAGATACTGAAAATGTTGAATAATGTAAAATGCAGAACAATAAAAAAAAAAATACCTAACAGAGAAAAATACACATAAACAAATACATTTCTTGAACTAGCATTTAATTCTTCTAAAAATCTTAAATGAGCTTTAATTCTAAAGTGGTAAAACAGTCGTACTGATTGTTTACAGTATATATTGCAATGCATGCTATTTCGAAATTAGTGAACAAAAGTACATCACACTGTTAAGTTGCTTGCTGCTGCCAATGAAACAGAAATAAACAATGTCAGCATTCCATTTAGAGAATATTACCATAGTACTGAAAATGCATATGCATCATTGCCTACAAAATAAAAATATGTGTGATGCCATGCATCATTTGTTAAATACATGGAAATAACAAGTGCATATTATTATTTTCAGATTATTTTCAGACAACATCACCTGCCCTTCCAAGGCAATTAATGATTTCATGAATTAGTACAAAACTTAATGTTAAAGTTATTTTCCCTTAATTTAATTAAATGATGCCAGTTGTGACCACTGGTTTGAAAATAAATATTAAAAACATAATATGGTCCCTATTTTGAAGATTGTGAGAGGTGTGTCCATTAACTTCACCACTACATCTGACTCACATTAAACTGAGTAAGGAAATTTGATGGAAATAAAGTCAATGGTAATCAGCAGACCTAGACCTGGGATAAAACTACATAATGAGAAGTATGAAGTGAGAATAAAAAAGTTGAACTTAATTAGATGAGAGTTTTATTAATGCAAATACTTATAATTGTCAAAAGTCAAAGATAATCAAATATTTCTTTGAATAAAAGGACAATAATATATTTGGGAATAAGGGGTGGCCATTTAACAAGAAAATAATGAAATGTACCCTGGAATACAAAAGGCAAAAAATGTTTATGAAAATGACATGAGTCTTATAAGACAATGATGTATTGTCTCAAGAACAAAGACACCAGCATCATTTTATACCCACCTGGACTTTTTTATTGCCATTGAAGAGAAGGGCAGCCAGAAAAGCTAGTAACTCTCGCACAAGGTCATCCTGAGGTCGAGACAAGTGACCCAACACGCTTATTACAACATTGTAAGAGTTAAGGGCATTCTGTACTCGTTCAATTGCCTTCAACTGCCTGCAGCAAGAGACACAGGTAAATTAATCTCATGTGTACAGTGATAACAAAACAGAAGAGGATGTAACAATAACTTAAATGTAAATATAACTCACACAAGAATTAAAATTTGGCTCATATATGCATTTATATATAAACATTAAATGCACATATTGTGGGTGAACAAAACAAACTGTATGTATTATTCCTGCTTTTCTTTAAACAAAAAATATATTTAAGCAGAGAGAAACATATTTTAAAAAGAAACACTGTTTATGTCTCCTGATGACAATTTTATATACAGCTAATATAACAGAGTCACAAAAAGGGCTATAATCATCTATCATTGTTCTTAATATTTTTCTTTGCTTGGGAAAAATAACATAATCATTTATCACTGTAATTGATTTTTTTTCATTTGCTTGAGAAAAATAACATTGCATTTATGTACACATTATGTATAAAATAGTAAATCCTTTCATTGTCTCCATTACATTAATCACAACTTCCTTTTCTTTAATAAACTACATCTATGAATAAAATGGTAAGACTTTCTTTATCTCCCTTTATTGAACTGCACATTTTTTTTACAAACAATCTGAACACAGAAACATCAAGTAAATGCCAAATCAAGAATATTTATTCAGATAAAAATTCAAATTGAATTCTCAGATTAGACCATTTAACATGGAAAAAGTTTTGCATTTTTGTACTTTTTAAAAATTCAGTTTTGCCACCATGTTTCCATTTCCTAAACTTTGCTCTTCATTGACAAAACTTGCTTTGTGAATAAAAATTTTTGCAAATGCATGAATAATATTTAAATTTTTAAAAAAAGTAATAACATTTAAAAATATTCAAGAATTCTTGATACATTTTGTAAAATAATAATACAAAAATAATAATTGTATTGTACATGACAAGCATATGCCTTTTCTCTCAAGTAAAACACAAAGAAGAAAACCAAACACAAATGCTGGAAGATATAGTGATAGTATTAGAACACAATCACTAAACAGAAGTGATAGCAACATAACACAACCACTAAGAAGAAATGGCCACAACAGAACACAATTTTTAAACAGAAGCAACAGCAACAAAACACAACTACTAAAACAGTAAGTGACAGCAACTAACACAACCATTAAACAGAAGTAACAGCAACATAAACACAATCACCAAACAGAAGTGACAGCAACATAAGACAAAAAGCAAACAGAAGTGACAGCAACAAAACACAATCACCAAACAAAAGTGACATCAACCTAACACAATCACAAATTAGAAGTGACAGCAACATAGCACAAATGTTAAACAGAAGTGACAGCAATAGAGCAGAATCACTAAATAGAAGTGACAGCAACAGATTACACTGACTAAACAGAAGTGACAGTAACATAACACAATCACCAAGCAGAAATGACAACAACACAATCCTAATCAAAAGATAGCAACAGAATACAAGAACTATGCAGAAGTGACAGCAATAGAACAAACACCCAGCAGAAGTGACAGCAATAGAACAAACACCCAGCAGAAGTGACAACCAGAGAACACAATCACTAAACAGAACTGACAGCAACAGAACACAATCACTAAACAGAAGTGATAACAAGAGAACACAAGTAAACAGAAGTGACAGCAACAGAACAATCACTAAGTAGACGTGACAACAACAGAACACAACCACTAAACAGTGATAGCAACAGAACACAATTACTAAGCAGAAGTAACAACATACTTTTTGCATGAGGCAGGATTTGATTCCCAGTCCTCAGGTAGTTTGACAATCTCATTATGGATAAGTCCTCTCAGAATCTGAAGACATTTAATGTCCAACTCCTCTTGTTCCAGCTTTTGTTCCTCAGTGAGGCCATGCAGACTCTGAGAGACCCTATAATTCATAAATAAATAATAAAATAAAGCAGGAATTGCATTTGTGTACAAAGCAAAGAGTATTAATGAAAATGGTTCTCAAATAATATAAATAAATAAGATATATATAAAGCAACAGAAATATGTAAATATAGAAAAAAATGATTCTGTATTACGAGTTTACATGTTTGTTTTACAGATGGTGTATACATGTGCTTGTGTGTGTGTGTGTGTGTGTGTGTGTGTGTGTGTGTTTGTGGTTGTGTGTGTGTGTGTGTGTGTGTGTGCGCATTTATGAGTGAAAGAAAATAATTAATGAGTCAATCAACCATCACATGCAGTAAATTAGGTGAAAGACAAGAGAGAAAATGTTTTTATATATTGAATGTTGGCATTTATATTTCATTAGCCCAAAACTGTAAAAATAATTGAGTTAAATATCTACAAATGAAAACTTTTCCAATGCATCAAGAAACTGCTCATCATACATGATACACAATACATCTACACACAAGTTACTATGCACTTAATCATAACATGGTGAATCTATACACAGCTCAAGTTACTAAGCACTTAATCATAACATGGTGCATCTACACACAAGTTACTATGCATTTAATCATAACATGGTGAATCTTTACACACAACTCAAGTTACTGTGCACTTAATCATAACATGGTGCATCTACATACAACTCAAGTTACTATGCACTAACATGATGCATCTACACACAACTCAAGTTACTATGCATTTAAGTCTGAGAATGATTGCAAAGGGGCAGGGTAATCCCACTCAATTATGTCATGTTCCAGAAAACACACACTAAAGAAATATCATACATGAGTTGTTTCACAAGTTTTTCTGCCTTGCGATAGCATTGTTTGGAGCCTTTCACTTTTTCATCAATGAAACATCTGATATGTTCTTGAAACTCCTGTCCAAGAGGTAGGTCTTCATCTTCACCTACCTCAGAATACGCTGTAATACAAAAAATGTCCATCAGTAAATATTATACAATTAATAAACATAAGATAGATATCAGTAAACATAAATGATAATTAAATATAAAAAGAAAACAATATATACAATATAATTTTGAAAACAACATATAAAGTCTGTAAACATAATATACATAATCAGAAAACACAATAAGTAAACAACATACATATATACAATATACAAAATCAGTAAAAATATTGTCATATGATGGGAAATTCTCCCACAATTTTCATATTTTGATCTTTAATTTTAAATGAGATGCTATTTGTATTTGTATGAGTTATAAATGTTATAAAGTTATATTTGGAAGTGAAGTCCCAATGGACAATCTGTTGAGTGAGTAGAAGCCATGGGGGAGGGATGCTTTTATTGTCTGGTAGAATACTGAAACCCTGACCTCTAAGCAACAGCACATTGGTTTAAACATTAGATCTGGAATATTGGTTAGGTGTTATGCAATTCTTATGCTGATGTAATCATGAACTTGTTTATAGATAGATCACATTTGTGCTGACAAAATGTAGGTTGGATGGTGCAAGAAAGTCATGGATTTGAATTTGATTGGATTAAGAGTGAATATGGGTAGAAGCCAATGACATTGAAGATGCAAAACAAAAGCGTGTATATTTGTCAGTCATTGGTGCCAAGTACTATTGTCTTTTAAAGTCACTTTGTTCACTTCATGCAACTTCATCCAAGACTTATGATTAACTTGTTGTAACACTGAAAGCACATGTATCACCTAAGATTTATGATTAACTTGTTGTAACACTGAAAGCGCATGTATCACCTAAGACTTATGATTAACTTGTTGTAACACTGAAAGCGCATGTATCACCTAAGACTTATGATTAACTTGTTGTAACACTGAAAGCGCATGTATCACCTAAGACTTATGATTAACTTGTTGTAACACTGAAAGCGCATGTATCACCTAAGACTTATGATTAACTTGTTGTAACACTGAAAGCGCATATATCACCTAAGACTTATGATTAACTTGTTGTAACACTGAAAGCGCATGTATCACCTAAGACTTATGATTAACTTGTTGTAACACTGAAAGCACATGTATCACCTAAGACTTATGATTAACTTGTAACATTGAAAGTGCATGTATCACCTAAGTCATTGATCATTGTTCTAAGATTCAAATTTCACAACAGGTGTCAGTCTAAACTAGAAAAAGTGAATGACTTTGCTGCTAATTTCAGATGTTTGGCATTTACATGTGACTTGGGTCAGTTCCTTCAAGATGCACTCAGAGATAGGTTTGTGTGTGGACTTTCTGAAGCTCCCCATCATCTACCTTCAAACAGCCTCAGAGAAAGAGATAGTTCAAACCTTGAAAACGTCAATGAAGAAAATGTCAAAGAGTTTGTCACTACAGCAGAAATTAGCAATATTTCTTTTAAACCAGCATAGAACACCTCATTCAACAACTGGTGTTCCTCCTGCAGAACTGTTGATGAAAAGAAGTTTGAAGACACGTCCTGATTGGACTCGACCTATCCTGACCAACAAGACAAAAGTTCTATCATGATCAGTGTTGTAAGGACATAAATGTTAATACTGGGGATAAGGTGTATGCACAAAATTTTGGTTCAGGTGCCCAGCTAGATCCAGCTAGGCACAATGGCGTTGACCATCAGAGCAGTATATTCCCAGTGTCAGCAGGGCCCTATGTATCTCTAAACAAAAGCACTTGGCAACATCAATGTCTGTGAGGATCATCACCAGAGTCATCGACATTCAACAAGCTCCCCCCCCCCCCCAGCTAAGCATCCTAAAAGAGCATACAAACCACCAGACAAGCTGCATTTGTGAACTGTGTATACATTATTTTTAGTTTGCTATTATTGTACATTTGTGAACTGTGTATACATTATTTTTAGTATGCCATTGTTGTACATTTGATTATTTTTGGAAAAAACAACAACACATAGTTTCATGTTAACTCCATTAAAACTTAAAGGTGGGTGTGTTTAGAGTTATTACCCTTGTGGTGTTTCATGCGCATGAGCAGGAAATAAAGACATGAAACCATGTTGTTTAAGTATCGTGTTTCAAACATTGCACACACACTTTTACATTAAATTATAGCTTAATGTATATTTATCAGGCAACTAAATAAAGATGTGAAAATAGATTAGAAGATGCACAATGCTCTATGCAGTGGTACTTTTACCTCTGTTGCTAGGGAAACCAATCTGAACCTGGACAGTGTTGAGGCCTCCATAAGCCAATTGCATGTTGATCGCAAAGATATTCAGCTTTGTATTGATGTCTTTCTCAGAGCTGTAATATTCTTCGTGTTTCTGGAAATAAAATAATGTGAATCTGAGGGAATCAAAAGAATCTTTAAATTTTTTATCTGTATTATAAGATGAGATTATTTAAATTTAGCACTAAACTATATATATATACATCTCTCTCTCTCTCTCTCTCTCTCTATGAAGTATGAGTTAAATACACTGTCCAGATTTTCTTCCATTTTGGGACAGTATTCCATGTTATTGTTAAACAACAGAGTGACAGAGCTTCCATCCAAACTTTTATTTTTTATTGCCAGATATTATGTTTAAAAGACGATGAATATTTTGGACATAATTTTCTCCCAATTTTGGTGCTGGGCAAGCTTGTTATAAGTTTTAACTGTCCCCTACTGTCAAATGAGTGCCTGAAATGTTAGGTCAAGATGACTTAGCATTTATTCTAATTAACCCACCCATTAAAATGTACAGCAAAAGGAAAAAAGAAAATGGCTTTTATATTAGCACTTTTTTTTCTATGGTGACCCTAAAACAACCAGTTAAATCAGTGAAAAAAGAATATGTTTTTTATATTAACATTTTTGTATTTTATGGTGATGCTAAAACAACTAAACAAAACTAATATAAATATACAAAAGCTCAACATTTTCTCATGACAGTGGAGACCCACTGTTTTGCTGAAATATGTTCTGTTTTGTGGGTGAGCGGGGGTAGGGTAGGGACTGAGATACATGCAGTTGTCTTGCACTGTGTAGACATGGCTACAAATGTGATGCTTGGTGTAGAGATTCTGGGAAAGGGAAAAAAGACAACATTCTAACTCCAGTAACCCAGTAACCAATTAACCAAGGCTGACAAATCATGGTTTTATTGTGACACAGTAAATATGGGTGTTATTTTTATGGTTGAAATAACATTAAAACAATAATAAATTTGTCACTAGTAGTCAATGTGACCTGCTACTATGTTTCATATCACTTGTTAACTATGAATATTATGATATGATAGCTACAGTCAGGTCACACTCACTGATGCTGACAAATTAAATCATTGTAATGCTTGTATACAAATATTGCATTATTACAACTTGGTTTAAAAAAAAGAAAAACTCAGTCTATTTCAAGATTAACAAACTTAAGCACAAAAGTTTTATTGAGATACTGATCATGCCTAAGAAATTTGCCCAATACAGTGAAACAAATAAACTCTCCTAAAATAAAGTTTATAATTTGTAGTTTAATAAATTAAAATAAGAACATTGCAAAGAAAAAGAAAAATTGCAACAAAATAGATGAAATAAATAATACTTCTGAGAAAATCTGTGATTTTCTTTGACATTCACTAATTACAATTGAGAAATATTATGACATTTAATTAATTAAATTATATTTAATATTCCTTAAATCCTGGATGTTTAATGAATCCAGTTTGCATTTTAAAACAAGGAATACATGAGATCAAATACAGTGTATAATCATGCAAAAATCAAGTGAACAAGCCAACATAGGCACTTAGGATATGTTTCAATTAAATTTAATATCTTACCTTTCTTGCATCACTGCGCACATCTTGTGACACAGTGCCATTGCCATACTTCTGATGAAACTCCTCCATTTTCTGTAAAATTTAATTTAAAATTCACACAAAAATTACGTCTTTTCAAAAACAATTTTAGGATTTTGCTGCAAATTGCAAAGTCAATGTTCCTAATATGTTACATACCTAAACTTACTAATTCATAGCTTACCAATAGATAAAGAACTCCAGTTAATAATGAAGTAGCTAATCAACAGATAAAGGCTCCAGCTAAAAAATGAAGTAAGTAATCAATAGATAAAGAGCTTGAACTAAAAATGAAGTAGATAGCCAACAGATAAGAGCTCCAGCTAATAATGAAGTAGATAACCAATGGATAAAGAGCTCCAACATACTAGGAGATAGCTAGCTAACCAATGGATAAATTGATCAAAATTTACACTGAGTGGTTTATAAATGAATAAAAGTCTTAAGCCTTTGTGGTTAACTATCATATACAGATTTCTAATCTTCACTGCACCTTAGCAAATGGATACAAATCTCCATCTTACAGTGAGTAGTTAAATAATGGTTAATGAGATCCAAACTTACACAGTGTGATTAATTAGTGTTAATTAGTATATATATACTAAATACAGATAGATCTTAATCTGTACCCGAGTGGGGATGAGCGGTGGATAAAGGAGTTCTCAATTAAATTTAAGGGATAACCAATATATATCCAAAATTATTTATTAATAAACTTTGAGGAACACCATTGATAAAGAGATAAAAATTGCACTTAAATGAATAATCTCTAGATGCCTAAAATTATTTATGAATGGATAACGACAGGGATGAATAGTTTTAAATTTTCACTAAGTGGATGATAAAAAGAAAATTAACATCTCATAACAAAGATCAAACTGATACTGAGAGAAATGAAATTAAGATAATTTATTAATTAAATACAACAGCTTGTCATGCAGATAGATCAATATTAATTAAGTGTGATAACATAGGCAGAGAAAAAAATCATGAATTAATTTAGATTGAAAAATCTAGGGCATAAACATCAATCAAACTGACAACGAGAGAAATAACACTTGGCAATAGAAATACATGTACATCAAACTTATATATACAATGAAACAACATAATGATTATGGTTATATAAATGAACATTGAGTAGAGTAATATTTGAGTAAACGAAAATTAAAATGAGTAAATGAGTAGGAACTTTAAGCATATGGATTATCCAGGCTTCAAACTTACATTGAGTGGGATAGCTTTGGAAACAGTAATGAGCATTGTCATGGTCGTGACAAGGTTTTTTAGCTGCCGTTCCATGGTGATCAGTGGTACAATGGCATACATGAAACTCTGTCAACACATGCAAATCAGTCAAAAATATATGTACTTTAAGAAAACTACCTTTTAAGTCTTTGTATTATGTTATGCTTACAAATTATACCAAAAATATACATTCTTTAACATGTGTATATATTTTTCCATCATACCAATGTAATTTAAAAGGATATTTTTACCTGGGTAGTGCATTCTAGTCCATCCTGCCCATGGAGGGACCCAAATATCCACCAAAGGGAGACAGTTAAAAACTTCCAGAGTTATTGTTCCTATACTATCTCTTGGCCAGACATGCTGTATAAATATCTTTGAATAGCAGTTTGGCCTGTCATGCATATTTTTAAGGCTCTGTGTCTTTGTATTAACTTTCTTCACTTTTTTGTCTTCATGCCATTTCTTTCACATTTTTGTTCCACTCTTGAAAGTTTTTCTTTTGACCTATTTCACATCTTTTGCATATTTACACTGTAAGAAAGTAAGTTTTCTGATTATTTGTTGAACACTGATGTTAACTGTTTATTAATTGTTGTGCTAGTTGCAGCTACCCCAATATATCACCAGTAGGAGCAAACTAGGGTGTCAGATAATGCTGATTTTTTATGAGGAAGTTTGGATGATATAAAGAAGTCAAACTATTCTTAACAAATGAAAACATGAGAAATATTATGCATAATTTTCTTTTAACATTTCAGTCAGAACTTGCCTCAAATGTCAGCGTTAATGAAGACAGCTTGGGTGCTTCATCTGGAAAAGTTTCAAGTGCAGGCTGATAATAACTCCGACAAAAGCTCTGTATAGAAAGGGTCAATTGTCCCATTAAATATGAACAATCCTAGTTTAGACAATCTTTCTAGTACAAACACTACAACAATAATTGCAGAGCAAATAAACTCTAGTGCAGAAGTAAAATTTGAAACACTTTTCTTTGTAGTAGTAAGAACAGACAGGAAGACAGATTGAATTCCTAGCTGTGAAAAATAAAAGTACAAATAAAGAAGTAAGCAAATGATAGAAATACATTAATACTGTAGTACTAGTACTATAAACACAGTATTACAATACTATAAATACATTAACACAGAATTTTAAATACTGTAACATTATAAATTCATTATAGATGATTTACAAATACTGCATCACTATAAATATATTATTGTAGAAGAATAAAATCTGTAACATTATAAAACCATTACTATAGAATTATAAATACAATACTGTATTTATTTGTAGCACTGTAAATCCATTACTTTAGAATTATAAATACTGTAGAACTATTAATACATTATGATAGAATTATAAATACATGTACTGTAGAATAATAAATACTGTAGCATTATATGCCACACTAGTTATTGGTTATGATTATTATCATTAATTAATCATCCATAACTAATTACAAGTGATGGGAATCTTAATTTATGTTATTAATAATTCTTTAGAAGACACCACTTGTCTCTCTCACATATGTGGGCACTTGTAAATGTTTTCTCTCTTCCACAACAATAAGACAAATATTTATTGTCACACAAAATTTCCGTAAGGGGAAAAATTTCTAAGAGAATTGACATCTGTCAGCAAGAGTTACAAGGTAAATGTCCCCAAGCTCTCAAATTAATTTCTTGTGCATTTAGAACTATTCTAACTTTGAAACAATAAATACATTTTAAAGTTATTTGTTACACAATGTAAATATACATTTTTATTTATGATACTTTCGGTCCCACCCCCTCCCCCTTCACAGAAAAAGAAAAAATCTGACTCCTACCTGAAGGAAAGGCATAACAGCTTTGAAGTAATAGTGCAGTGTGCAATGCATTTGGTCTTCTGGTGTGGTTTCATGATTTCTGCAGCCACATTTCATTGACATATTTGAAAGAAAGTAATGTACATATATAATACAATATGCTTGAAACTAGACTGAAATGTATTTTATTTTCAATTATGTTTACAAAAAATTTAAAATATAAAGTTGGTTAAAATAAATATCAGCAACTCATTAAACAATTACACATCAACTGATCAAGAGATGCAAGTGGCCCTTGGAGCTGCTAGTTTCTTCTAAAGAAGAAATAACACAAAGGCAACTAAAATGTTTTAGCTCTAACCCTGAAATAAGATCCATAGTTCTAGTATCAATAAAAATAACCATTAGCAAATCATAAAATGAAATTTACTCACAATAGTTTAAAAACAATTTTCGTTATCTAAGCAGATAATAATGCATAAAACATAATATCATTACATTTTTAAAATGACCTTTGGTTTACAGTTTTTAAATTAATGAAAACGTTCGTTATGGGAGCAAGAGTGTGTATTGTTATAAATTTCCTGTTACTGTAATGGTAATTATCAGATATGCACTCAATGTCCTGGAGCAAGCTGGAGTTAAAGATATGTTTAAAATAGAATTGTAGTAAAGAAATACTCATTTCATATAGGTGGAACATACAGTGTGGGTATAAAAGTAATGTTATGCAAATTCAATGAGTGTCTGGCTTGTTGAATTATACACATGCCGCAAATATTTATTCCTCTAAATCTAAAGGAAAATAATGTCCTCTGATCAGTGAAGGAGTTATTTCTCATTAGGAGATTTGTCAATACACATATATTATGGATGTCTGGTAGTGATAAGTTAGTGGATTACTTTATCAATAACATGGTTATCTGGCAATGCTAAAGATGCTGATATACTTAGTTATACTTGTGTAAAATACATGTCTGGTAGTGATAAGCAAGCAGACGTACTTTGTTCAATAAAAGGAATGTCTGGTAATAGTAAGAAAGTAACATGCTTTGTCAATAAAATGGATTTCTGGTAATGGTAAGCAAGCAGACACATTTTTTGTCAGTAATATACATATCTGATAATAGTAAGCTAGTGGGCAACATTTGTTAATAACATATACATCTGCATATATATATATATATATATATATATATATATAAATGAGCAGAAAACTTTGTCACAGTATAGACGTCTGGTAGTGGCAAGTTAGCAGAAAACTTTGTCACAGTATAGACATCTGGTAGTGGCAAGTTAGCAGAAAACTTTGTCACAATATATGTGTCTGGCAGTGATATAGCAAACATGACATGTGAGTGTCTGAATTGTGCACACAGACTAATAAAATTAAATACATGTACTTATGAATAATGCTTGTACTTTAATATTTTAAATAAGCAAAAAACACTCTAATAGACCTTAGTAGTGAAAGTTTAATTTTTATTTTGTCTGAACTGTACACCTAGACTAATAATTAGGTTTGAATACTTGTGAATGATGCTGTTAGTACTGTAAAGAAGCAAATGAAAATTTAACATATTAGAATTTTAATTTTTCTTTTGTTTAGATTGTGCACAAAGGCTGATAAAATGAAGGTGAACAATGCTTTTGTACTTTTAATATCATAAAATTATAAAAACAGAAAATAAAATCCTTAAGAGATTTTAGAGCTGGAATTTTAATTTTTCTTTTAAAAAAATCAGATTAAAAATTGTTAAACCATTACAATGGTTCTAAAACTGTACACAATAAATAAAACAAAATAATAATAATAGCTACTAAACAAAGACTTACCCTTTGGCAGGTGGTCGTTTAAGCAGCTGTTTAGTCAAGTCTTGGTTGGCAGTGACAAAACCTGTCATGCGTTTTAGTTCGGCATCCAAATTTTCTAGATACTGCCACACTTGACTGCATAAATTATCAGTGCAAGTAAAAGATATTTAATATTAAAAGTAAAATAAGTTTCTCACCAATATTTACCAACCATCCAAACTAGAGGATAGAACACACAAACTTAGTAAGACTCCTTGTGACCCATAGAATGTAAAGGTAAATTAAAGATTGTTCAGAGTTGTCTGAACCATATATGAATGACTTCCTTTTAGTAGCCTACCCACTTGCAAGGTAATAAATGGAAAACAGTGAAGAAACAGGTAAGGAATATGGGTGTAAACAGATTTATTAAAAACTTATTTTTCTTTATTTTAATTAAAATATTTGTTTTTCTATCAAGCACACTATATCCTCAATAGCAGATTTAACAGCAAACAGGAAAAGGGGATTTTCTACTTATGCAAAATAAATTTATGTGCAAAATGCGTACAATTAAATTACTTAAAGAAAAATAAATCTAAATTATCTGAAATCCCAGGAGGGAAGTGAGCAACTTTTCATGTCCTAAAGAAGAATCAAGTCAGCAGGAACATGACAGAATCTGGTGAATGTAGAAATGATGTCTTTTAAAGGGCCACAATTCTGTTGGAAGCTGTTAATTGTTAATCCTCTTTGTAGTACATTTTTATGCATAAAAGACCTATAGATTTCTTGGTTTTGGATGGGGGCGAATGAGCTGAATGACATAACGTATGCATATTAATTTAGAGGAATTTAACGACTCCAAAGCCAGCTTTGTACGCAAATTGTCAGTTTGTAAATCTGTTGTCTGTACTACAAGACACATTTTAAAGTTAGTCAAATAATAATTTGGGCAGCCAGTCTGTTTAGGATAGAGGGAAGGAATTAATTTAATCTATCATATTTTAAAGTCCTTAAAATCCTAGGCAGGGTCTATAAATAAATACTGGAAACGTAACAAGAAATGGAAGAAATGGCTCTAGCAAGCTTGTATATAACATGTACATGTACTCTGTCCCCTAGAGCACTGATTTGGTTGTATGGTAGGAAAAAGTGCTGTTGATGTTGCAATGGTAAATTTTTTCAAGTGCTGTTAATTTTGAAAAATGCACTAATTTCCACATTTCTTAATCAAAGAAATTTTTTAAAAACTGGATCAGGAAAATATATAGGGCTACATTTCTAAAATTAATTTAAATATCATCTTTGTAACGTAAGCAACTAATTTGCAGCAACTGTATCTCTGAATAAAAAGTGATAAAACGCCCTCAAATAATATTATTACTGTATATCATAACTAGATTAATTCTAAATTTAATATTTTTTAATGCAAAAATCATTACAGATAAAGGTACAGGAATGCAAAGATCATAGATTTAAAAGTGTTTAAAAAAATATCTTTATATTTTCAATGCATTAACAATATGAGTATGTGAATACAACACATTATACATATGCCTAAATCTAGAAAACACACCTGTCATGAGGAACATCACCTGCTCCACTTTCAATCATGCCACCAGCAGTGTTAAGGTAAACATACAGGAAAAAACGAAGGAATGGACTCTTCAGATTATTTCCCACTGCAGGGTTATTGAGAACTTTCAGCAACTCTGGAATCTTGAAGATGGTTTGGCAGATAGATTCAATAAAACGGTTTTCACCCTGTTGTGAAAAACAGGCATGGAGTTAAGTCCTAAATGTACCTGGCACTTATTAATTATATGAAATTTTGCATTTGACTATTATTTAAGAACAATAATCTTTGATAGCAAAACACTATAGTGCTTTAGAAATCAATTATGTACACAAACTTAGGAGATGATTGACATGCATTTCAGTTCTCAAATATAAATAACATTCATGGTGAATCAAGGAAAATAATGTAAATCATCTGATAAGTTTGTGTAGCATGTTGAATTCTATGGCACTATAGAGTAATGCTAACAAAAAATTATTATTATTAAACAATAGTTAAATGCAAACTATTTTCCTATAATAAATAAGTGCACTTCAGCACTTAAAAACTAAATAAAGTTCATTGTGAATCAAGGGAAATAATGCAAAAGTATTATTTTATTCTTACTTTCATCATTTCTCATTATGGTATTTCTTACTGCCAAGATATTTTTATGATTATTATTAATTAACTCTTGGACAATATTCAAAAGGGTTATTGAATACGACAATGTTTGCTATCTTCATTTGAAATTGGCAAAGAAAAAACTTACTTCTGCACATGTTGCTAAAAGATCCACCAGAGCAATGAGGTAGTTCAGCTCTTTGGTGTTGCCTCCAGTTAAAATTTTCTCTCTGAAACAGAAAAGAGAAATTTATGTTGATTATATTAAACAAACTGATTTAAAATAAGACTAACAATGTCTGAGAGCCACTGTTGAAACCTCACTTCCAACCAAGGCAAGCAACCAAACAAAATGAATAGTACTAGACAGAAGAACCTAACACACCAACTATAACAATTGTAGAACAGATACACAAAACTACAACAACCCCAAGAGCATATACACACAACTATGACAACCCCTAGAACAAATACACACAATAACCCCTAGAACAGAGGAGAGAAAAATACACAGCAATGGTGTGTGTGTGTGTGGATACCCTTTGCACATCAGAAGCTGGTGATATAACCAAGAGCATGGCCTTGTCTCCACAAAAACTCCCCACTCTATTCAAGAACAGAATCACAAAGAAAAAACAAATGAAAGTTGACTTAGCCACCAAGCCCCATCTCCCAAACCACCCCTTCCCCAGTATGAAATCAGTCCAGGCTGGAAGTGCTTCCTACAAGAAAGAAGTAGTTATAAATAGCCAAAGAATATTAATCTAAGCTAGAAACAGACAATGACTATTAACCCAAGCTATAAATAGAAAACAAATATTAACCCAAACTACCAAACAGCCAATGGATTGTAATCTGAGTTATAAACAGCCAATAAATATTAAACAGCAAATATGAACCCAAGTTAAAAATAGCCATTTACCTTTCCTGTTCTGGTCTGTCAATAACCACAGCAATATCAGCACGGTGTTGCATGAAGTAGGTCATAACAAGCCCTTGGTTACGCCTCAGAGGCAAATCAAGCTCCTCCACTTTAACAATGGCATTCAAAAGATCCAGGAATTGTGGGATTTCATGATGGTGTTCTGCAACAAGGCTCATCATCTTTTGGATATGGTGACTTGTAACCTTCATACAGGTGGTGGAATTACCTGTAAAAACCTGGAAAAAGTACAAGGAAAGAAAGTTAGGCATGTGTAATAATTAATCACTATAGAAAATTATGCAAGTGTAATTTTTAATCACTAAATGATTGAAATCATCTGTGATGGTTTATGAAAAATAGAAATTAAGTGACAGAAATGCCTTTTGAAGTTGAGCTAAGGTTGAGAGTTTCATGCCCCATTACCTGCATGGGCAGAGTAATATTTCAGCATATATCTATAGTATCAATTAATTGAAAAAATTCAATGAATGACATTCATAGTTTTCTAACAATGAAACAAACTACAAGTGTGTAACAGATTAAATAAATATTATTTTTATTAATTTTCATCAAAACCCTGTGCAAATATATTTTTGGCCAGCTCATTATGGTCTCTGGTTAAGTCTTTTTAAATGGGTAAGTGCAACAGATTATAGGTGTTAATTGTGTTAATTACAGTAAGTAAAAAGTACAGGAGGTTCATGAGTTAGAGAGTTATGAGTTATATGATTTATGTGCAATATTTTTAATAATTACTTTTGCACCAATATTCAACTGATTTTGCAGTTCATTTTTTTTATGGTTTGTGTTTGCTAATGGTATATCATTCCAGAACTCAATTTTGGCAAAGGTGTGCTCCACAGGATTCTGTTCTCAGACCTGTTCTTTTAATTGTATATGTACAACACCATTTTGCTTTATGAAGATGATTTTCATCATGGAAAATGGCATTGTCTCTTCTGTGTGACACCAACAAAACTTAGTTAATGAATATGATTATTAATTAACCATCCAAACTAATTACAAGTGATGAGAATCTTAATTTATTTTATTAATGATCCTCCAGCAGGCATCACTTATCTCTCTCATTGGCAGATATATGGGTGCTGTAAATGTTTTCTCTCTTCCACAACATCAAAAATAAATATTTACTGTCACACAATATTCCATAGTTGGAAAACTTCTTACTAAAGGAGAAGACAAATCCATCTTCAATCTATATTTAGCAAGCCCCCAATCAACCCACTTACTTCTATGACATAAGGTTATCAATATGCATATGAAGGTCAATAAATTTATTAAATGGTTGTAGAAAGTTTACAATCAGTGAACTGGAGATTCAAATCATACACTGAAAGTAGCACACAGCATAATAAATATAGCATATCATAGCAATGTCTAGCATACTATATATGAGCAGCTTAGTTCAAACAGGAATAACAGTCTACTCACATAATACATCTTATTTAAATACAAGTATAACATATCAATAGCAAAATGCACGAAATATTTCTAAATCCATTCTCTCTCAACCAGTCAGTTAACCCACTATCAAGCTAATGGCTGCTTTGCAAGACTGGACTTCTTTGCCACTTCATATTCAAGTGATCAGACAATAGGTTTCTCTACAACAGGTAAACTTTTAGATCTCATCTGGCTGGTCTCATTCTCATAAATCATAATCATTGGATAAAAAAACCTACTAATCCAGTTGGGATGGTTTGCATTACATCAGCAATTTTTAGCATATTCTCAACTCAGGTGTTTACTTCAACTCAGACACTTTCAAGAATACCATCATAAGGAGTGCCCAAGGTCGGGTTACTCTGACAATTAAAAAATTTATACAACAAACAATTAAATTTTAAATTTGAGATGCAAATTTACTCTGCCACAAATTGCTTATAAAAACTGTACACTTACACCATTCATTTTGCTTGTGGTTTTGTTAAATGTGACTGTTTTATCTTGAATGCTACTATGTGTATTATAATATGTTTTTTGTATCATGTGATGTGGTATGTTTGTTGTTGTGAGAGAATTCATAAACTCTGGAGCAAATTTGATACATGACTTACTGATTTCTTTGTTATCAATTCATAAATATAAGAAAGAAAATGGCAAGTAAAGTGTTACTGTCTCCCACCTCTATAAGACATTCTGCTAGTTCCATAACAGCACCTTCCTTTGACAACAGCATTTCTAGTCGGTCAAACAGGCGCCTCTGCACCTCAAAGTTACCACGAGCCATGGCACGTAACAGCTGAAAAGTCTTGGAGAACACTTTTTGAAGACCTTGATATTGTTCCTGAAATAACATGGGATGATATGTTCAAGCACATTCTGTCATGGCATGAGGCTATACAATGACATCCTTTCTGTAATGACATGAGACTATATATTGACATACACTGTGTCATGTCTTGAGGCTATATATTCACACACATTCTGTCTTGAGGCTTTGTACTCACACATATTCTGTAATGACATGGGGCTATGTGTTTGAATATGTCGATTCTGTGACAAAAGGTATAATTTCACAGATAGAAATCAGTTAAAAGTCCAATTATCTCTTGATAAAACTTTCAAAGAAAAAAAACTTGAAAAACTTCTTTGTTTTGGCTTATTAACAAAAGAATTAACATGTAAATAATTATTTTTTTACAAGAAGTTTGATGTCAACGTTCTGAGTCAGAATTGTGAATTAACATGGAATTAATTAATTTTTTTACCAGAAGCTTGATGTCAATATTTTGAGTCAGAATTGTGAGAGCATCTTCCAGAACACCTGAAAGAGTTCAGAAATCAAAGTTTTATTTTTTACTTCTCCAAGAAGGTCATGTATTTTAACAAATGCTTAAGATTAGAAGACATGAAACCAATGACTAAAGATCTGTGGCCTACAGACTGAACAAATTACATGTATTAAGATTAGTCCTATGATCTTGTATTGCATTGTGCATAGTGAACTTATTGTAATGTTTGCATATCTGGTTATTTGAAGGAGAAGAAACATTACTCTGAAAAAACATAGTTAAAAAAAACACTTTATGCATACACAAATCAAAACATGGAAACCATTTTACAATATTTAATGGTTAATTCACCACTTTAAGCAAAAGTATGCCTTCCCAACTCTACATCTATTTAATGAAATACTTTATTATATAAAACATTGTTCAGAACAATTATTTTCATTTGTTCTGTGACAGTGAAGATGAATAATTTACAAGTCTTTTTAAAAAAATCCAACTGACCATGATTGTAAAGAATATTTTGATTCACTTCATGCTGTTCATCTGCTTCTCCTTGAATATGACACAACCTGTGTTTATAAAATAATTTTTAAAATTCTTAACCAAACAATTGGCCACAGTAATTAGTAAAAGTGTGGAAACAATTTTAGAAACAAAAATAGAAATATTTAGAATTATTCTAGGATTTTCATTTCTGACTGACTTTATGGGGAAGCATTTAATCACCATATCATGTAATAAACATTACCTTTCATCTAATGGTCAATGTTGGGAACAGTTCTTAAAAATTTTTTTTACAAAATTGCAGATGCCTGAAGTTACCATCAACTTTCTTTCAGTATAAATATCACAGAAGTACTTAAAAGGAAGTTGTAATTATTATGATACTGCAATCAACATATATCTTAAAGTCATCATTAAAGGTCTCAATCCAGTCTTAAAACTAAACATTCTTAAAATATAACATACAATAAATATTTCAAACATAAACTTTTATCAACAGATGAGGATCTTTCATAAACTAGACTTTAAAACAAATGTATGTTGCTATCTGAGTTATTTGAGCAAAACTGTAAAAACAACAATAGCAACACCTTTAATAGAACAGCTTGTAATGAGTTAAAACTAAAAAAATAATCATCCAGCCAACAGTAATCATAAGAAACAATTCCACAATTAAACTCACTCTATAAACTGGTCAAGAATGCTACCTAACTCCTTTGCTTGTTCATTTGTCATTTTTGCTGTAGCTAGGCGACGAAGGGCAGGTAACAATGTTGCAAGCTTTTTGCTAACATTCACAGATGCATCAGTAATGAGGACCTACATACCAAATCAGACAAAAGAAATAATTAAAAAATAAAAAAGGCTTCAGAAATTATTTATTACTTTTGAGTATATCTGTAAGTTTTCACTATTATTTAAAAATAATAAATGCACTTTATTACAATAAATGAGGTATGCTGTGATCAACTACACTAGAGAAATCATTTCAATGATGAAAACATTAATATACTATTATTTTTCTATTATTTTATCTTTATAACTACATCTTTCTTTTCATTAAATTATAATTTAATTACAATCAAAAATTAGTCTATGCTTAGACTTCAAAATTTTATTTTTGCATTTACTAAATAAGGGGGAAAAAACTTATACCATGATTTATCAGTGCTGTTGAATAGCAAAATCAAATTAAATAATTTTTAACATTTTAAAATGAAAATACATTTATAATCCTTTCATAAAGAGTTTTTGAAATTTTCAGCAGTAGTCATTATAATTTCTTGAAGCAGAAATAATTTTAAATTACCCACTCCAGTTTGAAGAATGTTGTTCTTTTTTATTCTGACAAGTAGGTTGTTTCAGATCTCTATGAAATAATCATCTTAATATGTTTAAATTGCCTTTTATATAAATCAATGCTAAATCCTAATTATAGACAGTATTTTATTTTATAAAGTGTTATGACAAGGTACCATTTACAAACAATGTTTATGTTTGTGTTTATGTTTATCTGCATTACATACCTGTGCCTGAACAGCCCTGCTAAACAGTGTCCTGTGAGCTGAGAAGTAATGGTTGAGTAACTGCATGGCTTGACAAACCATCTCATCATAATCATATTGTGATAGGTCCTGGAGAAAAAGATTATCATCAGTAGTTTATGAAACATTTGTCCACACATTTGAAAACTGTATATGTATATACGAGTATGAATGAGTGTATGTAGATGTGTGGTATTTGAGACAGACAGACACAGATAAATAGATAGATAGACAGAGAGAATGAATATTTGAGAGCAAAAGATTTATTATTATAATTATTTGTAGAAATTATTAGTATTACTTAAGTTCATGACACTAAAGTAAGAAGAGAGCTACAAAGGATGCTTTTCTTTTAACTTGAGAGGTTTTAAATAAACAAAACCTTGCTTCTCTCTTCATCATGTTTAGTCACAAATTATGTTGATGATAAGCAAGAACATGTTAATGCAATCATCACTTATCAAACTTACATGCAAAATAGCTGTGATGTCATCTTTAAAGAAAGTGGTTTCATTGAAAATCTCTTTCAGCTTTTTCAGAGCCACCTTGCAGACACTATAGAAGAGGAAATTTTTTAGAAACAAAATTTACTTGTTTAAGCACAATATATTTTTTTAGAAACAAAATTTACTTGTTTATTTACACTATAGAAAGAGGATTTTTTTTAGAAACAAAATTTACTTGTTTAAGCACAATATATTATTGATCCTATTTTACTATAAAAATATAAATGAATGAAAAATGAAGTGACATTAATGTCCCATGTGTATTGCCTGGCAGAATTTGAAAATAGATTTGCAAAAAATATCTCTTACTTTAGTACTGGTCATTTTCACTAAAACATCAGTGTAAGAATTAGCTGTGATCAAAATCAAAATTTTCATTACAAAAAGACTAACCTTTATCTTTATTATTATCAAAGTTTTCACTATAATCTTAGACTGTGTTCAAAACCAAAGTTTTCACTTACTAAGAACTATAACCTTTGACTGTGTTTTATCAAAGTTTTCACTCAGAATTGTAACTTGTAACTTTGATCAATATCAAAGTTTTTATTCACTGAAGACTATAACCTCTGTGTTCTTATCAACATTTTCATTCACTTAAGGTTCGTATCTTTGGCTGATTGTCAGTTTTCAGTCAGTTTAGACTAACCTTTGGTTGAATTCAATATCAAAGTTTTCACTCAACATGGCCCCTAGCTCTGGTGGTGGCATAAGGGGTACGCTAGCACTGTGATGTGTTTCTTTAAACATGTTCATGAATTTCTGCAATACAGGTTAACAATAAAGTTGCATATATTTTACAACACAAAATAATCATTATCAAACATAGTAACTTTTAAATAATGCTTCTAATTTTGCTGATATGATTGCTAGATGATATAAAATAAGATAATAAAAATGTCTTTTTGTTACAATGTGACACAGAGGTTTAAAGTTTGTTGAATGTAGCAAATAAATATAATCTAACAAAGTCTATGGTAAAGGTAAATTGCAATGAAAGTAATATAGCGAAAATGCTTGAAATAATGGTCCAAAACCTGATACTATAAAAAATTCTATTTAATCAAGCAATTATTTCTCAAACCAAATGAGTGATATGAAATGGCATTAACCAATCAACCAACCAACCGACCAACTAATTAATCAATTCATCAGTCATTAATAATCAATTCATCAGTCATTTAACACTTTTAAAATACTTTTTTCTGCATCTTGCAAATGATATAATAATTATATTTATATTTGCTATAATCATTCAAATGCAGATTAGATTAAAGTGGATGAAACACATTAAAAAAGAAAATAATGAATATTCAAATATATAGGCAACAAAAGTTTGGAATAAAAAGAAGTAAAAAAAATTCCACTGAACGATAGATGTCTGGGATATAAATCTGACACTAGATGAGATATACTAAGATCTTTCTTACCTCCATTCTCAAATTAAAAGTGAAGTTGAAGAAAAGGTTCAACACTTCCAGTGCTCTAATGAACAAGCAAAAGAAGTAAAAAAAAAAAAATCAGTCACATAAACATTATCAAGGTTGAAAATGAATATTAAAAGTACATTACAAAGTTATTAAAAGTTTCAACAAAAAAAAGCTACCAACAAAATAAAAAAATCCCTCTGATTAATATATTAGATGATTAACATATTAAGGTAAAATGCATATAAAAATAATATACTGGTTAAATATAGATAATGAAGTACAAACAACTGACAGAAACAACAAATTAAAAGAATAATTAATTAGTATTAACTAAGATTTAATTAATAAATTTGTAATCAAATGAAAAACATACTGGACTTTAGCATCCACCATGGCCTTTGTCTCTTGACTTTTCTGAAATCGACCATGGTTTTGAAAATATTCAAGCACTTCCTGTGCCTCCTTGTCTGAAAGAACCATTAGGTTTCTCAGTCAAAGCAAGTGAAAGAAAAAGTGTCACAACTGACAATCATTATAGAGGTAAGAAAATAAATAGATAGTAAAATTTTTTTAGATGCATTTCCTCAAATCTTGTAAAAACTCCTTTCATACTCATTGATGCAACCCCACCCCCCTCATCCTCCAAACAAACAACAATTTACCATCCATGTTGGGGTATGGCATATCATCCCGACTATCTAGTAAACCCATCAATGGTCCAAGCAGCATTATGATGTCTGTAGACTTGTAGTAGAAGCCATATTTCACCAGAAAGTGAACAAGGCGCAGCACCTGTCATCATCACCATCAACATCAATAATAATAACAACAACAAATAACAAAAATAAAAAAACAAAAATGGTGGAATCAAATTTTGAAAAAGGAAAATAACAAATCTTAAATGTAATCTTTTTCTTGCATGCAACAAATCACCTTTATAAATCTTTTAAAAGTAAACAAGGAATTTGTTAACATTCTGACCTGCTTCACTAGCATATTGTTGCCAATCTGTGATGCTATCATGGAGTCATTATTGTGCAGGAACTTAGTGACCCATTTATGCAGGTCAGGAAAGTACTGGTAGGTAGGTGACCCACTTTTGTCAATCTTGTCCTAGGGCAAAGAATTGGACAACACAAGCAATAAACAGAATGAAACTATTTTGCCATCATTTCATCCAGTATGAGGTTTCCATGGCACGCTATCACAATCCATATAACTCTGGCCACATAGTAACATGATCTCCCTTTAAAGGTAAAGTCATTAGGAGGTGTTATGATTAAAGGTGGCCCTAATTTCTAAAGACAAGGGGAATAACTTTCATAATTACAGCACTATAAGATGAGATTCTTGTAATGATTTCGAATGGCAACAAATATGTCAGCCTAAAGTAGTTTCTAGATATATGAAATACTAATACCCCATGACAAAATAAATGAAACATTTGCAAGCTGTATAATTGTTAAAGTAGAATATGATAATAAAAATCAAAACAAAAATATCAAGTTTTCACCTCAGATGCATCGATTTCATCGTACACATATGACAGTTTCACTCTGTCTACCACAGAAACATTGTCTCCGATGTCTACAAACAATGCTGAAAGTAATAAGACATACAGAGTTATATGGCATGATTAGGTATTTTAAAAGGCCCTTTTTTCCCCTACATATACCCTCCTTTGCAATTCACCCAGTCAACCAATGGAGTGTAATTCATTAAATGAATGGAGATTTATTACTGAATGGAGCAGCAAACTCACAGTCTGTCTATGTTGATTAAAATTAGCTGCCCCAGAACTCACAAAACAGGATCACACACTGAATGATAAGCAAAAACACAGATTTCAATTAACAGATTAAAATGAAAAGATTTATAGAAATAAAAAGTGTATAATCAGAATTTAAGGCTAATACTGAAACGCTTGAAGCAATATTGTTACTATTCATTATTCATTCATGAGCAAATCTTTACAAAGATATATCCTCAGAACAGCTGATGCCATATTACTTTAATTCATATGACTAAAAATGTCCCAGAACTGAAATGAGATGGATAATGCATTTGAATGTTACTGTTTCCACTTAATTTGAATGTAGTTAAATGCTCAAAAGCAGAGTGGGAGATATAACAAAACAGAGTGGAAGAAATAATAAATACATTAACAAACATTATGGTGAGACAAATACAGCTGTCTGCAGCAGAGGTAACAAAAATGACTTTGCTTGTATTTGTAATTTATGATAGTAGAAATTTAGTAACAAGATTGCTACACATGTTAAATGAAAAAGAAACTTTGGAGAAATTTAATAAGAATGATACTGCTGCATATGTTAAATAAAAAAACAACAACTACCACACACATTTGCACACATGCAAACATTTTTATGCACACAAGCACTTACAGATTCACAAATATTCATATTCATGTGTACAAATGCAAGCATTTATGCATGTACACATGTAAAATATGATCATACATTCTATCGTACATAGCTACAAAAACAATCATATACACACATATACAAGAACACATTCATTCACACATAAAGTTCTTCCTTACAGCAATCACGGAGATATATTACAGAAAGCTGTGCATACTTATAACCAAGTCACAGTATTTAGCTCGAAGTCGTTCAGGTAAGTGTGTATCACTTAGACAGGTGAAAGCTTCCTTCCAGGACAGATAACTCAGATCTTTGGTGATCACACTGATTGCATATTCATTTTGACCCTGCCACATAATGTAAAATAAGAAAATAAAACTATTTATAATGCAGAGGAAAGGTAGTTCAGATCTTTTGTGAAAATGTTGATCCCATACACATTTTGACCCTCCACACAATTTAAAGTAAGAAACTAAAACTCTTTAGAGTATCCTCAGGAAAGATACTTCAGACCTATGTTATTTGCATACTCATTTTGACCATACAAATACAATGCAAAATAAGAAAATAAAACTATTTTTAGTGTGTAAGGGAAAGGTTGTTTAGATCTTCCATGATCAGATTGATAGCATACTCGTGTTGATCCTGCCACATATAAGAGAAAAAAAATAAAACTATTTATAATGTTTACAAGAAAAGTAGTTCAGAGCATGTTGATTGCAGTATTCATTTTGATCCTGCCACATAATTACTAAATAAACATGTATATCTCTATTTTTATCAAAGGCAATTTGCTTTGAAATGCAGTATAACATACATATCATTCTAAAGAGAAATAAAAATTGTTTATATATTATGTTTGAAGTAAAATTACAGAGCTGTGTTACTATAACAGATGCAAGATTTTCTGGCAAATTACAAGCTAATCAGAAGCATTACAGGAAAAACACACTTAATGTTAAAATATATCAAGTCCTATGAACAGTATTAAATGCTAAACTGCATGCTTAATAAATTGCATGTGAGTGTTTTACATTTGTGTGTGAGTGAGTGAGTGAGCAAGCTATAATTAAACAAGAAGTTCAATATGAGTGCAATAAATGAAGCACAAAGTTAATTAATTATACAGTCCTGTTTAAGTGTCAGAGTGCATTAAATAGGTTACCCACATGACAAAGCATTCCAAAGAGCTCCAACTGTTTTTCCAGAAACAGGTATTCATCATCTTCTTCTGACTGCCAAGAGAGAGAGCGCATCAAGTGCATAAGCTAAACATAACTAACACCTCAATCTTTGCATAAATAGCATAAGCTAAACATGATCAAGCCCCATAATCTGCATAAATAGCATAAGTTAAACATAACTAATCCCCATACTCTGCACAAGTAGCATAAGCTAAACATAACTACTGCCCCGTATTTCGCATAAAATAACATAAACTAACATAACTATTGTCCCATACTCTGCATAAGTAGCAAATGCTAAACATAACTACTGCCCCATATCCTGCATGGCCTTAGTATGCTGCTATAATTTAAATTTATTTATAACAGGAAAATCAATAAGTTTAAAGATAGGCAACTCCTAAATTTAATTTCAAGTAAAGTAAACAGACTGTTATTTTGAAAAAAATGTTTTAAAAATTACTTATATTGCACTTAAATTACAATCACAAACAACTTATAGGAACAATTTGCAACTATCCATGGCAAGTTAAAAGAAAAGTTCTTCAAATTATGTATGAATAACACAAATAGGCAAAATAAAGAAAATATCTAATAAACAAATTTATTTTATCCTTTATTTAACTGAATACTTTACATAAATCATGGCAAAGTTTTCAATTTCACCAAATTAGTGACAGCTATGGAAGTAAAAAATTGATTTTCATAACTAATAAAATAATATGCAGAACAATCACTGATTTTTTTAAAATGCCTTCATAACTGGAATCTTATCCCATGAATCTTTGCAACCATAACAGTACAATTAGAAACCTATTTTCAAAAATATAATCTGAAATTCAGCAGTTTTTCTTTTAATTTTTAAAAGTAATTTTATACTTTAAAGAGAAATTAAATACCCTTAAATGTATGTAGATCACAACATGAATTGAAAAGCCAGTATGCTGCATTATATTTCAGTTAAAACATGTAAATAATTTTCAAACTTTATTTAAAATAAACAAGTCATATGAATGAGTTTAGTTACTAGTCTGATATGTGCTGAGAGTAAATTTTGTCTTTATTTTAAAGATATAAACATTTGTATTTTTTAATTTTTGAATACATTCTAAGTTCTGTGCAAAAGAAAAGTCAGCTCTTGCATAGCTAGAAATATACACACATAGCATGTTTAATGTTGACATATCACACTTGAAAATTTACAAACACACATGCACACACACACACACACACACACACACACACACACACACACACACACACACACACACACACACACACACACACACACACACACACACACACACACACACACTTCCTGTATTAAATATAAATAAAGAAAATATAAAGAAATATATAAACATGATGTAAAAATGGTTGAATACATAAATAAATATATTAACATACACTTATTATACAACCATATGAATGAATAATAAAAATATTGTTTTATTTAACTGAAGAAGATATTTTATGGATGCTTTTAATAAGAAATTTTTACCCTGGAGAAAGTACATTGTTAACTGCTGTTTGAAATGAATTACAAAATCTATTTGTTATATACATATTCTTTTTTAAAAACAAAAATCAACAGCAATAATTCCTATAGGATTATATTCGCTCTAATGTATAATAAAAACTGTACTTATTGATATAGTACTTATTACATGTTAGACTCGTTAAGTCAAATGTTTAGAAATAACACATATATCTATTAGTTGCTTTATAAGGATTGCTTCATATAATTTTAGCACTGGAATTACTGCAAACAAACAAAGAGTTAAATAGGATCTTAGCACCTGGAACTATGCAAACAGACCACTAGCATAATAAATACAATCATGGTGCATGAAACTATGCAAACAAACCACAAGCAAAATAAATACAATCTTGGCACATGGAACTATGCAAACAAAAAAAAATGAATATAATCTTGGCACATGGAACTATGCAAACAAAAAAAATGAATATAATCTTAATGTTTGGAACTATGCAAACAAGCAAAATAAATACAATCTTGGCACATGAAACTATAAAGCAACAAATAAATATAATCTTAATGCATGGAACTATGCAAACAAACAAAAAAATAAATATAATCTTGGTGCATGAACTAGCAAACAAAAAAATAAATATAATCTTTGTACCTGGAAATAGCAAACAAAAAATAATATAATCTTGGTGCATGGGGCTGTGCAAACAAACCACACAAAAAATAAATATAATTGTGCATGTAATAAGCAAATGAAGGATAAATATAATCTTGATGCCTGGAAAACTACACACACATAAAAATATAATCTTAAAGCCTGAAACTAGGCAAATAAAATAAAATAAAATAAAATAAATACAATCTTAGTGCATGAAACTAATCACACAGATCCAACTCTAGAACAAGTGTAACCACTATATTCAGTGTATCCAACTCTAGAACAAGTGTAACCACTATATTCAGTGTATCCAACTCTTGAACAAGTGTAACCACTATATTCAGTGTATCCAATTCTAGAACAAGTGTAACCACTATATTCAGTGTATCCAACTCTTGAACAAATGCCTTTTGATTCAAAGATGGTGAAAAGATAAATAAAACATTAAAAAGATTTCTATAGTAGTGTAATAAAACTGCTTAGGCTATCATACATCTTTTTACTGTGAATGATGGATTTATGTCTATGAGTGAGACTTTTATAATAATCTTAAAAAGGTATTAGTGGGAGATCTCTTTGATTATTTAGCATGTGTATTAGCTTAAACTATATATGCTCAGTGTAAATATGAAGAATTTTAGAGGCTAGAACAGATTTGAGAAGTAACCTCTAAGACTAGCTTGCTTGCATGGAGATTTGATAGTTATTGAATAGAATTATTGATTTTGGTCTTTCATAATTCAAGATGATTATAGATAACCATATCACAGCAAATTAGGATATAATGATATTTAATGAAAACAGTTTAGTTAAACACAATTGCAAAAAATAAAACTGAAAGTTAATATAGTAGCCTGTTAAACTACATGAGTAAGAGAAAAATGGAAAAGCAAGAATGTGACTAAGAACACACTATGCTGCAATTTTTATCAAGACCCCAGCAATCCCAGTGCAATAACAGCAACAATCCCAACACTTTGTCGTAAGTTTTCAATTTTCTGCCACTGCCATAAAACATAATCTATATTGGACTACACAACATCATAGCTTTCTGTAACAGTGACCTACATGTAATAATGCACAACACATTACCTTGGCCTACATATAATAATAGCCTATATTTACTAATGACTTACAGGTAACTTTAGACTTTATATAATCATAGTCTAAAAATAAAGAAAATTAATAAATAATTATGTATGGCCCACTATTATCAAAAAAGAAACTAATCTATTTTAAAATGAATAGGTAATAAATGGCATAATGACCACTACCACAGGCAAAAATGTAGAATAAAGATTAGATTAAATTGAAGACAATCTATAATTTCTCTTAAATTTTGTGTGTACAAAACTAAGAAAAGACTGAAATTATAAATTTATATTTAGATTATTGAAATAATAATGACTTTTCAAACAATATCATTATGTGTGATAACAAATATGTGTTTTTCTAGTTTTTTTCTGGCAAATTATATAGCATTTCCATAAATAGTAAACTGTTATTAGATTTAAGCATGATATTATTAAGCAGCTCTGACTTAAAACACCTGAAACCTTTCTTTATAAGAGAAGATGAAACTACACTATTTATGCTCTTTTTTTTATATCCAACCCATAAACTTTCCATATCACCTAATTATCACGGCACATTAAATAGATAGCTTCTTCGATAAGCTACTTAACATTCATATACCAACTCAGAACTTTCCTTATAAACTTGTAGTGAAACTGAAATTGATCCCAATTCAGTGATGTACTTTTTCCAGTTTCTGGATTCTATATAGTTTTATGATTTATGACTTTGTGGTTGCCTGCTGAATTTGGGCACATACTCACAAAGCTGAATGATTTTTACAAATATCCATCTTCTAAAATAATTATGACTACGAATTACAAATGAAAACTTACGACATCACTTATTAATGTGATAGCAGTATTATTAATATGTGTATTGATTAGTGTTTCAGTTTTACCTTTTCTGTCTTGTTGACCTGTTCAGATAAGTAAGGAAATAAACATTCTTTTTGTTGTCGTCACACAAACATATTAAAAGTATTTTCACACATTGATCAACTTTACATAATGCAGAGTTACTTTAAATGCTTGCTTACATATATTTTCTCAACACCAACTACAAATAGGCCATATACACTGTTATTCAGTTTTAGCATAGATGGAACAGAATATTACTAAAAAAAAATACATACATGAAGATTATGACACAAGCAGAGCACTTATGCAAAATAAAGAAATATGAAAGCAAACAATTATATTTTGTCACATTTCTTAGGATGCAATGGGGGACTAAATAATAAATACACATAGCAAACAGGGAGAGAACTGCATGCCTGGAGACACTCAAAGACAACCAGTACAAACTGAGGAATTGAATAAGAGACAATTTCTTACAACTATCACATGAAGCAAACCTATTAATTTCATCATGAATATGGAATACAGAATACATTAAATCATGTACCAATATTAAAATTATTCTTTATTTCTTAGGAATTTTAAACTTAATGTTGAGCTTCACATCTTTTACTCTACAACTAAAAGAATTATTTTATATGAAACAAATTCCATTTTTAAAAACTATCAAATGGCAAAATTTAAATTTTAGACAACACAGAAATACAATGTTTAAACAAAAAGTGCTAACTTTTAAGAATTATCAAGGCAAAGCAGGGTAACTTGTGAAGGTCACAACATAGTCTCAGTCTATTTTGTGTTAAAACCAATTTTAACCCTTTTATCCTGATTTTGAAGAAATCTACATTTTGAGGAATCAATGTAATAGAAAACAAAACTGTCATTATTATAATATATTATCTTCCTTGTATAGAGCATTGATAAGAGTACTATTATCTTGTTTTAACAACCCAACTATTTTCAAAGGGTGGTATGATCTTAGATAAACTCTTACATTTTATTTGAGATTGGAAGGAAAAAATCCAGACATAGAAGAACTGAAAAGATAAGCTAGATATGGCAACTTGATTTTACAGAAGAGTTAATTACGGAGCTGTGGAATGTAGATTTGCATGATAATGTATCTGTTACTACAAAGCCACCATTTTTTTTCTTGGCATGCTATGGATCCTTAGTTTACTGACATTCATTGTTGAAATTGTAATTGTGTTATCAAACAATGCAAATTGAAAGAAAAACAAGTGTTAGGTGTATTATACTTTGTGACACTTTCTTATGCTTTCAGAAAAACAGAAACTGTTTTTCTGTTTTCCATAAACCTTTGTCACCCTATTAAGTTTGCAATTTGCATGATTAGATATATTAATTTGTTTTAAGGAAAAATTTGAGTAGATAGCATACAATAAATATATACCTAAACTGCAACTTTTACTGTAAGTCTGATTGAAAACATATTTTAAAGACTATTTTAATATCTGCTATGCTATTATTATGTAGTTTAACAACTTGAATTTGAATGTTGAAATTTACTTTTACAAAAATAAACTCACAAATTTGCCGGTATTAGTGGTAGTACTTAAAGACTTGTCAATTCATTATTTACTTTCACATTTACAGGTATTTGGTTTTCTGTTGCAAATATTGTTATATTTCAAGAATATAATAATTGTTTTTCAATTACCCATCTTTTTTTAATCGTTCCTTGTCAAAATGTGAAATCTATATTACTGTCCAATAAAAGTAAACTAATCCTCATATTTAATTTACTATCCCATTCAAAATGACATATAACAACTATATGTACACTTCAGAACCTTGGTAGTAATAATTATGTTCTAAATATGTCCTATCTGTAATGAGGAGAAAAATCACCAAAATCTCATGTCAGAAGAGATTTAAATAACCTCTCTTTTCAAAAGCACTTAGAACAGTGCTAAATTTTGACTTAGATTGCCTCGCTTGATAAGAATGAAATTAGTTTATCTTAGATTACCATCCTATGTTATCAATGCTGTTATCTGTTCTTGGATTATCTCCCTTGTAAAGAACACTGATAAGAGTTCTAATATTTTGTCTTAAAACCATATATCTCAATACAGCAAATTGCTACTAGTGTAGGTATTTATTTGTACACAAAAATTCAAATGCTTTAAAATCTTTGGATTATATAAAATGAAGATGAATAAAGACATATATTTTGTTGCAGACATGATGGTGACCAAAAACAAATACTTACTCTGGCAGTAAACTCTTTCAGAGGTTTCCAGATTTTACCACCATTAACAGACACATACACTACTTCCGGTGTCTGGCCAATATTTTCTCCAAGATCTGTGAGGTAGACACAATTCTGCAAATAAAAATCCCAATTAATTGCTTTCAAAAGAAATCATAAACATTTTAGAAAACAATACAGTGAGATATGTTGAAATGAAATGCAAAATATATTCCATTCCATCTAGTATAACATCACAGGCACAAAGGCAGGCATCTAACAGCATTTTATACCATGCCTGCTGGTACTAGACATGAGGAAAGCTAACTTTCACCCAATTGGAATTTTACTAAAACTCACAAATGTTTTCTTTTATTCTTGCATCCAATACACACTTCTTAAGAGGGCTGTTTCAAAATAGTTATTTATGCAGCTGCATTCAAAGCAAAGGTAATCAGCCATGATACTATTAGTTTTTAAAAAAATGAAAATGGCAACAGCTGGTATCAGCTAACCAAAAGAAAGGAAATCAAATGCCTTATTGTAATATGAAGACAGACAAAAGGACAACAGCACAAAACAGAAACAACAGAAACAATAAAAGAAATATGGGGGGAAAATGACAATCTCATGAAAATCTGCAAATTGCACAACCCTGGCAACATGTCATAAAAGTACTAAAGTGAATAACAAATTACTCATTCTATCTGGTAGATATTTTAATCTTTTATCTCCCCTGAGAGTCTAAAAGAGCCTTGGTGTGTGTGATTTGTGGACACATATGTCTCCTATGGTATGTATGTATATTTGATAGGAAAATAAAGTTGATATGATATGATATGATAGGAAAATAAAGTTGATATGATATGATATGATAGGAAAATAAAGTTGCATAGGAAGAAAGGGTTCAACATGTAATGTGTCAATCTTAAGTGGCTTAGTAGATCAAAAGATGGAAAAGCTGCAGACAAAGATTTATGACTATTGTATTCTATATGACTATAGACCAAAGAGCACCAAGCAAGGGCTGACTGATAATTAAGACCTGACTTACACAACATCTAATCATTTTCACTACACATCAGTCCATTAATAATATCTACTGCCCTGTGGCATTTAACACTTTAAATGTTTTGACACTAGCTTGCAAGTTTTATTCTTTAACTGTTTATAAGCTTAACAATGTCCTACAATGTGGTTAACATTTCTGTATCATCCTTATAAATAGATCAGATCACAAAGCTGTTGTTATATTAATTTCATGATGTGAGACATGGAAAATATGATTTGGCCTGATGAAAAACAAAGCAGGGTCAGTTTCCAAAATATTGTACACTATTGCATTTTTGGGAGATTCTAGAGCCCACAAAGCCTGTAATTTGATTAGTACCTTGTTTCCCTTTACTAGCCACACATCTGTGATGAAATTCTGATTGTCAGCAATGGATACACCATCACATACACACAACACACTTAGTAATTCCAGGTAACGGTAATTCTGAAAAATAAAAACCATGTTCTTTGTCAATATAGCAGTTGTACACAAAATATTGGAGAGTGTAAATCTTAGAAGAGCAACTGCTTAGGAAAAAGTGCAAAATGAAAGTTGCTGGAAATGATCTGAAACTTGTTAAAACCTGTGTATAATATCGGTGAGTCTGAAGCCTTAAGACTTAGGCTATTACAAGACTCAAAGCTCTAATGGATTATAATTTCTAATATGACAGAACTACATATCACAGGTCTATGATATGACTCAGGCTATAACATAACACAAAGTTCTGGTGTGACAGAGGACTCTGATACAGCTTCGAAAGGAGAGTGTAAATAGCACAGGTTATTCATATAACAGCATTCTAACATGATACAGGACTATAGCAGGACAAAGGATTCTGACACAACGGAGGGATATATCATTAAAAAAAATATATAGCAATAAAACTGGATTGATTTTAAAGAGAATCTTAAAATAAACTAAGTAATCTGTCTTTGTAAATTTTGAAATATATAACAAGAAAATTGTATACAACTCAATGAAGCTAAAACACTTTTAAATGATTATTATATTCAAGCTAGTTTACTCTTTGAAAATGAAAAAAAGCTAAAATTATATACTACTTTATTTGTTTTAAAGCAATTTATGGCACATATATTTACTAATAGATGTCATTTTAAATGAATATATAATAAATATTATTCTGGAAAATGCATTGGCATGAATAATATTTAATATTTTTACCTTTTCTCTCTGCAGAAGGTCCATAAAAGTTTTAATATGGTTATGTGAGATGCGGTCTACAATCTTGCGGTTGTCTCTAATCAGCTCCATCACCATGTGTGCTGCATTCAAGCCAATCATGCCCTAAGAAGAAAAATCCTTAATGAATAGCATGAAGAAACAAAACCACAACTGAAAAATGAAAGGTTATGAATTCTGGGCAAAGGTAACTGAAGGTGTGGCATTATGATGTAAACACGTTAAAAATGTTGTGCTTGTCATTGAATATGAAATGTAATTAATGAAAACTGAAGGCAAAACCAACATATTTTATATTTGTGATTATTTTATGCAAACAGGGTCAGAATAAAACTGCATCAGTATAAATTTTGAATGATATTTTTAAAAAAACATAAATGAATCATTAATCTGAAAAAGCTCCAGGGTGAAACATTGTAAATAAATTAAAATGGTGATTCAATGTAAACAGATGTGACAAGCTAAAGTGTAATAGTGACTCAGTGTAAACAAACAAATTCACCATTTTTAAATGTAGTACCAACTCAGTATAAACAGAGAAATTAAAAAAATGAACACACTACAATTACAATATTCACTTACTGCTTTGTATTCAAATTGTGTGAGGAAGAAGTCAATGTATTTAGCAATGTACAGTTCATTTTTGCGACTGTCACCCAGCAGATATATTGAAAGGACGCTGTACGCAACTTTAAAGATATTCGTCAAATGTCTGTAGAAAGAAATAGTAATCTTAGTCAACAGCTTACATGAAAATAATTATGGGTGCAATATGTGCAGCTTAAATATTCCACAAAAATGTTATTCATTAATATTATAAATAATTATGCACCTGCTGATTGTGAGGAAAATATTCACTAAAAATTACCACCACCACCATCATCAATAGTCCTTAGAAATAATTCTTTGGCTGATATGGAAAGGTTACAGTGCAGTTGACATAATTATCACACCCACCATTTAGCACTCTTACAGCTATCATCCTCACTAAATACACTACAATTTGCTCAAATGTTTTGAGTACTAAACTGACTTACAGCTGGTCCGGCGATCCCAGGTAGGGTACCTGCAGTAGTTTGACTAAGAGTTCCACTACCTGCAGTCAGATTAATAAACTATTCATACTATTTATTATATAAAATCAATATTGAAACCAAAATTAAAATTAAAAAGAACTCAAAAACATTTCACATTCTTTAAGCATAATAAACCAATTATTTTATATCCAATCAGTGAAATATTGTTACTAAATCATACTGTCACTTCAAGGATAGATAATTCAGTATTTATTTCAATTATCCCAGAAGTGGTCCCGTTTATTATTTTTTCTAAATAAAACATGTTTTTATATTTATATTTATTTATATCTCAATACACAACTAAAAAATGACATTGTAAACTAAGAGAATGCACTATCATGCTGAAAAAGCATGTTATTCCTATCCATTCTGGCAACTGCTAACTTCTTAACTGCAAAATGCACCACAGCAAGGATTCTCATAGGGATATTCCTGTAGTGATATTTCTATAATGGTATTTCTGTAGTGATTCCTAAAGTGATATTCCTATACTGGTATATAGTGATATTCATATAATGATATTTCTATAGTGATATTCCCATAGTGATATTGCTATAATGATATTTCCATAATGATAGTCCTATAATGATATTTATATAGTGATATTTCTATAGAGAGATTACTATAACGATATTTCTATAACAGTATTCCTACAGTAAGTATTGCTGGTTAGAAAAACGTTACCCTCAAGTTCCTCATCAGTTTTTGCCTGTTTTTGCTTGGCATACTGTTGTCAATCATAAAGTCCTTCATCTCTTCAAGAGTCTGTGAGAGAATACATTGTTTCATCATTATAACTTTAAGCCTACAGAGAAAAGCAGTTTAGCTCAAGAAATTGTCTAAGAGTGGACCCCTATAAATGTATTTTATTTTACCTATCACCTTATATCTGGAGTTATAGATAATGTACAACAAACAACTTTTTCTTTTACTTACTTGAATTACATCATGTGCCATTTTTGCATTAAGAATAACACCACTTTTTTTCTGAAATGAAACATAATGGAAAATAATTATATAAGGCAACAAATTAATTATAGCAAGCATCCAATAAATATAAATGCAAAACTAACTGGAAAGTTTAATTTTTAACTACAAAAAACTGTAGAAAGAAATGTGCACAAAGCACATTTTCAGTAATGTATGGATCATAGTACAGAGCGTACTAATTGCAATTTTATAATTAAAATACCCACAATACTTTAATCTAGTTAAAAGTTTGGCCTACATCTTTGATGACTTTCTGTATGACAGGAACCATGCCAGCCACATAATGGAAGATGTCCACAAGCTCTGGAACCACACACTGAAGTGTGAACGCATCATCATACTGCTTTTCTTGTATGCCCACAACCTATGCAATAAGAAATGTCAGTCTGTATAGAAGAAGTATATTTAACAATCTGTGCATCATCATACTGCTTTTCTTGTATGCCCACAACCTATGCAATAAGAAATGTCAGTCGGTACAGTACAAGTATATTTAACAATCTGCACACAAAAAAAATATATATTAATATTAAATATATTTAGCAAATTGCATGATACACACACACACACACACACACACGCACACACGCACGCACACATACAATTTTTGTTAAATAAGCATTCTTCTTATTAGTAGTATATGTATATATTTCGATGTGCATGGAAAATAGTTTTATTTTAAAATATGCTGATGTCATAAGCATGACATAATGATGTTGATTTTCTATGAGCGTCATGGCGTTATTGCTGTCCTTGGATCACTCCTCTAATTATCTTCAAACAATGCTCCATAGAGATAAGTCTGTTGGAGCCTAGGACAGTGGCTTGAAGAAGTTAATGCAGTAGATACTCGGGTTCTTGCATCATTTTCAATTGCAGTACTATAGGATTTGTCTGATCCTGCTCTTAAATTAATTCGCGAAAAGTATGGGTCATTATTCAGGTTAACACAAATGTGCTCATATTTGTGCATAATATTTCACTGCACCTGCTGACAATAACAAAGCTTCTTTCGCGACAGATAATTATAATTAGTAATTTTTTATTTCCACGGTAAACCATACTGTACGTTTTAGTGTCTTGCCTGAGCAGCATTCAGGTGATCTAGCATGGACCCTTTAAGATTTTAGTGTCTCGCCTGAACAGCATTCATGTGATCAAGTGTGGACCCTTAAACTTTTTAATTCTTGTTGAGCGTTTGTCGGGCTGTACGATGATAAAATACCTACCTCTTATTGTAAGTACATCAGGCTTGCATGATGATAAAATATCTAACCCTTATTGTTAAGTATATCAGGCTGGCTTGCACAATGGAAAAATATATAACTCTTATTGCAAATACATCAGGTTGTGTGACGGTCAAATACCTAACTAATATTACTCTTACTGTATGTATATCGGGTTGTAAATTGGAACAGTAATTATTTGCTGCAGTTAAAACTGACTGTCAACCATTCAACTAGAATTATTCTGATTAGTCCAGTTCCACGACATTTTACAAACTATTGTAAATCTAGACAAACAACAGCACAACAATGAATAAAATCAATTAAAGAAATGGAATCTTTCCAGTTCTTACTTTTTTCAGCTGTGCAGTGGTGTATTTTAGCCCGCTCATGGTCTTGTCGTCAGCTTTACTTTGAGAGTCTTGTTTCCTCTGGTAATCATCTGGCAAATAGGTTTTTTTAAAAAAGCCACCCCCCAAAAGCTTTGTTAAAGTAAGAATATCCTTTCAAATAACATGCACATCTGAATATTTAATTTTTTTTTAAAATCAAAGGTAGCCTTTGGTTACTTACAGTTGCTAAGTGTGGGGTAATGCCATGGCAATAAGGTGAATGACATGGAGTGGATAAATGGATGGCAAATGGCAAACTTGGACAGATGGAGAAATGACGGTTTATTTTTATTGCTGAATGTAATGCAGTGATAATGCTAATAACGTGATACATTAAAACATTACATTCATATTTTTGTTTCAGGAAAGCAGTATTCGTATTCCAAGATGCATGCACCAAAACACTAAGAATTAAACACACACACATGTGCACAAACATACACATGTATGCATGCCACACATGCACACACAAACACCATATATACATTTGCAAAAATAATAGACATTCTTAAGTGAATAACTAGAGAAAGATAAATCAAAACTAATGATGCTTTTGGGTTGAATTTTGGAAGGCTTGTGTAAGTAATTCTTTACTTAGTTAACCTGACTTAGTTGGAAACAGTCCTACATGGTACAGGGGCTGAATTCTGGAAGGCTTTGTGTAATTCATTACTTGGCTAACTTAGTTGGAAACAGTCCTACATGGTACAGGGGTTGAATTCTAGAAGATTTCGCATACGTCAATGTTTGCATTAATTTGGCACAAAGTCAAATTCTGTATTAGTTGGAAACAATTCCAAAGGGTACAAACGATCCATTCTGGTAGGCTTTGCTTAGGTCAAATTAAATTCAAAACAATTCCGTAGAGTAGATGTACACGACTTCAAAATGACGTCACTGAATACATCATACCAACATTTCTACCTACCAGGCTGCAAATCATCCGCAATACTTTCTGTGCCACACAATTTGCGGTTCCTATTTTTAACATCAAGTTTCTGCTACTAGAAATATTTTTCCTGTTGATGGGGTTATGCACGTAAAAATGAATTTGCATAACGTCAGTTTAGTGTGTCCTGTGAACCAACTGTACTGAATTTGAGAATGCAAGCAACTGGTGTTGCATGAAACTTTTGTTGTTGATAAAGTTGTTGTATATATTTTACATTATATTTCACAGTCTTTATCTTCAGCGGGGTGAAGCAAATAAAAAAAACTTTGTACCTGTCAGGCCATGAAGCCAGAATCCTGTGACAACATGCTCGATTCGAGTGTAACTTTCAAAGATAATTTTATCATTTTCCTGCGCACAGAAGAGAAAACACACCACAAGAGACATTTTAATATGTATTTTTCATCATTTAAAAAAAAATTAGTTAACATAAAGCTAAGAAAAGAAAAGAAAAGATACTACCGGTTACCTATTTATTATGGAATTGTGTGTGATTGTTTACTTGTTTATTTATGTTTGAAGTGTGAGGGGATTTGATTGTTTACTTGTTTATTCATGTTTACAGGTTTATCTATGCTTGAATTGTACTATGTGAATATTGACTGGTATTTGAATTCTGTGGTGTATATGTTTGATTGTTTACAGGTTTATTTATGCTTGAATTGTGCGATTGTTGATAGGTATATCTGTTTTGTGCTAATGTGCCTGTGTGCGCGCGTGTGTATGTGTGTGTGTGTGTGTGTGTGTGTGTTTGTATCTGTGTAATTATTGACAGTCGAATCTATACGTGGATTGTACTGTTGTGATGTTTATAGATGCATATGTGACTGAAATATATTGTGCTACTGTTTGCAGGTGCATCTATGATAAGTTGTTATGTAATTATTGACAGGTGTAATTAACTTGAATTATAAATTGTATTGTGTGTGATTGCTCTAAGCTTGAATTAAGTGTGTGTTTACAGGTTTATTGTATCTGCTTGAATTGTATTTTGTATGATTGGTTTTATGTTTATCTATGCTAATGAATAAGTGCAGTATATAATGTATCCAATGCAATATATTATAATGTACAGCATTGTGAACCATTCCGTGGGATTTTCCTAACTATTACAGTGATTTTAAAAGTACAACACACAACTACACACATAAATTACATTAAAAACATTTTAGGACATGAAAATGCCTTTATTCTAAATAAAAGCAGAAAAGCACCCAGTGAATATGCAGACAGTTGACACCCCTCCCTCCACATCGAATCTTGATTAGCCATAGCAATTAATGAGTTCCTATTGAATGATGGTGCAGCAGCTTGGAAAAGTGTTAAGTATTTATTGCCAATACAAAAAAGATATCAATGATGCATACGACGTTTTCCCTGCAAGCCTACCCTAATCACTGCATGCAAGCGGAAAACAGTTGAGGGATGATTGCTGTTTTCAGTGAGAGACACTTCTCCATTCTTGTTAACCGTCAAGTAGCGCCGTGTGCACATGTGGACGATGCGACACTGCTGTTCCCACTTCAAGACGCCACCTGCCGGTACAACCGTTAAAACAATCAAAGGTCACATGATGTCCGAAGAACTGAATAATTTACCTTTCCGGAGAATCATTAGCACAAAATATTCGATAATCATTTACAGGATGTCTACAGGAGAATTACGGAATACAAACACTTCAGGATATAGCTTTATAAAAATCTGCAAGACGTAGTTGTATGAAATTGTGTAAAGATGTTAAGTGAACATTTATTTAGTATATTATTTCAGACTGCCGCTTATTCAGATGCTAAATGTTATCTCAAAGCAGTTCAAATGCGAAAGCTTTTATAATAAACAAAATATTTTTTTTCACAATCAGTACTTAGATAATATTTAATAACAAACGTATACACTATCCGCTATCATTCATACACTCTTGACATTCATTACAAAACAAAAATGAAGACATTTAAAACAGAGTGATGTTTTATTAGAAACCACCATCACTGGTCGAGTAGAAAGTATAAGGATATAAAACAGTGATGCCTTTAACAAGAATCATCAGTCATAGTCAAGCAGTGAGCAAGAAGACATAAAATAGTGGTGCCTTTAACAAGAAGTCATCAGTCATAGTCAAGCAGTGAGCAAGAAGACATAAAACAGAGTGATGCCTCCAACAGAACCCACCATAATCAAGTAACATTGATACCTTTAACTAGAACTTACCATTTATAGTCAAATAATAAGCATGAAGACATAAAACAGTGATGCCTTTAGCTAGAACTCACCAGTCGGAGTCAAGTAGTGAGTATGAAGACAAAACAGAATGATGCCTCTAACTAGACCTCACCAGTCATAATCAGGTAACAGTGATGCCTTTAACTAAAACTCATCAGTCATAGTCAAGTAATGAACATGAAGACATACAAAGAGGGAAGCCTTTAACAAGAACTCACCATTCAAGGTCAAATAGTGAGCATGAAGACATAAAACAGTGATGCCCTTAACTAGAACTCACCAGCCACTGGACCTTCCTCTAGTTCGATCTGCCAGTAAGTAATAGCTGAGCTGCTCGGAAACATCGTCTTGGGGTTGTTCTGGTCTACAGGGCGTACTCGTAAGTGTACTAAATTTGAAAACCAAACCACAGATGACCAAACTTACATCTAGTGAATCAGTCACTTCACTGAAATATAACTCAGTGGTCTAAGTCTAAATATATATTGCATCTCGTATCCAAGAAAACAAAACAAAAAACCCTACCTCCACATGATTTAGATATAATAAAAATCTATATTTAATTAGATATTGCATATTTTATATATAGTTCATTCTCTGGGGAAGTATACCATTTTGTTACATTGATGTTATAGGAGTTTGAAATCCGTAAAAAGCATGTTTCTGTTGAAAACTTAGAAAGTAAGATTTTACCAGAAAAAAGATTTTGTTACCAGAATAATTTTTTAAAAATAAGCGATATAATGATCTCATTACCACTAATATATTTTCTTTATTAACCTAAATTATTAACTTAATCTGGAAACAGTTTTACTTAAAATAGGGTATAAAACTACAAATTCGCAACATGGAAACCATATTAACAAAATTATCAGCCATTGTAAAAGAAACTATTTTTCTTAGCTAAACATAAAACGGGCTAAGTTATTATGCTGCAAAGACAATATTAAGTAATAAACAAAGTACCTATTTAAATATAATATTTTTTTAATATAATGATAAGCCTAATCGTGATGTTATATATTCTTGAATGTAATTCACAGGTTGTTCTACCCTTACTCACTCAGATTTAAAACATACACACAGCTATGTGAAACTTTAAATGCAAAAGAAACTACATGGATATATATAGAAATATGTAAGCTGTTTACGATGTTAATTAATTTAAAGAAAATATATAGAGATTATCAGAAATCTTAGCTTTATAAAAAAAAATTTCCTGCCTTCACTTCGCAACCATGTGATCTGAATGAGAAATGAAAGTATTTTTTTCTTATTTGATGAATAAACTCATCACACCAAGACAAAATGACATGAGATTTATCTTTCCTGAATATTACGCCTTTGAAAAATGTAAGAAGTAGTTCGTGATAATTTTATATTTACAAATTTATTAGTTCAGTTGTAACATGATAAAGAGGAAACGAAGTCAAATTAGTTTTCCTCAAGTTGAATATATCTAAAAATAACGAATAAATTTAAAAAACAACAGCTTATGAATATTTCTAAAAATAACGAATAAATTTTAAAAACAATAGCATATGAATATTTCTAAAAATAACGAATAAATTTTATAACAATAGCATATGAATATTTCCGGTTAAAAGAAAACAAACTAATTAAATCCACATGGCGAGTTCGTCTGCAATATCGCGGTTTGTAAATGAACAAAAGTTTTGGATCCGATTTATGTAGAAACTAAACGTTGCGAAGAATCTGCCTTTTAAAAATATTATTTCTTTCACAAAATTGACCGTTTACAGATAAAAGGAATATTGAATATTACTATTACTATGGGACTATTTATAACAATGAAAATTAAAGAAAATGGCTCTGTGTATACATAAAACAGAAAGAGTTGCCATTTTTCAGTTAAAAACGTATTTGTATTACCAAAAATTATAAAACAAATAAACACATATTCACGCAACTATCTTATGTATCTCTCACATCAATTCTGAATATGCAGAATATAAACACGTGATAGTTCAATGCTTTACTTTTAAGAAAACATTTCAGATGGACCCTCCCTTCATGCTACACTTGCCCAGAGAATGTGTCATATTTCCTGTGCTTGAGATCTAAACCTAAATTTCTGAGGGCAGTAAGACTCCATAATTAATTTTGATAATATTATGAGTTAGATTATATATTTTCCTTTGTTGGATCTAAAAATACATCTAACAGGGCAGTACCGGTAAGATTCCATAATTAATTTTGATAATATTATGAGTTAGATTATATATTTTCCTTTGTTGGATCTAAACATACATCTAACAGGGCAGTAAGATTCCATAATTAATTTTGATAATATTATGAGTTAGATTATATATTTTCCTTTGTTGGATCTAAACATACATCTAACAGGGCAGTAAGATTCTGTTCTTAATGTCATAGCGTAATATTTCTCTCTCTCTTTCCCATTATACATATACCAAGAGGTGCATCTAATGTAACAATCGGAACAGGTAGAAACAGTATTTAATTTATCAAAGAAAAGTTGTATATATTTACTTCACACCCGAAAAGAAATATGCTGTCCATCCAAAAAAGTCAAAAGTAAAACATTTTTTTTAATACAACGTAAGAATCTGAAATAGGAAAGCAGAGGGATTAGAGCTGTGTTCCAATATATACAATTGATCTTCTTTCTAGAATTTTTTTTTACCATCTTCTGTAAGTTCACTCTCGTCATTGAACAAGCCCTCGGCTACAAGATAGGCCTCCATTTCCTTGTGAAAGAAGCGAACTGGATCCCCGGCCTGCAAGCATAAACAGTCTTGGTATCCTGATATTCTGAATTGTGCAACAATAAATCTTAAAATACTTAAACACACTTTGCCGCCTCCCCATGGCCACCTTGTTAATGGCTATGAAGAGGACATAAGAGAATCTATTCAGATAACGTAAGGATTATAAGACCAGTGCAGTAAACTGTTTTAGAAGTTAAAGTTAGGAGAAAAAACTTTAGTAATTGGTTCTTTGTTGTTGAATATTTAATAATACTGAAACTGAAAGATAAAATAATGCATGCATAGTTTGTGCAAACAGAGCCTACCTTGACTTTAACTTCGTCCTGGTCTGACGGCTTGTACTTGCGATAAAGTGTGAAGCCAGACTGCCGAACTGACAAATTCAACTCGTAGCTAAAACACATGAACGTATTAAAACATATTAACATGTAAACATTATTTTATTTCATTAACGAGACAAGTTTTAAATGATGGTCATTAATAGTAAAGGGCTAATAATGGTCATATCAGCAAGACAGCTATAAATAAAGAATTCAGTTTTTACCAGGGTCACATGCTTAATTTTTTTTTTACAGTAATCCAAACGTAAGTACAATCCAAAAAGATGTTTTCATTTTCATTAACAGCAGCATACCAACATATGCCAGTGATATTTTCAGTTCTGAATTTAGATGAGTTGCATTCTTAATAGCAAAGACGAAATTTTAACTTTGAAATCCAGAGAAAAAAAGGAGTAATCTTTAAAGAAAAACGCATAGAAAATACTAAAAAAATAGAGTAAAATAGTACATAAATTGCTATATGCAAATATACTTTACATTAAAATAGAAAATAGTGACATAGACTTATATGGCAATATAGGGTATTAAACGACGGTATAATTAATAGTCTTGGGAATTAAACAATGAACAAGGAAACTATAAAATAATTTACCTTTGACTGTAAACTGACAGTTGGTCCAGTTGCACGCGACTAACATGTAGGTATTGCCCTGGGGATTTGACACTCTCTAAGACAACCTGGTCATCCACTTGGACCTGTCCAATCACACAATATGACGTAAGCACACCAAGCATTGCAAGTACACCAAATTACTCAAGAAAAATATTATTCCAAAGTGTACCAAGCATTGCAAGAACACCATATTACTCAAGAAAAATATTATTCCAAAGTGTACCAAGCATTGCAAGTACACCATTTTACTCAAGAAAAATATTATTCCAAAGTGTACCAAGCATTGCAAGTACACCAAATTACTCAAGAAAAATATTATTCCAAAGTGTACCAAGCATTGCAAGTACACCATTTTACTCAAGAAAAATATTATTCCAAAGTGTACCAAGCATTGCAAGTAAAATATACATCGCAAGTGTATCATACAATAGAAATATTGTAAAATTTCCAACCTCGCAAAACAATGAAGTATATTATGCATCCTGAGTACAGCGTATATTCTCCTAGAGTAGTATACGTCTAATGCTTAGAATACATCCAACACAACTCAAGTATACAACACAATACAAGAACACATAAATATGCAATATGATCTAAGTACACCATACAATTCAGGTAAAGAATTAATGTACACCTTACAAAATGTACCATAAACCCAAACACAGAATACAACCAAAATACACCAGACAGTCCATGCACAACCCAAATCCCAAGTACACCATTCAACCAAGTACAGAGTACAACACAGGCAAACCATACAACTCCAGGACCATCAAACATATACCGTACACCAAAATTTACCATACACCCAAGTACACCCTGTGTTAGAGTAATTTTGCCTATCACTATTTCTAAACTTAATAATTATATATTTATTGCCAATATTAACGTGACCCGACCTTGGTCACTGCTTATGCTGATATTTTTTTGTAAGAGTCAAGTTGGAGTAAACAACTCGGGTAAAGAATATGCTAGCAATATACCACAAACAAGCCGTAAGCAGTATATAACGCAAGCTAAATCAATATATATACTATAATCAATGTTATACAGATAAATAAATATTAACCAAATACTACAGCAATATACCACAAACAAGCCGTAAGCGGTATATAACGCAAGCTAAATCAATATATATACTATAATCAATGTTATACAGATAAATAAATATTAACAGTTAACCAAATACTACAGCAATATACCACAAACAAGCCGTAAGCAGTATATAACGCAAGCTAAATCAATATATGTGCTATAATCAATATTATAGATAATACCACAAACTAAAAGAATAAATCCCAAAATATACATACCACATCGCCTTCTGCTTTGACTTTGTATCTCGGCATGATCTTGAAGAGCGCATGCTTGGCGTTGTGGGGCTGAAGTTCCACCTGCAAGTCAAGCCGACATTCAAAGAATTTAATACAGAGCATCATAAAGTCATACGTATCCCAAATCCTCTCATCGACTTTCCACAAATATTTTACACAACCTAGAACATCGCTTATCCGTACATCCATCCATCCATCTATCTCTCCCTCTCCATCCATCCATCCATCCATCCATCCATCCATCCATCCATCAATCCATAATAGCTTATGATCGGTTCCATAAACGCTACACATTCATACCATATATAGCCTAAAACGTATTGGGAACGATTTGACGAATACCATATGTAGCCTAAAACATCTTCAGAACGTTTTGATGAACGCCATTGTAAGGGTTTACATCATTTGATGGCAAATTACACACCATGTTTTTTAAATTTTACATTCTGTTACATTAACAATGTGTAGCATATAACTTGTTGTTACTCGCTAGTTTGAACTATTATTGTTAAATAGTCAAGTGTATCGAATTTTTAGCACCTCACGCGCAGTGAAAGAAGTAGGTTAAGCCTTTTTAGCACCTCACGCGCAGTGAAAGAAGTAGGTTAAGCCTCTTAAAAGAAATTATTAGATCTGATGAGTGGAGTCCAGAGGAATGGAGGGCGATGTGTAGAGGGGTGGATGAATATGACCGGACATGCTGTAACCATATATGTATGGGCTTATGACTTCCGCCCATGACGTAGGTAAAACTAGCTGACTCCCAGGTAAGAAATTACCGCCTAAAACATTTCATTCACTCTACACCAAACCATGGGAGAAGCCGCATCTGTAAATACAGTGCGATACTCAGAGCATTCGGTCCTTCTATTGCTGTCTTGATCTAAAGCTAAATTTGACCCAGAAATCTCGTCTGTGATCGAAAGAGAGGAGCTTCTCCATCAGAGACCGTATGAACAGATTTCCAGAGCTCAAGTTAGGCTGTTCGTAAGTGTTGAGGAAACGAATTTAGTTGAGGAAACGAATTTAGTACTTAATCCTTTAAGCCACATGCCAATCACAATCTGAATCTGTTAACACATTCGTGAACTGATAGGGACAGTTGGGGGGCAAGGAATGCGCTCATACCTATTTATTTGTGTTTTTTTTTAAAATTAATTTTCTTTTATTGTTACTATTATTACAATTTTGTTTTCTTTATCCCGTATATTAAATTCTTTTGGAATGGACAATAATTGGGATCGGCCTGGGGACCAGCTGTAAATGGATGGATGATTGCTGATTAATCAAGAGGGGGGAGATAACGTCGCTGATCCAAGAGGGCAACGTCAACTGCTGTATTGAATATTAATGGTCCCATAAAACGTCAACTAATTTACTTGCTGCTGATTTGAATGTTAATGGTCCCATAAAACGTCAACTAATTTACTTGCTGCTTGCTGTATTGAATGTTAATTGTCCCATAAAACGTCAACTAATTTACTTGCTACTGTATAAATGTTAATGGTCCCATAAAACGTCAACTAATTTACTTGCTGCTTGCTGTATTGAATGTTAATTGTCCCATAAAACGTTAACTAATTTACTTGCTGTTGTATTGAATGTTAATGGTCCCATAAAACGTCAACTAATTTACTTGCTGCTGTATTGAATGTTAATGGTCCTATAAAACGTCAACTAATTTACTTGCTGCTGTATTGAATGTTAATGGTCCCATAAAACGTCAACTAATTTACTTGCTGCTTGCTGTATTGAATGTTAATTGTCCCATAAAACGTCAACTAATTTACTTGCTACTGTATTGAATGTTAATGGTCCCATAAAACGTCAACTAATTTACTTGCTGCTTGCTGTATTGAATGTTAATTGTCCCATAAAACGTCAACTAATTTACTTGCTGTTGTATTGAATGTTAATGGTCCCATAAAACGTCAACTAATTTACTTGCTGCTTGCTGTATTGAATGTTAATTGTCCCATAAAACGTCAACTAATTTACTTGCTACTGTATTGAATGTTAATGGTCCCATAAAATGTCAACTAATTTACTTGCTGCTCTATTGAATGTTAATGGTCCCATAAAACGTCAACTAATTTACTTGCTGCTGTATTGAATGTTAATGGTCCCATAAAACGTCAACTAATTTACTTGCTGCTGTATTGAATGTTAATGGTCCCATAAAACGTCAACTAATTTACTTGCTGCTGTATTGAATGTTAATGGTCCCATAAAACGTCAACTAATTTACTTGCTACTGTATTGAATGTTAATGGTCCCATAAAACGTCAACTAATTTACTTGCTGCTGTATTGAATGTTAATGGTCCCATAAAACGTCAACTAATTTACTTGCTGCTTGCTGTATTGAATGTTAATTGTCCCATAAAACGTCAACTAATTTACTTGCTACTGTATTGAATGTTAATGGTCCCATAAAATGTCAACTAATTTACTTGCTGCTCTATTGAATGTTAATGGTCCCATAAAACGTCAACTAATTTACTTGCTGCTTGCTGTATTGAATGTTAATGGTCCCATAAAACGTCAACTAATTTCTTGCTACTGTATTGAATGTTAATGGTCCCATAAAACGTCAACTAATTTCTTGCTACTGTATTGAATGTTAATGGTCCCATAAAACGTCAACTAATTTACTTGCTGCTGTATTGAATGTTAATGGTCCCATAAAACGTCAACTAATTTACTTGCTACTGTATTGAATGTTAATGGTCCCATAAAACGTCAACTAATTTACTTGCTGCTGTATTGAATGTTAATGGTCCCATAAAACGTCAACTAATTTACTTGCTACTGTATTGAATGTTAATGGTCCCATAAAACGTCAACTAATTTACTTGCTACTGTATTGAATGTTAATGGTCCCATAAAACGTAAGTGGTAGCTGTAAGAGTAAGTTAGGCTGTGGGGTTGTTATCACTATTAAAACTAAATTTCATAATTAATAATTTGGATAATTAATGCTGTAAAAGAGTCGTGAGAATATATAGTCTAAAGTGTCTTCAGAACGTTTCAATGAATGGTCCTTTAATGCACTGAAGTCTCTCTTAAAACTTCCATAAATGCCTTTTTAGATAAAACAGAGGATTGGTGAATAAAAAGATTTGAAATATTTAGACTGCGTGTATTAGGATTAGGTATTACGACTTGATGTAATGGAACTTGAACGCATATAGGTAAAGTGGGACCCTGAAAAGGGTGTATCTAGTAGAAATCTCTTTGCGTGTAATAAGATATTGTATTAGGACCTGACTTAATGGAACTTGGAAGCATACGGGTAAAGGGGGGAACCATGAAAAGGGTATCTAGTAGAAATCTCTCTTTACTAGTTTAGTTGGTAATTGGAAAAAAGTAATAAAAACTGATCTTGTAAAACAAAATGAAAAAAAACTACAACTGTTGTATAACTGCTATGAACAGCAGATACATCAAATGCATATCCATACACAGAGGTTTATGGTAGCGAGTGCGCTTGTGTATGCGTGGTGTGTGTGTGTGTGTGAGTGAGTGTGTGCGTGAGTGTGTGTGAGTGTGAGTGTGTGAGTGAGTGTGTGTGTGTGTGAGTGAGAGTGAGAGTGTGAGTGTGAGTGAGTGAGTGTGTGTGTGTGTGTGTGTGTGTGTGTGTGTGTGTGTGTGTGTGTGTGTGTGTGTGTGTGTGTGTGTGGTATGTGCGTGCGTGTAAAGGAGAATTTACGAGGAAGAGGCTTTTGATTATAATGTGCACTAGAGCTAATATTTCTCTTACAATTGTATTATCGCTCTCACCTTAACAACTTTCACATCCTTCACAACTTTAACAACCTTCACAACTTTCACATTCACAACTTTGAGAATGTAACGCTTTTGTCCACAGGAAAACAACTAAATGCAATGTGTGCGAGTACTTAGTTGAACTCTGGTTCAGTGTGACCTTACAGGCAGTCGCCACATTTAAAAAACCGCGTTAAAGTAACTTTCTTTTTGTTATAAATGATAATTATTGCGGTCTTAGTAAAGTCTGCTTTAAAAAAATCCACATAACAAACTGTGGCTATCTAAAATTTTTAAATTATTTATCCTTCACATACCAATACACTATATTTCATGACGTCTGTTATCTCTCTTAATTAACTTAGGAAGCTATCACACTGTAATTTTACTGAAATCTTGGTTTTCAATAAAGTTGCCTGAAATGGAAACTACTGATTCAAAGCGTATTTGTAAGAGTGAAAATTATACAGCCATGAATATGATACAAGCCATGTCTGAAAGACATATTTAAATGCTTACGTATGTTATAAATATTGTTGAGAATGCTACTTCGATGACTGTACAAGACATAGCTGGGGATATAATTTCTTGTAACCAGAATTTATAGTCAAACCATTTTAACAATGAATAGATTAAAAATATTTAAGTACTTAGTGATTCTGCAAGAACATAATTACCTCCATATTGCTGGTCTCAGTGCGTGATGTCTTGGTACTGCAAACATGGATGTATTTGTTAGTGAACAGGTGTCGCAGCTGAAACGCAAGGAAAATTTAGACTCACTTTGCTTTCACTGATTTTCTTATTTTTTTAAACGGAAAGAAATTATGCTAAAGATGACTAAAACATACACTTACATAATTAAATAGCATAATAAAATATTTGGCTACTAGTATAATGAGCAACGAAATCCAAGGTCAAACATATGATTAAAGTCAAATACAGTGATGATTTATAAATATTCAAAATGTAATCTTTTCACATAATTACATGGATGAAACCATGAAATGAAAATAAATTTTCCTTGAACTAAGAATTTTCAATTCTAAAAAAAACTAGTCGTGCTCACTCTCACAATCCATTACTTGATAACTAGTTATGTTAATCCGTCTCTGCAATCCATTACTTGATAACTAGTTATGTTAATCCGTCTCTGCAATCCATTACTTGATAACTAGTTATGTTAATCTGCCTCTGCTGAGCACATGTTATAAAAGCAGACAGACAGAGACAGAGATACAGGTTTTAAAAGAGAAATCCACGGGAATACGGATTTTCCTTTACCATTTTCAGACTGAAGAAATTCCGTCGAATGACTGACAAGTTTCACCCCGTTAATGAGTATTTAAACAAGAAAGGCTAAATCAATTACGAAATTATATAATAAAATATTCAATAATAAATATTAGTATAATAATTCTAAGTAGTAAGTAGAAAAATAGTAGTGGTATGTAATTGTAGTAAGAAACTATATATGTAGTAATAGTATGCAAGGTAAATCAAGCAGGACAACATACCTGGATTGTCTGCCCATAGAGAACTCTCTTGCCACGGATTCGTTTTTGTTCCAAGTCATTGTCTACTGTTTCTGCATCTGCAGCAATCTAAGAAAGATTTATTTTTTAAAATAGTTGTTATTGTTTATTAAATTCTTGATGTTGTTTTCTTCTTGGAAAATACACTACTAACAAAAGCATCTCATTAATAATGAATATACCAGACAGGGGTTATTTATTGTTAGACTCAAGAAGGGCATGTTATGCAGACAATAATTGATTGATGGAGCATATTTACTACATAGTTACAGTTTTGCCTTTTTGATTGCCTTCCCCACCTCTAGTCACGCAGCAATACAATTATAGATGTAGAATTGGAAGGGAGCGGGGAAGTTTACTCTGGTATTCTAGGTCCTAAGGCAAGATTCAGGTCTAATATGAAGCCGTAAATCAATGGCCACTGACAATTTCCGCACGCGAAAAGGGAGTTGTCTTTGACTGATAATGCGCTCTGCTTGAAATGAGTGTTAGGACCAAGGTCGAGGTCCTTAGCGGCTTTTAAGTTGTATTCATAGATGTTGTTTTTCCGACTCAACAACATCTCAAAAGCAGCAGTGACGGCTGTATATTTTCTTTGTTTATCGACCACTGATTTAAATGCTGTATTTTTTAACTGAATGCTGCATTCGATAACATTTAATTTTATAAATTTTATTATGTTTTACTTACTAAAGAATAAATAAATTAAGATTTAAACATCGTTTTCACGCCTTGCTTGTTGCGTGTTTAATTGGTTAGGTAATGGGCCTACTATTAATCTTATCTGGAGGAAACTTTGATGGTCAGAAGAAAGGGGTTTGTTGTTAGTTTTCTCTGTCTCGGCGCTATTTTCAACCTTATACAATGGCCACTTTCGATTTTTGTGTCTTAGGGGAATAATTATGACAGCCAGCAGTGAATGTATTCACGTAGTACAGTAAAGAAGCGAAACTGCGTCCGCCCTAAAGATGTTTTGACCGTAACTACAAAGAAATTTTTTTAACTACAAAGAAAATGGTGTATATTGCAATAGAGCATTTCAAACTCGACCAGGCCGCTCGCCAATCATAGCTATTAACAGACTTAAGCATCTGCACATTATTATTTATATACCTACTAATCTAGAAGTCATTATTTTTTCTTTTACTTTAATTTTATTCAGTAATCTTTGAAAATGCCTGATATTTTGATATTTTTGACAAACGCACACATACACATAAATACACTATCTATCTATCCCTTAGTCTTGTCGACCGTTGGGGCACACTGATGACCTGACAACCAGTTTCGTCCATTCCATTCTGTTCTTAGCGTATTGCTCGTTTCAATCCTGTCCACTCTGAGATGTTATCCTCCCATCTTTTCCTTTTCATTTACCGCCACACAATATTTGCAAAGGTGGAAAACGTCTTACCAAAGGAGAAGACAATCCGTCTTTTAATCTATATTTAGCGAGCCCCATCCATACACTGTCTCTCCAACATATAGTTATCAATATATTTGTAAGTAGGTCAATCAATTTAACATTAAATTTATTAAATCAACAATCAAATATAAACAGGAATATAATCAAAGAGCGTTGACATTTACATCACTTTACACCAATGTTCAATTAATGCTGGACAATTATTCAAATAATCCTAGCATAGATATTAGCAGTCAATTACATAAAATGTTAATCAAGTTCATAGATATCAGCACGGAAATTAGAGCAGAGTTTCAGAGAAATAATGAAAGTCAAATACCCATAACCTTTTTAAAGATGGCGGCTGTTACCGGCACCTGATCTCAATCAGACGGTTTGCAACAAGTCACAGACTTATTCGGGTGACGGTCTCGTGTGTCCTTTCTAGGCACGTTCCTGAATCTTGAATGAGCTCACAAAGCACTCCTTTGAGAATCGTTCTGAAGTTCACGTATGCTATCAAGCCCATTAGAAGGAATGTCTCGACTTTTCGCATGTAGTACTCAATACACCATGGGGAACATTCAAAATAATCTTTGTGAATTCTCGAGACCAAACTCAAGCCACAATTTCTGCTGTATTGTCTCTCGAACGGAATTCACAGGAATCAACTTACAGCAACACGTTTTACTGGAGAGTTGACAACAACGTTGGATTCACACACCAACGTGACCAAGCAAGTACAGTAGTCACTGATGCATGAAGTGAAAGGAAAAAAAGGTGTGCTTTTTCTGCAAAAGTCAAATTAATACAGCACTAAATTACAGGCATATTTCATCTCTAATTCCTTTCTTCTCTCTTACAAACATTCTAAACTCACAAAATCCTGCAACAATTACGTAAGCCCAATACACACACAACTTAAGAAATATAACATTGATCAAAATTCACAAGTATAATGTATAATGAAGTCAAATTAATGAACAAAGAAATAATGGTTCAATTACATAAGCATTCTCTAATTAAAATCATACATCAATAGCAAACATGTATGAAGTCCATTCTTTCTGTATCAGTCAGTTACCTTACCATAAGCTAACGATCACTTTTATGACAAGACTCAAGCTATGTTCAAATTCAAAGTGATTAGAATAGAGTACTTCTTCCACAAAGTAACTTTTGGTCCATCCCATTGGATGAGTTTGTTATGAACAAGTATAAAGACGATTAGTCAGAAAAATACTCATCCAGTTGGAACTGGTTTGGATTGCATCAGCAATTTCTATCATATTCTCAACCCAAATTGTTTACTCCAACTCTGACACTTACTAAAAATACCATCATAAGGAGTGCCCAAGATCGGGTCACTTTGACAATTTAACAAATTATATAACAATTAAGTTAAGAAACAGGGATAGGCAAATATACTCCACCACGCACAGCGAAATAATACACTTCACACAGTGAATTAATATACTTCACACAGGAAACTAATACACTTAAACAGTAAATTAATATACTTCACACTGCAAACTACTACACCTCAAAGAGTGATTTAATATTCTTCACACAGCAAACTAATATACTTCACACAGTAAACTAATCCACTTCATATAGTAAACTAACACTCTTTACACAGCGAACTAACATTCTTTACAGAGCGAATGTATACACTTCACACAGCAAACTAATACACTTTACACAGTGAACTAGCACTCTTTACACTGCGAATACACTTCGCAGCGACCTAACACTGTTTACACAGCGAACTAATACACTTTACACAACGAATTAATACACATCACACAGCGACCTAAACTCTTTATATAGCAAACTAATATTCTCTTTGAGGACTAACGCACATTAAACTGCGAAGTAACACACTTTAAATAACAAATAACACACTTTACTCAGCAAAATAGCACACTTTACTCAGCGAAATAGCACACTTTACTCAGCAAAATAACACACTTTACTCAGCAAAATAACACGTTTTACACAGCGAAATAACACACTTTACTCAGCGAAATAACACGTTTTACACAGCGAGCTTACGCCTTACACTGTACACCCCTTGTAACTATAGTGTATAGCCTTAAAATACAAGTTTAAAATTAACTGTTGTTATAGGATTCTTAGTTTATGTTTATGGTAAAATCTAAGAAACTGACGTCTTCAAATTGTACGATTACAAATTTTACTTTTAATGGATTCCACAAATATATCCCACAAATCTTATCTCTAGAAATGCTGGCTAAAGTTTATCAAACGATCTTACAGTCCATAATTCATGGGCTTTGCTATTATCAATTTTATATTAATATGCTACAAGAAAGCAACCCGTTTGGGTTACGTAGCTTCTTAACAAAAAGCTTGCTTTTCATACCTTGGCTTGAGCGACTGCGTTACGAAGTCGAAGGTTGTCTGGGTCCTTTTCTGACTGGTCTTTTAGCTTCACATACTGTTTATTCAGTTTGTGTCGATTGGCTGTGCACACTTCAAAGGCAATGCCTGCAAACGTGTACACATTTGTACATGAGTGTTGGATTGGTTTGTATGTGTGTGTGTGTGTGTGTGTGTGTGTGTGTGTGTGTCTGTGTGTGAGTGCGCGCGTGTGTGTGTGTGTGTGTGTGTGCAAGTGTTCCACACAACGCTTTCTCAGTTTTGGCTTTGCAGACTTCAAAGGCAATATTTGCAGAAAGATCACATTTATATATGAAACTTATACAGACGTGTGTGTGTGTGTGTGTGTGTGTGTGTGTGTGTGTGTGTGTTCGGGTGCGTTTAATTAGTAAACTATAGAGAAAAAAATTACTAAAATCGGTTGAAGTTATTTATAGATGCAGATTTATTAGAGCAAGGCATACTAATCAACTTGCTGTGTCGCTCTCTTATTATGGGCTTTAAATGCAAGCCAAACTAGATCTACTCACTGTGTTAGTTCTATATGGTGGGCTCTAGGTGCAAGCCAAACTAGATTAACTTACTGTGTTAGTCCGGTATGGTGGGCTCTAGGTGCAAGACAAACTAGATTAACTTACTGTGTTAGTCCGGTATGGTGGGCTCTAGGTGCAAGACAAACTAGATTAATTTACTGTGTTAGTCCGGTATAGTAGGCTCTAGGTGCAAGACAAACTAGATTAACTTACTGTGTTGGTCTCCGATGTTGGGCCGTACGCGATCTTGTCGTGCACCCACAGCTAGTTCGTTGTAACACGAGCTATACAGAGAGAGACAACAGTTCATCGTAGTAATTGTTAGAAAGATGTAGTTCGTTGTAACACGAGCTATATAGAGAGACACAACAGTTCATCGTAGTAATTGTTAGAAAAATGTAGACAACAGTAATTTTAGCAAGAGGTGGGCAATGCAGTCAACAGCTCGTTGTAGCACTTGTTAGATAGACACAGGCAGCAGTTGACTATAGTAAATGTTAGACAAATACAGATAACAGCATTTGTTCCAAAAGCTAGGTAGATACAATTAACTTACAATTAAAAGTTCCTTGTAATTATTGTTAGATAGCTACAGACAACAGATGATACAATAATAATCATTGAGGGAATTGCCAAGACAACGCAGAAAACAGTTTTTGTAGAAAGAACCAGAAAGAAAGAAGCAAAAAAAATATTTGTAGCAAGAGCCACACGGTTAGAAACAACATCATTTGTAGCAAGAGCCACACGGTTAGAAACAACATCATTTGCATGAAACTAGAAAAACTGGAAAAAGAGTCCAGTCATAAAGGTGATTGTTAGCTTATCGTAAGTTAACTGACTGATAAAGAAAGAATGGACTTAGAAATATTTCGTACATGTTTGCTATTGATTTATGATTTTAACTGGAGAATACTTTATGTATTTGAACCATTATTTCTCTGTTCACTAATTTGATTACGTTGTACATTATACTTATATTATGCTGTGTGTGTATCGAGATAACAACATTGTTGCAGGCTTTGTAAAGTTGAGAATGCTTGTAAGAGAGAAAGGAGTTTAGAGATAAAATATTCCCGGAATTTATCACTTTCTTAATCTGACCTTAGCAGAGAAAAATATGCCATGTTATCGTTTCAGGCTACAGTGATAACTGTACTCTACATGAACACATTGGTGTGTGCTGTCCAGTATTATCGTTGAGCTTATTAATAACGTACTTCTGTAAGTTGATTCCCGTTGATTCTGTTCGAGAGCCAATACAGCAAAAATGGTGGTTTGAGTTTGGTCTCGAGAATTCACGAATATTATGTTGAACATTCTTTGTGCTGTGCTGAGTAGCAAACACGAAAATTCAGGAACATTCCTCCTGATGTGCTAGATAGTGCAAGGGAAATTCGGGACGATTCTCCACTGTGTGCTTGGAAAGAACATTGAAGATGGTGGAACAGTAGTCTAACATGCCTAGAAGGATTGTGTAAGACTGCCATCTGAATAAGAAAGACAGTGACTTGTTGCAACCACGTGATTGTGAACACATGCCAGCAACAGCTCCATCTTTGAAAAGTTATGTAAATTGACTATAATTATCTCTAGAACTCCACTCTCATGTCTTTGATGATTTATGTCTATGAACTTGATTATATATACATGTTCATTTGACTGCTATTGTCTATGATAGGATATACTGAATGATTATCTAGCATTAATCGAACATTATTGTGAACTAATGTAATGTCAATACTCTTTGATTTTTTTTTATATGTTGTATACTGGATTGTTGATTTAATAAATTTATTGACATTCTAACACATATTGATAACCATATGTTGGATACATAGTGGGTGAATGGAGGCTTGCTAAATATTAGATTAAAATACGGATTTATCTACTCCTTTGGTAAGACGTTTTCCACCTATAGAAATTTATATGACCGTGAGTGTTTGTCTTTAATGTTGTGGAAAAAAGAAAACGTTTACAGCGCCCGCATATCCGCTAAGTGAGAGAGAAGAGACGAGTGGTGTCTTCTGGAGAATTATTAATAACATAAATTAAGATTGTCATCACTTGTAATTAGGTATGGATGATTAATTATAATCATAACCAATAAATAGGATGGCGTTGTGTCACAAATACTCTCTCATTGGATCCGCAATTCATTCATGAATTTGGATGACATACTCAATAGTATTTCTCATTAAGTCAGCAATCATTCAAAAGTTTGAATGACTTAATAGTACTCTCTCATTAGATCAGCAATCATTCAAACATTTGAATGACTTACTCATTAGTACTCTCTTATTAGATCTGTCAGCAAATTATTCAAACCGTAACTGCCTGGATCATTGTAAGAGCCCCTAGAATTTATCAAACAAATACCTTTCTCCACTACACTGGTTGGCTGTTCAATTCACATCATACACTTAGAGACTGTTCATTCAAATTCCTACACCGGTGGCTATTCACTCCACTTTATACACTGGGTGGCTGTTCACTTCTTACACAGGGTGGTTGTTCACCCCACTTTCTACACTGGGTGGGTGGCTATTTGCTCCACTTCCTGCACTTGGAGGCTGTCCACTCCATTTCCTACGCTGGGTGGCTCTTCACTCCACTTCTTACATTGGGTGGTTGTTTACCCCACTTCTTATGCTGGGTGGCTGTTCACTCCACTTTTTATGCTGGGTGGCTGTTCACTTCACTTCTTACACTGGGTGGTTGTTCACTCCACTTCTTATGCTGGGTGGCTGTTCACTCCTTTTCTTATGCTGTGTGGCTGTTCACTCCACTTCTTATGCTGTGTGGCTGTTCACTGCACTTCTTAAACTGGGTGACGACACGGATGGCTTTACATGTCTCTTTAATATGTGAGTATTACACATACGTAAACAAAATATTGTCTGCATCACTATTTAGGTACACACAAAACCTAACTGTAGTGTAACAACACAATTTGGCGCGAGTATGGCTCGATCCAGTACATTTCTTGACGTCATTATAGTAGATGGCATTTCTTGAAATGAGAGAACATTAGAAGTGGCCATTGGCAAAATCCAGTCAATCAGTTGATTAATCAAATCAGTCAGTCATGTTGCTTGTTGCTTCTACTGATATAATTAGTGATTACTTGGAAGGCTGCTGCAGTCGTTGACCTTGAACACCAAAAAATAACACCCTTTCTTCAAATTGTTGACGGCTGAAGAACTAAAATTGCTGAATTTCGTTTGACCCAGGAAATGAAATTGCTGAATTTCGTTTGACCCAGGAAATGAAATTGCTGAATTTCGTTTGACTTAGGAAATGAAATTGCTGAATTTCGTTTGACCTAGGAAATGAAATTTGCTGAATTTCGTTTGACATAGACTCCCTTTGACCTTAAGAAGTGATTAGTCAGACTACCGACTAACTAATCTAACTGCACGTAGACGGAGAGATCATAGTGGACTGAAGCTGAAGACGGGTCAATGTATTGAAAGAGAAAGGCGCATTACAATCCCTTCACTAACCCTTCCCCATTTGTTATCGGATGGGTCAATCATGGGTGTTCTGTGACGCTGAAGAAATGCTGTAAATGCAGGCAAATGTGCATTAAATTACGGCGACATTTTACTATAGGAAAGGAATACTAAGAGAAAAAATGTAAAGGTGTCTTGTACTTAGAAGTACACACGACCGCAACTGATGGTGATGGGTCATAAACAGATATCGAACCCCAGCAGAAACCAATAAAACACTCAAGTCTGTAACTGTAAAAAAAAGAAGAAAAAATCTTTTCCATATTTGCGAAGTTAAAACGATTGATCACTGGTTTTTATTCTACTCTATTGTCTGTCACTAAATAATAAATATGCAAAAATGGCTGTATCGAAAAATCAGGACACTGAAATAAATGGGAGAAGGCACGAAGCACCTTTGAAAAAGAAAGAAAGAAAAATGCAGAATGGGTAGTGCAAGCGCACACATAACGCAGTTTTTCAAAATATCTATTCTACAAAAATACATCACCAACGAACACGTCACATATGCGTTTAAACACAGAATGTAATTATAATTATGTTGGTCACCGTCATTGAAAATAACAATACACGCCATGACGAGAACCTTGGTTTTGAGTTTAACGCAGACACTACCAACTGTGACGCAGCAAATAAAAGTCCCTGTAACAGACGTCTGATATGATTTTATATACACCGATACAGAATGCAGATTTAGCTGTGTTTGACAATGAATGAAAAGATAGGTCAACAACAAAAAGTGCCCAATTAATGTAAATAGAGACGTCAGATACGATTTAGGCTATTCAGCTTCAAAGCAAAGTGCTCTTCGCGTTAAGTAGGTCAAAGGTCGTTGTGAGAAACAGTAGTACAGTTTAAATGACAAAGGAGTGTGCAGTGTGCCATGGTGAAGTTTGACAACAGTGACATAGTGACTCAGAATTCATTCAAGTATGGTTCTAGCTAAAAATAACACGCACTCATGCACGCACACACTACACATACACACAACATTCACACAAACCACACGCACAGTGACGCAAACACGTAAATATGTCAACAAATAAAAAATAAAGAGATTGACTCGGTAAAATAATTTGTGGTACATATACAAGCTCTATGGTAAGAATTATTTGAATTTGTGCCTATTGATATTGTCTCTTGAAATGTGTTCAATAACTATAAAAGAAACCAGGCCCAGCTTTAATGGAATATTAAGCATAAGATATGATTAAGCTCGAAGAAAGAATTATTTATTTATAGCCACGCAAACATGCCATGTCGTATACATACAAACCACAAACAAAACTTAATAAACATATAAAATGTACAAATGTCAGTCTGACCTGGTTTGCGTTGAGTAGATGAAGCCGAAGAATTCCTCTGAGTAGAGACACACAATGTCGCCTATACTCAAGGTGTCATCCATGACGTTGCAGGTGGCTAGGTCTCTAAAAAGCCAGCGAGACGGTCGAAAGACTCTAGCCCCTTAGTTCTGCCTGACTGCCAGGAATGTCTTGAGAGGCGACGGATTTTCTCGGCGTGAGAGAGGTACTACTAACATGGTATTCCGGCATGGCGATGTCTGAATAGACCGCTTGACAGCCGTTTATTTCACACTGTTTAAAATAATACCGCTTACAGTGTTGTTGATACTGAATATTAAACACACACAACAGCAATCACGCTTGTTAAACTGAGGTGGTAAGTGAACGGAAGTTCTTATTTTCCTTTCCTGAACAATTGCTCAGTGTCTGTTCTGTCCCGAATGCTTGCTTAGTTTAAGCCTGTCCCTCTGTCTTGAACGCTTGCTTAGTTTAAACCTGTGTTGCTAATAAGCAATTGAATCAGCCATAATAGATTAAATCTTTCCTTTATGATTTCTAGGCCAGTTTGTAATCATAGAAGTCAAGTAACACTGAGTACAATGTTAGCAGAGGTAAACTCCAGAAGTAAGCCTTCGTGTTATTTAGCCAATCACGTGTTACAGTCTTCTCCTAAATAAGTAGTTCACTTACACTTTTTCTGAGTTTCACTTTAAACATTAATCTAATCAACCATATTAGTTCAAAGTCTTTACTTTATCGAGTAACCCATTCAATCACATTAGTGAATAGTTTTCATTAATATCAGCGGTCGAAGAAATGAGACAACTTCAACAATTTACCTTAGTCAAGTAGTCCATTAATTCAGATAGTACCAGCAACTTCCCAAGAAGGAGTTGTTAAGTCAGCCACGCTAACTTAAATACTGCAAGAAGTCATATAAGTGACACTTGTTCAAAATCTTTACTCACTTGGCCAATCTCTATTTTTGCTCTTCATTTCCCTTTTGTGCTCTGCCTGGTCCAGTCAGTCACAATTAAAATCACTCCTCACATCAATCATCGGTCGACGTTCCACTTCACGATTTCAACACCACCGACGACCACTGCTTCATTCCATTTAGGTTCACTCGACAACAGCGTTATCAAAAAACACTCTGCGCAGTTGTGATTACACCCAATTTCCACACGCACACTCACGTTTGTACCCAGTCCCCAGACTAGGGAAGGTTTGGTTAACCTTTTCAGTGCGACATGCCAGTTTATCAGTCACGTGTGCTGTGAGAGAAGTGACTGCAATAGGAAACGGTATGGTGCAATGAAGCGGGTCCAGTGTTCGGACTGAAAAATTACACGCATGTATTGCCTTCTGCAAAGCGTCCTCGCTTGACTGGCGCAGTGGTATTTACGGAAAGTGCGAGTGCTTTGGCTCGAACATCGCTAATCTTAGATAAAACAGCTTTGATCAGTGCTCGTTGGGTAGTCGTTTAATACGATAATATAAATGGATATCTGACATCTGACATTATCGACACTCTCATTACGTAAATCGGGCGTTAGTTGAGATATTTTCATTCTAATTTGGCACTTTTTGTAGAGTTATGTTTACAGTATCTTGTGTGGAACAAATGCTGTTTGAATCTCCAGCTATTCGGTGATACTTTGGTCCAGTCTTGGGGGGGGGGGGGGTCTGGCATAGTGGTAAGATATGCTCTGTAGTCGTTTTTGTTTGTCGTTTTCTTAACAAACCTTGGCGCCATCTTTGCTTACGAGATTGAACAAATGATTGCTATCTCGCTATCTCTGACTTTGCTCGAAAAGTGACTGGCAATTCTGTCAGAGTGACTGAGGCACAATTAATATGTGAAAATTCTGTCAAAATTAAAAAAATGGCTGAGGCAAAAATCTAAACTTAGACAATTCTATCAGACAATGACTGAAGCACAGAATGTTTTCATATTAATTCTGCCTTAGACACTGTTCGAACTCATTTGCACATTTTTTTAGTCACTACGCCAGTAAGTTTAGAAATAGATAAGAAAATACTATATACGGTCTACTAAAAATAATTCTCAATACAACATTTTGGATTTTCACTTTATTAAATCTCTCACTTCTAAGGAAAGGTTATAGTGAGCAACAAACTTGTCTCATACCCCCATCACCACATGAGTTAATGATCAAAGTAAAAAACATAGGATAGTAAGAAATACGATTGATTATCTTATATCACTGATACACGATTTGGATGAAGCTAAATCAGGGTGCTTTGGATTTTAAAAAAAATTAAATTCATGCAATACACGAATATCCCTAAAACCCACTTTTATTTACGGTAAGCAAGATCTGTGCTATAATACTTGAGATTATTTTTTGTTGGATGGCCCATGGCCCACGTCATCCGTAAAGGGCCGGTGTCATTGCAAAGTGTGCGTACTCTTTCGAAAAATGCAGTTATACAGTTCACCTGTTTTGAATCGTAAGACAGACCGATTTTCGGCTATCATCTATTCACGGCAGTCTATTTGACAGACAATGTAAATACGAAAATCATAGGCCGTTTGAAATCTTACAAACACATACACTCTTACAGGTATGAATGACATTCACGAACGCACAGGTGTAGTAAGGCACGTACATGAATGTGATGATGAAAGTATACATATTTATGTGTAATTACGTAATCCTCTCAGTAGTTAAGTACATTAATGTATCTAGATATTGATGTAGCTAAAATACATTAATGTAACTAGATACTGATGTAACTAAAGTAAATTAATGTATCTAGATGCTGATGTAACAAAAGTAAATTAATGTATCTAGATATTGATGTAGCTAAAGTACATTAATGTATCTAGATATTGATGTTGTTACTTATGCATAGTCGGGAATTGATATAGCACACACACCTAGGTGTTTATATACATATATACACGTGTTTGTGTGTGTTTATATGTATGTATATCTATATGTGAGTATATGCATTTATATAACCAAGGATGAGTATTCAGTGGTGTAGGTAAGATCTAGGATTTACTTTAAGTTCCAGCATGTACTTAGTGATGCAGATAAGATGTAGGACTTTGTCGGAAATATGTTGAGTATTCACTGGTATAGGGAAGATCCAGGATGTGCCTTAAATACCAGCACAACTTTATTCGTTTGCACATTAACACTTTATGGTCAGTGCGAAGTTTATGTTTTAAAATAACCAAGAAAAGTTCTAGAAACAATGAAGTAAAGATGTGGGCATGTCTGTACCTGTGTGTGTCCGTATATGTGTGTGTGTGTGTGTGTGTGTGTGTGTGTGTGTGTGTGTGTGTGTATGTGTGCTTCAGAACATGAACATCAATATTAGGGTTTAAAATAAATTTTCCACAACAGCTCCACCTTCTAAAAATAAACTCTGAACCTGTACATCACACAGCAAAGGAAACATAGAACTGTTGATTTGCCTAATTCAGGCAAAACTGAATTTAAATTCTGCAAATAAAACATACGGCATTGCAACAAAAGTAATGTTGGAGAGATAATTTAGAGAAATAAATGTTGGGTGTTGAACAGTACCAATCGGCACCGAGGACATAAGCGACTTCGACTTTTGATTCCGTACATGAAAATAACTGCAATTTGTGAACTCGTATGCTCACATTCATGTTCACACGTAGTGGCACGCATTTTCATATTTATCTCTCATAACTTCCTTCCACACTCTCACACTGCACGGAGCTCTACACAGTCTCACAGACTAACTCTGAAGGAATGAAATATTCATCTCTCATAACTTCCTTCCACACTCTCACACTGCACGGAGCTCTACACAGTCTCACAAACTAAATCTGAAGGAATGAAATATTTCAAGAGCAAAACACTTCATTCTACAGGGAATTTAAGGGTGACACGTGTGAGCTCTTTGTGCCCTAATAGGCCTACCTCTAGGTTTTCCCGCTTGGTCTTTTCAAGCAAACGCAAACACGACAATTGTAACGTAGCTACGCCGCAGTCGGTACACGACACCAAATCAGAATGCAGTGCAGCTTGATTACACAAAACTCTCCGACTGGTCGCCCCGAGGCCGGCCATTTTGATTGAGCACGGTGTATTTATAGTTACCAAACCGTTAAAGTCAGACCAGCGCTGTCATGTGTGGTAAAATTTAGTATGCACCGAGGAGAGAGCTGTTAACACTACATTGCCAGATTTTGGGTTCTTTTAAATTAAAAATATCTTAGCTTGTTTTTGGCATTTTTGGGGGTATCGGGTATCTACTCATAGCAATGTTTATCTGCTTTGGTTTAATGGTGGCCTGTTTACGGTATGTTGTCTCAGGGCAACAACGATCATATTTGGTTGAGTTCATTCATGAAACATTTCGGCACTGAGGCAAGTCAACTTTGATTTTCATTCATTTTATTTCAACAAAAAAGAAACACACTTGTCATTTACCCATGAAAAAAATAAACGGTGTATATTTACACTAGTGAAATCCGCTTGAAGTATAGTCTTTCATAATCAGCTGCAATGATTCATTCATAGAACTCCTTGAAACAGTTTGATGGTGGCCTGAAGTAAAGAAACACTTTGCATTTCTCACACTGCACTTTAGGAGTGCCCTTGCAAGTTGGTTGCTTGTACCTCCCTTTCTTCTCCATAAAGACAGGCCACTGACCAATGTTGTCAGTTCTGATTGCTCGTTCTGGTATAGAGCTGGACCTCTGTGTTTCTTTGCAAGAATCTCCATATAAGCTGAATGGCGTCCTCCCTTGTGGTAGCCTTCCCTTCAGGTGTTCAGCCACGCTCAGCTTTAAGTCGAGCAGAGACGGCTTCTGGTTGGGGCCTGCATTTTGACGGTATATGCGCCATGCTTGAACCACAGCACAATCAAGCATGTGCCACAGAAGGCGGTGATAATATTTCATGGATCTCACCGGAATTCTGTACAGTGTAAGCAGGGAATCCGAGAGGTCCACACCTCCCATGACCCATGAATTGGTTGTAGAGGTTCACCAAAAAAGTGCAGGTAACATCCACCATTTTCTTTTGTTGTTTGTCCCAGCGTTTCACTGTTGATGTAGGCTGTACGCCTGCAAAGGTGGTGAGCAAAGTTCCTATCAGTGTTTTCAGTTCTGGCTTGGTTATCATGACAGTGTAGGAATGGCTTGATACTCTCAAAACGCATTCGTGTTATTGTGTCAGCCATCTTGTTAAAGGGAAACAACTTACTCCAAAAGAGACGAAACTGGGGCAACCTGACGACACTCATAGAGAAGAGGATGCCGATGAACTGCTCTAGTTCAGCCAGCATCAGTAACAAGGGTTTGTTGGGGTCACTCTGCACAGCAAACAATAAGACTGTTGTACTAGCAGCGTCAATAACAAGGGTTTGTTGGGGTCAGTCTGCACAGCAAACAATAAGACTGTTGTATTATCAGTGTCAGCATAGCAACGTCGACGATTGACCGTAAGTAGTCTATAGTCTCCTGCACTTCATCCATTGATGGAATGGCACAGGTAAAGGCAGTTATGCCTGCTACACACTGCACCAGAATGGTTTACAACCTCTGTCATGACGTACCAGCTTCATCCACATCTTCACTGTTTGAAACACATAAGACAATGATAAGAAGAATTTATAATAATAACAATACTATTACTACTACTATTAATGATAACAATGATAATAATAATGATGCTGATGATGGTAATAATAATAATAATAATAATGCAGGAGGACAAGATGATCATGGTGATAATGATAAATATGGTCAAGATAACCTAAAAATAAACTAAGGTAAAAATGCTGCTAACTCACCTGAAGAATCTGATTTATCTGAATAGTCGTGGCCAACTTCTGGTTCAGGTTCATCATCTGATGCAGAGAGCACCTCACTTTGTAGTTATGTTTGGCATAGAACCTGGCTGGATCCATCTGTTTGAAAACAAAAATCAAATTGAATATTAAGTTGCACAAATATCAGGAATCTGTGATTAAATAAACATCTGTCACAGTGATTTGATACAGCGCACAACGCTTCCACTAAAAAGGAAACTCTGGTACACTACAGCCGACCCTTGTCGCCCGTTGTTGCCCTGAGGCAACACATCATTATTCCTACACCAGTATGTTTTGACAATGGGCTTTGCATCAGATACCAAAAGCAACACATACCTAAAGCAATATATTTATGAAAAACCTTTTTCAGCTTACTTTTTAGCAAATTGTAGATCTAACAGCTGCTGCCTCCTTGCTTGTAAACAGACAAAAACAATTCCGCTCAAACCAAGCGCTAGTCCGCCATTTTCAAAAGAGTGTCTCTGTTTTTTTGTATCTCTTTCATCAAAGATTTTCTTAGTTTCAATGGGAAACAACTCGGGCTTTACTAATCATATTTAAATCAATGATTATATCCCTTTCCTTAGGTATGTTGCCATTAAATGACGCTATAGGGTTAATAAGATTCAACGAGAGATATATGTTTTTAAGTTAATTGTTTCTTTGCAATTCAGGGTCAGGTGTAATCGTACAAGCGGCTTTGGCGCACCCGTGACTGAACAAAGTCGTGTCTTTAGACAACCATAAATCAAAATATGTAGGCTACCTCTCTGGCAGAGAGGAAGTAAGATTATCTCTTCAACTTTTACTATGAACTCTCTTCAAATTTATAGACTTATCACTTTAGTGGAATCAGAAGTGAAATCCAGTTAGAATATTAGAATATATTGACCTTTCACCTTTTTCGCTGTTCCAACGCCGTGACATTTTAATTTCTCTTCTCTTTTCTCTCTGTGCACTGACATTGATGAAAGGAGAACTAACTCCGTAAATTAAGCTGGTCGTCATTCACAGACCAGTGTATTCGAGAGCGCTTTTTTGCTACTGTAATAATTTGTTTTGATTGACTCATTGAAAATTTTGCTATTTTAAAAATAATTCCTTATTTTACTGATCCAAAAAAGAAATATAGAGAAAGGTTTTGAAAATGAAAATATGTAGGCCTACATACAGAATGTTGTCTGGGTAGCTTCCAATAGGTTTTCAGATCTCATAAACTGACGTCAAGCACTATCAATTTTGGCAGTTTAATCATTTCATGTTTTCGTTCATATATTTGCTATTGACCACCTGCAGAAAGTATCAGCGGGGACTTGAAGCTCGACTCGAGAGGAGATTTCCGCTTCAGAGAAAGAAAACATGTTCCTAAACCATACAAGTTTTAAATCTAAACAAAAATCTCAAACAGCATAGTGAAACAGTATCTTTCTTCGGCAGCCGTACTAGGACACGCGGTGTTGAGTCTAACTCGTTTTGTGCATGTATTTCGCAGTCTTTTATTTTGACTAATTTTACAGCACTAATTACTTTGTGACTCTATATGTTGAGTCTAACTCGTTTTGTGCATGTATTTCGCAGTCTTTTATTTTGACTAATTTTACAGCACTAATTACTTTGTGACTCTAGATATTGATTAATGGTTAGGTTGTTGTTGTTGTTGTTTTACATTTTATTTTAATTCTAGTTTTGTGATATGTTGTATTGGAAAGAAATGTATACATCAATTATTGTCAAATTGGCATTCACGACAATGATACTGTTTCTAAACGTCTGAAGACAAAAGCTGACAATTGTATAGACAAAGTGACTTATACTACAGTAAATTTAAATATAAATAACGTAGAAATTGTATGATTTACATTTTGAACTGTATGTACTCCAGCAGGTACATATTTCTCAATATAGGCCAACAACAAACAAAAAGCCATTTACATTTCATTTACAATCTATTAATTATATCTTCATTAAACTTACAAACTAAGACTATTTTAAATTTCACTTTCTATTGTTTATGAGGTCCTTTTATAGCACACATACGTTGAGTGACAGAAAAATGCCTTTTTTTTCCCCTGATAAATATGGGATCTCTCAGTGATCCATAGCCTCATTGGCGTCCTCGGGTGGAGTTTTTTTTAGGGCGCCCTTTCAAAGTGAGAAAATGGAAATATTTTATTGGTTGTCAGTAAAAAAAAACACATCGATTATGTCCAAAACTATATAATTGTTAGGCTTAAACGAATGCCAAATTAATATAAAGAACACAAAAATTTTTTAAAACTAAGTTTAAATAATATAAGAAGTCAACTTTTGGGGCCTTTTTATTGGCAAGATCTTTAATTAGAGCAGAAAAGTCCAGATTTTCGGTGATATTAATTTCAATGGATAGAGTTCCTAAACTGGACAGTCTGTCTCCTGACACCGAGGATCTTAGATAGGTTTTGATTAATTTTGGTTTAGAAAAACTTCATTCCCTACTTGCTACTTGTCACTTATGTGAGGAAATATTATTAAATTTTTTTCTCTTTCTAAGTGTCCTCATACTCTAAACGATTAACGAAACAGCCAAGTTAATTTAAACATAGAAAGGGGCCAAAATGACCATTTTGTCAACAATGTGAAACCTAAGGTGGAAAGCTAGGTTCGTGCAGGGGAATGGGAAGGCGTAATTAACTTTAGAGGGATGCACGTGTTTACCCCTCTGGTCAGTATTGCCAGAGCAATAAATTTGTCAGCGTACGGGAATACATGGTACACCACTGAGACTCTAAATTTGTCAGTGAGAAGACAGGCTGAGTTTTGAAATGTAACTTGTTTTAAGAATCACCACTATAAAAGTTTGGTTGTTTACAGTTAATATTGTTATTGTGAAATTATTTGTTGAAATAGAATTTTGAGTTATTGGAAAGTTAAGATTTATATTACTATAGTTAAATGTGTTAGTTTGTGTGTACAACCCTTTCTTGCTATGACTAGTGTACTCTTGCCAGGGGGCAATAAGTCTAGTGACTACGTAATTTTAAAAACAAAATAAAAATAAGAAGTGCTCTCTGAGATTAGTTGGTGCTAGGTAGTTCAAATTGATAAGTCACTCAAAGGTGTCAGACTTGGAATTCGATACTTGGCACTAAATGGAAGTGGACAGTCAGGATATTCGTCAGCACATATGTGCAGTGCTGGAGGGGGTGTGTTCTAATCAGCTCTGTGAAAATGATGTACAAGGACTTTGCATACAAAAGGGGATGATGGAGACAGAAATGAACGAGAAACACCGAGAATGTAGAGATTGGTAGAGGGGTGAAAAAGACCCTCTGATAGAGTTTCTCCCTGCTTTTTGTACCAAGGACTCTACGAGTCGGGAGGCAATCAGCGCTAGAGAACTCTTGGGCACTGCAATAGAGTGCCAGACATCTACCCGGCTGTATTTTGAAGGTGCACCATCAGGGCCATCAACAGATCAAGATGGACCAGTTGTACGGACAGTCATCTTGGGTTCTTCAAAGACTCTGTGCAAAGACTGCAGGCGATCGATTATTTTCCATGCAGAGATGAATTCTGATGGACATTTAATGTTGTGGCACTGGGAAATATTGCATAAGCAGTCGCGATAATTTGGATATAGGAGCAGTGGCTCCAGAACTCATAAATAATGGAAAAACAGCAAGGTTGACAATTGAGTAATGAGAAGAGAAGAAATGAGAAATGTAAGAGAAGAGAAGAAATGAGAAACGCAATGAGATGAGAAGAAATGAGAAACGTTAATGAGAAGAGAAAAAATGAGAAACGAAATGAGAAGTAAGGAGAAAATGTAGCAAGAGTTGAGAAATAGGCCTAACGAGTAGCACAGCAAGAGAGTGAAACAGTAGCAGAGAGAACAGCTGTATTTGGGTTCAAGGGAGCGAACCACAATGTCGATGGTGTTTTTGTGGATCATCAAACCCCCCAGCATGAGGAGAAAGTGACAGTGACTATGTGAGTAGAAAAATACTAACTAGTGTAGGAATCTCAGAGCACATAAACCTAAAACTTAAAACTAAAGCTTAGGAGCTTAATTAAGAATTAAACCTTAAATTAAAAATAAACCTTAAACTTAAATCGTGAAGAACCGTTTTAAGATTAGTGTAAGAAAATATTGATATGACTATCTTGAAAAGGACTTGCAAGTCGAATGACATTGTTTACTATTGAACTAATGAATTTTGATATAGGAGCTGTGGCTCCAGAACTTATAAATAATGACTGTTATTTTATGATGAAAAATGCTTAGGCTATTTTAGAAGTAGTACTGCATGAAGAAATTGAATTTTTTTATTTCTTTTATTTTATTTCATCATTCATCATTCTTTCTTTTCTTTCCCCCTACCCCATGGGTGTGAGTTGTGGATGGCTGATTAACCAACATGTGAGAGGAAACCCTTAGATCAATAAATTTGAATTTATACTTTGACATTGAGGCTTTTCCTGTTTATAGGTTTTGAAAGAGTGGTTGTGGTCGTCATTATACTTTGTGTCGTCTGTGCCGTCTACACTTCACTCTTATCCGTATGCAATCACATATGCAAACATGTCTGCAATATGTAACCTACATGCAGAATAAAATTCGAGCCAAATAACCATCTTGGTGTTCTTTATGTGGATTTGTAATAATATCTATGCAACTCCACTACCCTCCTTTCTTCGGAGAGAAGGGTACAGGCGACACTGTCTCCCTGACAAAGCACTTTCCTGGTTTAGAAATACTCCTCGTCACAAACCCCTGGTTAATGACATGCGCAATAACAATGCGGCGTTCGGTACCCCTCTGTCCAATGTGGTTCTGGATCATGATGAAAATCACTGCTTCTATAATAATAGTTAACATGCGGGTGTTACTTGTCATGCATTGCACAAGTATTACAACAAATACAGATTTATTGAATCTGGTATGGTATAAGTGACAAATATGGATACTTCTTGACAGAATAGACACAAGATTTACAACAAATACAGATTTATTGAATCTGGTATGGTATAAGTGACAAATATGGATACTTCTTGACAGAATAGACACGTATTACAACAAATACAGATTTATCGAATCTGGTATGGTATAAGTGACAAATATGGATACTTCTTGACAGAATAGACACGTATTACAACAAATACAGATTTATCGAATCTGGTATGGTATAAGTGACAAATATGGATACTTCTTGACAGAATAGACACAAGTGTACAACAAATACAAGTGTCTTTTTTTTTTTTAAAGACATGATACACGTATAATGACGAATATGGATGCTTCTTTACAGACATGACACAAGAGTATGAGAAATGCAAGTGTTTCTTGGCAGACATGACACAAGATTATGAGAAATGCAAGTGTTTCTTTACAGATATGATAGACATAATCACAAATATGAGAGATTCCTGTATGGTATGACACACTGTATAATAATGACAAATATCTGTGTTGTAATCACTGGAAGATCAGAGAAGTTTTATTAGCCTCCGACTTATTCTTTAAGAGTGTACGTGTATCTTTTTTCTTTTTTCTTTTTTTTTTTTTTTGTTCAACGCTGGAAATTACACAAAGACTAATTCTGCTTCTTCTTCTTTACGATCACTTCTTTTCCCCACAGGAATTGCGTGGAAACTTTTCATCATCTTGATGTTCTCAGTTTCTGTAGATTTCCTGTGGGGCCTTCCTCCTTACTCTGTACTAGGAGGGTAGTAATGTTAAAAAAAAATGTGGAAGATATATGGTAGTTATGGAATTAAGTTACAGAACTGCAAGCACAATTAAAATAATCTTTAAAAACAAGTTCCCCACCCCACCCCACTTATGCTTAAAGAACATAACAGAGCCATATATAGATTAAGATACAACTCCACAAGATTTACACATAACCTAAAGATTAATTCTGATTCGGACGCAATTTTAGACGTATCTATTAGGTCAAAGCGAACTTCCTGCTTGGTTCATGTTGTGCACTCTAGGTCGTTCAGGTACGGTACTAATGCATAAGAGATGTAAGGTTACTTGAAGGTTTTTAATAGCTACATTATGAAATGTCATGATCAGTTATGAGGCATTCTACAAATGTAGGTCATGCTATTTAAGCGAACCATGAAGAATCCAAATAGTTGTTGTTTACGTTACTTGCAAAATACACTTATAACTAATCGCATGATATTCTCCACTGAATCAAGAAAATATAATATGAAAAATCCTCCAGAGTTATAAATCGCACACAGTCATACATATACATTTTCCTAAATACATGATTAAAATGCACGAACTGCTGGCTTATAGAAGCCATGAAAGTATACAAGCTTAATACTGTGTTTGCCTTTTCGATTGACATACTCATGTTCATTGTTAACCGGTGCTTGTATAGAAATGTGTGTTCCATCCACACAAGCAATCGTATTAGGAAATCCAGCTAAAGCAAAGAATAAACGTTTCTGTTCGTTTGCAGCTTGTAGGCTTGGAAAATGAATCCACTATCTTTCCCTTAAGGAAAGCGCTGTTGATATTCGATTTATATAATTCGGCAGACTGTCGCTTTGGTTACATTAATTAAATCTCCTATAACTATTTATATAATTCGGCGGACTGTCGCTTTGGTTACATTAATTAAATCTCCTATAACTATTTATATAATTCGGCGGACTGTCGCTTTGGTTACATTAATTAAATCTCCTATAACTATTTGGAAAGTTCCTGTTGCATAAAATCGTAAAGCAGGGGTGCACAAACTTTTTGGGCCCGAGGACCAAATTTCCAATTGATAGTGCGTGGAGGGCCGCCACATGGATGGCTCAGTAGAAAAAAACCCCACACAAATAATGAAATAATGCGCTTTACATTCATAATAATGTTAACATACAAAAGTCCTTCGGGGGAGGGGCCGCATAGAGCCCTGTCCCGGGCCGCGGTTTGTGCACCCCTGTCGTAAAGCAAGGAGAATTTGCATCTCATGAGATAAAGAACCTTTTCTGTTGTAACCGTTACGCAGCTAGTCAGCTATTTTTAAAATATAAACACGTGGAAAACGTGAAATATTTCCGCCTCGTCATACATGTCTAGTGGATTAATACGATCCCGATAAAGACGATTTCTTCTTTGCCTACATCTGTGATAGAATTGATGTACGGGTGCCGCCATATTTGTTTTGCCTTAGGTCGCTGCTAGCGAAGTTAGAACTGAGAGGGAGGTCCCCAGTGGTTCCGACCTAAGTTAGGCGACATGCGTCCAATGTTGCAGTCGTGAAACACTTCATAGCGCTTAGAAGCCAACTAAGCTAGTTGGCACCCAGTTTAGGTCGAAAATCGGGCTGTCGTGAAACCGAGCCCAGGTCAGTACGTATGTTGACAAATCACCGAGGGACTGAATATAGAGTTGACAGCGGTGATGTGACGTAGACAATAGCAGTACGCCACAATGACGTTTCTCCACTATTCACTTCTTTGTTCATTTGCTTTCACCTCTTGTGACACATGCCAATGGCGCCACTAACAGTCACCTGTTTTCTTTTCTTTACTTTGTTTTTTGGTCACAACAGCCATTTTGTTAAAGTGTACAAGCAATTTGCTTTTACATCTTAGAAGATCACCACCATATTTAAGATGTTATAAAGAACATCGTTTTTTTCCAATAATTATATTTTTATGTGAACTATACATGCCTTTCCACTTAAATTATCTTTTCTAATCATCTCTCTCTCTTTCTCTCTCTCTCTCTCTCTCTGTTTTTGGTCACAACAGGGTTAAGTGTGCATGGCGCCATATTATTTGTGCAAATGCGACAACCGACAAGAGAACGACAAGAGAACGTCTGCCTTTGCGGTTGCTAGCTAGATTAATTTCGTATTTCGTTTTAACATCGGTTTCCAATTTCCATTAAATTTGCAAACGTAATAAACGTCATTTTGTCTGCTGTAAAACGAAGTAAACATAGATCCAACGCGACGAACTGTCCGGGTGTGTGTGTGTGGGGGAAGCTACTTCTGTTCTCAACCGTCCAATTGATAAGACTTTTATTATATCTGGCGTTATGTCCACTTCCGAAGTTATGGGCAGCTTTGAATACTTCCTATTAGAAAAAAATGTTATTATCTTCAGTTTTGAGCACATGTACGTTGTTCGTTTGAAAATATGCATGCATGTATTGTATGGATGGAGCATGTACATTGTTACGTGTCCATTTTTTATTTATAGACCCTGTTTCAGAATTTAGAATTTACATTAATTAAAATTCGTTCTCCTATTCAGAAAACAGACTGGCTGCTCAAATTCACTCTTCAGTCTGATCAAATTTAACGCTTGTAGTTTAAGCCAACAAATTTATAGACAGGCAAACTTGTGTACAAAGCACGGACTGGGAAACGTTAAACAATTATAGTTAATTATGCATTCAATCTCCTTTTTCTCAATTCATTCGCCCCCACCAATCCTATTGGTCTATTTGCATAAAGAACCAACTACAATAATTGATTAACAAGGTAAAAATGAATTTAATAAAATTTAACAAATAACAAAAGATATTCAAGATTTAGACAACATTAAGTCTCCTAATACTATGCTATTTGTTTAACACACAAAGTGTCCGAATAGATTGCAGATAGAGTTTATTTAGTTCAAGAAAAACAGTCCTTGCACTTAGCTGGTTATCCAAATAGCAATGATAAATGAAGCACGTAGTCCCCAACGAAATTCCTGTTGGATTACCGGACTCAACGGCCTAGTTATCACCAACTTGGTTGACAGCCTTTCATTAATTACACCCCTCTTCTGAATCGCATCAGGAGTTCAGACTCAGCCAATTGCTAGACACCAATCAAAGCAATATACAGGCCGGTTCACTGGGCGGTGAATTTTATGATGATGAAGAAAGACCAAGATGTTAGATAGAGTACGTCAGACAAAGACCAAGATCGAGAGACCAAGAAACCCGCTCTGGAAATAAATGAATTCCTATGAGCGATAGTTCTCACAGTTTCGCAATCCAATACACGTGGTTGACAATAGCATAGCTTATTCCTCGACCATTTTAGTATCTTTACATTAATATTTAAAATATTTTATTTATAATAAAAGATACAATGCGGTCACGCATGTGCATTTTTTACAATTAACGTACGCATTAGACTTATGAATTTCAAGGAAGCATTACATTTTACAAATGAAATTCAATAAGAAGAAAATCAAAAAATACAATTTAAAAATCATGCATATGCGCTTTACAATTACAACAATATAATACATGCAAAATGAATTTAAATTGTTAACAAGAATTGTTCTGCAAAATGTGCACAGACGTTCTGTGATACAATTCAGTTAATTTTAGTTTTTAAAATTATTGTTTCTCAATTTAACAATTAATTTAAAGGATGTAACATTTCAACTTAGCCACACTTTTATCAAGCCACGTGTTTTGGAGAAAATTGCAATAATACAACTCCTGTAATAATAAAATGCATAAATTCACACAATGATAACTTAAATGGAAATACAAACAATATTTTAAGAAATCGATGTGTTACCTTGTTCAATACAACAGTATGATCAGCAATGGGCCCTCGCGTGATTCACGGAATTTCAGATGACTTAGACGCTCGCATCAGTCTGTCCTTTTCCTCATGAATGCAGGTCTATAGCACGATCAGAGTATTTAAAGGAATATACGAATTTATGGCGCGAATTATTAATCACGTGATAACGCTTGGTTCGACCTACAATCGGCTATTGTCTTAAATGTTACATAACTGGAGAGAGTTTTTGCTTGAACATAAGGGACGCTTCTGGCTTCCACCGCTTTTGCGTTTGGAGAGGGGGGAGAGGGAGGGGGGTGCCTTTCTGCTGCTGTGCCCGTTGAGAAAACATGTCTGGCCGGCAAAGGCGGACTCCAAACTCGGTGATCCGTGGGATGAAGTCGATGTTGTTGTTGTTCCTGGCGGTGGCATTGATGTTGTTGCCGTTTCTGGTGTTATGGGGGGGTTGTTTGTCTTACAGAGCCCAGGCTAGTAACACACCAGATCTATACCCAGTGTGTACATGTGCCCGGGTTGTTCGACTTCCCGACCTCCTCACTGGTGGCGTTGTTGTTGTTGTTGTTGTCGTGGCTGTCCCCGGTGTCCATTGGGATGCCTGAAGGTGGGCACTGGTGGCCATTACAGATGGTCGAGTAGCAGTTGGATTAAATCGGCCAGTGGATGGTTAAAATAACCCCAAGAGGGGTACTGTTGTTCCTGGTACTGCCAGTGTTGTTGTTGTTGTTGCTGTCCACGATGTTGTTGCGGTTGTTGTTGAGGGCGCTGTTGTTGCCTCCGAATATGTGGTGGCGGGCGCCGTCTTTTTTTCTTTTCGCCCTGTTCTGGTGTTGTTGGTGGTGTGGGCTGGCATTCTGATGTTGTTGCTGTTGTTGTTGTCGCCGTTGTTGCTGGTCGAGGCGGCGGCGCTGGTATAGGTGAGAGGGGTACGGCCTCGAGCTCCCTTGAAACCTGGTCCAGTAGGGTATCAAATTCATTGGATTGTTGAGGTTCATTCGTTCGGACGTTTGTTGTTTGGACTTCTTTTTCCTTCGTCTCAGTGTTATTTGTCTGAGTATTAGAGGCTTTAAGATGCTTTTTTTCCTTCTTTTCCTCTGTTTGAATTTTTTTTTCTTCAGTTGTGGTCCTTTGGGTTTGTGTTTTCTTTTCTTCCGTCATTGATACTGGTGAAGGAAAAATAAAGGAAAAACGGCATTTTCTCATTTTTTCCTTCATAGTCTGTGTGGAATTAATTTTGTTTTTTGGCGGAATTTTCCAGACTATGTGTGTATTTGCTTCCTTATCGCACGTGTCGACTGGTGTGGTTTGTGTTTCGTTTTCCGCTGTGTTTGGATTTCTTCTCGAATGGCTCCAATGCTGATGTATTTGAAAAGCTTCACGTATACCACGTTCGTTTTTTGTGCAGAATAAACCCCACAGTAGCCTTCGATATGGAAGTTTTATGCAGTCGATTTCGTCGTCGAGTGACAGGCAACGAGAAGATAGCTATAGGACGGCATAGGTTGAATTCTCCGCGTTCTTTCGAATAAAGGGTAATCTGGAGTGATTAATGATTTCGTCTTGTTCACCCGGCCCTGAAAAGGCAAAGAGCTAATGTCTACTAGTTCCTCCGTCCCTAAAAGGGGCAGGGTAGTAGAATTGATAGTCGATCGGGTGGAACATGCTTCTCCGTCGGTGGTCCGATGAGAAAAGGTTTGGTCTGTTGTTGTGTTGTGGAGTGAGTTCTCTCTCTCCCTATGAATAAGGCGTGTGTATCAAAGCATGACGATTAAGTCACTCTTACAAAGAACTGCATCCAAAAATAACGAATTTAAACGAAAGCGGGTTAAAAGGTCAAGTATGTCATGTTTGTGTATGTGTACACGTGTATATGTGTGTTTGCGTGTATATGTGCATATGTATGTATGTGTTTGTATATGTATGTGTGTGTGTGTGTGTGTTCTTATGCGTGTGTATGTGAAGAGAAGGAGTTGAGTAGGGGGCTAAGCTGATGATGATGGTGGTGGTGGATAGTGGTGGAGACAGTAGAAGTGATTTTTGACTCGATCTATTGCGTAGGCAGAAGTGCCGCACTTGATTCGAGTTAGCACGAGACGACTGCTGATCTTGTCATGACTGAACTCCCTGACCGAACAGTGTTGGTTCATTTCATTCTTCAGCATAATGCTTGTCAACCCGAGATTTCGATTTGCCTTCTTGGCGTGGGGATTTTGTGAGTGTCTTTTGCTAGGAGGTCTTACGTTCGGGTGGGGTTCGATGGTGTTCATCTTGAAGAAAGACGGCGTTTTCTTACATCTTTGCCCGGAACAAATCCCTCTAACAAATATAAGTGTCAACGGAAGTGGTAAGTTTTAAACAAGTTGTTACCAATCGGCTGTTCCTGTTTCATTTTTTTTTATGCTCTCCTGTCTCATTTATTTTTCTCTCACTTTTTTCTTTGATAGTATTTAATTTTGCCACGATAGTATAAAAAATGCCATGGTTTTTCTGCTTTGGTAGTTTTTCCTCAAAGACAACCTCATCGTATTCTTTTCGCACTTTAAAATAAAATTAAGGATTTAAAATATTATCGAAATTCTTTATTACTTTGAAACATTTTTCCTTTTACAAATTGAATTTTAATAAAATCTTTACATTTTCGTTTCAAATCAGGTTATTGTTTATATTTATTAAAAATACTCTGTTTCTACATTGAAATCATAAAAAATACCAGTTAAATCTGCTTGATAAAACAGCGCGTGGTTTAGAAAAAATAAGTGGGGAGGGGTGTGCGCGCGCGTGTGAGTATGTGAGTGTGTGTGTGTGCGTGCATGAGTTTGTGTGTGTGTGTGTGTGTGTGTGTGTGTGTGTGTGTGTGTGTGTGTGTGTGTGTGTGTGTGTGTGTGTTCTGAGTTACACAAAATGGTAAGGCTGTTGACTGAGAAAGACTGACTGTGGTTGAGTTTTACAAGATGGTAAGTTTGTTGACTGAGAAAGACTGACTGTGGTTGAGTTTTACAAGATGGTAAGATTGTTGACTGACATGTCACCTACTGAGAATGACAAGAGTAGAGGTGCGTTCCAAGGTAGCATCTGTCTGTGCAAGCAAATATCAAAATTTTAATTTAATTATAATCAAAAAAGAATAATAAATTAATAATATATTAGTACTGTTATCATCATCTTCGTCGTCATCATCAACATCATCATTAAAGTAAATAGTATTTTGTAAGCACTTGATAATAAGATGCAACTCAATGAATTTCTTTCAATCATTTGATTTATTGATGTTGCTCTAAGTCTAAGGGGTATATATGTGTCTATTTATTTAAGTAGCTGTAAAAACCAATAAAAACAACTTTGCGGACAGCTGACCAATTGGAAATGATACATAAAAACTATTCTGACATAGCCAGTGGGCTAAACCACCCCCTCCCTTTCCCCCACAACCCCCTCACCCAGCGCGAAAGCGGCGGAAGCCGGAAGCGTCCCCTACATTCAATCAAACAATCAAAGTAGCTGTAAGGGGGTACACATGTGTCTATTTATTTAAGTAGCTGTAATGGGTACATATGTATCTATTTATTTAAGTGAGGTATAAAAATATCCATTTATTGAAGCAGCTGTAACGTGTAGAAATGCATCTATTTATTTATGTAGCTTTAAGGTGTAGAGATGTATTTATTTATTTAAGTAGCTATAAGGAGTACCAATGTGTGGGGCAATTATTTTGCCATTTTGCACCATGTTTAATTTTTTTCTAGTACATTAATTTTCAAATTCATAAATGCAGTATGTTTATATGTTATTTGGTGCTTATAACTAAATATGTTTAATATAGAAGTCATGCTCTGTGAGTTAATAGAAGCCACCACAGCATAACATTTGAGTGTGGAGAAATTTCATGATAATAATTATCATGTTAAAAGGATTCACCATGCCAACCACTTTTCAAATTTCATGATAGTAATTATCATGTTAAAAGGATTCACCATGCCAGCCACTTTTCAAATTTCATGATAGTAATTATCATGTTAAAAGGATTCACCATGCCAGCCACTTTTCAAATTTCATGATAGTAATTATCATGTTAAAAGGATTCACCATGCCAGCCACTTTTCAAAAGGCCAGTACTTTCAAATCATAGGTACACTGCCTGCCTGTCCAAGGGTCTGTTGTTTAAAGATTAGTTGGGTTGAGTGAACGACAGTTAGTGGCCATTATTACCTGACAGGTAGATACTCTAATTGAAGTATATTTCATAACTAACCAATGACGGAATACCGAACAATTGAAACTAAACAATCAAATTTGATGAACTATAGAGAGCATTTGAGAATTTATTTCTCAAAGTTACTCTGCATTTTTTCATCACCAATGACAGACACATGCATACCCGTTAAAGGTGTATGGTTAGCCAGGTAAAGAGTATACGTGAGTAAATTCAGAGTTATAATTTTGGGCTTCTAATTTTTATAATTCTCGTTTTATCCAATAAATGTATTTTAGTCATATATGTGTAAATTGTAAATACATACATACACTGTAGGTGATATTTTGTAACCACTGAAGAGTATTAACATAGTATACTTTCCGACTCAGTAGAAAATACTGCATAAACGGTTATAAAATTTATTTTGTACATGATGCATATAGTCATAAAATATTTCATAGTATGACTTAACTTTGCAGAGTTGAATTTTGCCAAATCTTGTCATAGTAATTCAGTGATTATGAAGTTAGTTTAGTAAGGGATGCTACACTTCTTTAATTATAATTATTTTGTAAGAAGATTGCGTAGTGTAATCTAAAATTGTGAAGAGCAGTACACTTTTTAACTGTAACTATTTTGTGAATATACTTGTAATTTTGTAAGAAGGGTTTCTATCGTGGTTTAACTGAATAGGAGAGCTCTACAGACCATAATGAGGCTGAGAAGAATTGAGGTAATTAAAATTATGCATTTAATATGGGAACTTGGCAGGATAAAATAAGTTGCACTAGGCCAAGCTCTTAGATTCAGGCACTGTTTGGTGCAGGAAATAGTAGCCACACCTTTTCGGTTCATTTTCGGTTCTACCTTTTTGGTACCTCTTGGTTCTTTCTTCTAGTCTAACAGGTTTCATGATCTACTGTGATCCCAATTGTTGCAACTTTCACCTTGATTGTGCTGGGGGTGGTGCCTAGTGACAAACCAAAACGTCACTGCTGACGTCATTTATGTTGCCACTACATGAGCAAGAGCATCTGCAAATTATGGTCATATATATTTTAAATGCCTGTCTTATTTTTCTTCATCTTACTTAGCGATGTGTGACACACTATTGATTTGTTTGTGTTGACAGTTGTAATACTGGTAAGAGTGTTGTCCATCGGATAATGAATTATCTTTACAAAGAACATTAAACGATATGTATTAGAATAGCTGTCACAAATTGAACTTTATTATCCAAGCAAGGACAGCAAATGAGAACATTACTGGGTTCTTGATTATTACATGCTTGTATACCATTCATATTTTTGCATCCTGATTGAATGTTATATGTTCTGCCATGTGTATGATAAAATTATGCTATATAGTTAGAATAATTTGTTTTATGATTGTTCATCCATTCCTTCATATATATATATATATATATATATATATACATATATTATTGGGGGGGGGGGGATTTTTCCCTCGTCATGGTGAAGGCTGGGGCATGAGAATTAAGTAGTGAGACACAAAGGAAAATCTGTAAGTGTAGATATTTCACGATGTAATTAAGGGCTTCATATGTCAGATCGATGTTAGATGTAAAGATATTATCTGTAATTAAAATCATAATTCACGAGACAAAACCTTTGATGTAAACTATAATAAAATGATTATCTCTGTTTCTCTCTTTCTGCCTCTCTATCACCCTATCACACACACACACACACACACACACACGCACGCACGCACACACACACACACACACGCACGCACACCACACCACACCACACACACACACACAACACATACATACGCGCGCGCGCATGCAAATACACAGTCAATAGTGGTTATCACACTTGATATAGTGTGTCTTGGAATCCTGCGTTCATTTCGATACACCTTGAATATTTATCAAACTAATTTTTATTATGCAACTTGAAAAAGGACCCTCATCACTCAATTTTAGTGGTGTTCCTGTGCGGTCATATTTCTGAAGCATTGTAATGACATTGCATCTCGAACTGTACATTTTGCGACCTAAATTATTTAGTCATGCACAAGTCACACACATACATACGCCATACACCCTCACTCACACACTCAGTCACACATAAATATATGTGGAGAAGCGAGAAAATGATATCTAGAGAGAAACGGATAGACCAGATAGAAATATATAAATGGACAGGCAGAGAAGTATATATTATTATGTCATCCGCGAACTAAATGCACGAATGAAAACAGTATCGGTTGTAATGCAAATACAGTAAAATAACTCTCAGTCAAACAGCACATGTTCTTATGAATATTTTCTTTCAGTTTATAGATCTACACAGGCAACAAACAAATTTTTTTTTAATGTGTGCTTGTTTCTGCACCAATGGCTTATTTTCCTAACATAGATACTCCTTACAGCTACTTAAATAGATGCATCTCGAGACATGTATTTTTTTTAACCTATGAAGTGCCCCTTAATATTAGGATTATAGTATCTCTCATTCATAATATATTACACCTCTTGATGCGGACTTGGTTCAATGATAGGGTGATGATTCAATGATTTCCACCACCCCCCACCAAAAATTTTCAATTCAAGCACATGCATAGCAAGTTTGAAAAGATGAAAAAAATTACTGACGGTGTACCTATCAGTTCAGTAGGTTTAGTGATGAGTCATTGTAAATGTCTGTTCTAATTCTGGTGTTTAATATTTAAAGTGTATAATTTTGAGCTTTACTTTTATCAGTCCATAATCGTATCTGCCTTAGATATGATGTAATATTCACGTTTTCATATATTCACATACACAAATACACATAAATACATACGAAGAAGTCCGAACACACACACACACACACACACACACACACACACACACACACACACACACACCACACAACACACTCAAACACTTACAAATAAACACACGCACGAACATATGCACACACAACGCAAACGCTTACATACCAATCACATGCACACAAATATGCATACACACAGGCACTCGAACGCACAACCATACGCAAAAACAGCGAAGCACGCTCCTTTCCACTAAAGTGAAATGCTTAATTACTGCCGACGGAAGTTTGAAAAGTGTGACGGAGATTGTGGATGAGTTGTCAACGAAGTCGATTGTGAACTGAAACGTCACAACTGATACAAATTTGTAGTGTGAAGGGAGACTCGTGAACATTTTAACCGGAAGTCTGACAAATAAAATGGGTGACCCTGAACTTGAAACAATGGGAATGACTTTTGTCCCATTTACGCGCATGATAAAGTTGTCATGAGTTTGTCAGCTTCAGGAAAACGTGAATTGTGAACAATTTTTGATTATTGGTCTCTCGTGTCTACTCGTTAATTACGCATCTGAGTGTGCGGTTATATGTGTGTATTTCGAAATCAACTATAATGAATAGTCACAGAGGAAGCCAACGAAAATACATAATGCAAAATAGTGGGCAATATATATATAAATACAACAGAATAAGAACTACCAATATCTCTGCGGCATGCATATTATCTCTCTATCTATCTGCAGGATTAATAGATTAATAATTTATAATTATAATTTATAATTAATAATCTCTAAAACCCCAAGTGTAAAGGATTTTATAACTGCTGACGAGAAATCTAGTCAAGCCTCAGTGCTACTTAAAAGACTATAACTTTACCTTCACTGTTACCAATTCAAACCTCCTATGTTCAAGTCATGTGTATTCTATTGCCTTTATTGGTTTGGCCTTCACACACCTCATTCCTTGGCGGGATACTTACTAAAGGTCTGCTAGATGTCGGTAAAAGAGTCAAATATTCGCTAATCAACATACCATTTTCCTTGTCAATTGAAAAACGCAAGTTCTGACAATCATACAAGAGTTTATTTTAACAAAATAAGATTAATAAATTGAAATTTAACACATAAAATAGATTTTTCTAACTAAGTACTGACAAAGGCAAATTCGTGCGTGTACAAATATATGACACAAAATAACAGTACATCATGCTGTTAATTAAATACTAAATATTCATAAATTATTTCAGACAAAATTTACTGCATACTTTGTACATAGCACATCATAAAGAAATTAACTATTCTTCACAGTTTAGACTCTATCTATCTATCTATCTATCTATAAATCAATTTATCTATTATCGATCGATCTATCCTGTCTATCCTCATCCATTTGCCCACCCAAATTCAATACATCCTCCTACCATACTTCTATGTTATTTTTTCCAAATACAGTTGCATGATGGAAAGTTATTTTTTGTATAATGCTATACAGATGGCATTATATAATGTCTTACTATTTTTTAATGGTTTATCTCTAAGTGACCCAGACAGAAGCCAGCATTGAAGGTCTTGACCCATCTGGATGCTCTAATCAAGATGAAATGCTGTCCCTTGCATTTACCATTGGGTCTTCGCTGGTCTGCATTGGGTGTGCAGTGATTGGTCATGTGAACTACAAATTCGGCACGAGAGTCACGCGCCTGATTGCTCTGTGAGTAAAAACGTTATCAGCCTGACAAGTGAGTAGCAATTTGTGACATTGGAAATCTGGATCGCTGTGTTATTGCCTAAACATATTTATTTCTATGAAACATATTATAATCGTGCTATGTTATATGCAATCTGCACGTGTGTTTCTGTGTGTGTTTCATTGTCCCTCTGATAAGACGAAAATGACCGTTAATACGTTTGGTCACTATTGTCAGGTGCAAGGTCCAAACGTCTGATACATGTAAGCTGTTTGTGAGGCTAGGGTTTAGTACTAGTTGGAAACTTATGAGGAAAAGCAATGACCACGTTAGAGAGGTGTTACTTATGAATGGACATTAGTCGTTTGCCTAGAGACCAGTAATCAATAACTGTGTAACTATTGTAAACCCATAGGCAGCCCACAGGATGACAGATCCCAGGAGGGGTGGAAATATCATTCGTGACCTCGGTTCAGTTTGCTAAATTGAAATGGTCCCCTTCAGGAATTGCGTTGGATTAATCTATACACATCTGGTCAGATAAAGAGAAAAAAAGATAATTATAAAACAGTGTTGTTATTAGGGAACCCCTTTGTGAACGAAAACATCACAGGCGAAGTGTTAAAAATTAGTTTGAGCTGTCTGCCCACCTCTACAGTGTACATCAGTAGAGACCTTACGTAATGGTTCGTGTAGGTAACTGTAAGGTATGAACACTGTCCACCTCTATACAGTACATCAGTAGAAGCCTTACGTAATGGTTCGTGTAGGTAACTGTAAGGTATGAACACTGTCCACCTCTATACAGTACATCAGTAGAAACCTTACGTAATGGTTCGTGTAGGTAACTGTAAGGTGTGAACACTGTCCACCTCTATACTGTTCATCAGTAGAGACCTTACGTAATGGATTAAAAAAAAAGAGGATGCACTTTATTAAAATGTCTATACATAACACTAGGACTAGATTAAATTGCAACCAGGTTCATTCTTGGTTGGCATATCTTTTATGTAGGAATAACTGCTTGTAACTGCTCTCACGCAGAAACCTTTTATTGTGCCCTACATTGAACAGAAGAAACTAAAACTGATCACCAAATTATCAAACAAGCCCTCACACTATCAAAATCTAGTCTGGAGTTTTATTTTATGACCTGAACGCTATAAATTATTACAAAGTCATCTCAAGATGTATTTATTACTGTCATAAATGCAGCAACCAGCTATCAAATTCCAAAAAGGTGAATGATACCTACATTATCAGCATAATGGGTAAGGACGGGGTAGCAAGGTAGTTATTACGTCATTAATAAACCACACACACACACACACACACACACACACACACACACACACACACACACACACACACACACAAACACTTGCGCGCGCAAACATAATGAATAATATATTCAATGAATAATTTGAACTGTTTCTCTATATAAATTTGAACTTTGTTCCTTTGAATATCGCTTGGTTTCCATTTTATACAACATTCAATTTGTTCTTTTGACTGCTATGTAGCTTTCCCCTTTTTAAAATGAAATAGACATTGAGTGTGGGAAATACAATTATTAAAAGCATTATGTTTAAAGTTGCGATTTCGCAGATAGGCGTTCTGTGTGAATGTTAAATATCAAAGACGTTCGTTCTGTAGGATCTCTAGAATCACAGACAGAAGTCTGTTTCTTGCGCTAATTATGACGTAGGTGACCAAACAGAACTATATTACAGCAGTTAGCCAGGCAGAGTAATTAGCTGATTGATCAGGGATGAGGGATTATTATTTACATAAGTGAAATGGCTGATTGATCAGGGATGAGGGATTGTTATTTACATAAGTTAAATGGCTGACTGGTCAGGGATGAGGGATTATTATTTACATAAGTTAAATGGCTGACTGGTCAGGGATGAGGGATTATTATTTACATAAGTTAAATGGCTGATTGATCAGGGATGAGGGATTATTATTTACATAAGTTAAATGGCTGACTGGTCAGGGATGAGGGATTATTATTTACATAAGTTAAATGACTGATTGATCAGGGATGAGGGATTATTATTTACATAAGTTAAATGACTGATTGATCAGGGATGAGGGATTATTATTTACATAAGTTAAATGGCTGATTGATCAGGAATGAGGGATTATTATTTACATAAGTTAAATGGCTGATAGGCCGAGTCGCGTAATTAGGGTGGGGCTGCCCGGTCATTTCTTAGTGAAAAGCCTTCAGATCTGTAAACAGCAAGCAAAAGTAAACCTTTCGTCCATTAGGAAGGCATAGATTCAATGTAGACCTCACTATCATTGGAAGCTAAGTTTGACCAATGGTCCAAATTGTGAAATTGTGTGGCCTGTCAAAACTTGTAGATTCAACGATTGAAAATTGATCCCTGTGTTTTCTGACACATTAGGAGATCGATTCCTAGTTTTTATATATAATAGGACACATTAGGAGATCGATTCCTAGTTTTTATATATAATAGGACACATTAGGAGATCGAATCCTAGGTTTTATATTTAAATAGTACACATATTTGGTTTGAATGAGTATGTAAGTATGATTTTTCTTAAAACGTTGCGTGTTGGCGGTGTATGCATGATTACCTGACCGTCCTATATACCCACATTCATTAGACGCTCTTTCTGTTCTACAGGACATGTCTGTTCATGGGTATAATGTTCGTTGCCTTTACGTCACAGGGTGAGTTTCTCTCGCAAACGTAGCATTCACATGAGCAGGATTGTTTTCTTTTGTGATTAAAATAAAATTATTCGACATACTCGTAATAAATAATTGTTTATATGGCAAATCATATAAACGTTTTCATTAATTTCTTGTTGAAAGAAAATTATTCGACATAGTCGTAATAAATAATTGTTTATATGACAAATCCTATAAACGTTTTCATTAATTTCTTGATGAAAGAAAATTATTCGACATACTCTTAGTAAATAATGTAAGTTTTCATGACAAAATAATATGCGTTTTCATTAATTTCATGATGACCAAAATTATTCGACAGTCTTAATAAATAATTGTTTACAAGAGAAAATAATATATGTTTTCATTAATTTCTTGAGCGCTTGAGTTAGTGCATGTATATGTGTTACATATACTATTGAGAAATTAACTAATTTTGAAAGACATTTATAAAGACATTTATAAAGATATTATAAAGAACAAAAATTCAGTTGAAACTGAAACAGAAATGGAACAACTAGTCGTGTGAATAAATACAAATCGAAATTATAATTAGCAGTAAATGTATATGTCGGCTAAAAACGTATTCTATTTGCTTTAGATTCAGCTTAGTAATTTTTAAAAATTATTTTTTAAGAGGCATCTTATTTGGTTTATGCAAAGTAAAGTATTTTCCTTTCTTGATCCTTATTGTTAACCTTATACACACCCATTTTGCAAAATTGCTTTTCTCTGTACAAATTAAAATTAAAGAGTTGCTGTTATTCTAGATATGTACTATGAATAATAACTCATGAACGTATTAATGTTCTAGACATGTACTATGAATAATAACTCATGAACGTATTAATGTTCTAGACATGTACTATGAATAATAACTCATGAACGTATTAATGTTCTAGACATGCCTTGGCTGCTGTTTCCCGGCCTGCCACTCATGGGAACGGGTGGAATTACTTTACTAACGACAAACGTCCAGGCACGTGACCTGTCAAAACAGTACAAATTATTTGGCTGTATACAAGCAGAAAGCCATACATCGTCTTAGATAATGTTCCTACTTGTTCAATATACGTTTATTTTTCTTTGTTATTCGTTTATCATTTATCGAGCTTTCACCATTCCAACTGTCGTAATTTTTTAGCTGCTCAAAGCAAAATTGTGCATAATTTTATTAATTTGTACTTTCTTTCGTCCATCTCCTTAGAATTAGATGTTCCGACAAAATTAGATTGCCAGGCGTTAATAATAAGATAAAGCAAAACACATTTATGTATTTAACTAACATGACAACTACTTGCATTTTGATTTCACCTTCACTCCTGCACATTGCAACAGGTCACTCTGATCAAAATTAAACGGACACACACACCTAGCACATCACTGTTACAATAGTGGGGTTTATGTAAACAATGTTTTGTATCAGGATTGCGTTCGCACATCTCGTTCTGCTTCTATCCAGTTGGGACAAGAATTGGCTGTGTTCAGTGGGTCACACAATTTTGTGCACCTTCGCTCTGCACATCTAATAGTGTTCAGGTAGACTTGCAGCTTTAACCCGTTATTGTAAGGTAGACTTGCAGCTTTAACCCGTTATTGTAAGGTAGACTTGCAGCTTTAACCCGTTTGTGTCAGGTAGACTTGCAGCTTTAACCCGTTATTGTAAGGTAGACTTGCAGCTTTAACCCGTTATTGTAAGGTAGACTTGCAGCTTTAACCCGTTATTGTAAGGTAGACTTGCAGCTTTAACCCGTTTGTGTCAGGTAGACTTGCAGCTTTAACCCGTTATTGTAAGGTAGACTTGCAGCTTTAACCCGTTATTGTAAGGTAGACTTGCAGCTTTAACCCGTTATTGTAAGGTAGACTTGCAGCTTTAACCCGTTATTGTAAGGTAGACTTGCAGCTTTAACCCGTTTGTGTCAGGTAGACTTGCAGCTTTAACCCGTTATTGTAAGGTAGACTTGCAGCTTTAACCCGTTTGTGTCAGGTAGACTTGCAGCTTTAACCCGTTTGTGTAAGGTAGACTTGCAGCTTTAACCCGTTTGTGTAAGGTAGACTTGCAGCTTTAACCCGTTTGTGTAAGGTAGACTTGCAGCTTTAACCCGTTTGTGTAAGGTAGACTTGCAGGTTTAACCCGTTTGTGTCAGGTAGACTTGCAGCTTTAACCCGTTTGTGTCAGGTAGACTTGCAGCTTTAACCCGTTTGTGTCAGGTAGACTTGCAGCTTTAACCCGTTATTGTAAGGTAGACTTGCAGCTTTAACCCGTTTGTGTAAGGTAGACTTGCAGCTTTAAGACATTGTTATGCAATTAAAGACGTGTTAACTTAAGATTCTTTTGCACTGTGCATTCAGAAATGAAAAAGAAAATGCTTTCATTTCTTCTTTGATAGGTAATTTGATTATGACAATGAGTCATTAGCATCAAATTGAATATGATTATAGAATTGTTTTTGTCTTGCACACAATTTTGTTATAGATTCGTTTATCTCTTGCACATCATTGCTGTAGATATTATAATGCACTCAACATAATAATAAAGCATATTATACTAAAACTAATACAATAAACACATTATAGCCACTACAATCTATTATATTCAATATGACCAACATAATATGTACAGTAGAAATCGTAAAAGAATATTTGATCGTGTGAGTTTCTTGAAGGAAAACATATTTATTTCACTACCAAATATTTTTCAGTTGTTGTGAAATAAAACATTTAAAAAATAATATACAAACATTACATTGGTCAAAATTATTCCATTTAACATAATGTCAACAATAACATTTTTATTTGTGTTAGTTCGTTGCAACAAAATAGACAATCTTTTGTATATTAGTGTAACTTATTTTCTTCTTGTTATTCAAGTTAAATGTTAAGAATGCAATTTTTATCAGTGTCACTTTCATTCAACAAAATATTCAATCTTTTTGTATATTACTATAATATTTCCTTATTGTGGCAAGTACAGTAAAGATTGGATTAGTCTGCTGCTCACTCTGATCTTTATCTGACAAAGCTAGAAATCAAATTTTACTCGCTTTCCTAATCATGCACAAGATAGATTTTGCTTCAGTCAATCAATACGAGGGTCTTTGACTCTTAAGCACACCGTCAACCTTTCGCAGCTGTCCGTGACGTTTTACGTGACGTCACGCTGCGCGATGTACTTAGGACGAAATTCTGTCCACAACACAATCACTGAAGTTAAGTGCGGAATACTTTTATCATAAACAAATTGTAAAATTCACATTTCACACAGATTGGTATAACTCAATGTAAATGAATACAATGGTTCCTCAAATTATGTTTGCATCAGGTCACAATTTATGTCGATATTTTGAATAGTCATTGAAGTGGCTTGAGTTTCTTAGTGTTCGTTAGCAGTATTAAGCAATGCACTGTAGTAATGCACATTGTGGGAAATTAAGCTCCCATGGCCATAATGTTATTAATTTTGTCATAAATAAGAATACGATTGCACGTGCACACTGACACACATTTATATCTTGATGTCTTTGAAATTTTAGTTCTCGAGACTTTTCAAGACGGGTAGCGTAACGGTTGTTGGTCTGCTCAGTGGTGCCACGGACTCTTCCTCTGGCGTCATGCTCATTGTTAAGGTGAGTGGAATTTAGTCCAGTAAATATTTCTTTACATGAATGATGAAAGTGAACTTAAAGCAGAAGTCGGTCAGTCAGTCAATCAATCAATCAGCCAGCAAAACATGCAGCCAATCTATCTGTAGTCAATCAGTCAATCAAACGATCAATCAGCAAATCTATCAATAGTCAGTCAGTCAATCAGCTGGCCAATCAATCAGCCAGCCAATCACTCAGCATGTTAATCAATCAATCAATCAATCAATCTTCCAAACACTAGTCAACACACAAGCCATACATCCAGTCAGTTAAGGGATCCCTTGCGGTATTCAAGCAATAATGCCATATTAGGTAACGATGGATCTTTGTCTAGCTGACGTAAGCATTGGATTCATACGTGCAAGTATGTTCATCTGCATTCCTTGTTGCAGGTGTTGCACGAGAACGGTATACCTAGGCGATGGTCAATGCTCGTGCTCGCTGGGCTCAGTCTGCTGACTCTGGTCAACACGTTCTGTTTCTTGCCTCGATACTTCATACTCGAATTGATTTCGGAGTCTCATTGCATATTAACCCCTGACACCTCTACTACCACCGACAACCACGGACCCACTTCTGCAACAGAACACGTTGCAAACCAGGCGACAAAAATCAACGGAAATCAAAGCAGAGACACACAAGAACAAGCCTGCAGTAGCACCCAGACAGGTAAGCTGTACTTTGACGATAGAAACATAGTTTTAAACTTTTACGGCAACAGCCACTTTGGTAGTTAGGACTTATTTGCACGGGCATAACAGTAAGCCAGAGACAACAGTTTTAAGTGCGTAGATTTTTATTATAATTGTAGACAAATTTCTCGATGACTGATGAATACAAGAGTTTTCTCTAAGTTTATATTTCTTTCATCTGCTAGTAAAATAACATTGCTATCTCCACTGTCTGCTCTTCTCTTCCACTAGTAAAACAACATTGCTATCTCCACTGTCTGCTCTTCTCTTCCACTAGTAAAACAACATTGCTATCTCCACTGTCTGCTCTTCTCTTCCACTAGTAAAACAACATTGCTATCTCCACTGTCTGCTCTTCTCTTCCAGTAGTAAAACAACATTGCTATCTGCACTGTCTGCTCTTCTCTTCCACTAGTAAAACAACATTGCTATCTCCACTGTCTGCTCTTCTCTTCCACTAGTAAAACAACATTGCTATCTCCACTGTCTGCTCTTCTCTTCCACTAGTAACAAAGCATTGCGAACTCTAATCCTTTTTATTTCTCTCCCATTAGTTCTATAACATTATTGTCGCTAACCGTTCCTCTCCCACTATTAATACAACAGTAGAAAGAAAGATTTCTGGTTATACTCTATGACCCATGAATCCACTAGTGTAATCAAGCATAACATGCAACGGACCATTTAGCTGCTAAAGACATCAATGTGATTGACTAATTTCAATTGCATAAACTTGTTCGTTTGAGTTTCTCATAGACACGAAGCAATTCCAAATCTGCCATTTTGAATTAATAAAAGTATTGAAATAAAGAAAAATGAAACCCTGAAGTATAACTGCTTTTGGAATCAAATCTGCCATTTTGAATTAAAGTATTGAAAGAAAGAAAAATAAACCAAGAAGTCTAACTACTTTAAAATCAAATCAGCAACGAAGTTGCAACAAACGAACAAATCATGACAATGAAAGGAGGCAAAAATTAAAAATAAATATTACTACTTCAGGATCCAAAACATACGCAAATCAAAACCATGTCATTATATTCAACTAACACATATATATATATATATATATATATCCCCAAATAAACAAACAAGTAAACAATCATGTAAACAGACTGAACCAAACAAACTATCAACAGTCAAAAAAAAATAATTAATCAATAAGCAAACTAACTTCAATTATTCCCTACTTAATTTTCTAATTCCTGAAATCAGACACAAGTGGCGCGGCTTTTGTATGTGCCGAGGATTTCAGGTTTTAAGTAGAGTAGAGTATTTCAGTAGAGTAGAATATTCCTGTAGAGTTGAATATCTCAGTAGAGTAGAATATTTAGTCGAGTAGAATTTTCAATAAAGTAGAATATTCAGTAGAGTTGAATATTTAGTCAAGCAGAGTATTTAGTAGAGTAGAGTATTTAATCGAGTAGAATATTTAGTAGAGTAGAATATTTCTGTAGAGTATAATATTCAGTAGAGTAGAATATTAGAATATTTAGTAGAGTAAAATATTTCTGTAGAGTAGAATATTTCAGTAAAGTAGAATATTTAATAGAGTAGAATATTTAGAAGAGTACAATATTTCAGTAGAGTAGAATATTTAATAGAGTAGACTATTTAGCAGAGTAAAATATTAGAATATTTAGTAAAGTAAAATATTTCTGTTGAGTAGAATATTTCTGAAGAGTAGATTTAAGTAGAGCGGAATATAAGAAATGCAGCAGAAATGTTTGAAACACAAAATAAAAATAAAAAGCAAAACCCAATTACAATAATTCGCCTTTGCAGGACAAAGACTCAGTAGTGTGGACTCAGCCCAGAGTGATAGCGCCATGCACCCGACTTTGCTTCGATGTATTCTCTCCCCTGTCTTCATTCTGAACGTCCTGTGGTTTTCCATACTTCAGTTGCGATTCTACGAATTTATTAATGTCATGAATCTTTGGCTCACTTCTGTGGCTCCACAAGATGGTACAGTATATAGTTATGAGCTCAATGAAATCAAAGTATGTGAGTCACACAAAATGTTTTAGTGTCAGTATGTAGTTATGAGCTCAATGAAATTAAAGTATGTGAGTCACACAAAAAGTTTTAGTGTCAGTATGTAGTTATGAGCTCAATGAAATCAAAGTATGTGAGTCACACAAAAAGTTTTAGTGTCAGTATGTAGTTATGAGCTCAATGAAATCAAAGTATGTGAGTCACACAAAAAGTTTTAGTGTCAGTTACGTTAATTGTTTCTTTCCTAGCTAAATCTTGTTGTTGTTGTTGGGCATCTTGAAGTATTTGATGGCCTTATAATAATTTTCTGCATGTTAGCCATGATTTATTGCAGATCTCGTACGGCACTTTGAAGAGCTGTGAATTCTGTTTCTACTAGCTATATTTTGTTGTTGTTGGGGGCCTCTTGAAGAGCTGAGTGGTGTTATGTGAATTCTGTTTCTACTAGCTATATTTTGTTGTTGTTGTGGGGCCTCTTGAAGAGCTGAGTGGTGTTATGTGAATTCTACTAGCTATATTTTATTGTTGTTGTGGGGCCTCTTGAAGAGCTTAGTGGTGTTATGTGAATTCTACTAGCTATATTTTGTTGTTGTTGCGGGACTTCTTGATAAAAACATAGGTGGAACGCAAATTGCGGTGGCGAAAGGGGTCATATTTATAAGTTTTATAAATGACTGTAGAAAACTTTCAGTATATAAAATATGTACATCTTCATAAATAATATTTATGCTCAAGTTGCTTAGATCTGGTATGTACATTCCGTGAATCAGGATAACCCATTTAAAATATGTGAAAACTGTGGTTCTTTGAGTTATAGCAATTTATGTACGAGAAAATGTTTGCTGCCTTTTTCTAGAAATAATGGAGCTAGATGATGTCTGCGGAGAATTAGGGAGGAGGTATGGGTCAATGGAGCGGGTTGGGTTACATTTGGGGTGAGCGCTGCACATGCATGACAGAATATTATTTTATTCTTCTTTATGTCATGATGTGCGTGACGTCAGTGTGACAAAGGGTCTAGATTGATCATTAAAATGTCATGATGTGCGTGACGCCAGTGTGACAAAGGGTCTAGATTGATCATTAAAATGTCATGATGTGCGTGACGCCAGTGTGACAAAGGGTCTAGATTGATCATTAAAATGTCATGATGTGCGTGACGTCAGTGTGACAAAGGGTCTAGCTTGATCATTAAAATGTCTCCGAATCTTGGAATGAAAAATGTGCTCCTAACAAACGCCCATATATTTCGTTGTGGTTGTTTTGCGATTTTGTTGTTGGGTACAGAAAGGAAAATAATTTTTATTTTGTCTTAAGTTTCGGAGTTTGCACCGAACTTGGGCATTGGGTATTGCCTCGCACCGCTTGTGTTCCAGAATAAAGAAAGAAAAGTTACTTGGAGATTATATATATATATATATATATATATATATATAGAGAGAGAGAGAGAGAGAGAGAGGATGAATGAATGGATGGATGGATGGATGGATAGATAGATAGATAGATAGATAGATGAATGGATGGATGGATAGATAGATAGATAGATAGATAGATAGATAGATCCTTCGTTGAGTTTGCTCTTCATATACTGGTAATTTCAACAACAACAGCGAATTTTACTTTTATTTTTAGTGTACAAGTCATTACATTTTTGGCACGGTCACAAGCAACTATTTTGTATTTACATTCTCTTTTTTTAAGCACTTGTACACGCGTCACATTAAAATTCTTTAATGAAGCATTATATTATCATTTATGAATAGTTAGTTCTTTTAAAAAAATAAATTCTAATGCAATCTTCAGCATTTCGTATTTCATATCTTTATGCGATCTATATAAGTGCATAGGTGTGTGTAATAAATATCTTTAACCTTTAGTATCTCTGCGTTATGTACTTTTGTCTTTCTTTCGATTTTCAACAAGTAAATCACTCTCTGTTTTATACAAACTAGGATTATTGCTCTCACCGTTTATGTGATGTGAGTTTTATTGAATATTTGACATTTATAAGTAATGCATCAAATAAAACTTTCGGCCTGTGTACTTTTTAAAATGTCCACTAGAATCTCACATCGCTACACGATGTTCATTTATGTGCAGTGAGTTACTTAATTGAGTTACATAGCTTACATCGCGTATGCAGTGAGTTACTTAATTGAGTTACATAGCTTACATCGCGTATGCAGTGAGTTACTTAATTAAGTTACATAGCTTACATCGCGTATGCAGTGAGTTACTTAATTGAGTTACATAGCTTACATCGCGTATGCAGTGAGTTACTTAATTGAGTTACATAGCTTACATCACGTATGCAGTTTACTTAATTGAGTTACATAGCTTACATCACGTATGCAGTGAGTTACTTAATTGAGTTACATAGCTTACATCACGTATGCAGTGAGTTACTTAATTGAGTTACATAGCTTACATCACGTATGCAGTGAGTCGTAAAATATTCGGTAAAAAAAATTATATTTGTAAGTTTTTACACAATTCATTTATTTAATTTTTTAAGCTTTCTATTTTCTATATTTTAAATTTTTATTACATAGCTTGTGCAACAAATTAATTTACAAGTGTCGCTTTAGGTTTTATTATTACAAACATCATTAGATAGTTTAAGAGCAGTTAGCTAATTCACAAAAGTTGCTCTGCAGTTATATATTATATTTAAACGTATAACTACAGAGACTGTGTGCAGTATATCAATTTATAAATTTTGCTTTAGATGTATACACTCAAATCATGCTACAGTTTATTTTCAATTAGTTAATGTACAATTTCGTTTAATAGTTTATACAAATTCAAAACTTTGCACAGTTTAACCGCACTAAATAAATGTACAAAAGTCGCTTTATATTTCATACTTTGCAAATCATTTCACAGTTTGTGCAGTAATGTACTTTACAAAGCGCTTTGCATTGTCACTCAAATCATTTCACGGTTTGTGTTTGTACAGTCAGTTATTTCACAAACGTCGCTTTGTACGCCATGAGCTGTGGGGTCCTTGTCGCACCTGTTGCTGGTTTTATCTTTGACGTCAACAGGAAGCTCTTTGCAGGTAAGAGAAAAGTTAAGCACCGGAACAAGAGTGCGCGCGTTTCAAATCATGTTGGTGGCGATATTCTGCATTGAGTTTCATACACTACAAGTCAGTTTGTGTCCACCGCTATTGTCAGTTTGTGTCCACCGCTATTGTCAGTTTGTGTCCACCGCTATTGTCAGTTTGTGTCCACTGCTATTGTCAGTTTGTGTCCACTGCTATTGTCAGTTTGTGTCCACTGCTATTGTCAGTTTGTGTCCACTGCTATTGTCAGTTTGTGTCCACTGCTATTGTCAGTTTGTGTCCACTGCTATTGTCAGTTTGTGTCCACTGCTATTGTCAGTTTGTGTCCACTGCTATTGTCAGTTTGTGTCCACCGCTATTGTCAGTTTGTGTCCACTGCTATTGTCAGTTTGTGTCCACTGCTATTGTCAGTTTGTGTCCACTGCTATTGTCAGTTTGTGTCCACCGCTATTGTCAGTTTGTGTCCACTGCTATTGTCAGTTTGTGTCCACTGCTATTGTCAGTTTGTGTCCACTGCTATTGTCAGTTTGTGTCCACTGCTATTGTCAGTTTGTGTCCACTGCTATTGTCAGTTTGTGTCCACTGCTATTGTCAGTTATATCCGAGCATCGTTAAAATATTTTAAGATTGCTCTTTGGGGATTCATTTCTTTTTTTTTTTTTTTTTTTTTTTTTACATAATATATACTTTTTCTTCTTCTTTTCTTTCTGAATTAATTATTTTTTTAAAAAACAGGTAACACACCACACCACCACATCCAAAAGTACCAAAAACATCAGATTTCCAAGAAATATTTTATTACTTTGTATATTTGCTCAAAATTAATTGTAATTAATTAGGCGCTATTTATTAATTTTCAATTATTTGTGCTTCTATTATACATAACTGGAAAATAAATTAATTAATTATTGTAGATTAATTATTACCTTTTTTTTTTAGAAAGCCGTAGCCAGCTACGAAGAAAGTTAATGCCAACTATCCTGCCAGTTGTCATGACGACATTGCTTGGGATTGCAGTGTCGGTGCTGTTAATGTTTGGAAACGTGATCGTCATCTACACGACTTTTGCTGTTGTCGTCCTCTTTCGTTCGTTCCTTTATCTTGTCCTCATGGCCTATATCAGAGCGATGTGAGTCTTTTATGAAGTGTTAAACATCTAATTTAATATGTTGTAATAATGTATTACAATGTTTTGTACTAATGTAATACATTATATAAAATATATATTTTTTAATGCATAGTATTATAGTGTACTTGATGTCTATCAATAATGATTAACGTTTCAAAAAAAAATATCAGCCCTCTACAATGACAAACTACTCCTTACGTTTTCTAAGATAATTTATACAACATTAATATTAATTTTGTTGATACAATAAATAATTATTAATCAATAAATAATCATTCTCGTCCCTTACAATTATGAATGCTCACATAGTCAATCCATTAAGAGCCTCATTGCAGTAAATTAATTCATCTTAAATTATAAACATTGCAATTGACAACCAATATTTAATTAACTACAGTCAATTGAAGTATTGACATAAATGGAGTGAAACTTCCTCTTCGCACAACATTATAACTACTTACAGGTGTCTGACAATCTCTGGTTTGTCGTCATGCACTATTATAACTACTTACAGGTGTCTGACAATCTCTGGCTTGTCGTCATGCACTATTATAACTACTTACAGGTGTCTGACAATCTCTGGTTTGTCGTCATGCACTATTATAACTACTTACAGGTGTCTGACAATCTCTGGCTTGTCGTCATGCACTATTATAACTACTTACAGGTGTCTGACAATCTCTGGCTTGTCGTCATGCACTATTATAGCTATTTTTATGTGTTTGTCAATCTTTGGCTTGTTTTCCTGCATTTTAATAAGAGCTTCTATGAAAACCTTTTATTGATGACAATTATTTGAATCAAAATAGTTACATTTTGCTGGAATATTCATGTGGTCTCTTCTTTTTCCCTCCTCGTGTTTGCCCTGTTAAACTAAACACCTGTCCAGACTAACCCAAATCAGCAGCTCACTTTTGTTATGTTGTTTCATTTACAGCATTCTTGTCTGCCTTCATAAGTTCTGTAGGCTGACATTTTACCACCTTCTGATGACAAACAAAAAGAGATACATCAGTGTTAGACTATAAATTTAGTCTCTGTCTGAAAATAAATAGCAAAATGTAGCAATTATCTGAATTAAGCTTTCGGCACTTTATACACACATGGAATTGGAAATATATTTTAGTATATTCTGTTGCTATTCTTAAAGTAGGATGCAGTAAGGTTAATAATTTGTAATTCGGAATTTACCACAAATCTTGTCACTGAAAAGTCTAATTAATCAAACAAAGTTCACACCTCACTTTGCAATCCACAACTATTTAATATGACTGCACCAGTGTTTTCCGTTCTATTCTCACTTGGTATTATATTTTAATTTGGTAATTTCTCACTTGGTATTATATTAGCTTTTGATCATGTTTAAAGTATAATTCACTCGCTTATTTCTATATGTTGCAGGTTTCCAGCCGAGTATCTTGGGTCTATGTATGGAATCTCTTTGATTATCTCCGGTGTCATAGCCTTGGTGCAATATGGGCTTTTTAACTGGGCAAAACAGTCAGGATTTAAAAATGTTAGTTTCTTTATCATCATGTAATTTATATTCATCTTTCTTATAATAATTATTATATTCTTCTCCTTGTGATTATTATTACTAATGAACATCTAGAAAAATCATATGAATTTTTATTTAATTTCAGGTAAATATTTTCGAAGGAGTATTAGTAACCATAACATTGGTGCACCCGATTGTTCAGTGGATTAAATGTCGGCGCTCTGAAGCCAATTGCAGCTAAGCGACAGGATTATAATTTCAGTTTAAAATGTAAAATGGGAACGAAACAATCTTTACGTTTGTGAAACAAGGATCTGCTGAATACAATATGCCACAAAGATCCATTACTGAATACTGAATTACTGAATAGCCTGTTCGTGGTGATATTAGATTTGTCTGTTAAGACACGCGTTGTTTCAAGAAGAGATTGATTGTGAACCATTTGGCTTAACATCTGCATTGATTAAAACATCTAAAGGTCATTAAGTCATTAATTTAGCTAAATAAACTTTGGGTTTTATTTTACTATTTTATAGGACATAATATAAACTGAAAACGTTTTGGAAAATTTTTAATATATTCAAAATTTTGAGAAAATGTATATATACACAAACTGTAAACAATTCATCCTAAATTCATCAAAGCCAAACCGATGCGACCTGCCTTACCCCTTTCCGCAAGCCCTCCTGCCCTCAACCCCGAACACAAGCGTGGGGAAGGGGTCGCACTTGGGCACTCCAAATTAGAGAATGTCTGATGACGAAATGATCAACGGAAGCTCCAATGGTGACGTAAAACTGCTCTCGAAATACACACCCTCCAAGCAGTGAAAATGATTCGTCCGTTGCATTCAATTTTGAGATCCGGGTAACAGGGTTAATTTTAAAGGAAGATATTTCGTTTTAGATGAGTAATTTTTTTTTTAAATCACGCACGTGTATTCTGAATTATTATTACCGTGCACACTTTATTTATATTTTAAAAAAACATTAAAAAGAGATTTCCTCAAAGATAACATATACAATGTCAATGAATTTACATTCAGACGGTTGTATAAAATGGCATGGTATAAGGGAAGCAACATTTTAAAATTAACGTAGATGAGTATTCTCCCTTTTGACTCCCATGTACTTTGTGTTTTTCAAGTTAATTTTAATAAACATTTTACATGAATGCCATAATAAAATTCAAAAAGTTTAAGTCTAATCTTTTTATATTTAGACCACAGAGATGTTGGCCATCGGCTGATTGAAGTATTTATTTACAAATGTTTATAATCCAAACATATTCTAAGTTTTATTATCGAGGTATAGGCGAACAATATATCCATGCTTGCAGTTTGGTGTTGTTCCAGTTCCATATCAAAGGCATACTGATATTCAGATAATAATAATTGACAGTATACGTTTGGGCTGCTTGGTGTTCACTAGAGTGGTGTTGGAATGTTACTGAAATGGGCAAGTTAGGAAGTTAGGTTTAAGTTACGTGTAGCTGCTGCACACAAAAATGTTTCCCACTCAGAATGGTTTTACAATAACAAAATATATGTTCAGTTGTTTCTATTTGACACTTGCATAAAAGGCACAGTTCAATATTTTGTTTATATGGCGGATGTAAAGGAGAAATTTGACTGGAAAGAGGTCACGTGTCCGTTTAAAATTTACCTCCATGGCTGCTGGCATCGATGGTAATGTGTGAGACATTTGGAAGAAAAATTCGCCTTATTAGCACCTCAAGCAGAACAACAATTGTAGCAATTTCCAGTAATTCCCTTGTACCAGAAATTCCACAATGCAGTCAGCATACTTTACCACCATACAGCAACAGAGTGCAGTGTATTTCTTACACTTCTAAACTGCAGTAGATACTTCTTGCGTCTACCATGGTCGTAGCAGTTTATAATCAGTAAAACAGGATATTCAGGTAAAACAAGGAAAAACATCATATAATTAAGACATATAATAAATATTTCTAGACTTAATTGTTATATAAAATGTAAAAGTTTTCAGTTTACTCATTTCTAACTCCATTCTTTCTTACATTCAAGTCTCAACTTACAGTTTCCTGCAACAGTATTTCTTAGCCTGTTACATGCATACAGCATAATAAATCCTGCTTATCAATTTTTCAAGCGCGTTCACTAGAGACAATGTCAAGTGTTTAGCATACTATATACGAGCATCGTAGTTCAAAGATTTAAGGAAATAATAGTCTACTCACATTAATATATCTCTTAAGTATAACTTATCAATAGCAAAATGCAAGAAATATTTCTAAGTTCATTTTCTCTCAATCAGTCAGTTAACTCACCATTAAGCTAACAGCCGCCTTTCATGACCAGACTTCTTGCAACTCCAAATTCAAGTGATTAGACAATAGAATTATCTACAACATGTAAACTTTTGACCTCAGCCCATTGGCTGGTCTCATTCTTGTAAATCTTAAACATTGGATGATAAAAACTACTCATCCATTTGGAACTGGTTTGAACTGCATCAGCAATTTCTAGCATATTCTCAACTTGAGTTATTTACTCCAACTCTGACACTTAAAAAATACCATCATAAGCAGTGCCCAAGGTGTGTGAATTCAACAATTTTACATTTTATATAACAATTAAGTCTAGAAATATTTATATATGTTTTAATTATGTGGTTATGTAATTCTGTGCTAATTATCAGCTTGTAAATATCAGTATCGTTCTCCTCCTACTACTGTGATGGGTTAATAGATTATACTTCACAAACCCCTAATCTACTTTATCCTACCCATATGGGACTTCTTAGCTGCAGACGGAGGAACTGGGTCAAGCCTCAGAGACATTAATCTTTTTTAAATATATCTTCCAGAATCCATATACCGACTTGTGTGGTTGTCCATCACTCAGTCATCCCAAGATATGCCATTTTTAAAGATAATTAAAATATAAGCTCCCCCATCCGGAGCATTCGCATATCGACTTACAAAAGCGGAAGTGTAAACAGGCAACAAAATTTATTGAACTCAATAAGAGAGTTAAACAAGAAAATATTGATAAGAAAATAATAGAAATAATTCCAAGTACAAGAATAACTAAAATGTAGCCACAAAAGGAAAATGCTAAATGTGAAATGAGGTGTTCATATAAAAGAAGTTAGTTATTTAAATCAATATTGAGAAAAGCGCTAAGCAGACAAATGGTGAAGAGTTCTTATTATTTGATACAGGAATTTGGTACCGAAAATAAGCAGCCATTATTGTGACGGTTCGTGTTTTCCTTAAGAATGTTTATAATTTAATTGTTGTTATTCTGCTAACTCCAAAGTCTTTGTTTCTTGTGGAGTGCTAACATTGCTTTAGAATTTAGTCTGGTTCTTAATAAATTACTAACTTTGTACAGGTATTTAGTCTCGTTCTTTATAAAATACTAATTTTGTACAGGTATTTAGTCTCGTTCTTTATAAAATACTACCTTGTACAGGTATTTAGTCTCGTTCTTTATAAAATACTAATTTTGTACAGGTGCTACAAGGAGTTAGAAAGCAGAAAGTTTACATCACAGAGATATGTTTGAGAGAGTCGTTAAATTAGAAGTTTGTCAGCTGGTGCATTGTCAGTAGTGAGGTTTTCTCCCCTTGCAAGTTGACAGCTTGTACCATGCAATGAGATGAAATGCTGTGTCGCTATTCTTTTACACTACAGCCTTGACATGTGTATACACAGTAACACTAGTAAAGATGCAGACAGAATCACATCATGACACTTCATTCTTTTGCAATTTCCTGTATCTTCAGTCATGATGTGATGCTGGAATGTCACAGAACTGAACTGGAAGAAGTAAGGCTTTTGAAGTGCAAATGCGATGTTCTCCCTTCAAAGCCTGAAAAACGGGACTGTCTCTAAAGTATGTACGGCTATAAAAAGTATTATACACACAAAAATCATTAATAATATTAGAAACAAAATGTAAGCAAATTACTGTATTCAACAAGAATTTTTATTTTTATTTTTTAGTATATATTTTTCTGAAAATATAGCTGAGTAAATATTTGTACACATAATAATAATAACTCTTGCAATGAATGTGATGAGGACCCTATCACCCCAACAATAATAATAATAATAATATTTTTGCACTCCATCTTTCTCTAAATGGCAGCTGTATAAACATTCTTATAAAGCAAGTTCTACAAACTAATTAATAATAAACACATAAACATAATATGAACATTTTAATACTCAAATAAAGTCTCCTAAATACAAATAAATAAATAATAGTAATAAATAATATTCATACTGTACTAAATAGAAATAAATAAATAAATAATAATATTAATACTGTACTAAATAGAAATAAATAAATAATAGTGATAAATAATATTAATACTGTACTAAATAGAAATAAATAAATAATAATATTAATACTGTACTAAATAGAAATAAATAAATAAATAATAGTAATAATGTTAACACTGTACTAAATAGAAATAAATAAATAAATAATAGTAATAATGTTAACACTGTACTAAATAGAAATAAATAAATAAATAATAGTAATAATGTTAACACTGTACTAAATAGAAATAAATAAATAATAGTAATAATGTTAACACTGTACTAAATAAAAATAAATAAATAAATAAATAATAGTGATAAAAAATATCAATACTGTAAGTTCAAAGATATTCGCGCTGATACACGAGTTCGGAATGTTCCACATACTTTGCAAACGAATATGGGATTTTAATTTCAGTTTAAATAAACTTTAATAATTATCTAATTGACATTAAAAAGTAATTACATGTCGCGGAACCATATAATGGAAAAATACCGCAACTTTCTGTCATTTTCTAGCGAGATATTTACTGGCGAAAAGTTTTGGTGTGTGGCTGTAAGCTGAGACCGGTATACAGGAATATTCAAAACACATAAACAGTAATAAAAACTATATTTGATAATTGGATAATTTATCCTTAATTTTACTGGAAGCCAGTTGGGAAATATTTCGAATTCTTTCATTTACTTGCGATATCATCACGTGTCAGCTATATGTGCTGTGATAGAAATTGAAAGAGAGAAGAGTATATATTTACAACACACACACACACACACACACACACACACACACACACACACACACACACACACACACACACACACACACAAACACACACACACACACACACACACACACACACACATATATATATATATATACACACGAACGTTCATATATTTACTAGCAAAATGCTGACATGCTCACCAACACTACACATTCATGATTTTATAAGAAATGCAACGTCAAGACTGGCTAATGTATTTCCTGCTGAAACTGTCTTTGTGAGGTCACGGTTTGTAAGTATTGCTAAAATAACAATGATTCTTTTCCTTTTAAAACAAAATCAAAAAAAACAAAAACGTAAAGTACCGCTACACAGTGTAAAATGTACGAGGTTACGCCTAAAACAGCATACACAGATACATTGATGACGGTATGAAAGAAATGCCGAAGACGGAATATCGCTTGGTATGCTATATATATCGCTTGGTATATCTCAGTAAAAACTACGCCTATAACGGCATACACATGGACATTGATTTTGACGGTATCAAGCATATACCGAAATCGGAATATCGCATGGTGTGCTATTACGCTAGAGCAACACACCAGCACATAGTTGTCAAAAAGAATTAGTTATTATACTATAGGGTGAGAAATGTTCGCATATTTTAATGGAGTGGTAGTGGTGGGGAAGGGGCTCCACTGACCTAGAAATTCTACATTTTACATAGAACTGGAGGGGAACTATGTGTGTGTGTGTGTGTTGCAATTAGTGTTATAGCATTTTTGTTTGAAGGATGTAGTGTGTTCTATGTTAAATGAGCAAGCAATAGTACTTGGGGGGGGGGGGCATTGAAATTAACAAATCTCCAACAATTTGTGTCTTTGTTTTGCTCAGGAAAGAGTTAGTCTTTGAGGATGCTATTATCACTCTTCCATTCCAGCTTCATGTGGATCAAGCAGAGTATCACGTCTGGTTACTTACAACATAATGCGTTGTTGCTGTTGCTTCATTTCGTCTTTCGTACTGCCACTAGCTTTGATGCGACCTGTACCACTAGCTCTGATGCGACCTGTACCACTAGCTCTGATGCGACCTGTACCACTAGCTCTGATGCGACCTGTACCACTTACTTAATGCGAGCCCTCGTTAAATCAATGCAAGTTTCCCAGAGTGACACAGAACTCTAGATACTAGCGTTTGCCTTCTTCTTTACGAGGGCTAGAATGCTATGAATGCCACGCCACACACCAGTGCTCTGTGCAAAATGTTTTCCATGCATATATTTATATGTAGGTAATTATTCTTTTCTAAGATGAACCTACTTACAGCTAAAAGAAAGCCGACACAGATACATACGTAGATAACTAGACAGTTAGAAAGATGGATGGAGATAGATGGACGAATACGTCGGTGGATGAATGAATCAAGAGAGAGTGAGAGAGAAGCAAAGTTAAATAATAAGATAGAAAAATAGCGAAATAGCGAGATAATTATAAAGAGAGAGAGATAACACGAGTGTGATATACAATAGCCTACATAAATATATGTATAAGATGTATTTTAGTAGAAACTGCGCCCATTTGCTTGAGTGCATGTGTGTCTACATATGCATATATTATTTAAAATATTCCCACTAAATATGGAAGACTTAGCGATATTTTTAATGATTACATCTGTATATATAACAGTAAGATCCATCAGCAGCCTTTAACACGATCTACTAAAATTTATTTACAGTTGTACATTTGTTTCAGTATTTTTCATTACTAATTAATTCAATTATGTAATAATAATAATCACTTTTACGTCTGTACAAACTTCTGGATTTAATAGAAATGTGTTAAATCTGACACCCGATCACAGCAATCCTACGACAATCTGACACCCGATCACAGCAATCCTACGACAATCAAAAGAACTGAATACCTGATGGGATGTTTACAAAATGTATTGCACACTTCCATCAATTAAAGTGATACTTCTTATGAAATAAAATAAAAATGTATACAAATTATTGTATTATACTATAAGCTAGTTGGCTTACACAAAACGGGTGTGGTCAAGAGTATATATAATACAGTTTGAAAACAAAAATCACAGTTAATATTATTGTCTAAGGGAGGTCACTATGAATGACGCAGAGTAAACACGTCATGCACACACTGCCCCATGAAAGTAAATAAAGACACACGTGTGTTGAACGTATAAAGGTCATCTTTCAGTTCATTTTATAATGAAAAATTAATAATATCGATTATAGGAATCCGTTAAACTTGCTGAGACCTCTTTAAGTTTATCTGATGCACTTTCTGATACATTTTTATATTTTAAAATCTAGTTTTTTTCTTCCTCTCTTTTATTAATTCACAGAAGTTGGGGGAAAGAAAAAGAAAACATTTGATGTATTTGAAGTAACTTGTATTTCCTATTTCTTTCTCTCGGATAAGCTCTTTCGAGGAGTTAAAGAGTTTGTATGGTGTGCCACTGCTGCCGGCACGAGCAGATTTGGATGGTGAGGATTGCCAGAGTTCTCTACGTGTACCGATTTCCCGCTCCGCGAAGCCGACGATTTATGCGTGTTCATGGCCTTGAGGTCACCCAGAGTAGATCCCATCTGCGACCCCTTCGCTCTGTTCTCTTGTTGCCCTGCGTCTCGCTGAACCTTGAGCTGAGTTGTGATCAGGCCTGAAGAGTATATGTTCAAATCTCCGTTTACCTCCGTCAGTCCTCCTCTGGGCATTGAGGCTGTTGGTCGAGATCTGATCAGGATAGACGGCCGAGGGCTTGACGACGTCTTCAAGGGCGATTTCAAAGGAGGTAGTGCTTTGATTTTGAGCTTAGGGGACACGAGGTGATTACCCACTGTTCCCGAAACAGTCGGGGCATTGTCGCTCTCGACGCTGGATGAGCTGTTGCCATTGGCAGCTTCGCGAGGGTTGTGACCGCTGAGTTCAACGACCTTGGCCTTGTGAGCTAGCTGTTGCTCCAGTTCGCTGATGTGGCTCCTGAGCTTGCCAATCTCCTCCTCCTTGATGCTAATGGTCGTCTCTTTCTTCCTCAGCGTGGCTTTCACCTCCTGGAGCTGCTTCCTCATGACGGACAATATGGCGTTCTGCCAGGCAGACCCACCAGGAATGACTACTTGTTCTTCGTCAAGTTTGACCTCTTTGGAGGCGTCTTCTGCTTTCGCCTTGTGCGGCTCCGTGATACCTCTATATTTCTCCAACTCTTTTTTCAGGCTCGTGATTGTCTCTTCGTTCTTTGCAGCAAAGGCTTTGAAGGACGATAAAAAGTTGTGCTGCTCTTTGCCGTCCACAGGAAGGCCCATGTGAGTCATGATGGCGTTCCTCTCTCCCTTCAGGTCGTCATACTGGAGCTGAACAATTAGAAGCTTTTTGAACTGGGCGATGAAAACTTCGATGTCCTCAGGAAGGAAGACGTAAGGGTTCTCGGCTTTTCTCATCAGATCGCGATCCTTCGTTCTGGGGCTCAACGTCATAACTGTGCAGAGTTTTTCCTGTATGGTCTTTAGAGCCTCCTCGGCCACGGCCAGGCGCTGCTCTGCCCGCTGAACCATGCTGTCATTTGCCTGCAATAACGAAAGTTAACAGACATAGTGTGATATGTAATTTAATGTATAAGTGAGATATGTATTCTAGTAAGATGCATATTTGAATGTGTGTGATAACTAGTCTAGTATGATATATAATTGAATGTGTAGATGTGATAAGTATAACTGAATGTGTAGGTGTGAAATATAATTTAAATATGTTAGTATGATGTATGACTGAATGCGATAGTGTGGTTTGTTTCTGAATGTGATTACGTAATGTTTGACTAAATTTGACAGAGCGATTCTGATTGAATATAACAGAGTTGTTTTGACTCATTGTGTTACTTTAATGTATAATTGAATGTATTAGTAATGTGTTGTTGAATGTGTTAGTATGCTCTCTTCGTATGATGTGTAGTTGAATGTACACATGTGGTGTGTGACTGAATGTGAAATTATGTGAACGTATGTGTATGTGCTTAAGTGCATGTTTTAATGAATTTTTTTTAATTTATAAGACGGTTATAATTTCAGGGAAAAAACTGCTCCTTTTTGGTTTTGAGGTACAACAGTTTCAGAAAATTTCATTGTAAATAACAGAGTTTAAACGAATAATAAAATCCGACAGGTTTAAACAATTACTTTAATGTTCAATTATATGCTGGAGAATCGATTTCAAGATTTATCCAGCAATCCAAAAAAACTCTCTTTTAAATATATTAAATATCCTGTTCAAAGAGTAACTAGCCAAAGATCGAGGTAATAAATCCAGACACCTTGTTACTTGTTATATTTAAACATAAACACTGAAAACTATGAATAACATCATGTCTGGGATAGGAAAACGATAAGACCAAAATTTTAATTAATTAAATTTGCCCTGTGCGTGTGCAGGTATGTTTGTATGTATGTTTGTATGTGTGTTGTCTGTTTTATGTGCATGCTCACGTTTGCGAGAATGAATGTATATATGCATTTGTGCATGAGAAGGGTAAGTATGTACAGATTAAAAAAAGAACACAACCAAGATGGGGAAGGGGGGATATACCTGACTAAACCGCATCTGTGTGTGGATCTGCCCTCTGTGGTTTTCTTCCATTCTCTGCATCGTTTCAGACAGGGCCCGTAACTCTGCTCGCATCCCCGCAGTCTCCTCTCGAGCTTCCCGTGCTAGACGTTCGGCTTCTGCCAGCTGCAAGAAACAGGGGCGATAATCGTACCCAAACGCTGAGCGTATAAATTAAGCACACTAATGTTTGCTAAAATTTCATCTGTCTTGTTTTCAGTTTGGAAAGAAATATTTCAATTTTTAAAAAAAATTAAAGCTGTTCAGTTGAATGACAGTTTTCAACTACATTGATCTTGTCTATAAAGCTGCACATGAGACATTATGCTGATAACTGCTTCCTGTACAGCAAGGACAGCAGACACATTTGTGTTGTTCGGCCTATTGTAGTCAGCAGACAAATGTGTGTTGTTCGACCTATTGTGCTCAGCAGACAAATGTGTATTGTTTGACCGTAGAGGTCAGCGGACATTGATTGCCGTTCGGTCTTAATGGTTAGCAGACAGATAATTAAATAAAAATAGACATTAAAGTTTAGCAGACAAATGATTTGTTGTCCTACCTTAAAGGCCACCAGACAGATGTTGGCTGTCCTACTTTAGAGGCCAATAGACAGATAATTGCTGTCCTACCTTAAAGGTCAGCAGATAAATGATTGATGTCTTACCCTTAAAGGTCAGCAGATAAATGATTGTTGTTCTACCTTAATTGTCAGCAGATAAATGATTGTTGTCCTACTTTAATTGTCAGCAGATAAATGATTGCTGTCTTACCTTAAAGATCAACAGACAGATGAATGTTGTATTACAGATTTCTTCTGATTATTGGACCGGAGTGTCACTCAATCAGCGAGTGAGTTTATAAGATGTAATATTGGGCACATAGTATTGACTGGACAGTGGTGCACAAAACAGACTATGAATATGGTAATCTAGTTTATTTCTTGTGTCGTATTATGAATCATTCTGTTCCCGTTCATAACAAAGAAAGGTGATAGTCTGCTTAAAACAATATTAGTATGTTTAGATTCACAAATCACAATCAATCCCTGAATACATAAAAAACTTGTACGCCATCTTTAACACAGATAAATAGATAGACAGACAAACAGACAGACAGATAGATAGATAGATAGATAGATAGATAGATAGATAGATAGATAGATAGATAGATAGATAGATAGATAGATAGATAGATAGATAGATAGATAGATAGATAGATAGGTAGATCATAAGCTGAAAATAAAATTAAAGGCATCTACGTAAATACAAAACTGTTGTAATAATAAAGCTCTTACAAATATTTGTATTTATACCGCGCACTTTTTACTGTTGTTATTTCTTTACGAAAGAGTTGGTGTCGACAATTCGACTTACCTGCTCTTGCTTTAGACGCATTTCCTGTTCGTGTTGATAATCATGTTCTAGTTGCACCTGCTTAGCAAACAGTGCCTTGTCTTTTTCCTTACTCTCACGTTGCCAGGTATAGGCGAGAATTCCAGCCTGAATCTGATAATGTACACTGAATGTTAGACGGTTTTGTTTTCATACATTTACATACCAACTTATTAATATATAAATGTATGTGAAAAGCCATCATACTCTGCGCTAATAAACAACTCGACTACAGAGTTAAGTTTTATCAGAAATTACCACCAATGGATCAGTTATTCTGTTTTACCTACTAGCAGATTTATATATTTTATTTGTTCATCTATTATTAAGTGTTACATGTAAAACTACGGTCCTGATGAAAGATGTTTAGCCAAAATGTTGGTTTATGTAACACTTTTCTGTATTGTGTTTATGTATTTTTGTGCTGAAGTTAGAACCGAATATCTTCAGATGGAAAGAAATTAAAGTTAAAATATTTAAAATTATTCAGATTTTATGAAGCTATGATCGTTAGGTTTAATTAGGTGTCAAAATGAATTCTATCTCATTCACTCACTCACACACACACACACACACACACACATACACACAACACACACGCACGCACGCACGCACACACACACACACTCACATACACACACACACACACACACACACACACACACTCACACACATACAATGGCTTCTGAATTTGTCCCTTCGTTTTTCTTTATTCTGCAGGGTGGTACGAAAGAGGTAGTACCTTTACCCCACCTTCTCATTCTCTCTTTTTTTTTTTTAGCTTTCATTTCTCCCTTTTATCAGGTCTCTCTTTCTATATTTGCTCTCTCTCTCTCTCTCTCTCTCTCTCTCTCTCTCTCTCTCTCTCTCTCTCTCACACATTCTCTCTGCCCATCTCCCACCTTTCTTTTTTTTTTTAAATGTTATGCTCTCCTCTATGCCATCTTTCTTTTCTCTTTCTTCCTTTCTCTCTCCTTTTTCCCGTTTTCTTTGTTTTCCTCTAATTCCCTTCTTTCCGTTTCATTTTACCTTCTCTCCATCACATCTTCACAATGTATTTCTCTTCTGTTTTCCCCGTTTACTCCTCATTTTCTTCTGCTCTCTCTCTCTCGCTCGCTCGCTTCTATATTACTCCCTTCTTCTACCTCTCACCTGTCCCTAAATTCGTCCTCATGTTTCTTGTTGCCTTCCTGTCTTTTCTCACTCTTCTGCTAAATTTTCTACATGTGTCCCACATCGTTCTCTCTCTCACACCCCTTCATTCTCATACCAATGTCTGTCCTCTTTTTTTCCTTCCATCTCCTTACCTAAAACATACTCCAAATTAACGTGCACACAATTTGTCTAAAAAGATTTTTCTGAAGTCTTGTGGCAACAAAAGTACTCAGAGAGTCGTGTTGACAATGTCTGTTATTAATTCCTAACAAAACCAGGAAAAGACAAACTGCAGCAAGAGCCACCGTTTTTCAGAGAATAGCGGACTGAGAGAGTAAACCTTCTGGCTACCCGATACCCAAATAGTTCATTTCCACTAAAAGGAAATCTTCTGGCTACCCGATACCCAAATAGTTCATTTCCACTAAAAGAAAATCTTTAAAATTACAATTTCTAATGAAAGAAAAAGAGTGCAACAAATTTCAATCATTCAGTTTTATTTTAATAGCAATATTAGAATTGTAGATTTTTAACAAATAAATCTCACTTCTTATAGCTTTTGTTATTAAAGTTTGGAGGATTTTTTTATATTCAAGTTTAAATACAATTTAATGGCGTGTAATGGTTCCGTGTAGTTCTAATTATGTTCATTTCATAAGAATAGAAAATGTAATCATCTATACACTTATTCTACTCACTCATAGAAATTTCATTTAAATATAAATAAAAATAATAAATAAATGTATCGTCAAGCACAATGCTGTGTCAAATTTAATGTAGGTCAGTGCGTTTTGTTTCCAAGCACGCTTGGCGCGCCACTAAATTTTACTCTTATTATTTTACTTTTTGCCAAATAAAAAAGGAAAAACGGCTAGTCTTCCTAAAGTAATAATGGTTAACTGGATAAGCAGACTGAATGAGATTTGCCTCTGACTCATAGTTGGCGACAAGTCATGCGAATTTTAGTTGCGCCAGAACAACAGTGACTGGTTTAAACGTTACTTTTTAAAAAGGATTTTTATTATTTTTCTCCTCAAGATGAGATTGAAGCACCAGATTATTCTTATTCAAAAATAAATGGGGTTTACAAGTCTAGCTGAATAACCTACTCTCCCACCATCAGTTCATGAATCAATGGAATGTGGCAATGCCTATGGGCAGAAATAATAAAAAATGTTTTGTGAACGACGGGATAATCAACATCACAACAAAGGGAAGCAATAAATGCCAATACCTTCTCAGCCATATAACTTTCTATTTGCTTTTTTTCCGATTCCTTCATGTGCTGAGAGAGAAATGGTAAGCGTTTAAACATATCTTTGACGTTAAGTGGGTGCTTGCTGGCATCTGCAATATAAATATTAAAATATATATAGATGAAACTTTACTTTTGATCTATGGTGACGTAAATCGCACCAATAAGTACATGTAGTTAAAGCATGAAAAGCGTTACGCCAGACTGTTTGTGGATCTGCGTGCTTGTGGGTCTCTCTGCTTATGAATCAGTCTGTTTTTGGATCTCTGCATCTCTTTCTGTCTTATTGTGGATATGCTTGTTTGTAAATCTGACTGTTCAGAAATCCGTGTGTATCTTTCTAATTGTGGGCTTGTGTATATACTGCACCTGTCTAATTCATGTGAATTGGTTTGTATTTTGTTGTTGTTTTATTTTGTTCTAATGTCGTGTCATTAAGGATATTTTAAAATGCAAGAAACTGAAAAATGTGCAAAGCATTTGAGAAAATTTCAGTCAGTAGTCTATGAATGCGTATGCAAAATACACCCTGGTTGTATCATTTTTAAAGCGTGAAATACAACTTGGCCGGAAATGACAACATACACAATAACTTATCTCTATTTGTTTACTTCTGTATTCCATTTTTTTAAATTAAAAAATACTTAAAGAGCTGCAAATCATAATTTAGTATAAAATAATGTTATCTAATTCAATAAATTATCAACCAATCGCAGTTTTTCAAGCAAAAAAAAAAATACTTGCATTTTTCTTTTATAATAAAAATTTGAAATCTATTTTTTTTTAAATTAAATTTTTTAAAAATATGTTGAATAAGTAGGCATATTCGTTTTTATTTCACAACACTTTGACATTAGAATCGTTTGCATCTCTTTGAAGTAAGTGCATAATCAATCTCTGCGAACCAAGACAAGAATTACAACCGAGACAAACTGAATGAAGTCTGTCAGCGTAAGTTTTTTGTCAACTCCCTAAATGAGGAAAAGCCAAACGCGTACCTTCTTCTCGCAGGAAGTCTGCCAACAGCGAGTGCCCGGCCACGTGGAGAGCGTCGGCAAACTTCTCGTACACCTGTACTGTCCTCAGTGGCAGAAGGTCAAGCAGGAGATTAATCTTGGCCTCTGACCCCTCTGTCATCTGGGGAAAGATAGTTGACAGTGGTCACTGATTGTGCTAGACATACGCAGCATTATTTGTTAGTTTTGAGAAAGTGTCATTCTGCGAGCGTTAGTCATTGAATAAACAATATTCATTCATCTTTTTCCTTCTTTGACATAACCAGTATTACTCACTCACTCACTCACAAACACACACACACACACACACACACACACACAACGCAGAGGGAGAGAGAGAGAGTCAGAGGTATATGGATTTAAGTTAAATTTCCTATAGTCTTAAATATTTGTTTTTGTAACAATTCTATACTTGTTTAATCAATGATGACTAATACTTATAGAGCATGTATCCGTAAGTTTGAGTGTGTGCATGTGTGGTATGTGTATACATGTGTGTGCGCTCATGCACGTGTGTGTATGTGTATGAGTAGGTGTGGGGGGGGGTTAGAGGGAGAGAAAGGGAGAAAATACAATGTAGTGTCGATATTTTCATATTACAGTCTTCTTGTCCATATTGTTATATGTTATATTTGATTGTTTAGTCAATAAATTTATTGTTAAATTTATTGACCTCTTACACATATTGATAACCTTATGGTGGAGAATAATGTGGGTGGATGGGGGCTCACTAAATATAAATTAAAAGACAGATTTGTCTTCTCATTTAGTAAGAAGCTTTCCACCTATGGAAATATTGTGTGATGGTAAATGTTTGTCTTTAATGTTCTGGAAGAGTGAAAACGTTTACAGTGCCCGCATATCCGCCAAGTGAGAGAGAGGAGTGGTGTCTTCTGGAGAATTATTAATAATATAAATTAAGATTCTCATCACTTATAATTAGTTATGGATGATTAATTAATAATAATAATAACCATTAACTATGGTTAATGTGGTGTTGGTGTCACACATACAATTTTTAAATACTTATCCCACAAGCTTAAAGTTCAATTAGCCTTGACACCAAATGTGCAAAGGTCTAAAGTTCAATCAACCTAAAATTACATGGGCAATCGGTCAATAGATGAATGTCAAAAACACGAAAACGAATAAACCTTCAATTATACCCTATTTTTAAAAGAATGGCGCAAATTGATCAACATAAACTTTATAGATAATAATACTAATTGTACAGATCAGTGAAACAGGGACGACAGCCATTTCTTTGAATTGTCCTTCGTGGACATTACTTTCACTTAATGATGTTTGTTCATGATGCGCGTGCAACACTCAGAAGGAAATAGGCAAGCATGACGTCTCGCAGCGAGTAGCATGATGTCTCGCACGAGTAGCATGATATCTCGCACGAGTAGCATGACGTCTCGCAGCTAGTAGCATGATGCCTCGCACGTCTCGCACGAGTAGCATGACGTCTCGCAGCGAGAGGCATCTGTTTTCGCTGGAATCAATTTCCGAGGTTTCAAACAATCATCCTGACATCCACAAAGCAGATCGTTCCAAGCACCATGGTAAAAAATATTTTTTAAAAATAAATAAATATTATTGCCGAGGATTGTCGTTGCGCATACGTATTGCGCGTCCAGCGGATGTAAGCAATGATCGGCTGACATTGAATGGCTGTTTGTGGCAGCAGCCAAAGAATTAAATTATCTCACAGTAAATGACAGGAAACATGAAAGTAGAGAATTATTTTGGCTCGGTCACGCCTGCACTGGGTCAGCAATTTTAGCTGTGTGTGTGCGTCAGATTGCGCTCAACAGACGATTTCCGGAAACCAACCTGTCCTACGATCCAAGAAAAGTTCTCCTATATAGTTGTAGGCTCTATTTTCCTATAAAGAATGCACAGTTTGCTCGAAAATTTCTTAAATGACACTGACCGTTTGTCGTAGTCACGTGTGCTGTACCGATCGCAAGTCTTACAGCAAAGGTCTTTGTCATTCATCGAAACAAATTAGTTTGGAATGGATATTTTGGCATTACATAAACGTAATAAGTAACTGGCAGTGTTTATTAGCAATTGGGTTAGAATACGAGTTGTTTTCATTGCACTGAAGGGGGTGGGTGGGAGGTATTTCCCACTGTTCTCGCTTAACAAGCATTTTGTAGATTTTCAACCCTCATTGGTCAGGTAATAGAGTAGACTTTCACCCCTCATTGGTCGAGTAATAAAGTAGACTTTCAACCTTTATTGGGTCAGATAATATATAGTCGACTTTAAGCTCTCATTGGTCGGGTAATAAATTACTTTCAACCATCACTGGTCAGGTAATATAGTGGACTGTTAACCCTTACTGGTCAGGTAATATAGTAGACATTAAACCCTCAATGGTCAAGTAATATAATAGACTTTCAACCATCATTTGTCAGGTAATAGACTTTCAACCTCTATTTTCAGTCCTCGTTATTCAAGTAATATGGTCACTCTCGCTAGTCATTTAACAATGTAGATAGTCACCCCTCGCTAGTCATTTACAATCAGCCTTCACTAGCCAGGAATTAGATCATGATGCATGAACATTTAGCTCTTTCTGTCTTCAAAAAAAAATTCATCATTTACCACATCGTGCTCAGTACAGCAAGTGTGACTACTCGATAATTAGGTCATTTCATGCACAGGCAACTCTCACTTGCCTGGACTGGTATATGGAGGAGATACGAATGAGAGGACTAAGGGTAATTCAGAGAAAAACGCAAATTAACACCTATACGAATAATATTCAAATGTGTATGTTAGTGTATGTTGATGTGTGTTTTTTAAAATTGTATAAGAGGCAGTACACAAAAAAACTTTATTTTTTAAAATAAAAATTGAGAAATATTATGTTGTTGTATTACTGCACGCAATCCACTAAAGTAACTAATGAAATATTTTAGCACCAGTATACAGTCATTGACGGAAAGACTTACTAAAGATTATATTAAAGACTGCGGCCACACCAAAGTGCATGTTCAAAGATTCAGCTCTCTGGGTGGCCAGTACTCCAAAGTTCTCTCTCTACTTTATTATTAAACCACTGTGCAAAAGAACAGTTAGGCACAAGATAGTACCAATATTGTAAAAGAACAGTCAGTCATAAGATAGATCACAATCAGTACCACTATTGTAAAAGAACAGTCAGTCGTAAGATAGATCACAATCAGTACCACTATTGTAAAAAAAAACGCTTCCATAAACATTTGTAAATGGCATGACGACTAATAAAGACTGTCTAAATTCTGAGATATCCTGTGTACATTAGTCACGGCTAATTGACTTCCAGCAAGCTGCTTGGCTGCAAGCATAGTCGAAGATTATCGAGGATAGCGTACTATCCTCTCTCCTGGAAACAGCGTTGTTCTAAACTATTTTCATGACTCAACAACTGCTGTGTTCTCTTCTCAAGGCTCGGTTGTTGTGACACTCTTTCCTCAGGTTGGCCTCTTGTGTCATCAGCATGTCTTGCAGAGTCTAAACTTAATTTTACTCAACAAAACGTGCCAACTTGAAATGTTTCCATTCTACGAAAACAGTCACTTGCAACTCCGATCTTTAATGATAATACTGCGTGCAGGGAAAACTTACTTTTAAACAGTGACATTCAATGACAACATCGCGTGTTGCGGAAATTATCGCTTTGAACATTGACATTCAATGAGAACATCGCGTGTAGAGGAAATTATCACTTTAAACACTGACATTCAATGAGAACATCGCGTGTAGAGGAAATTATTACTTTAAACACTGACGTTCAACAACAATTTAGTGCGCTGCAGAAATCGTCACTTTTTAATGTTGACGTTGAACATGAACATCTAATTCTGCATAAAGTGGAACTTTAAAGTTTCGATGTTCTACCGGGACATCAATGAGGGCAGAAAAATGCCACGGTCATATACTTGTTGTTCTGTGAACGTCACACAGGTAAGACGGCGTTTAACTTTGAAATGTTTTATAATTGAATCAGGTTCTCCTTACTATTATCGGACTGTCGTACTGCAAAACAAGGTCAGCCAAGTATGGGTAAATAGAGTCAGGTTCTCCTTACTATTATCAGATTATCGAACTACAGAACAAGGTCAGTCAAGTATGGGTAAATGGAATCAGGTTCTCCTTACTATTAGCGAATTGTCGAACTGCAAAACAAGGTCAGTCAAGTATGAGTAAATGGAGTCAGGTTCTCCTTACTATTAGCGAATTGTCGAACTGCAAAACAAGGTCAGTCAAGTATGAGTAAATGGAGTCAGTAATCAATTGCTTGTCACCAGTCTACATATTCAAGTGTGAAAGAAAGAAATAGGTAGATATGGTATGTTTTCCAGTGATAATGGAAAGTGTGTGTGTGTGTGTGTGTGTGTGGGAGGGGTGTCAGAAGGGGTGAGTGGAAGAGTGAGAGAACTGTTGACGCGGATTCTCACTTGCTATACAGTCATCTGATCCTGGCTCAGGCAGAATGAAGTCGATGCGCAACTCAAGTGCTGAGTTTAATTGAACGTTAATGCCACAGCGGATCCATTTTCCTACGGGTTACTCGATCTCTAGGAAGTGCACGGGTGTTGAAACGTTCAAGCCGTTGTAGAATATCGACAAGTAAAAGTACAAACTCAAAGGAATTTTTTTCCCCTTGCTTTACGACACGTGGCCTGATTTCAGAAACAAGGGGAATTAATCAGTGCCAAACAGTCGGGGTTCAATCAAACCCGGAAATGACATCATGCGGCTGTTTTGAAAAGACGAGATTCCAGCCAACGCTTCTATTTTACTAATTTCTTCTTCTCTTCCTTCATCTTTTCCACGTTTACACACACACACACACACACACACACACACACACACACACAAATGGATGAAGAGAGTTAAACAAACAGACAGGCAGAGAGATTAAAAGAAATCCAAAACATCTAGCTTGGTATCAATTGTAGTTAAGGCACTTCATTATTTTCTCTCTTGGTAACTATTTTTTTTTTGTGGTTGTTGTTGATTAGATAAGTAAATTCTTGGATATTCAAGTAATATGTATTTTGTAATAAGCCGGACAATCATTCTTCTTTGGTCGGAGGACAAGCATATTTCTGGTTGAGCGGACACATTTGCGAGGTCAATTAAATTATAGGGTGGGTGGAATATTATGTAACCGGGTGGGCGAACATAGCTTATTCATTATCATATATTGTTTAGGCGAACAATTATGCTATTTGTTGGCTAGATAAATAAATTATTGTTCGGGTTGACTTTACTTGCTCATCCTTATTTCTGAATATTTATCGGTCAGTCATATTTATCGATCGGTCACCGCTCACGTGTACTGGTTGGTCAGTGCATCATTTATTGACCGGTATGAAAGTCATTGGTGATCAGCGTGAAAGTCGTTGGAAGCCGATTTTTAAAGTTAGATTTACTGATTGGTCGGTCGCTCAGCCAAATTAACTGGCCGACTTGTCAGCCATTTATATTTTGGTTTACCATTTATATTTATTGGTCAGTATGCCGGTCACATATACAGCTCTTTTATTAAATTCATGTTTATTATTTTAGTCAGGACATTTACATTTATTGGCTTATTCCAAACGTTTGCATTTGCAGGTAAGTCGATTTATTTCATCGAAATATTTGGCTTTGTTTGTTTGCCTTATAAGGTGGCCAGGACAGATTTTGTTTTCAGGCCCGAGCTTAGAGCCGCCAGTTTGTCCAAGCAAACAATGAATGATGAAGACATGTCAGCGGTCGAAGGCGAGTTAATAAATATAGATTTGTGTGGCGGTCTGGGCTGATAACTTGTCGCGAGACCAATAAACTACTCATCACACAGTAATAAAACCTGATACGTGTTAACGCAATGCTCACTTCTCGCCGAGAGCGGAATGGTATTGACAGAAGAAAGATTAGATTGGTATTGACAGAAGAAAGATCGGAATGGTACTGACAGAAGAAAGATTGGATTGGTATAGACAGAAGAATGCAAATAAGCTAAAATAAAAAAAATGCGCGCTGACTAAATTCACTTCAAGAACACAATGTCTTCGGAATGCACTTCAAAACCGTCATAAGTATGAAAAGTGGTTAGGCTTGTTTCAATATCTACTTCTCTAAAATCAAAAAGTTTTCTAAATCTATAAATATGCAAGAAACGAAGAGAGATTACTCCTGTTCGACAGCAGTGATCAGCGTGATACTTGAAATATTTTTTTTAATATTTTAACCGAAAATTTAAAAAGCCTATTGCAATTGCATATATTAGACCAAAAGCTATTGAAACAGAGTAAAGAAAGGCCGTTTATTTTTAATCCTTCTGTCGTCTGCTACAAAGTCAATTTCTTGTCCCCTTTTCAATTCTTTTAAAGGTTAGTTTAAATTTCGACCAAACGTAAATTCAACAAAAGCTAAATAAAAAATGTTTGTATTTCTGATTTCAATGGCAAACATAGGTTGTTGTTAGGTCGTAAACAGGTGTACACAATTAATGCTGACGTAGAGACAGTATTTCGGGGTCTAAGACCCATATGCCGTCTGATGTTTAAAACAATTAAAAGAAAAAGATCAGCTGATCAGTAACTCCTTACTTTTATTTAGCTGCCCCACCCCTCTACCTCTTTTCTATCCTCCGTCTGACCCAAGCTGATCTCTGGCTTATCGTTATTTTCTTGACGAATGTTTTGCTAAAGACAAGTTTATGTCAATCAAGTCAAGCAGAAACTAGTAAACCACATTAAGCATTTGATGGTCAAGAGTTGTGCCCCGTGCTAGTTCTTAGAGCATTTTACGACATCTGTATAATTGCACACGCATACATAATGTGTTTCTCAAAAATTGTTTGTTTTTGTCGGGTTTTTTGTTAGTTTAAATTTATTTTATACATCCGCTTTTAACTTCAGCTTATGTTTGCAAACGGGTGCAAATTTTAGCATTTCGAAGGAAATATATACAGCCCTGTAAATAGGAAAAAGGAATTGTAAAGATTTCTGTTTGGTTTACTCTTTACAATTTTATCCCGACGACCTACACTTTCAGATGTGCAATTGCCAAAGAATCTTTTGGAGTGATTGTAGAACACGGTACCCACTTTATTGTCCCCACCGCGACCACACAACTATAGAGTGGTTTAGTCAACCTAAGATTTCTCATCAACATCAACCTGGAATCGAACCCTGCGCTCTTTTGTAGAAAAGATAGAGTACTATCTCTGCAATCATCTTTGTCTGCAATCTATCTCCGTACACTTCACAAAGGCGAGTTATGTTTATTTTGTATTATTTAAAACACACAAGTGTTCAACTTACCAGTCTTAGATAACTTACAATGGCGAGTTATGCTTATTTTGTATTATTTAAAACACACAAGTGCCAACTTACCAGTCTTCTTAGACGACGACAACAAAAACCAGTCATCTTTAATACTTTCCGTGTCATTGTTTAACACCTTACAATTCCCGTTCTAACGCAGAGAGACGAATTAACGTGTCATCTTATGTAGTTAAGTCTCGTGTTCCAAGCACTGTATGTAATGCCTTGGTGTTACACAGGCAAATGTGCAACAGGCTAATTAGCGTTGTATCAAAGGTAATGTCAGGTTACTGTTAGTGTTACAAAGGCAATGGATGCCTGAGGAGATTAGTGTCACATAGGTAATGTTCTTCAGGCTACAACTGGTGTTACATAAGAATTGTACACAAATGTATAGCTTTTGTTATATGGGTAATGTCAAGTTACTATATGTATTAGCGTTGTATACGCAATGTAAGTGTTACATAGGCAATGTGTTACACAGGCAATGTCAGGCTCCTATTAATGTTACACGGGCAATGTATAGATTTCTTTAACTGTTACCATAATTTATGTGTCGGACTACTCTTAGTGTTATATATAGATTTCTTTACTGTTACCATAATTTATGTGTCGGACTACTCTTAGTGTTATATATAGATTTCTTTACTGTTACCATAATTTATGTGTCGGACTACTATTAGTGTTATATATATATTCTCCAGGCCACGGTTAGTGTTATATAGCGTTTCTCAGACTTCTGTTTGTGATCTGACTTCCATATGTTGGCTACAAACTCAAGAGAAGTGCATGCGAAGACAGGTTCAACAACTCACGTTTGAGCAGGAATGCTGATTAACATCTTTGTCGACGCCCGCTAAGCACGTGTTATTTCATGATGTCTGGGCCAAAGCTAGAGATTTTTACTGGACTTTAATAATAACTGAAATGGGATTTATTGATCGGCCTATAAAATGGTGACGTTTTTATTAATACTGTAATCTATATGCAGAAAAATTAAATTCAACACTCTGTATGCACAGCAGTTGAAGGGATTATATCGGATAATTCCTGGCTAATTCCTTAACCAATTTCATGATTGTTGAACTAGTCTACCAGGGAAAGCGTTGCGACTGTAAACTGACCACATACCTTCAATTAAGAGTGATTCTAATGGGGGGGGGGCACTTCAGTTAAATAACATGAATTGTGTTGAAGCCTTTTTCTTTTTGGACGAATATCACCTACATCACTACTTTTGTTGTTGAGTTAAAATATATGTGTGTAATTGTAACTGTTATTTGCATTTGTATTTATATTTGTGATCGTGTGTGTGAATTGTAACTGTTATTTGCATTTATAATAGCACGTGTACCAGTAATTGCATTTGTAATTGTATGTTTAATTAATTATAATTGCATTTATATTTGCATTTGCCTTTTGAATTTTATTTGTATTTTTTAAATTTCCAATTGCTTTTGTATCCTTTTAATTTGTATCTGTTATTATAACTGTAACTGTATTCGTATTAATGAATTATATTTGCGGTTGATGTACAAATTAACAACATTGTCTCGTTAGCTGTTATCTACTGATTCAGTACACGACTAACATCTAAACAGACCTATATATACAAGTTTGCAACATATAAACAGACATATAAACGAGTGTGCAGCATCTAAAGAGACCTATATATACAAGTTTGCAACATATAAACAGATATATAAACGAGTGTGTAGCATCTAAACAGACCTATATACATGAGTTTGCAACATCTAAATAGACCTGTATACATGAGTTTGCAACATCTAAACAGGCTTTTGTTAATTGAGTTTGCAACATCTAAACAGACTTTTGCTAATTAAGTTTGCAACATCTAAACGGACTTTTGTTAATTAAGTTTGCAACATCTATATACACAAGCTCATTACATCTAAGCAGACATCCCCCACAAATTATTTTCCTACCTCCAAATAGACTTCAGTACATGAAATACATCTAAGAAGACCTTGGTACATGATTCACTACATCAACAACAACAAAAAGGTGTCTGTAAACTTCGATGTTGAACTCGCTAGATTCACAGATGAATTTTAGTTGTATATCAAGCTCGATAGTCACAAGTGAATGTTTGCTGCATACCAAACTCAATAAAGCCAAAAGTAAACATTTGCTGCATACCAAACTCAATAAAGCCAAAAGTAAACATTTGCTGCATACCGAACTCGATAAAGTCAAAAGTAAACATTTGCTGCATACCGAACTCGATAAAGCCAAAAGTAAACATTTGCTGCATACCGAACTCGATAAAGCCAAAAGTAAACATTTGCTGCATACCGAACTCGATAAAGCCACAAATGAATTTTTACTTTAGAAACCCAAATAGTTAATCGGCCAAATAGTAGGTCAACGACACCCCAAGGACCGAACTTTCAAACACCGAACCACCTTTTGAAATAACACTGCTTTTGATACATACTCTCCTGTGTCTCTTACTCCCGCCTTTAACCAAATGACACTTCCCCCACCCCAACCACCACGCATTGATTAGTCTTTCTGCGACTGTTATCGGAACAATCACAGAGATTTGTGCGCGTTACTAAACATGTTTTGTAATATCCAAGAGTAAACATGTCATGTATCCTCTTTCGTGTAATTTACTGAGAGCAGTGAGGCTTAACAAACTAAAAACATAAAAAACAAAAAAACTCACCCAGCCAAAAATTCGTCTATGTATAAATGCGTTGGTGACAAAGACAAATAGATAAATAGATGGGTGGGTGGTTGGACGGTCGGACCGACGCATGGACAGTTGAATGGATGGATATAAAAATAGAAGGATGGATGAAAGAACGGACGAAGATACTGACGGACAAACAGACCAGATAAGGTAAGGATTAGAACAGACAGACAGATGGATAGATAGATTCATCTCTCTATATAATAGTGACATAAAATAAATTTATGAAGTAGACAGTAACAGCCATTGATAACAGCAAACAATTTGCTAATAAAAATATATGTACACAGAAATTACACATAAAGTTTGTTAAACAAGAAATTCCGTTTGTTGACAGTACATTTAGGGTGTTAGTCATATAATTCTGATTGCTGATAGTACAATAAACAATTTGCTAATAGACCAGTGTCCGATTACCTTTCCTTAAGTGCTCTTTTGTGGGGAAAAAATAGAGCTGGAAGAACAGAAATCAGATCTAATTTGCAAACAGGATGTGCTAATGGTGGGGACAAAAACAACAGGCTTGATTGGAAATTTAATGAACTGAAGGATTTACTGAAAACTTCGGAATACAAGATTTTCAGATAATGCTGTTATTTCAGTCAGCAGTTGTTGCTGTGTGCACGTGTGGTAAAGTTGCAGTTCGGAAAAAATGACAACAGCAATATTGACCGGCTCTTGGAGAAAGGTGCAAATGCCTACTCACCCCCAATACTAACGTTGACTCCTTTAAAGCATTTGGTAATGACGTGGCTTGTGAATTCCCTCTTTATAGGATATGTATATGGGTGACGTAAATAGCATTTGGTAATGACGTGGCTTGTGAATTCCCTCTTTATAGGATATGTATATGGGTGACGTAAATAGCCTTTTGTAATGACGTGGCTTGTGAATTCCCTCTTTATAGGATATGTATATGGGTGACGTAAATAGCCTTTTGTAATGACGTGGCTTGTGAATTCCCTCTTTATAGGATATGTATATGGGTGACGTAAATAGCCTTTTGTAATGACGTGGCTTGTGAATTCCCTCTTTATAGGATATGTATATGGGTGACGTAAATAGCGATACACTCCTGCGGTTCAGCGAGCGCTTTTATTAAACAATTAATACCAGAAGATATGTATTAAGCACATTTTTTGTAAACATATTAATAACAGATGTGCAAAGACTCATGCAAAGAACTTAAACGTACTCAGACTTCTCGAAACCTAACCATAACACTGCAAGAGTAAAATGTGCCTGCCTGCCAGTATTGTTGTGTATTAGTACATACTCCAGTATGTGTAGTTATATTTCAGTGTGTATAATAGTACAATTATATTTCATTGTGAACACCAGTGCAATTATGTTTCATTGTGTATACCAGTATAATTATGTTTCATTGTGTACACCAGTGCAATTATATTTCAGCATGTACACCAGTGTCATTATATTCCAGTGTGTACACCAGTGTCATTATATTTCAGTGTGTACATACGTGTTATTATATTTCAGCATGTACATCACTGTTATTATATTTCAGCATGTACACCAGTGTCATTATATTCCAGTGTGTACACCAGTGTTGTTATATTTTAGCATGTACATATATGTCATTATATTTCAGCACGCACACCATTGTCATTATATTTTAGAATGTACTACATTACTATTAAATCAGCATGTACACCACTGTCATATTTCAGCGTGTACATATTATATTTCAGCAATTACACCACTGTCATTATATTTCAATGTGTATAGCAGTGCAAATATATTTCAGCATATACACCTGTGTCATTATATTTTTGAATGTACATCAGCACTATATTTTAGCACATACACTAGTATCATTGTTTTCAGCACTCCACCAGTATTTTAGAATGTACTACAGTGGCATTATATTTCATTATGTACAAAGTCTCATTACATTTCAGCATGTACATAAACGTCATTGCTATTTAGTATATACTACAATTTCTTACATTTCAGCACGTAGGCTCGACACTATACTACAGTGCAATTATATGTCAGTATGTGCTACAGTGTAGCTTAATTGATTATCCCACCTCCAGAGCTATTGTTAATGTCATTACAAGAATAAAGTTTTATTTTATTGCCGACCACTTGGCATTTTAACAAGTTACGTACCCTCAAACCTAGCAAAGCGAATCACATCTTAAGTGCTGTTAGGTGCAAATGGCTATAATAAGTGGAGATCTATATCTCGCGTGGATACACCCAACGACTGGAACTCTTGTCAAAAACTGTTGATAGAAACAGCCGTTGTTTTGTGCGACACATCTCAGAGGCGAGCAGGATCAAACCAGAGTCAAATCGTAGACAGTTGAGAGTTTGACGGACGAGAACTAAGGCAGAGTGGGACTGGCTCTTCAAAACATTCAATATACTTGACATGGCTTAAAGATTAATTCCAATTACAGTGTATACTGTGCTGTATAGATGAGTGTTTATGGAAACTATATCAGTTGTATTTTAAAACATTCTAGAAGCTAAAAAATATGCATCGATGTAACGTGGGAAGTTCTGAGTTTAAATGAGCATGGGTAGGTAAAGACAAGACATTTCAGTCTGAATGTTCCAAAAAAAATTCAAGACACTTTTTAAAGATATGTAGGGATTCAGTCAATTAAATGTATGGATGGATTGAAGGAAAAGAAAGAAAGAAACAAACAAACAAACAAACAAACAAATAAAGAAGTCCCAAGTAATACAAATAGTAATAAAATACAAAGATATAAATATACTTAAATATCTTCTATGTCATTCTTCAAACATTTTCGACTATGAAAACAAATGTCAATATAATTGGATGAACTTTAAGTCTACAACACCTGTCTAGTTTCTTGCAAAGATAAGGTAACTCTCGCCACTCTCTGCACAAACACACAACGCAGTAAATTATCTTAAATGGTAATTTTATCAAATCCAACTAATGTTATCGCAGCAACTTCAAATTGTGGCCAATGATAAGACTTTCAATAAAGCGTAAGCCTGTATGATGCTATAACTTTTTACAACCCATAATATCTCTATGAATATATGAATTTTATTCACGTGTCCAAATTAAGAGTTGTGAACGTATTCTTTTGATCAACTAGCTGAGTGCTAAATATGTGTCCAGGTCAAGAGGTGTAGAGGTATTTCATCAACCCGTACCCTCTGATTAAGGCCTTCGCTCAAATTAAGTCCGGCGAGATCCAGATTAGTGGTATGAAAGTTTTCTTCAGGCCATAGATCTCTGTACTAGTTGTCAAAATCAGGAAAGATTAGATTTAAATGAAGGAGGATAAAACATCTTCTTAAAACATAATCATTCTCGAAGGCACACTTCGACTATGAGTAATCACATTTTAAGAATCTGAAGAATAAAAATTTAAATAATTTAAAATATAAACTGTACAACTTTCGATACTTAGATATATAGCGTATAATCATTAATTAAATCATATATTGTATCCGTTAATGATGGTGGTGGTGGTGACGCGGACGACAACGATGATGGTGGTGGTGGTGGTGATGATGATGTGTTGAATCAGTTTGAAACAATCAAGTACTGACCATTGAGCAGTCAAGGGATAGGTCTGATAGCAGAGGAATTAAAGACCAATCTACCACTTAAATACCATTACAACTGAGACGGAGAAAGAATCTTGCAGTGGTGTAGATTTATTGTCACAGGGACTATATAATCAGGTCAAGGGTCATGGGTACTTGAGACAATGGAAGCATACACCAAGGTCGCACAAGTTCAAAAATCTTCATAGAATATCGAACAATTTTGCTAATCTATCAATAAAATGTGCACACCTTACGAAGCAATGCCCATTCGCCAATGTTGTTCTGCGTTGCCCAAATCATTAAGTAAACAGAATTCGGATTTAAATTAAATCAGGGCAGTTCATAGTCATCAACTGTACATGGATGATCTCATACAGTCTGGTAGAACTAAAAATATGTCAGTTATCTCATGAGTATACTATCACAATTGTCAGTAAGGACTTTCGCTTGAAATTCGGACTCGAAATGCGGAAAACATCCAAGGACAAAAAGTAAATTCAGTAAGGAGCAGACAACCTGTAAACGGAGCTCAGTAGAGAAGGGATGCGAATATACGAAGATACTTTAACAACATTAAAATATTTAGACCGAAGTAAAGACCAGAGCTGTGAAAGATAAATTTGTAAGAGATGAAAAAAATCTTGTCAGCCAAGTCCTTAAAAACAAAAGGTGCTAACAACTTACAGGCAATTAATCTCAGCTGCACAGATGCATCATAAACTGGACAGCAAACGAGGTCAACAAACGATCAGGAGAAGAAGAAAACCGGCCACAATGCATACGACCTCCCTGAAAAGGTTCAAATGTAAATAGACTCTGTCTCGTTAAGTGGGAGGCAGGTGTCTCGAAAAAAATCAAAGAAGCTATTGAAGAAAGGTCATAGGTCTCGCATAATATATTGGAGTTAATAGCAAATGCGCTATTTAAAGCAGAGGTCATAGGCCTCGTAGAATACATTGGAGTTAATAGCAAAGACGCTATTTAAGGTTCAGGTCAATACCTCACAAAATACATTGAGTGGTAAAGACAGAACAAAGACACTATTCAAGCTTAGGTTATAGACCTGTAGAGTACATCTGGTTTGTAGCGGGGTGGGTGGGGTGGGGGTGGGTGAGTAAATGAGGACTGAGAAAAGCAATAAATCACGAAGGACGGTAGCAAGTGTTCCAGTCAAACACACATCACAAAAGAAGACAACAAAACAGACATCGCCAAACAACTGGTTTCAGAAAAACCTGCATGGTCATATTCAGTAACAAGCGCAATAATGTATCACTTAAACAATCAGCAAACTAGTAGATGAGAGAGACAGGGTTCAAAACCGAAATAGAAGCACTCTGCTGCACGAAAAAGGAAAAAAAAACCAAAACAACTCATTAATATCTCGAAGGATGCCAAATGGAACAGCGTAAATTAAAATTCTCATCACTTGTAATTAGTTATGGATGATCAAATACTAAATAATAATCATAACCAATAGCTAGGGTGGCGTTGTGTCACAAAATCGAATATGTATGGATTTATTACATACTCGGGTAATATGAAGCCTAAAACGTATGAACCGTTTTTTAAAACTTGGGATAAGTTAGTCAACAGCTGCTATAACCGTCTCTGACTGAAAATATATACCTGCAAATCACCCACCCACCCACACCCCCATCCTTTCACCCTTTCCTAAAGCCACAGACCCTACCCTCGTACCGTTCATTCGTTACTTATGATTCTATTCACACATTATGCATTTTAACCATTGACATGAATTAACCGTTTGCACAACCCTTTGTAAAGGTGTGCGATCAGAGTATAAAAGGGCTCTCAATAGAGACCCCTTGTTGAATCCAAAATTGCTTTTATAAGAGTATTTCATGAACTATGCGATGATTAACAGCTCGCAGGCAACAGGGAGACAGAGTGGAAGTAGACGTTACGTGCTCGTCGGCAGTTGTAGTTTGTTGCTGTCATTGTTGTTCACGTTCTTGTTCATACAGCCAACCACTCGCCTTCTTAGTAACACTAACTGACATGAATTGCGCGGCTGCAAACAGCACACGCCCAATGCTTCGTATTGTCTGTGTGGACGGTCGCCAGCAGGTCTTTTATGTCTTGGGAATGGATTGAACTGATCTGTGAGTGCGTGAGTCTGAAATTCAATCTTGTTTATCCAGATAAATTTAACACGTCCCCACACACCCCACTTTAAAAACAAAAACAAAAAACCGATCTAGGTCACGCCAAACAGGGAGAACTCTGAGCGGTGCGGTTAATAAAGAAAACAGTGTTGGTGCCCTTAGTGTAGACAGTTATTTTTAATTACTTCGAAATTGTTGCTGACAGCATGGTGCTCATTCACGCGTGGCAGTTAACTTGTGAGTACAATTGAAAGGTTTACCAAAATATACTGTTTTTATTAAAGCTAGTGCTGAGGAATGCTACACTGACGGTCGGTAAGGTTTGATCTACTGAAGGTTGGTGATATCACGAAGGGAGGAAATAAATTATCATAATTTTACAGTGCCTTTTGTGCAAGAGCAATACAAATACATAGTGACATTAAATAAGGAAATTGTTGCCGATTGTAAAATTTTATTGTACCGTTTATGCAGAGTGGGGAAAGTACATTTATAGAACAACGTATAAAATAGTGTTGCGGTCGTATAATATTAAGGTATCGGTTATACAGAGTGGAGCGGGATATACATTTATAGAACAACGTATAAAATAGTGTTGCGGTCGTATAATATTATGGTATCGGTTATACAGAGTGGAGCGGGATATACATTTATAGAACAACGTATAAAATAGTGTTGCGGTCGTATAATATTATGGTATCGGTTATACAGAGTGGAGCGGGATATACATTTATAGAACAACGTATAAAATAGTGTTGCGGTCGTATAATATTATGGTATCGGTTATACAGAGTGGAGCGGGATATACATTTATAGAACAACGTATAAAATAGTGTTGCGGTCGTATAATATTATGGTACCGGTTTTACAGAGTGGAGCAAGAAATAAAATATATAATTTTAAAATATAAAAGCAGGTTTTACCTGTAGTTACCATTGCAATGGTGGCTTGAACGACTAACAAACGTGCATAACCATAACTTAAAGGTATTGTGGGTTAATTGCTAGAGGCTAACAAAAGTGCATAACCATAACTTAAAGGTATTGTGGGTTAATTGCTAGAGGCTCACAAACTACTTTTTCGTAGGAACAAAACTACTTAACTGTAAGAGTATTAAGGGTTAATTGCTACTAGCTCACTAACTAGTCTGGTATACGAACAAAGTACATAACTGTAAAAATGTGAACGTTGTTACCAGTTCACTCTAGCTGAAAGGGTTGTATGATTTTAAGTTCCCTGACTAGCTTAGGAAGCAAAGTACACAATTATTACGTTAAACTATTGACAGCATCTACCAGAGGAATAATCGACAGTGGAAGAGAAACAAACGAACACTTGCTGTAGTTAAAACTGCCACAGGAATTATCGATGCCCTGCCGTTTTTTTATTTTTTAAAACTTTATGTTGCACAAATGCAGTTGTCTGCATGGTAGTGTGGTGATGATTTACGTGGCAATTAGAAAGATGAGTGCACAGTTTAGATGAAGCTATCGCGCCTAACACACACACACACACACACACACACACACACACACACACACACACACACACACACATATACACCATCACCACCATCAACTACAATAAAATGAAGGCAGAAGGTGAAGGAAAGCAATGAAGTTATTACAATTTTAATCTACATTCATTCCCACACTGAGAATGAGGATTTAAAAAACTAACAAAAGAAAGACCCACTCCCTCATTGCTAATCCTAGCCTACCTGAAATATTCATTCCGTCAGACAAACTTCTATGTTAACAGTCTCACACTGGCTCGCTAATACTTTAAGAGAGAGATTAAATGTCAATCCCATCCCAAAACCAGTTGCAAATAATAGCTAAGCTGTGACAAATCTAGAACAGCTCTGTACTACAACAAATTCTAGTGCCAAATGTTGTTCACAAAATGTCAACAATTCGAACTTTTCTCTTACTGTGTTATCTATGGAGACTAAACTAGAGGTGACGTTTCTCTTACTGTGTTATCTATGGAGACTAAACTAGAGGTGACGTTTCGTTTATAACTCGTGCGCTTTCGTGGTAAATTGTGACACCAAGCAAAAATGAAGTGCAGTCTGCTTGGAGTGGGTCGAGGCCTTGTAGCAAATGCCACTTGTGGTATTGCAACGCTTTTGCCAACTGGAGGATGGACCAAATGCCTGAGGGCGCATTAATGTGTCCCTACACGACACGGAAATGAGCCACGCCATGACAGCCCAAATTTTCCAGTCTCGATACTGCAGGACAGAGGCAGCGGTGGACACATTTCACCAGGCTGTCGCACAGATACGAGGACCACACAAAACGTTGGCCGGTCCCACAAGTTTGGGTTTGAACCCTGCCCTGTCCATCCAAAACCCCTGCAAGGATTGATGGTTTCATATAACTCCAGTCTTTGGACGATTTTTACGTCTTGCAGAGGTCACGCCTGACTGGGTCCCAGAGTAGTTTGGATGCCGCCCACGGCAGAAACATTAACTACAGACCGCAAGAGCTGACAGACGTGTCGTTGGTTATGTCAGCACGATCTCGGCTTTGAAGCAGAAGTGCATAACTGTGACTAAAAGTGTTGTTAGCTGTAACAAGAACGACAGGTCTACTTCTTGAGCCGTGTTCATCAGTCGGAACCGGTTTATTTATGTATTTTTATCCATCCAGAACTTTCGAAATAATGTATAGATCAGAGGGACGGTCTCCATTGCTCGGTCGTTACAGTATTGCGTTAAGAAATTAAGAGAAATACGGACATATAGTCAGGAACATGTTAACCTACTCTCCATTACTCGGTTGTTACAGTAGTGCGTTACAGTAAAAAAATTAAGAAATATAGACAGCAACATATTAATCAACTCTTCATTGCTTGGTTGTTACAATAGTGCGTTACCGTTAAAATTTAAAGAAATATAAATAGCAACATGTTAACCAACTCCTCGTTACTCGGTCGTTACAATATTACGTTACAGTTCAAAATTTAAAGAAATATAAACATAGACAGCAACATGTTAACAGGTAGAGCTTTTAGAAATTAATTGACTCCAGTAATGTCTAACTCCAGTAGAGCTTCTGGGAATTAATTGATTCCTCTAATGTCGATCGCCAGTGGAGCTTTTAGGAATTAATTGATTCCTCTAATGTCGCTTGTGGAAGTTTACACTTTTCTACTGCCAGATTTCATTATAATGGAATGAATAACTCTCTTTAGCTGTCAAATTCCATTATGATGGACTAAATTAGTAAATAACACTCTTCTACTGCCATAATGATGGAATGAATAACTCTCTTTAGGTACCAGATTTTATTATGATGGACTAAATAACACTTTTCTACTGCCAGATATCTTTATGATGGAATGTATAACTCTCTTTAGCTGCTAGATTCCATTATGATGGACTAAATAACACTCTCCTACTGCCAAATATCATTATGATAAAACGAATAACATAGTCTACTGCCAAATATCATTATGATGAAATAAATAATATCTTCTACTGCCAAATATCATTATGATGGAATGAATAACTCTAAGTGACAAAATATCTTGATGACAATATCTCGGCAACACAGTTCGCTGCCATTTTACTAATCTCGGGGTAATCTCGATCCCGTGTCAGAAAGATTGCAGTTGGCTACCCGTTAACATTACCTACATTATTTCATATTTTATTTTAATATTATAATATTTTTTGTTATTTCAGATTTTACGGTGATGTTGATCTTTAACTCCAAAAAGTTTGTATCTGATCTAATAAGTTTTTGAACCTACAAAACCTGTCCTTACAAACAATAAAGATTTAAAAATTAATCGTCTGTATTCATGGACACTTCCAAGCATACAGAAATATGTAAACATTGCAACGGTTTGGATAATGAATACATGGTGGTCGTGGTAGTATAACGATCTAACGACTTTCAACTTAAATAATGTAAACTTTTTAAAAGAGCAGTATCCATTCAAATTACATATCTTTATTTATTGCATTTTCTTATTTTTCGTTAATGCAAGATATAGTTGGAATTAGTATTTATCAAACTTCCCCACAGCAAAATATAAGCCGAAGCATAGTGTCGCTGTTTATTTTTAGATTTGCCCGACGGATTACTTGCTCAAGAGTTAAGTACCTTGAACAAATAAAACGTCAACGTATACTATGACATAACCATATTGGACGGTTCCTTCGATCAAATTGCATATTAATATTAATAACTCTTGTATTAATGCATATTATATTAAATAATAAAAATAACAACTGTTTGGTGGAGACAACTTTAAAACAGCCTAGGCTATTTGCCCAGCACACAATGGCAAAAAATGAATGATTAGATTTAATTATATTCTGCTTCTGATTGTATTAATTCCACTTAAGGTTTGAGTTTAGTGCACTTTGTTTATGTGCGTAAAACAGTGGCCAAATATATAAGTACACAACATTAAGGAAAATATTACGTAACGCATATTTGTAAGATTGTTGGCTTGCTTGTTTTCTTGGTCTCTTTTCCTTCCTTCTATTATTTCTTCCGCTTTTCTTCTTTCTTTCGTTTTTTCCTTATCCTTCCTTCCCCTTTCCTATTTATATACATTTTTTCTTTCTTTTTAATTATCATTTGTTGAAAGGAAATTAATTAAATGAAATATAGTTTTTCGTTGTTGGATGATTGGTTTGTTTTTGAGTACTGTTTTATCACACACACACACACACAAACATACACCTACATATTCACTGCCAACCACCCCACTGTACTCACCTCAATTTCAGCCACCATAGAATCTGTCAGCAGATTTTGAGCCTTGAGGCTGGCAACTAACATGGGTGTCCAGACGATATTTCGCGACAGCAACGTTCGTTGAACTTGTAAGATCTCCTTCTGCTTGGCGTTCATTTTCAGGTCTTGGTTTTCTTCGTTTGCAAAAAGTGAAAGTTACGTGTTTGTGTCTAAACCACAAGCGTAAAAATTACACCTACATGGAATAGAATCAGGAATAAATATTAAATATTAATTCTTCCTCCTCTTAATCTTCTTCTATCGTTATGTCAGGTTAGTTGTAAGACATCATGAGTTGTTCACACACTGTATTCTTTGTTCTGTGTGATCTTCCATCAGTTGCAGTAGTTCACCTGCCTGTAAACTTCCGGTTAAAAGTGCAAGAGTAAAAAAAGAAACAATCCTCCTACGCTCGCATTGTCGACATCATGGTGTTTAAATCCTTTTTTAACATTGACGACAACGTTATTCCAGTTGCATTGGAACTGAAAACCTCGCGCGTTACGGTCACGAGGTTAAAAATTCGCTTACCAAATAGTCACGTGATCAAACGCACCAACTCCGCTGCCTCTGTCAACGTATAAAACAATACTAAAAGCTCCAGGGAGTGCTTGTGTAGAAGTGAAATCTATACCTCCAAATGAAAACTTCCTGACAAAACTCTGTAGCGAGACGCACCTCATATTTGTATCTAATTAAATCGACCCTGTGGGCACATTTGAGTTATTTAGAACCACGAAAGATATGTAGATCCGTTAGTAAGAGCTGGGGTAGGGGGGAGCACAGTTTTCAGTCAGAAGAGTATAAAAGTCACCTGAACTATTACACAATTATCTTCATGTCACCTTGCTTAGCCGGCTAAACCAACGTTTATTTACCTTGCACCCGGAAATCTGTCTCCAGAAACGAAAGTGAATCGTCACAAGTGAATAGACGGCAAGACAACATCAAAACATAAACCACACTTAACCACACTTTTCCCACCCAGCCGTCCTCAGCTCGTTACTATTGTCATTGGCTTTCTTCAAAGTCAGGAATGGCGCGGTGAGACAAGAACCGGACGGTTATAAACAAAAAGACAACTTATGACGGAAATGACAGGAACTAGTTTTCAATTGTCGCTCCCGCAACAACTGTAGACCAACTCTCGGCGCTCACCGCCTAGACTTCGAGTGGTGGGGCAGTTAGCTACCTGGTAAGTTTGATCAATATCCACCCTAGTCAAGGGCACTTGGAGCTTCAATCCCAAAATCACGTACCCGTGTCACCGGCGTGTGGATTGAACACTACCCGTAATTATTTTCGATACCGTCACCCATGCACCTTGCGTGCTGTCGCAACTGTCTCGTGCCCCTGGGGTTAAAACGCCGCGCTACGCTGCAAGGCAGTGGAAACGCTGGAGGATTCCCCACCCACCCCAACCGCGTTTCTCAAACGTCTTTTGGGAACAATTGGGACGCTTTTGCGTTTGTATGGTGTGAGTGTGCTCACGCAGGTCGAAAGAGACAAAACAAATAAATACAAATACGGTTTCTAGGTCAGTTTAGTCATTATGAACAAGCGGTCTGAAAATCCTGTTTTGCTCAGCAGAGTAATACTAAGGATCATTACACACACACACACACACACACACACACACACACACACACACACACACAAATAAACACACACGCACGCACGCACATATTTCCAGTCCTTACCCTCCATAAACAAAAAAGAAAAGGAACTGCTGTTTGGTTGTGGGTTTTTTGTTTGTTTAGGTGTTTGTTTTAACCAAGCTGCATATTTGTGAATCAATTCCAACTTTAGCTTAAGTCGTTTGTTTGGCATGTTGAGGCACACGAACTGCACACTGATCTGTCTTTGTTATTCCAAACACTCCCCACCCACAAATCCTGCAGCATAACTGGACAAGAAAGACTGACAGCGAATGCCAAGAGTTATGCAATAACAAATGTAAGGGCAGTCAAATCCCAAATCTGCCATGTATTTTCTCAGCCCCAAATACAATTCCCGTGTGTAATAAAATCAATGAAGTAGACTAAAACAAAAATAAATAGATTTTCGATTGTGTGGGTACAGTTGCTATCACGTGGAACGGCTTACCCAACAGACTGGCGTTAAAACACTTAATAAATGTGAGTATGCTTAGTTTCGAAAGCCAAACGCAGTAGATGGGGCTGGGGAGTAAATGAGTAATGGTGGGTGAGTGGGAGTAGTATAATCTGCTGAGGTTTGTTAAAAGCTATCATTGAAATTATGGATTGTCATTTGTGTTGTTTGTTAAAAATCAGTGTTATTGGCACTTGTAAGAATTAATTCAGAAGCGATTTTTTTTTTTTATTCTTCACCTCGCTGTTTGCATCCTATGAATAATATTTGTTGATGATTGCTTCACTTAGAGAGAGAGAGTGTGTGTGTCTGTGTGTGTGTGTGTGCGTGCGTGTGTGTCTGTGTGTGTGTGTGTGTGTGTGTGTGTGTGTGTGTGTGTGTGTGTGTGTGTGTGTGTGTATTTTACCGTCATTCAGGTTGTTAGCGAGCAAATAGGTTCTCGTTTGTTCTCCTGAACTTGTTTAATTCCCAGAATGTTATTTTCTTCCTTTGAAAAATTTAATTTAACTCATTTATTTACAACATTAGTACATTCTCTTCTTGTTTTTTTCTCCAATTTATATGTGTGTATTGAGCTTCATTTAAAATTAATGGGATTGTCATTTGGTTGAAGATATCACATAGCCGATAGAAACCTTTTGTCAGTTACGTGGGTATATATAGCTATCCTTAACTATTAAAAATGGCCCTCTTACATTTATGGAAATTATTCCCCTAGGGTCTCTGTTCGCAATAACACGTTTACTTGAGCCCAGTGTGGATTAACCACCAATAATCAGGACAATACTAACTAGTTACAAACTATTACTGAACACTAAAGGACTCTGTACAAACACACACACGCACACATACACATGCGCACGGGACAAAATCAGCTTATGTAGTTGTCTTTCAATCATTATCTCACTGCTTAAAGTACAGTATCACCAACCGATCATTATAGCATTGGCGTGACGACCTAGATGACCCTGTATATATTCCGCCAGTGTTGGTCCTTAGATCACTTGCAATTGGTTGAACAATTTTTAAAAAATCTATTTCAACGTTCACGTTACCCTGAAATTGGTTTCAAACCTGGAATTTGCTCCAAGCTATGAAAGCTCGTGTATAATTAAATCTCTAGTCAGTATTTATAACGAAACTAATAATTAAATAGTTTTACTTCTCTCCTTTACACCAGTAGCTACAAAGAAAATGCCAGTTAATAATTATTGTTCATGGTTTCTCACTAGAAGCTAAGGGAAAAGGACAGGTTAATATATATTCATTCATCCTATTTTAATCTCTTATGCACTGTATTACATTTTACCTTAACTACAGTTATAATCAGTATCAATTAGAATGCATTCATGTATTCAGCCTAATAGAAAAATCTGTACAAATTACACTAATGACCTTTTAATCCTATCAGACTCTCGTTACATTTTCGAAGTTAAAAAGAAAGAATCTCTCTCTCTCTCTCTCTCTCTCTCTCTCTCTCTCTCCCCACCCCACCCCCCTTTTTCCTTGTCCTCTTTTCTGTAGACCAGTGTTTCCCAAACTTTCTCGGTTCACGGCGCCCTTGATCTATCAGGCGCCCAAAAGCAGCAGCAAACATCTAGCTAGCCGTTGCAGAAATGTCGAAACCACTGTGAGTAAACCGAGACGCACACTACAGGAAACACTGCTGTAGATTATAGCACAGACCTACTAACAATTTACAACCTCATTGTTATCCTGTTGTAGCAAAATTCTAAAATGATGAAACTAACTTTACAGCTTCTCAGCTTCCTTCACCTGCTATTTTATGTGACTACTTAATGAGTTGCTAACAAGTGTTCGTCGCTAACTCTTGCCTCCCCATTTTCTCTCAGAACCCACAGGACTCCACATTTCTCCTGAAGACCTCAGATCTAGCTCTAAATCCTTCGGGTCACTCAATCAGTGCCAATCTTCAGTAATCGGGGATTTGTTCATGACACCTGACCATGCTGCTCACTTGTGATCAGGTATATGTCCATGACACCTGGCCATACTACTCACCCGCCATCGGGTATTTCTCCATGGAAACCTTCCCATGCTGCTCACTTTGTAATCAGGGACCTGTCTATTTCACCTGGCCATGCCACTAACGTATAATTGGGGATCTGCCCATGACACCTAGCCATACAGCTCACTTGTAATCGGGGTTCTGTCCATGACACTGGCCGTGCTGTTCATCAGCAATTGGGGATCTTTCTATGACATTTGGCCATGCCACTCACTTTTATTCGGGGATCTGTTCATGTCACCTGACCATACTTTTCACATGTCACTGGGGATCAGTTCATGACACCTGAACATGCCACCAACTTGTAAACGGGGATCTGTCCATGACACCTCGCCATACCACTCACGTCATATGAATCTTATTAGCCCCTTGGTGTCACCTGGGCATACTCCTCACATGTCACTGGGGATCAGTTCATGACACCTGAACATGCCACCAACTTGTAAACGGGGATCTGTCCATGACACCTGGCCATGCCGCTCACTTGTATTCGGAGACCTGTTCTTGTCACCTAGCTATGCTTCTCACTTATAATCGGGAATCTGTCCATGACACCAGGCTATGCTTCTCACTTATAATCGAGGACCTGTCCATGACACCAGGCTATGCTTCTCACTTATAATTGGGGATTCTGTCCATGACACCTGGCCATACCACTCACGTCATATGAATCTTATTTGCCCCTTTAGCAGTGGTTGATACACGCACTACCGTTCTCCAGCATTCCATGCTTACGACCACTTGACCCACTGACGATAATGTCTGACATTTTAATTTTAATTGCTTTTAATGTGTCACTGTTGCAAGTATCGTGCTGAACAAAGCAAAGTCCAATGTTATAAATTATGTTTACATGTCTTTATATTTGCTCAGAATATTGCTCGTTATGTTTCGTACTTGGGTATTTTTTGTGTTTTCGTTTGGCGAGGGGGAGGTGTTTTGTTTAAGGTTAGGTTATGTTTTTTCAGTTTTCTATCATTGTTTAGGTTTAGTTGTATTTTTGTTTGGCGATGGGGGTTGTTTTGTTTAAGGTTAGGTTATGTTTGTTTCAGTTTTCTATCATTGTTTAGGTTTAGTTGTATTTTTGTTTGTCGAAGGGGGTTGTTTTGTTTAAGGTTAGGTTATGTTTGTTTCAGTTTTCTATCATTGTTTAGGTTTAGTTGTATTTTTGTTTGGTGAGGGTGGTGATGGTGTTTTATTTTCTCTTCAGAGAAAAATAATTATTTCTAATGATCAGTCTCACTTGATTTTTTTAAAAATAATTTTTATTATTAAAAATCTGAATGCTATATGTTATTAACACCTGAGCTTGAAATTTTCTTATTTCATTCGCATGGTTTTTTTGTGGGTTATGGGAATACGCTTTAGAAAAGCGATAAATCTACAATCACCTCGGCAGCCCGCATCAAAATGAACTTCCAGTTATTATGCTTGAAGCCCCCCTCCCCAGTCAATAAATATTAACGGCACTTCCACGTAGGTACCAGTCGCCAAAAAGTTCTCTCCCTTTGTAATGCTCAGGCCATGAAGACTAGAAGTACGTGGCAGCGTGAGCTGGCACTCGCAAATCACTTCATCTCGTCGACGCTCTTTCAGGGGACACTATATGCCGTTTTTTTGTGTGCTTAAGGAAATGTGCGTGTGTTTGCAAGTGTGTGTGTGTATCCGTGCATCTGTATTTGCGCTCGTGAGAGAGTGTGTGTGTGTGTGTGTGTGTGTGTGTGTGTGTGTGTGTGTGTGTGTGTGTGTGTTTGTCTTACATCGCAAAATAAATTATATTTTTAGTTGCATTATTTTAAAGTTGTGTTAGTAGTGATTTAGGAGCAGGATTCGTTGTCAGACTGGTAGTGACTAGTAGTGGTTGTAATTGGATTACTTGTAGGACTGGTAGTAAATAGTAGTAAGTAGGAGGAGGAGGAAGGGGAGGGAAGAATTTTTCATGCACCCACTCCGAAATACCTAGCTTAACCTATGTCGTCAGAAATTGTGTAAGTACTCACCCTTGTCCTATTCTTCTGGCACAGGACAAGACACCCTTTTGTCAATGACAACTCGAGTAGATAATGCGCCAAAAGATCCGCCTACCCTAAATGAATTGTCTTCTCTCTGGGAGAGGCTCTGATAATAAACTTTACTACAGGACCCACCCATCCGGAATTATCTTTTATTTATCTTTTATCCGAAATAAGGCTCAGATACACCATAAAGTCTCTCAACTTCAGTGTTAATTTTTATTCCAGTTCAATGCTAACGTTCCTGATTTTTATTTTTTAATTAATTGCTTTGTGCTGCCGAGTTGAAAGCATCGCGCTGAGTACAACAAAGCCCAATGACAGATATCAAATGACGGAGACCTGATGACAGAAACCCAATGACGGAGACCTGATGACAGAAACCAATGATGGAGACCCAATGACGGGCATCGAGCAAAGATAGCATTTCACAAATATATTATGGAGAGTGCGTGCTTTCTGGTATTCTGCCATCACGCTATTATCCACCAACCCGATTCAAATCTATCCTACTAACACACTTCATTTTGCCCTTATAATAACTTTGAAATCTATCCTACTAACACACTTCATTTTGCCCTTATAATAACTTTCAAATCTATCCTACTAACACACTTCATTTTGCCCTTATAATAACTTTCAAATCTATCCTACTAACACACTTCATTTTGCCCTTATAATAACTTTCAAATCTATCCTACTAACACACTTCATTTTGCCCTTATAATAACTTTCAAATCTATCCTACTAACACACTTCATTTTGCCCTTATAATAACTTCTTTGAAGTCAAGCTCCAAGCACTTTCACCCCGAGCAGTCTTTATAAATATAATGTTGTTTTTTAATGTTGTTTTGTCTTTTTTAATGTTGTACATTTCTAAGACTTCAGTCACTAGGCAGCTTGGAGCTTGACTTCAAAGAATTTATTTATTTATTTATTTATCAATGGAACACTGCCTTCTTTCAGTCTTGGATTTGCTACAAATCTCATTTATTCGGCAAAGTAAAATTACATAAATACACTGAAAGATGAAAAACACTCTCAAGAAATGACACATATTCAATGAGGCAAGAATTCATTCAGCTTTATGCCTCTCATAATTATGACGTCCGCAGGAGAATCAGATATCTATATTTAGAATTTCTTCAAGACCATGTGATTCGAACGTATCCGAGCTGTCCAAAATAAAACCGGCCAGAATAACTGATTTCTTTTAAATTTTTAATAGTTACATTTTTTTTAAAGTGGGGTTTATTCGATTGTATGCTTTTGATTGGTTACAGGATTTAATATAAAATGTATTGATAAGAGTTTTAAGAAAACAATACTTATACTTTACGCGTGTGTTGACCAGTGTTGAATTTATTGACATCAGATATATAGTGACATCAAGAGCGTTCTGACCTAAAGTGAGTTAGATTACTTTAAGTTAATAGAAATCTTAAATGTATGTACGTGTGTGATGACCTAAAGTGAGTTAGATTTCTTTAAGTCAATAGAAATCTTAAATGTATGTACGTGTGTGATGACCTAAAGTGAGTTAGATTTCTTTAAGTCAATAGAAATCTTAAATGTATGTACGTGTGTGATGACCTAAAGTGAGTTAGATTTCTTTAAGTCAATAGAAATCTTAAATGTATGTACGTGTGTGATGACCTAAAGTGAGTTAGATTTCTTTAAGTCAATAGAAATCTTAAATGTATGTACGTGTGTGATAACCTAAAGTGAGTAATAACCTTTAAATGTACGCTTGATAAAAACTTTTAAATGCATTGTAACGTAAAGTGTGTTTGTTGACCTTAAACATACAGTACCCGGTAACTTTGAGTATGTGGCGAGTACAAACTGTAGTTACCTAAACTGTGTGGTGCCCCCGAGTATATTAAGTAAAGAGTAAGCTGACCTTATGTGTGTTGCGATTTTAAATGTAATCTTGGTGAGGTGACTTCTTAAAATATTTTATCTGATTTCAACCGCGAGCAACGTCAAATGAGTCATGAAGTATTATGGGATGGTCGCACTGAGCCACCTTCTCGGAAACTTATAACATATTAGCATAAATTATTTTTAAAATGCAAACAGTACGACGTATTCTGGGATTGGTGTACTGTATTGGTTTCGCTAAAGCATAAATTATAATATTTTATCACAATTTCTTTTAATTAAAAGACCAGCAAGGCGCAATTAATTAGTCCTATATGTCTTACTAAACAAGGCGCAGTGAGCTGAACATGTCTTGCTAAACAGGATGTAGGGTTCCGGGTTGAGGGAGTTTCATTGATAAATGTAATTATCTTAAACCAGATGAGCAAACGCGGAAGCCGCTTCCTCTTTAAAGACCAAACTTCTTTTTGAAAGAATGTACATTTCTTGATGGGACAAACCACTCTAAATCAAGCCACTCAGTCGACTGTGACAGTCTTGATGGGACAAAAATCCAAACCAAGCCACTCAGTCGACTATGACAGTCTTGATGGGACAAAAATCCAACCAAGCCCCTCAGTCGACTGTGACAGTCTTGATGGGACAAAAATCCAACCAAGCCCCTCAGTCGACTGTAATTTAAAGTACAAGTATCTGCTTACAAATTGAAAATCAATATTATGTTTGTGCGTTATCGTATGCTACTTTAAAAGTTCGACAGTAGTATTGCTTGATTTAAAAACACAATGGAGGATTGGATAGCAGAGCTTCGGTGACCACTATTTGCTAGATACTGATTAACGTTTTTCAAGTGATTTCATTGCTAACTGGATATTTTCCCAGTAATTCGTTAATAATTGTCCGGTAACTGGCTGTAAGCTGTCTATATCCTTTTTCATTTATGTAATAATATGAAGCTGTCAGTAGTTCTGTCCAGTGATATCACAGTGTGAAGCTGTCAGCAATTCTGTCCAGTGATATCACAGTGTGAAGCTGTCAGTAGTTCTGTCCAGTGATATCACAGTGTGAAGCTGTCAGCAATTCTGTCCAGTGATATCACAGTGTGAAGTGTCAGTAGTTCTGTCCAGTGATATCACAGTGTGAAGCTGTCAGCAATTCTGTCCAGTGATATCACAGTGTGAAGCTGTCAGTAGTTCTGTCCAGTGATATTACAGTGTGAAGCTGTCAGTAGTTCTGTCCAGTGATATCACAGTGTGAAGCTGTCAGTAGTTCTGTCCAGTGATATCACAATGTGAAGCTGCCCACAACCTTGTCCGCTGCTTGGAACTAACACTAAACTATCCATGACCTTGGCCACCAGTTTATATTGCGGTTGACATCCTCATTCATTCATTTAGCGACATATTCATTCATTCATTTAAATACATCTTCATTTATTCATTTAATGACATCTTCCTTACTTCATTTAATGACAATTTTATTCATTTATTCATTTAATGACAGCTTACAAATGATTTTAAGGCTTTTTAAACATTAAAAAGGATCCTTAACTCAAAGAGTTTTGTCATTTATGTTGTCAAAATCGGGCAATATTTTGCAAGAGAACTAAATTGCTTCTTTAAAATCGATAGGTTTGTATTTTTTAGATCATGTCATTAAAAGTGGGCTATAGCTTTACGTAAAGCCTTTTATATAACTTTAAAATCAATCGTTAAATATGAAGAAATCGACTAGTAAATATCTTGACAGCCGACTGGTAATTAACAGAACCATGTCGTCAACAATGAGAGAGTCTTGTTCAACTAAACTCTGGCGCGGCCGGTATCAAATCTCGCAGGCAATTTTGCTTTAACGCACTTAGTCTTTAAATGTCGTGCAAGACGGGTCGATACGTTAATTAAATTGTTGCATCGAGTCAGTAAAGTGCAAGGCGGGTCGATACTTTATTTAAATTGCGTCATTGCACACTTCACTGCTTTCTTTAAACGTCTGTATATCCCTGTGTCGTTAGTACACCACACTTGTTTTAACAGTTACTGTAATATGCATGTTTATTCAGAATCACCCTATAGGCCTATACTGTCTCTGAAATTTGTATTGTAATGTTAGTCTTCAGTGTGTATTCAAGACTTATGCTTCAAATACGAGAGAACATCAGATGCTTTCTCTTTGTTCTTCTTTTATTGTAACGGCATTAGTCATGTAAGATGGGTGTGTTGACTGATATACTAAAGTACTGACTTCAATTCAGCATATAAACATTTATCTCTGTCAGATAAAAATTAATATTGATGACATTTCCACATACCTACAGTTAGTGATTTAGAAATCTGATATCTGTTATTTCTGGACAGCTCTCTCTCTCTCTTATATATATATATCTTTCTGTATCTCTCTCTTCCTCTCTCTCTCCTCTCTCTATATATCTATTTCTCTCTCCTCTATCACTCTCTTCTCTCTCTATCTCCCTTCTCTCCATCTCTCTCCCCCCTCTCTGTCTCTCTCTCCCTCTCTCTCCCCCCTCTCTGTCTCTCTCTCCCTCTCTGTCTTCCCCTCCTTCTATCTCTCCCTCTCCCTCTTTCTCCCTCTCTCTGTCTCTCCTTCTCTCTCTCCCGCTCTCTCTCGTTCTCTCACTCTTGTGTACATTGGTATTCTGTCGACTTGATTATTAAATCTAGTTTGCCTGGCCTACCATTGTGTCTTGTGAAGAAACTTCAAAACACTGCTTCTTGGATTATTTTAAGAGCTCCAAGAATTCATCAGGTCATTCCACTTCGCATCTCTTCATGGACTCCATTTGTCATCTCCAACGAGCGATGTAGAGGAAAGCTCACCAGATGACAAATGCCCAAACGACAGAATGTAGCATTTTCCAAGGTACGTGTATAACAAACGGGTACCAGTGTCACCCGATCCGGTACACACATTCACAACACCCTTCACTCATATCACTGCACTCCTTCCCCCGCCCCCCACCCTGCAGTCCATATCGGTGAAATGTGAAAAACAAACAACAGTTACTCTGTGTCACGTCAGTACCGTTTGCCCTCAAAGAATAACGACGCCATTGTAGTGGCAAAGAATCCAGCAGGCCTTGAGAGACAAAGACATAGCTGACCTACTAAACTGCAATGCATTCAAAGTTTTTAATAAAAGTAATTTAAATGTCGGTGGGTTTTATTCCCCATCGCTCTGAGACTTCTCAGTGCTTTAGGTTCAACAGCGGTCTTGCAGAGACAGCGTGACCCTATTACGGACTTTTTTTTATCGCTCTTTTACCCTCACCCCTAAAATCGCCCTACTTCATCGTCTCCCACTCCACCCCTTTGGCAGTGGTTCTGGAGAAAACTGATAAATCTAAAACAATTCAAAGAAAAAAGAACAGAAGGTAAATGCAAGGTTTGTTATAGAAGGAAAGTAAATGAGATCATATTTCATCATTCCAAGATCAAGAATTCACTCCGGGAATCATAAACAGCGTAAGTGATCGTTTCAGTTGAAAAACCTCACTCAGGGAACAGAAGGGAATGTGTGCTACAGGGTTCCAGAGACCCCATGAAGCTGTCACTGATACTGTTATATCGATTCTTTACTTGCTCAGCCGTGGGTTGGATTTTATGGCGATCCTTTAAGGCACGCAAGATTAGTAGCTGTTGCCAGTCCTTGGTTAAATAGCACATCTTCAAGGGGAGGTATTATAACCGTGCAAGCCGAATGCACTATTGACTCACAGTACATCTGTTTAATTTTGCAGTGGCATTTTACTGACTCCACACAGCCATTGTATGACAGTTTTCCTGAGGTGATTAAATAATTATATATATTTTAATAACAGAGAAAAGTAAATCAAACGCTTTCACTTGAATGTATATGAGAGGGTCATTGAACAAGTCCCCTGAATGAGTCAAGTAAGGCAGTCAGAATATACACAGGTATACACACATAATCACTTATATAGTTTTCCAACTCTGTGAAAAACGCTAAAGAATTTGGAATGATGCTAAAGAGTCCCTGACCTTCGAGCTCAAGGGAGTTTTTATTTCACATAGCCACCTGCATGTTGCATTTTCACTGTGTTTATGAAATAGAGACAGCATCAAAGTACTCATAAAAAATACTGATAGCTATAGTCATTTGCTAAATGTTGCTCGACCACATGGTAACTTTTGGGAGCGAGGCTAAAACGTCCTTGACTTATGAATATGTGGGAGTTTTTTTTCACATGGCCAGCTTTATGTTAAAATATTTGCATCCACAAAAAGAAAACCCAACAGTAAAGGCTACTTGCTAAATTATGCTCGAATTTTCACTCGCAATGTGACTTATAATGTAAAAATAATAAACGAGCAGGTAAGGAACAAAAGTTATAAAAACCGTCACAAACCCATTGCACATGACGCGATCAAGTACACTATGACGTCATCAGAACAGCCACAGGTACTGAGTTGATTTTCATTTCACTGATTGACCTAGCGAAACAGTTTTTCCTTTTTGCTGTGTGCCTGCCTGGAATACGAAATGCTGAGTGGTGCGATGGGCACCCATCTCAAACGGCAGCTTTGGTACAATCAAGGTCATTTGCTAAATGATGCTAGATTTTTCACTCACAATCAAGCCTTCCAATAAACAAATTCATTTTTGTTCCTAGAAATGCATTCATTTTAATTTTCCACCCATCATGACAGGTGGCAAATACTTTAGTCACAAATAATGTTCTCTTTTAAAGAAAAACAGCACAATGTCCAAATTCAGGTGGAGCAAGGAATACATACACAGTGTGCTTTCATTAGAATATATGTATGCATTGTCTCCTCAAAGAGAATCATCAATATTACACAATGGTGAGAAAATTGCCACACAAGGAGGTGTAAAATCCTTTTTAAAAAAAACACCATGGGGGAACTCTAGACGAATTCCACCTCATAACAAAATTGGAATTAAATGCAAGCAGTCGCAAGATGGACAAGGTTGCAGGTACCACTTATCATATTTTCAGCATCACGAATCTCATGGTCTCAGATGAATACCAGCACTAAATCTCCTATACTGCTCTGTAGACGCTCTCTTGGTTACTATCAAATCCTTTCCATTAGACATGAGTGAAAGTTAACAGAACTTGATCAAAAAGTAATGTGTTTGACTATAAAATGAAATATATATTACAACATTTTATAGTCAAAAAGACCTGGGGCTAATTTTGCCCCATATTGAAGCTACAGATATCGTTAGTCAGTTTATTGTTGCATCTCTTGACCACCTGCTGGCAGTTTAAATCTAAAATCTCATTCGTACAACCGTCTTCATGATATCTTTCAGCTCATGCACACGTTCATTCTGTCATCTTTTGCAGAATTATCTGTACTGTTCTTACATTGCAGAAAGGATGGGGTGGGGTGGGGGGTGTAACATTATCTTATTACATAGTGGGTTAGACTTTAGGATTACCAGGTTTCAAGGTCGAAACAATAAGTAAAACAATCTTGCTGGCTAGCTTCGCTCCTGACCCTTTGGGTGCGCGAGATTTTACAGCAGAGGCAAATGACGAGTACATCTAGATCTGTTCTTTCAAAGCACACTTAAAACAGCCTACCAATCAGTGACCAATAGTAAAATAGTTCTCTGACACATCACCCTAGTTAATGGCTATGATTATTATTATTATTATTATTATTTTACATTCATAACTAATTATAAGTGATGAGAATCTTAATTTATGTTATAAATAATTAGCCAGAAAACACCACTCGTCTCTCTCACTTGGCGGATATGAGAGTGTTGTAAACGTTTTCTCTCTTCCACAACATTAAAGACAAACATTCAATGTCACACAATATTTCCATAGGTGGAAAACCTTTCACCAAAGGAGAAGATAAATCTATCTGTAATCTATATTTAGTGAGCCCCCATCCACCTACTATCTCTCCAACATATGGTTATCGATATGTGTAAGAAGGTCAATAAATTTAGCAATACATTTGTTAAATCACCAATCAAATATACATATAACAAATACAATGAAGACATTACTTGACATCAATATTTCCATAAACAACATGTCTACAAGGGACAATGAGGCCATCCATCAAATAAGAAAGACAGTGATTTTTTGCAAACTGCATGGTTGTGAACACATGCAGGTGACAGCTGCCATTTATGAAAAGGTTATGTGCAATTGACTTTCATTATTTCTCTGAAACTTTACTCTCATTTCCGTGATGATATATATGAATTTGATTATATATTTATGTTAATTGACTGCTAAAGTCTATGCTAGGATAAACTGAATGATTGTTCAGCATCAATTGGACTTTGTTTTGAAGTGATGTAAATGTCAATGCTATTTGATTATATTCATATGTTGTATATTTGACTGCTGATTTGATTAATTTATTGTTAAATTTATTGACCTTCTTACAAATATTGATAATCTTATGGTGGAGAAGAAAGAGGATGGATGGGGGCTCGCTAAATATAGATTAAAAGACAGATTTATCTTCTCCTTTAGTAAACTTTTTCCATCTATGTAAATATTGTGTGATGGTAAATGCTTGTTTTTAATGTTGTGGAAGAGAGAAAACGTTTATAGCCCCTGCATATCCACCAAGAGAGATGAGTGGTGTTTTCTGGAGTATTATTAATACATAAATTAAGATTCTCATCACATGTAATTAGTTATGTGTGATTAATTAACAATAATAATCATAACCAATAACTAGTGTGGTGTTGTCACAAGTGTATTCATATCAGTTTTGTTCTGTCCGTGTTTTCTTGCGCTCGTTTGTATATATGTGTGTGCATGCATATCTCTGTGTCAAAATGTCTGACTCCACAGCACACAGACACACAAATACATATAAACATGTGTGCGTTCACACACACAGACTTGCTAATTTCTATACTATTAAAATTCTGCTTATCCATTAAAAACTTTGATTATCCATTAAAAACTTTTTAATTATCATTTTATGAAGTTTTACCTACTCAGTTATGGTCTCCGAAGATGTCTTGGGAGTGATTGTGATGTTCTCGAAATAGACTGCATGAGTATGTCCTGGCAGTGCCATAATTACGCTATGACATTTTAATCAAGATTAACTCTATGGAAATAGAATATTTCAAAGGCACATCTATGGCCATGGCGTCAATGGATTATGGCTTTTATTTAAGCCTGTGGCTTTTTTTTTAATTCAAGTATGAAATTGCCGCAATCATAAGTGCATCATAACAGTGACGTAATTATGGTATGGCTTTTATTCAAGTCATAAACTGAGAAGCTGTGGATAGGCATATAGAGCATCTCATAGATAAATTGTCCCACTATGTATGTATAGTTGTTTTTTTAATACAAGACTAAAAATCTCTGAAGCAGGTTATCTGATGAAAACACTGCAATATTGTTTAAAACAGGTTAGATGGCACTTTACTCATTTTCCCAGAACTTTCTGTGTCAATGTGGCGATAATCGGCCATAAACAGATTATTACTTTTCCTTCAATTATGGAACAGAGAAAGGATTATTTCTCCATAAGCTGATACTCTGCAGTTCTTTTAACCAGGGTGGTCCAACTATTTCAGACAGAAGGCCACATGAACCAAAAGTTTAAAGTTCGCAGCTATTCATGATAAATAATAAAGAAATTAATTGTATCATTTTAAACAATTAAAGCTGTTTCTTCAAAAAGGTGTTGCCGTGTGCGCACACACCAGAAGTTCGGCTGGCAGCACAACTTCTCAGCACAAGTACGCTCTCTCTCTAAGTCGCCGAAATATATTCAATATGATAGCTTACCGGCAATACAGCTTATCCACCCCAGTATGATAGCTTACCGGCAATACAGCTTATCCACCCCAGTATGATAGCTTACAGGCAATACAGCTTATCCACCCCAGTATGATAGCTTACAGGCAATACAGCTTATCCACCCCAGTATGATAGCTTACAGGCAATACAGCTTATCCACCCCAGTATGATAGCTTACAGGCAATACAGCTTATCCACCCCAGTATGATAGCTTACAGGCAATATAGCTTATCCACCCCAGTATGATAGCTTACAGGCAATATAGCTTATCCACCCTAGTATGATAGCTGTACAAGCAATTTGTTCTCTTATCTGTTAGCATTATGATTCATTGCTGTCGAAGAGTGTCCATCTCGTCTAACTGACCTGTTGGCAGTTGTTGAAGTAATTATATTGGGAGTAGAGAGAGATTAGATTTATTGAAAATGAAAATGTTGAGTAGCAAGTAATTTGTTTTTCCTTTTAAAATTTAAAATTCGTTTTAAAATATGAACCTTTAAACTTTTTTTTTTAAAAGAGCATTGTTTACAAAAAGCAGTACATTGTGCTGACCTGGCTTCTCGACTTCCCGATAAGTTACATGGGAAAACATCATGTGGCTAAAGTAACCCCAAACCACTTACCATTACTCGTTCATTTGGCGCCCAGGAACGTACGTTTTGCAGGTCACGTGAAGAAAAGACTGAATAGTCCAATACTAATTGAGCACGCGTGTTTTTTTTCCTAAGTGGCATTCATTTTGTCCAAATACTTGCGAATTAAACTCTTATCAGTAGGAGTAACAATGTTTTTATTGAATGCCTTCAGTTTCCTCCTCGGGATTATCGTTCTTTCTGAAATTAGTGGTGACGTTGCAGACGACTTCCGGCAACTCACCGCTCAACTACCAGGTCAGAATGAAACATTTTTCTTTATAAAATTTATTTCTATAGTTGACTCATGACAGAGAAAGATTACATAGTTTGCTGGATATTCGATATGTACGTCATCATTTGTAATATTTAGCTGCCAACCGAAACTGACGTCACTGTAGACTAAAAATTGCCAACTAAAAACAAGTACTAAACAAACGAGTTTAAAGAGATGGAAGGAGCAGAGAACAGAGCCGGTTAGCCGTTCCCACGAGAGTAGAGATTTTAAAAGTCTATTATATTACGAAACTGGACAAAGTTATACATTACGAAAAGGAACAACGTTAATATATTACGAAAAAGGCTACACTGGTAAATTACGAAAAGCAAGAAAGTTTAATATATTATGAAACGGGACAAACCGATACATTACGAAAAGAAAGTAACTTTAATATATTTCGAGACGGGACAAACTGATACATTATGAAAGGAGAGTAACTTTAATATATTACGAGATGGGACAAACCGATACATTACGAAAGCCGGAAGGAGAGTAACTTTAATATATTAAGAGACGGGACAAACTGATACATTACGAAAGGAGAGTGACTTTAATATATTACTAGACAGGACAAACTGATACATTACGAAAGGAGAGTAACTTTAATATATTAAGAGACGGGACAAACTGATACATTACGAAAGGAGAGTAACTTTAATATATTACTAGACAGGACAAACTGATACATTACGAAAGGAGAGTAACTTTAATATATTATGAGACGGGACAAACTGATACATTATAAAATACTCACACGGTTCGAGCGTACTTATATTCTATGTACATGAAGCTATTTACATATATCTGTGTATCTGCTTGTGTCTCTGTAGGCCTGTTTCTGTCTAGATCTATCTAAAAGTGTGCCTGTGAAAGTATGCCAATAATCATGCCTCTGTGTTTATGTAGGCATAAAAAAAAAATAAGTATGTGTGAGTGTTATGTTCTCAAAACGGCTAGATATAATCTATTTGGGATATTCGAGTGGTGGCGAACCAGTGATTACCATGAAAATCTATGCGTTCACGGATCCGACCAAAGTTTTGCACGCAAAGGCAAACGCTTCCATTTTCTCGACACTGACAACTAACGATCTCGTCTACGAAAAGAATTGCGACGTGTTTTGGGCACGTGACAAGTTGCAGCCATTGCAGTTTCGGTCGTGGACTGAAAAGGATTGTTTTATAACGGTTGGAGGGGAAGCGGTCAATTGATTTGGCTCACTTCCTCCCCACTCCAGTGTTCAGTTATTTAGTAAATATCACTTCCTCCCCACTCCAGTGTTCAGTTATTTAGTAGATATCACTTTGCTCCCCACTCCAGTGTTCAGTTATTTAGTAAATATCACTTTGCTCCCCACTCCAGTGTTCAGTTATTTAGTAAATATCACTTCCTCCCCACTCCAGTGTTCAGTTATTTAGTAAATATCACTTTGCTCCCCACTCCAGTGTTCAGTTATTTAGTAAATATCACTTCCTCCCCACTCCAGTGTTCAGTTATTTAGTAAATATCACTTGCCATCGACAGTTTGGAAATAGATTTATTATCTCTGCCTGTCCGTCTGACTTTTTGTATATTTGTCTAAGTGTCTGTCAATATAACTGTTTACCTCTGCTTTTGTTTCTGTGTGACTATCTACTATCTATCAGTATGTCTATTCCCCCGGATCCTTTGTCCCATTCACCTATCTATCTATCTATCTTTCTATCTGTCTGTCTGTCTATCTATCTCTATCTGTCTATCTATCTATCTATCTATCTATCTTAAAAACAACACACATAAACAAACTACCCCCACATACATACACACGCCCATATGTATATATATATTGCTAAAAAGAAATTAACTTCATGCACATTTGCTTTCAAAAAACTCAGACACAGTGATTGACGTCGTAGACCACGTGACTCTTTATATCTGTGATTGCTGTTAAGCGGTGTTGCAGGTGAACATACTGGTCTCCAACAATCTATCTTAACGTCTTCCTTCTTGACGCCATTAATAAAATGGATCCTTGCAAGCGGAACGGATATTCTCGACGAGCCATCACCTTACAAAATGACAAGGTAAACGCCTCATTATGAGGAATTTTCTATCTTAGTTTATTAATGTTTGGACAGATGAAAAATAATTAAAATGATTTGTAAGCAATATTGGTCTTATTTTTAAAAAAATCTAATGTTTAACGCTTTTAATAGTTCTCATCTGGACGATCTGCTGGATACTAGGTGTAGTGGAGATAATAATTTATGCACGTCACACTATACAACACGAACCATGCGCTGTATAGTGACGTAAACAACGCACTGCGCAATGACAAGTCAAACAAAGCACGACACCAGGGACATATGATATGCAGTGATTCGAGCCATGCATACTATTATACAGTGACGTAAACCGTGCATAAATTATACAGTGATTCAAGCCATGTACATTGTATACTGTTATACAGTGATGTAAGCCGTGCATTTATAATGCAGTGATTCAAACCATGTATGTTATATACAGTGATTCAAGCCATGTATGCTATTATACAGTGATTCAAGCCATGTATCCTAGTATACAGTGACGCAAGCCATGCGTACTATAATACAGTGATTCAGGCCATGTATACAATTATACAGTGATGAAAGTCATGTATACTATTGTATACTATTAATTAGTGATGAAAGCCATGTTTACTATAATACAGTGATGCAAGCTGTGCACTATACAGCTATATAATAATCCGCGTTGATAAACAACCTTATACTGACCAATTGTTTACGTCACATATCAATCGATTTCCTTTCTGACATCGCCCCTACTGCAAACAAGATTAGGTACAAATAATAATTCAAATACGCTTCTGTACAAATAATAATTCAAATACGCTTCTGTACAAATAATAATTCAAATACGCTTCTGTACAAATAATAATTCAAATACGCTTCTGTACAAATAATAATTCAAATACACTTCTGTACAAATAATAATTCAAATACGCTTCTGTACAAATAATAATTCAAATACGCTTCTGTACAAATAATAATTCAAATACGCTTCTGTACAAATAATAATTCAAATACGCTTCTGTACAAATAATAATTCAAATACACTTCTGTACAAATAATAATTCAAATACACTTCTGTACAAATAATAATTCAAATACGCTTCTGTACAAATAATAATTCGTACGCTCGTTGACTGCTCTTGCACAAATTTGCTGTCTGGCCATTTGGCCTGATTTCATATTCGAAAAAATGTTTTAGCTTAGTATGATAAGCTATTTCTTCATGATACTGAAAGGCGAAGTGCTGTTGTTTTGTGAGTTTAATCAGGAGGGAACGGTTTCCGTCAATTATATCTTTACGAAGATAGGAGATGATGGTTGGTGTATTTGGTGGTGGTGGATAGATACCGAGGTTGTATGTGCTGTTCGACCACTGATTCGCATGCGCGTTTTGTCTTATTCCCTTCTGTGACTCGTACCTTTTAGAGAGCTGAAACGACAAGGGGAGAGGGAGAGTTTATCTTGGAAGATCGTGGTCAACAAACTGTAACTTGCTAACTATGCAGATGACCTGGCAATCCTTTGGCAAGTAGAGTTGATTGACGGTTCATATTTGCTGTAATTTGGAGTTTATAAAATAAACAAACATAAAAATGCAACAGCAACAAAAGAATCAACCCTTCCAAAATAGTCTTCTACAGTATTTTCTATTAGGGCTTTTTTTGTTTTCCTAACAAAAGTACTAAATGATCTGTACCGATGAGATAATTTTCTTTATAAAGAAAAAGCCTGCCACGTTAATAACTTCTGCACTCGAAATACTTGTATGTTAATTGTTTATCGTCTGTCCCTAGATCCTCTCCGGACAACCCTCCGCTTCTCGCCTCGTTTCGCGATGTTCTAGCAGCACTGACGAAAGGCATGAAGATTAGGTACACTGCCTTCCTGGATTCTTGCATGACAGCTACGAAATCGGGAACCTCTGACTTGCCACATGAGCTGGGCGGTTCTGTGGGTAGCTTCGAATATTTCAACGAATCTCGGTTCGGTCCTGAAGAATTTTTTGGGTTTACTTCATCCGGGATTAAAGTGAACGAAACGGGTAACAGTTAAAAATAAAGTGATTGATGGATTTCTAAAATGAATACGCGGTATGGGAATCTGTGAAATGTTTACAATCACCAGATAGGTAGTTTAAATAATTACGATGGTTAATTCAGTAAATGTAGCTTGTTTACAATCACCAGATAGGTAGTTTAAATAATTACGATGGTTAATTCAGTAAATGTAGCTTGTTTACAATCACCAGATAGGTAGTTTAAATAATTACGATGGTTAATTCAGTAAATGTAGCTTGTTTACAATCACCAGATAGGTAGTTTAAATAATTACGATGGTTAATTCAGTAATATTTCTTCTACAGCAGTAGTTATAATGCTTACAATGTATTAGAAGTAGTAGTGGCAGCAGTCATGGCAGAGTATTCAATAGTAGTAATAGCATTAGTAGTTGTAGTTGCAGTAGTAGTAGTAGTAGTAGTGGCAGTGGTGGGAGTAGTTTCAAGGTATTTCGACGAAGTAGACCGGTTTCATTTCATGTTGGTGACTGATGACAAGCACTTGAGAGACGCTGATGTAAAAGTAAAATGATGACGATTTTCAGAAACTTACGGGAGCGAACAATTTACATTGTATATATTAAATTGCCTGAAATAGCTATCTCTTAAATGCAAACGTAATTCTTCAAGTTTTCAAATTACGTCACAAATCGGCAAAAATTCTGACGTCGGACTTACGGACTTATCACCATAACTTCACAATGTTAATTCATTGAAATATTTTAGTAGTTGGTGAGGGGGGGGGGTAAAACACTAAAAAAAAATTTAAATAGTTTTCTTTATTTTTTTTTCTTCATAAATTGGTCATCTTAGGACTGGTGAGAGAGCTGACGGAAGTACTTGTGTTCGGCAGTGGGACTGTCAGTATCAACATCACTGTTTTGTCGCCAGACTTTTCACGTGAAATCAAGAAGATTACATTCGCCTGCCATCTCGGTGCCAATGCTAGACAAAGGTAGTGTGAAATTTTAAAAACAAAAATTAAAACCAATGCAGCTCTAACCTTTAATACAAGCTCTCTACTTTAAAATTACTAAAAAAATAAAATAAAAAAAAAAAAAATCTATTCAGTACCGACAACTCCTCTGTACACACACACATATATAAAGATGTTCACTATTTCTGAATTCACTTAGACACAAAACTATTTTGTACTGTTTGTTATACACTGTAAAGCAGTTCACTACTATAAAATTCCTATTTTTTATACATACGGTCTATTTTAAAAATTAGCCCTGTCTCTTTCTCTCTCTCTCTCTCTCACACACACACACACACACAAACACACACATAGTAAAAACTGTTCGGTATTGTCATATTTCACTCCATATACAAACTGAAAAGCTATTTAATATTTTCATCTCTCTCTCTCTAGCACACACACACACACACACACACACACACACACACACACACACACACACACACACACACACACATACAAACAGTACAAAGCTGTTCAGTTTGGTAAAATTCCACTCGTGCATGCACATTGTAAAACTTCAGTTAGGTCAAATTTCACACTTTAATACATATTCGATTACTTGGATAAAAAGCAGAACAAAATAAGGACTTACCTGTACTCTCTAACCCAGGCACCCACATTGATTTCAGCCAATCTTTTTTCTTCTACTCTGATGGCGTCACGCCGACCCCCCTCTTAACTTTCCAAGACCTGCAGAAGTCTCTCGAGTCTGGGCATGAAGTTCGCTCCGTCTCCAAGTATTACAACTGTCGGGGTATCCAGGCTAATGCTATAGGCGGGGGACCGGTTGAAGGTAGGTCTAATACAACTGTCAGGGTATCCAGGCTAATGCTATAGGCGGGGGACCGATTGAAGGTAGGTCCAATTCAAGTATCAGTTAAACTGTTTTTAAAACATAAAACGAATAAAAGAAAGAAAGGTTGAAGTTAATGCTAAATGTAATTTTCATATGATGTGACAAACAAGAAAACCTGACTACTACTACTACTACTACTACTACTTTGGCTACTGTTACTGCTACTATTGCTGCTAATACTAATGCTATTACTATTTCCACTACTACTATTATTGCTACTACTACTACTACTACCTCCTCTATTGCTACTACTACTATTGCTGCTGCTACTACTACTGTTGCTACCTCTACTACTACCTTCTGCTGCTGCTACTACTACTACTACTACTACTGCTACTACTGCTCCTCCACTACTACTGCTATAGAAATAATGCTGACTAAAATGAAGAGTAACTCGATATTCAAGTAATTTTTCCCACATTGTTAGAGGTCCTGTATAAAATTGTTTATTGCCATCGTCCATCTTCATCATTTGTCTAAGGCGTAAATTGACCAGTTACAGCGAGCGATCAAGGAATGACTTAAATAAATTGTAGCTGACCAGGTACAGCGTGCGATCAAAGAGTGATAAATAAAGTGTAATTGACCGGGTATAGCGAGTGATCAGAGAATTACATAAGACATAAATAAGGTGTAATTGACCAGGTACAGAGATCAATCAAAGAGTGAGATAAATAAAGTGTAATTGACCAGGTATAGCGAGTGATCAAAGAGTGACATAAATAAGGTGTAACTGACCAGGTTCAGCGATCGATCAAGGAATGACTTAAATAAGTCGCCAAATTGACCAGGTACAGCGATCGATCAAGGGATGACTTACATAAGTTGTAGCTGACCAGGTACAGCGTGCGATCAAAGAGTAACAAATAAAGTGTAATTGACCAGGTACAGCGATCGATCAGAGAGTGACATAAATAAGGTGTAATTGACCAGGTACGGCGAGTGATCAAAGAGTGAAATAAATAAGGTGTAATGGATCAGGTATAGTGAGTGATAAAAGGGTGATATAAATAGGGTGTAATTGATCGGGTACAGCGATTGATCAAACAGTGAAATAAATAAGGTGTAATTGACCAAGTACAGCGATCGATCAAAGAGTGACATAAACAAGGTGTAATTGACCAGGTTCAGCGATCGATCAAAGAGTGACATAAATAAGGTGTAATTGACCAGATTCAGCGATCGATCAAGGACTGACTTCAATAAAGTGTAGTTGACCAGGTAAAGCGAGTGATCAGAGAGTGACTTATGTAAAGTGTAATTTGACGAGGTAAAGCGAGTGACTTATGTAAAGTGTAATTTGACGAGGTAAAGCGAGTGACTTATGTAAAGTGTAATTTGACGAGGTAAAGCGAGTGACTTATGTAAAGTGTAATTTGACGAGGTAAAGCGAGTGACTTATGTAAAGTGTAATTTGACCAGGTACACACAGGTACAGCAAGCGACCAAGAATGAATATTGAATATCTGCTTTCACAATTAGCCCTCTGACCTGCATTGATAACTCGAATATTTTCAGATGTGAAGTTTTTACTTTTATATATATATATATAAAACAAATAATTGCTCCAAACTGCCTCAACAAATATACCCTTTGATTATAATGATCGACGACTTAAACGATCCTAGATATGAAGGGTGCTTTTTTACGCATTAAATGAATGACTACTCAAACTGCTTTAATAATAATAATAATAACTCTCTGATTTAGATGGAATAACGAATGGAATAGATGGAATAACGAATGAAACTGCTCAAAATTTTGCTCTTTGTTGTATAAATCTTTAATTTAATTACTGATAGGAGTCCGGCCAGAGCAAACTCGGCTTTCCTATCCTATCCTTCTATGACTGTTAGCATTTGAGATGATGCCAGCTATTGCCTGTTAAGAGAGTCTATAACTACTCTGTATTTTCCTGGACCTAGAACTAAAATCTGGCACGTCTTCTAAACCAAATGAAACCATAAGAAGTCAAACGAACTACCAAAGAACTAAGACCGAGCGAACCACTTACCAAATAGTGAACAAACGCAGCAAAATAATGACCAAACGAATTAATAAACTCACAGCTACTGAAAGAAACACTTCAACTAGTCACTGCAACATAAATTCTTATGGCTACTAATGTATTTATGACTACGAAATACTAATGTTCGTAACAACAATGCAAACGTATGTCTGTGATGTACTAATTACTTTTGAAAAGTCCTTTTGGTTTCGTTTGGGTGAAAAGACCTTTCCCTATAATATAATCAGCCACAGTCTGCACCTGAAGCAACTAATAATGCATAGCGTATGCGGCTGCTTTCACGTGTGAAATATTTTGCTACATTATTTATTTTAAGCACATAAGTATTTCTGCATGGCTAATATCATTATAACATGCAACTGCAGAGGTCCAATAATATCGTCAGTTGTCTGAGGTTCGCACTGAGAGCTGAAACAGTTTCAATGCAAACTTCACTCCCACATAAAAATACTAGACGACACACAGACCTCAAAATCAACAAACTCAACGCTTAACAGTCTTGAATATGAACTTCTTAAAGCTGCAAAAAACAAAGGCCCTAAACTACCTATCCTAACTAAGACTATTTTCTTTGACATTAGAGATGGCACGAACGCTTGGTTGAATGATTGTGCAGGAAAGCGAAAGCTAAACAGAAATTTATCAAAGATCTTTACCAATCAGACAGATTTGTAAGAAAGCTAATCATTACATTGTTTTATCAATAAGACTATAATGCTTTACCAATCAGACAGACTTGTAAGAAGGCTAATCATTACATTGTTTTATTTTATCAATGAGACTATAATGCTTTCAAGGAAAGGATAGCGGGATTATCCCCGCTTCAAGAATTTAACATCCCCACTCCTCGCCACCATGCTTATCAAATTATTATATCTAACTGGTGGGCGTTGTTGAAGAGATCTAACATTTAGATGTGAAAATGGAAATACTAAGTGCTTTACAGTTTGATTAATATTTCTTTATCTGTGAACTGACACAGCTAGATGTTCATTCTCACTTACAAATATAATGTTCACAAAGCATTAAACAAAATCAACAATTTCTTTAATCTATCGATCTGTCTGTCTATCTATATTCAGCAGATATAGTACCAATTCTCCTCCCCAAAACAAGTATAACATAGGTTTATACATTGCACAAAACATACAGGACAACACCGTCATACACCACACAAAATATACAGGACAGCTCTTACACACCATACAGAACAACTATGTTACACACCACACAAAACATACAGGACAACTCTGTTACACACCGCACAAAACATACAGAACAACTCTGTTACACACCACTCAAAACAACACCGTCATATACCACACAGGACAACACTGTTACACACCACACAAAACATACAACATACAGGACAATACCGTCATACACCACACACAACATACAGGGCACCAATAAATATCACACAAAACACACCGTCACACACCATACTAAACATACAGGACAACACCGTAAGTCGTTCAAGACAGCAGAGTGCGTTTATCTGCGGAAGAAAGCGCAATTTACCAGCAGAAAAAAGCTCACTTAGACTGCCTGTCACTGAAGAAAGACGACAGATTTGACAATTTTCAAGTATATGAGAAATCATAGAGCACGGACTTCTGTCCACCTAAAGTACCAACACTTGAAAGTCACAAAAAAGATAAGAACTGATACAGTCGTGACTAAGAAAACAACATCTCCACGTGCTTAAGATTATCATATTCTCTTTCTGCAAAACTGAAAGTCGCAGATATAAGTTTTAAACTCTGAAACAGTTTGCCTGCTGACATAAAAACACTCGTCTACTGACCTTCCTATGACATTCGCCTGCTGACATAAAAACACTCGTCTACTGACCTTCCTATGACATTCGCCTGCTACTGACATAAAAGCACTCGTCTACTGACCTTCCTATGACATTCGCCTGCTGACATAAAAACACTCGTCTACTGACCTTCCTATGACATTCGCCTGCTACTGACATAAAAGCACTCGTCTACTGACCTTCCTATGACATTCGCCTGCTGACATAAAAACACTCGTCTACTGACCTTCCTATGACACTCGCCTGCTACTGACATACGATTCTCGCACGACACTTGTCTGGACATTTGGGAGTATCCTGAACTAAACCCCTCTGTGGTGTAAATATTCACCCATCTGGACATTTGGGAGTATCCTGAACTAAACCCCTATGTGGTGTAAATATTCACCCATCTGGACATTTGGGAGTATCCTGAACTAAACCCCTCTGTGGTGTAAATATTCACCCATTTGAACTGTGGCTGTAGAGTCAATATCGCAGGTTGTTTGAAACTGAGTTTGTTTGTTAATGTGGGGAACGCTTCCGGCTTCCGCCGCTTTCGCGTTTGGAGAGGGGGGGGGAGGGAGGGGGTATTGAAACTGAGTCCTTTGAAAATATCTTTTCTATCCAGAGCTTTCCTTTAACATGTAGGTCACAAGCATGCGCGCTGCCAAAACTATTACAAAAATAGCCTTTGTGGTCAACTTCCGGTTTTCTAATCTAACAAAGAATCATGAGTTTTTAATATTCACCTGTACCTATGTATTTATTTGTACAAGGTACTAAGCTCTAATTTTTTAATAATTGAAATCAGAACCGTTAGCCAGTGTCAGTCTCTTAAGTATATATCGAAGCCTCCTGTCTTTACTTTTCAGATTTCCACGTTCACGATGACAAAATTTTGAATTCACAGTCCACACTGATAACGAACTACCAAGGAGCAGGTTACGTCTATGATGTTGTCAGTGCTACATACTGGTCGAATGGCAGTGTTATTTTCACGGCATCTGATGTTGACGTAGTAACTTACAAGCCCTACTATTCTGAACAAATAATCTGCCATTTTGGTGGGGACTCTATGTATTTTTACAGGTTCTAGCTCTTTTTTTTTCAAAATTGCACTATACAGAAATAATAATATCTGTATTAATTATTTCTGATTACAAATTTTTTTATTTACCTTTACACAAATGGCTAATAAAATCTACAAAATAAATCAAGGTATTCTAGACTCATACATTGGTTACACACACATATAATTTATGATTGTTTCTAAATTACTATCTGTGACGGAGCAATTTGCCGTACGCACTTAAGTTATATAATTAACATATAGAGTATATATATATATATATATACTTGCTACACTAACTTTATCCAGCACCACTTAGCACAACGCAAGTTAGCGATAATTAGGTGACCCTACTACTGCCTCCCAAACAAGGTGCTAAGTGACAATCTCCCAGCAAAAATGTAAATTCAAGGTACATTATGGTATACAGTCCACTATGTTATAATGTCTTGTGGTTGTACAGTCCAATTTGCTATGTTTTGTGGCTGTACAGTCCAATATGCTATAATGTCTTGTGGTTGTACAGTCCAATTTGCTATGTTTTGTGGCTGTACAGTCCAATATGATATAATGTCTTGTGGTTGTACAGTCCGATTTGCTATATTTTTTGTGTTTGTTTATTTGTTAGCACTTGCAAAATTTTTAAAACAGTCTTGCACCTGAATAAATAACAGAATAAAGCAATCAAGACTGGTTTATTTATGTTAACATATTCTCATTGTCATTTCTAAATAAAAGAAAATAATTAATCAAGACTTGTTCATTTACATTAACATATAATCATTGGCAATTTTAAACAAAAGAATAAATCAATCAAAACTTGTTATTGACTTGAATGTTCATTGTTAGTTGTCATCAGCAGTATAGTGGTTGCAGGAACATACTGCACTGCAAATACAATTATTCACAGTTGAAACAAATTGCATGTTAAAAAAAAATTTTTTTAAACCCTCAGAAAACTAATGATTGTCAAGATTCTTGAAAAGTAATAATTTATAATTGAGATTTAATTATATATTAAGCTTTTATTAGTTCATTGCCTCTAGTGGACTGCTTTGACCACATAAAAAAAGACGAAGACTGATCGTTATTTAGAAATAGCAATTTCTTTTTTATTGGGGTTTATTTAAAACTGTTAAATAATGGACATTAACTTTCTGAAAGATTGAAACCCATTAATTAGCTTTCATTATTTACCACTATTCTCCGAGTTTGCTGTATTTTAAGTAATAATTTTATAAAAATAATTTGATCTAGCATTAACAACTACAATTTACTATGCTATGAGTTAACTCCCATGCAATAAGATCAACTGCATATAATGCTGGTTAGAACTACGATTATCTATAAGAAGTAAACAGTATTTCAGTTTTCTTAGGAAGTATTATCATTATAACTTTAGTAACAAACAATACTTTACCTCAGTCCAAACAGTTTTACCTTACATTAACTAAACTGTTGTGCAATTTTAACTCGCAGGGAATTGAGAAAAAACAAAACATTTTAAACATATGTTAAAATATAAACCTTACAAAATAATTACTAAAAGTTAAATTAAATTAAATTAAATTAAGTTAAAATTAAATAACATTTCTGTGTCACTCAGTTTTAAAGAAACTTTCCAAAAGGTGATTCTCATGTACAGTTTTGCAAATATGCTTTCACTATATTACCTTTTCCAATGAGGTCAATATGTTCCATTAGAGAGTGATGAACTGAAAGAGAGATAATCTCTCTTTAACAACTCTATCCCTCCCCTCTTTATCTACCTTTGTTGACTAAGTTTTGTTATGGAAACACAAACACAAGCATACACATCCACATCATAACCAAGCACATAAACAGATATCCTACAATCAAAATGATGGGAAAACTTTATACACTTAATCTTAAATATGACATTTTAAAAAAACATGTATTAATGATTTACTCATTCTCACTGAAAGTCAGAAACAAATATTAATTTTTAAATTTCTGATTCAGTGATTACTACATGAATGCATGACTAAGAATTTTTTTTTTTTAATTCTTTCTTTTGATTCAAGGCTGTGATGGGTTAGGAGTAGCTATAAATAGCCAATTATTCCAAGAAACAAGTAAAAATATTTAAATGTATACTAACATTCTACACAATCAATATCGTTTAGTTTCACAATCTTTCAATCTAAACAAGTCAAAGTGTGCACACATCCAGTCTTGCAACAGCTGGCCACAATTGTACACACAAAATTACTCACAATTCTTCATTTGGATGACTTCAATTCACTAAATGCACATGTTCTTTGTTATACACTACAAACACTTTTCACAAATGAGCAAATCTCACAAAATTTAAAAAAATTGAGGAGAGGTTGCACTACATTTATTGTCTAACATTAATTTTATTTATGAGACTATGCACAGTCACTGCCTCAATTATAGAGTTGCCTTCTCTTTTCCTGCAGCAGCCACACTGTAAAAGCTCTGGGGAAACAATGCTAACACTTTGGACTAAAAGTGGATCCACTTATAGCTATTTAAGAATAAATCTTAGTAATATAAACAGATCTCAATATGAATTATGCAAATCTTCACAAAAGTTTTTTCAACTGTCAATAATCAGTAGTCCAACAAGTCAGCACTTTCAGTTACCATAACAACAACAACAAAAAAACTATGGCACCATTTGAAAGAGCAGACAACTCAAACTTAAATAAGTCTATATTCTAGTATTACTAAGCCTGTTATAAAACAAAACAAAAATTAAATAACAATATCAAAACTAACATTAGCTTTTAAAAAAAAAAAAAGAAATATTACTTTCAGTTTAGTTAGAAATGTATTTTGTCATTCACTAACACAAGTCATGGGAATTATATGGGGGTTGGATATTTATCCATTGACCTGTCCAAAAGCACCATTACCATTTTTACTCCTCATGCGCGAAGAAAACCATTACCAAAAGGTGAGAGTGACATCCTATTAAAAATAGAGTGACATCCTATTAAAAATAATTACTAGTTTAAGTTAATGCAAAATAAAGTATTCCCATCTGCTAATAAAAATGATAACTAATAAGCAAAGAGAAATAGACTTTGGACTGTTTCTAAACAGATGGCCATTATTTAAAGTTCATAAACAAGAAATGTAAAAGTTGGGAGTAAATGATCCATCTTAATTTGACCTAAACATTTCGTAGAATCACGTGAACACAGCATATTCAGTGTAATGATGTTTTGCCTTGCAGTTTCACATACATGTACCTTGAGACAAAAACCTACAGATATTCTTCCTTGTATTACTTTGCTGATGTTATCCCTTAAGGGACCATAATCTCTTAAATCAGTTAATAGTACTTCTTCTGCATCTAATGCAAATGTACAGGATTCACTTCACATTTTATGGTCAGGAAGTATCCAAAATAAGGAGAGGCTGAGGGCATTTTTTATCATGTTTTTAACATACAATAATCTTCAGCATCTTTTATTCATCACCCACTTCTGTAGCTAAATATAAATAATTAAAACTTTCAACATAATGAGGGACAATGGAGCAGTCAAATATATTTTCACTTTTTAGAAAAAGTAATACTGAAACCAAATGCGTGGAACAATCACTGCCAAGCACATTGCAGCAAATTGGTGAATCTGTAAGAGCTGACGAATCTGGTTTTTTTTTTACCTGGAGTGGAGTAGAGACATGCAGAAATTAACTAATAAAACCTAAGTATTTCTTATTATTACAAAGACAAACATAGTTAGGTTTTTTCTTTACCTGAACTTATTATTATATATTTCATGTTAGTAGTTGTTGTCACCCATGCCCACCCCAGTTATTGGCATTCTTTCGCTAGCAAATTGTCATGACAAATTGCGAGTTAATCATGGCTCAATTTTCAAGGGTTGATTATTTCAACATATGTTTACAAACTCTCTCTCTCTCTTTCTCTCTCTCTCTCTGACACAATGACACATACATAATCAAGCACAGATTTCTAAACATTAACTTTCAATGAACAAAATGAAAAGATTAAAAAAATCTAATCCCAGTAGAGTGATTGTGAACTGAAGTCAAATATTGAAAAGTCAGATAATGCCCTAATTTCCACTACATACCATAATGGCTGTACTTTACTGTTTAAGTATATAAATTGCTGTCAAAAGTCTTTATGCATTAATTTTACAGCCAGTCATTATCAACCTAAGCCAGTGGTCCCCAACCCCCGGTCCGCGGACCGGTACCGGTCCGTGGACCATATGGTACCGGTCCGCGGACCAAATGGTACAGGGCCCCCCAATTTTATTTTTACTCTAGTGTATTTCTTTCGGGTTTGTGCGACTTTCCATGGACGAGATTGAGTCTGAGCATTCATTCTCCCAGTTGGTGCACGATCATCTGTCTTTGCTTTTAAAGAATTCGAGCTCTACTTCCCAACCACACCAACACACTTCGCTTCGGACCACCGACGAACGCACTCCATCCATTGGACCGCCGGGAGGAGAGTCATGTCAAAGCGCCACACCAGACAAACCAGCACTAAGACTCAGCCCTTTTCAGGGCTGGCAAAAATGCCACTACTGCCCACTCCACCAAGTGACATTTTACGCGATTCTGAGTCAGTCACAGAAGATGCGGACGCCCTTTCTGTTTCACAAACGAGCGCATAGCCCAGCTGAGACAGATACGGCAAAAGAGGCTTGAAGAGGTGCAAACATTAAGAAGTACAAAGGAGAAGACTGGACAAAATAGTGCTGTGAAATCAGCAAACCAACCGAAAATGGGGGCATACGAAAAGTTACCCCCTTCACCTTCACACTAGAAACTAAAAACGTTGAACTAAAAAATGCGTTCACTAATTTGCTGTTGACCCTCTTCCACACAAAAACAGAAGATGAACTTACACTAGACAACAAGCCATCTTAACCGCAATTGGTCTCCATAAGATTTTAAACAAGCACCTGACAAGGCAACACGAAAAAAAAACTACATCAACAGACTGTGAAACACAGACAGACATCTTCTGGAAAATAACGCCGACAACAAAAACACGCTCTTCACAAACGGAAAAGGAGGAAACAACGCGAAAACCCACACAGGAAGACGGCACAACTCAAACAGTCAAAGGAAAAAGCCACGTTTCCACCTAAACTCTACAAGCCACTACAAGAGAAAGTGGAATAAACACCAACATCATCTGGAAAATTCCACCTACGGCCAAAGTGAATTCAACTCAAACAGCAAAACAAGAAATCAGCCTGGCATTCTCGCAAACTCCAAAAACCTACAACAGATAATAAGGAAACTCAGACTACAAGCTCTATCAGCAAAGAAAAAGAAATTAAAACAACTACCACCGAAAATAAGAAGAAACGCCAAAAAATCTCCAGCACACAAACGGTACATATGAAGACGCAAGAAAGAAAAATACAAACAGAAAAAGAAGTGAAGACAACTGACGCAAAGACCGAAACAGAAGTCGACAACGCTCCAACTACACCATAAGAAACAACAACAACGACTAAACCAACTGCCCCCAATCCACAGCCAGAGTCACCACCAGGGACTGCAACAAAGACAACCACAACAGACACACGAGGAAACACTACAGAACGGAGCCCCAAATCAAAAAGAAGGCGCCCGCCACAACACATCAGACAACAACAACAGTATCCTCTACTACAGCCACAACAACAGAATCCACAACAACAACGGCAGCGCTGCGACAACAACCACCGCCGACAACAACAACAACAACGGTGGCAGCACAGGGAGCAACATCACATGCAGTGGGGATATTATAACCACCCCATTGCGGATCTAATTCAACTAATGCTTGCCGCCAACACCCACCTACATACAGTCCAACGGCTACCGGGGACATCAACAACAACAGTGCCAACGACAACAACAACACCACTGGTGAACATTACAGGGTGGGGAGTGAACATCCTGGGTGCACATACACACTAAGTACAGACGATGTGGTATTATCCTGGGCTCTGTAAACCCCCTCACCTGCCAATACAACAACGGCCACCACAGCACTTAAATCCGTATTGCCATTTCCGAATCCTATTTGTGTGAAGTGGGGTTTTCTGCAGTGACAGCAACCAAAACAAAACAACGGATGGACATAAGCAACTCACTTCGGGTGTAATTGTCTCCTATTACCCCCAGATGGAACCGTCTCGTTGCAAAGAAACAAGCTCAGGGTTCTCTCTGATTTAGCGTTCTAGTGAGTTAAAATGTTAAATCACTTTATATTCATTTTTGATGTAAATGTATTTTAATTTGAAGGCATGTTTAAATACAATTAAATTAAAATTATTAAATCAAAACAATCTAAAATATAAACAATCAACGTCCCCCCACATCATCGGGCCGCGGTAAAATTATCAAGCGTTGACCGGTCCGCGGCAAAATTATCAAGCGTTGACCGGTCCGCGGCGATGAAAAGGTTAGGGACCACTGACCTAAGCCATTAAAGTTGAGTAACAAATGTACTTAAATTAACATTTAACTACAAGAAGCAATTTAGAGGCCACTTAAAACATTTAATACATCATCTAAATATAAAATATGTTTGCACCATATTAATCAAGGTAATGTATGAAATCCATAATGCTGCTTAAAGTTAACATCAAAGCACAGGTATCCATTGCATTTTTGGTCAGCTAATGGTTTACAATTTTTCTCATGCAAACCAGAGATGATCTCCTTAAAGAAAGCTCTAGGTATTATCCAGATCTGTGGATTTTAAACAATTGGCTAGAATAAAACAGATCATAAATATGACAGATATGCTTCTAGCAAAATAGGTGAAATTATGCAAATCTACAGCAAATTTTCACAAGTAACGTAAATATCTTTTTTTTATTTTTGGGGGTAGTGGTGGTGGTGGTGAAGTGTTCCAGTCCCAACTCAAGACAATGCCTTTATAAACTGTACTGCCACTAATAAGACTATTTATTGGTAAATATATTTAGTTCACTGTACTTTTTATTAATTCTTTGCAAAAATGTATTTAGGCATACAGAGAAAAGTTATAATGGTAAGGTCTTTCTAAAAGAAAATGTTTAACAATAGTATTACTATTATTACTTCATTAGAAGTCACATGTTGTATTGATAAAACACATCCCTATTTTCCCAGACACTGATAACTTTTGATAGAATAATATTGCTACATCTAATTTTGCAGTCAAGAATTTTTGGTTAGTATATTTTAAAATAGTCAAACATGTAATGTTAATAATTTCATCATGTTTGTTATTTATTGTTTTTTAATCTGAATGTTGTATTGTCCAAATGTACATATATTTTTTATGACTTTCAATACAAATATACATTTTAAAATGGATAATATTAGTAATAATAATGGGATTTCAAGACAAGAACAGATCAAGTGATTCCTGCACGAAGACCAGAAATTGTAGTTCTCAATAAGTTTGACAGAACAGCAGCAATCGTCGATGCCACTGTTCTAAGTGACAGAAATATAAAAACAAAAGAAAGAGAAAAATTAGAAAAATACCAGGACTTCAGAGAAATCCAGAGACTTTGGAATGTAAAAGCAGAAGTAACACCTATAGTGATAGGAGCCATAGAGAACATAATATCTGAGTTGGAAGGCTATACTACCATAAAAACCATAGACTCACCTCACTGCTAAAAGCAGCACTCCTCAGAAGTACACATCCTCCATAATATCTTATAATCTATCTCCCAGAAATTTTGTAAGACCTTAGTTCACTGCTGACAGTCAACAGAAGACATGGAAAAAAGGCTGAATAATAGTAATTACTCGTTCACTAACTTGTGTGTGTGTAGTAAATTTTTATATAATATAATATTAAGATAAAGTGTAGATACATTTTCTAGCTTACCTGAATATGGTGTTGCATCTCTTGAACATTTCCTGATCATTACATAGCATTCCAAACTAACAACTTTTTTAACATTTTAAAAGTCTTAGTGATGGGTTCTTTTTTTCTTCAATCTTTCTGTAATATATCTATTTTAAAACACTTACATAATATGTGGCATACATCTACTGACAAAACACAGATTCTGTGCACTTATCACAGAAACACACCCATCAAACAGTTATCACAGACTAGTCTGCCTAGTAACTCTACTGCAACCATTTACTGGTTTAAGTCTGCAGGCGCCACAGGCTATGGTATCTGTCAATTGCAGATGAAACACATTTCTGGGAAAAGCACTTCACTACTTCCATGGCAGATCACTGTCAGACTGACAAAGCAGGCACATAAATTCTGACCTACAAAAGGCATTTTCATACTATTCTATGAGTGCACTTAAGATTTTACAAATATTTTTATTATGTCTGAAAGACATACTTACAAATTAAACTACTGTTTGCAGTAAGTGTTCGTTTAGCAGAAAAACATGAATAGTCCTATAAGCCAATATTTTTCTTGCTAAATGCCATTGCAATGTTTTATATTCTGTGAATGAAATGCAAGCTGCATGTACAGGTGTCCACGTGAACAATCTGAACAGAGGTGACGACAGATTGCTGAACATCGAGCAATGAACAGAGTTATCTCTCTTTGTGTCGTATAATTTTCTTTTAAAAACAAAAATTGTTTGTGGAAGTCAACTGTTGAAATAAGATAATTTCACTGCAACACTAAACAATGAAATCATCAGTGTTCGAAGCTTTCTCTGTCAAGAGGCATCATCTAACACAAAAGCTAGATCCCAATAGATTTTCCTTCTCTTGTTCATGGATAGATTTGGCTGATATTAATATTATGCTGGGGGTACTTGCTACTATCCCAATAAATAAATCAAAGTATGCTTAAAAGAGTATTGCTAGTTAAGATGATTAGTAAATTTGCCACTGTTACAAGTAATGCTTCTCATTATGCTGACATTATAAAACTGTATTTCACTTTGAGAAACAAATTGACCAATTCAACCTTGATGAGGTGAAACAAATTATTCTCATAAGTAATTGAGGGAAAATGTATGTAAATAGTTTAACTAACTTTATCTCTCTCCATTTTCATTGAAAAGAGTTTGGTTCAAATCTGATAAATGATGGGAGTCATGTGCACAGGAGTCCTGTGGGCTATCTCCAAGAAAGTATCTCGTTTGTACACATTCGGAGATGTGGTCTTCAGCAATATTGCCATGGTAACTATTTGTTTTTGCATCAGTCTCTTCTTTTCCAGTGTCAATGCACACACTAGCTATGTTCCCTAGTCCATCTTGGCTCTCTGGGATGTTACTGGCTCTGATTAACCTGAACGTTCTGGGAGTCAATTCATCTACCAATTCTGAGCATGTTTCCTGCTCACACATGACTGCATTTTTGTCTGTTGGTAAAAGCTGCTCTTTTACCAAGTCTTGTGCATCACTGAATGCCAAGAAACCATCTGTCTTGAAAAAATTATCATCTTCTGGTGGTTTGAAAATATTTTCCATCTCATCAAGCATACTAGTGCTGTCATGGTTTTCTCTGAAGGTAACAGCACTTTCAAAACTCACATTATTTACAATGGTGGAATCTGTTCTGCTAATGGTATGGCTTTCACCATTTCTATCTGCATTGCAGTCTTGTTGTTGGATAGTTTTCTGAGCATGGACATCCCTATCCAGTACAAACATATCAGACAAGGAAGACAGACCTGTATTCTGAGACTCTGACAATGGGATACTGACATTACTACTATTGGCAGTAACAACAGAAAGTCTTAAGGCAGAGGGAAGTACTGTGCCATCCTGCTGTAAAATGCTGGACATGTTGCTTGAGGTGACACTCCCTTGAACACTGTTGTTTGATGCGCCATCTTGCAGACTCTTAACAGTTTGTGTCTGAAGAAGATCTGGTTCCCTTAGAGAGAGAAGATGATGAATAATGACAAAATGGCAGTATACTTTCATCACTAAGGAAATGAAAAAATACTGCTTTAATGAATTAAACACAGTATACTTATCCTACATCAGTCATCATAATGTTCAATATTCTGACCTAGTGAATTCCTGTTATGCAAAATTAACACAATGGAACACTTACTTTTGAAGAAATTAATAACTGTGAAACAGATCTGGAAAGCAAATAAAGTCTAAATTCTATGATGAATAAATAATATAATACATACTACTACTACCACTCTTACTACTACTTCTACTGTCAAATAAGAAATGACACAAAAATTACAATTTAAAGCTATACATTAAGAAAATAGATATAAAGGAATGGGTTGAATTACATTATTATAAAGCCTTTTTGATTTTTTTAATCCTAGTAATGTGCTGACAGACAACAGAAAAGACTAGTTATCAAATATCCCTTAAAAACATCTTGAAAGACAGCAGAAGACTAGTTATCAAATATCAATAAAGTCCTAATAAGAAACAAATTAACAAAAAAACATTAACATTCTGACAGACTAAAGAAAAGATTTAGTATCAAACAGCACTTACTAATACCATGACAGACATTAATAAAGACTTACTGAAAAACACCACTTATCAACAAACATTTATTAACATCATGAGAGTCAGAAGAAAAAAACTACATTTTAAAAATAAAATTTTAAAAATTTCATGAAGCCATTTATTCATTCTCCAAAGAGAAAAAGAAAAACTAATTAGTGATCACCATTTTACGTACATCCTTACACCAAGATGATGCAGTAAGCTTAAAAGATTGGCCAAAGTTGTACGAAGATCCCGTGTTGGTAAATTGCAATGAAACCGCAACTGCATCATTACAGAACAAACATAAATGCACATGAATTTCAAAAGTCAACTAAATATGCTGTCACATAAAATAAATACAATTCAAGGCAGTTACAAAGTCAAATGTGCACTGTAGAAACAAAATAATGGCTGCAAATACAGATGGACTTCAATCCTCAATGCCACACTGTATGTTAATATATTACAGTACAAATGCTGTTAAAGCTTTTAAAGTAATGCTGATTTGAGCATAACAAGTGTTAACAGGTTAAATGTTGCATAGCTTCAACGTAATAGCCATTTGTAAAGAAGCACTTGTGTCTTGTGTTTCTCACCCCTTGTTTATTATAAATGTATAAGTACTTAATGACGTTTAAAAGTAATAAGATAGAAGCAAAATGTTGTGCAATATTTTTCTTCAGCAAAAAATTTTGCACCAACCTGCTGCAAAAACACGTGGCACGTGAAATGTCAACTGAATACTGAGGACAGATGGGTGTCAATGTATAACAAGTACAAAATCAAACATGAATAATTAAAATTGATCGAAAGACAGTTCTGGCTGAGCAGGCGATGTCAAGGTCAAGTGTGTTGACATGTGTAGTTCCATTTTAATAGATTAGAAAAACCCACTTTTTATTTTTTTTCATTTTAGCCGGGTTTTCGCATAGAAGAACACACATGATAATATGCCAATCTTTAAAAAAAAATACTTATCATTCTGGATAATGACTCCATATTTACTAAATAATTTTCAACAACAAAAAAAGCCTTCTACCTACAAAATTTGGCAAAGCAATGAAGCAAAGCAAAAGACACTAGACCACCATAGTTATACTCTTTCCTTATGGTGTCAAAATCTAATAGATTTAAACACATTTAAATAATCTGTAAAATACATCAAAAGACGAAATGAAGTGCAAACTGTTTATAACACTTTCAAGGGCTGCTAAGACAAAATTAAAATATTATAAATATCTCAGAAGGGTAGGGGTGAAATGGATTAATCATATTTTGCATGATTGTGTGAATACATTAAAAATAAATCTTCTCTTTTCATCTATTCAGAAATGGTATGCTATAGCTTTGACTCTTTACCTGACTTATATTTTTGTTGAGTAGAAAAACACCATAGTTGAAGTGATACTTGTCTTTGCTTTTATAAAGTGGAAACCTGGAAAACAACAAATCTGTCATTAAGATCCAATAAAATGTTACGAAAATCAAATTGAAACAAATCTTCAACTACCAGTTTTAGTGTCCAAGGATGTTTATATAAAAATATTGAGATATTTACCTGAAATTAAAAGTTTCTCTTAGTGAATATTTTTTTAAAAATTGTAATACAGTATGTCTCAGTTTATAATGTTAATAGGAACTTGTTCCCAAGAATTATCAATCATTTACATTTCAGGAGTAATAAATGTATGTAGAAGTAGAAATCTTTAGAAATAAACATGAAAAATAAGATTAGTTTACTAAGAATAATTTACAAAGTTCATAATGGCATGTATAAATTATTAGGCATTTAAAAAATATATATAACATACTTTTGTTTGATTGTATTTATTAGAAAAAACTGTAGTTTGAGGAAAAAGAAGATAGGAGAAACATGTCTGAATGAGCGGATGACACATACACACAACATATCTGCAGTTCAACAAATGTAACACAAAAAAAAGTGAAAATATAAATGTGCACCAAGAGGCCAACAAACAAATAAAAATATAAATGTGCACCAAGATGCCAACAAACAAATGGAAATATAAATATGCACCAAGAGGCCAACAAACAAATAAAAATATAAATGTGCACCAAGAGGCCAACAAACAAATAAAAATATAAATGTGCACCAAGAGGCCAACAAACAAATGGAAATATAAATGTGCACAAAGAGGCCAACAAACAAATGGAAATATAAATGTGCACAAAGAGGCCAACAAACAAATGGAAATATAAATGTGCACAAAGAGGCCAACAAACAAATAAAAATATAAATGTGCACCAAGAGGCCAACAAACAAATGGAAATATAAATGTGCACAAAGAGGCCAACAAACAAATGGAAATATAAATATGCACAAAGAGGCCAACAAACAAATGGAAATATAAATGTGCACAAAGAGGCCAACAAACAAATGGAAATATAAATGTGCACAAAGAGGCCAACAAACAAATGGATTGCAGGAAAAGAAGACTCACTCTCTTTCTTTATCAGACAACTTTGGGTGCACCTGGTCATAAACCACTGACCGTGACCCTCTGTTCTCCATTGGGTGGCGCAGAGGAAGATCCAATACCTGTGCAATCTTGAGTGTAAGGTGACAGGAAAAACCGAGTCCCACTGATAACATTGTTTCATCATGCCCTGATACAGAAATACTTTTTATTTCTTAAAAATATCTTTTTCATTAACATCTCAATACAACTTTAAACTGATTTCTCTACAAAAGTTGCAGTTCTACCAAACTCAATGGACATCTAAATGAGCCAGACATGTTGGGGTTTTTTTTAGCAGTGTTACAGTAAATACCCGAAATGGTCAGCTAAATTTTCTTGTCAATTAGCTGATAATACAGTTTGATGGATATGGAAAAATCATGCAGCTGCCAATGGATATTGTAGAACAGAACAGACTTACAAACATAAAACTTGATACAGGAGGAGGAATCAAATGAGGATGGAAAACACATACACACACACACAAACACAATATAAGTATTAAAGTATTATTCCCTGTTCAGAGAAGTACATTGAAGCTCTCTAGTAAGAATGACAAACTCAAATTATTAATGCTATTTTGCTAATAATGAATTACTTAAATGTATTTGACTACATAGTAATGACTGATTTCTGTAATACTTTATAATGCAACACTATTATCTATTTCAAGACTTATGATGCTATTCTTAGCATTACACTAACTGATATTATTAATATTAACGCACTACTAATGGATATTATTACACTACTAGAAGATGTTATTACACTACTGACTGATATCATTTTGCTACTAAATGATATTACACTACTGACTTATACCATTAAATAACTAACTGATACCATTATACTGCTAGAATAATATATTTACAATACTTATATCATTACACTATTGACTGATACCATTATATTGCTAACATATATTTACATTACTTATATCATTACACTATTGACTGATACCATTATACTGCTAACATATATATTTACTGATATTACACTATTGACCGATAACATTACACTAATGACTGATACCATTAACTACTGACTGATATAATTATACTATAAATGATACCATTACATCACTGATTCCTTTACACAATTGACTGATACCATTATACTACTAACTGATTCCATTCAATTACCGAAAGATACCTTTATATTACTAATAACATTACACTATTGACTGATAGACCATTATACTACTAACTGATACCATTATACTACTAAGTGATACCATTAAACAGCTAACTGATGCCATTACACTACAAACTTTTACTTTTACCCTTATATTACTAATTGATACTATTACACCAGTGACTGATACCATTACATTACTAAATGATATCATTACACTACTAAATGGCACCATTACGCTAGTAATATTATTAATTATACATGTACTACATGTACTATTATCACACTATTGACTAATGCCCAGATAGTAGTAAATTGAGAACCAGTACCCATGGTAATGCGGCCACTATGTCTACACACAATTTAGCACACTCCCCCTCCGGTCACACACGCATCCTGCCCATAGATGGTGGGATCATGCCAGCTTTGGGTTGGTTTATGTGCTGAACAGCCGCCGTACCTAGATCTAATTATTTACGACATAGATTACCAATCACCACAGCTCGCGCCCTTTCTTTTTGCTTGTGGTTGTTGTACTCATTAACAAATGTAGCATGTTATTGATGTTAATAAGACTTCAGCAAACAAACTTGTCAATAAATTAAATAATAATGCAATATTTTTATATGGGGAAGACATCGTCTGTGTGGGGTTATGCCAAGTGATTGGATAGTGACACGACGAAATGCAATCTGTGTGATGAAATTCTATCAGCAAAGGGCGAATGAACTTGATGCCCTATTTTTAAATACGTTATTATTGTTGACATTTTATTTAATTTTAGTTTACTTTAGTTATGTAATGATTGATAATATTAAAAATAAAAGTTTGCATTGTACATATAAAGATTATAACTAATAGTAAGTCACTAGATGCATACCTTTGGCACCCAGGTACCCGTTCCAAATTTGGACAGGTACCCGGGCAGCATTTTAGAAAAAATTGACAGCCCTACTACTGACTGATATTATTACACTAATGACTGAATAATTATTCAGCTACCCATTGTGTATTAAAATGCTCTTGAATTATTAATAATATTTTACCATGGTACTCCTACTGACTATTATAATGTTAAACTTTTATTAATTGTTATTTCATATGTGTTTTGGTGTGGTGTTGCAAGCTGATTATTTTAATGGTATAAATTTAAACAAAATTTTACAAAAAGCCTACCATGGTAATCTTCAGCATGAGGAAGCGGGATCCCATTAATGAAATATTTCTGATCATCCTATTAAAAAAAAAATTAAATTTTATAAACAGTTTAGGAGTTAAAACAAAAAAAGTAACCAACACAATCAAACTTTTAAAACACGCAAACTACATTTTTTATTTATTTACTTTCAAAAGAAATAGAATCTCAAAATATACTGATAAAATACTGGATACATTTTCAAAATGAATATGAAATTCAAAACACTTGTTAATAATATTTCTTAATAGAATACCCCTATTTTGTATTTAATCATTTTATATTAAACAGGCACTATACATTTTAAGTTAGCATTCTAAAATTTTCATCTTTCTCTCTCTCCACCCATATATCTATCACTAAGTATCAGTATTATCATGTATAGAATCAGATGAAAAAATAAAATTATTTTAACCTGGGTAATAAAGTAGATATAATTGCCCAACTCATTCAGCATTTGTCTCCTCCTGACTCCAAGCAATGCACTTTCCTTTAAAAGTCTTTCTCTACAAATAGAAAAGAAATAGGTAAAATTTTGACAAAAAATATGAAATGCACGCAGATTAAAATCCATATGCAACACTGCAAAATGAAAGACAAAAAAATCACCTGATAACATGGAACATAATGATGAGACTCTGCATTGTTTTCATTTATCTCCTGAAAATCTGGCAATCCTTTGTCAATATAAACCCTTTGTTTGGAGTAAAAATTAAGGCAGTGCTAAATTTCATATTTCATCTCTATAACTCCTTTCTCTCTTACAAACATTCTCAACTTACAAAGCCTGCAACAACATTGTTAACCTGACAACACACACAGCATAAGAAATATAGAATCGATCAAAATTTACAAGTACAACGTAATCAAATTAGTGAACATGGAAATAAAAGCATTCTCTAATTCAAATCATAGATAAATAGCAAACATGTATAAAATCTTTCTAAGTCCATTCTTTCTTTATCAGTAAGTTAACATACCATAAGCTAATGATCTTTATGACCAGACTCAAGTTTCATTCAAATTGAAAGTGATTAGAATATAGACTTTCTTCAACAAAATAACTTTTGGTCCATCCCCATTGGATGAATTTGTTATGAACAAGTATGAGACTTTTAATCAGAAAAACTACTCATCCAGTCAGAACTGGTTTGGATTGCATCAGCAATTTTCGAGCACATTCTCCACACTTATAAAAAAATATCATTATAAGGAGTATCCAAGGTCAGGTCACTTTGACATTTAACAATTTATACAACAATTAAGTTTAGAAATTGGGATAGGCAAATTTACTCCACCATAATACATACCCATGATCACACACCACATGAACACCGAAAAGAGTATGTACTCAAGATTGTAAAACCAGAAATACACAAACAAAAAAAAGAGTGGTACATAACTCTTGAGCACAAAACCAGATGTACACACAGAAAAGAGTGGTAAGTACTCATGATCACAAAACCAGTTGTGCACACAGAAAAGAGCCTATTTGCAATTTTCAAGATGACCTGCTTCAGACACAGAGAAACCCAAGGTTTAGTCACACTTACGTAACCTAACAAAGTTCCTATGAAACATGGGGTTTCAGATGAATAGATAATTATAATCAGATCTGATTCCAGCTCAGATATATGTACATTTAGTCATACCCTTCAGCACTGTGAACAACAATCTCACAATAAGAAATTTATAGAGGCCAAGAGAGACATAACACAACAAGACATTAACAGCACTGGAAATGCTGACAAATACAGAAATCTGATTAACTCAGTAGTAAATTTGACAGTTGTAGTAAAGTCTGGACTGACCTATAGAGTTCTATAAAATGTCTAGGTTGAAGTAAAGTTATGTGTCCAAAGAGTCAATCTTGACAATTACTCCTCTCCTCAGACAAGTCTTGTCTGTATGGTTGTACAAAAGAATTGTTAACAGTGGGAGTGTACCTCCTATCCCCCAAGCCTACTGACACGCATAGGATGCCAGTATATCAGGATTTAGGACAAGTGTTGCTTCATACTGGTTTCAATATTGGACAATGGATCTGTTCTCAACCAGAGGCAAATTACAGATAAATTGCCTTAAATAGCCATGATCCTCAGACAACTTCACAATGGACCACTGGAACTTCACATGCATGTTTTATGAAGTCAGCACTGTAATGGAGATGATTAGATTCAGCACTGTAATGGAGATGATTAGTGATTCAGCACTGTAATGGAGAAGATGATTAGTGATTCAGCACTGTAATGGAGGAGATGATTAGTAATTCAGCACTGTAATGGAGAAGATGATTAGTGATTCAGCACAGAAAGCATCATGACAGATGGAGGATCACATACTTTGAGCAAATGAATTCCATTTAATGACCACTTCTATCACTTCAATTCATTCACTGTCACTGTAAATATCGCTGAATTGTCTATTTAATCATTTAGGTCTACAATGTACTCAATCACTGTACTATTTCTAAAACTAAAAGCAATGATTATAAAGTTTATTTTTCTGTTAAGTGACATGCTTGGTAAGCAGCAATCTGCCTTTATTATCAATCTCCCAATTGATAATAATGTTTATATTCTGGCTGAATAAATAGATTTTACCAATTAGAACTGTAAATAGCAGTACAATACAATTTATATCACATGCAAAATGTTGCCACTCATATAACACATTTTCAGACCAAAATAGAGTACCAACAAGTGTGTTTGTCTTCTGGATTAGTATGACTTTGAGTTCTGACTAGCTATCAGAAAACAAAATTTAAAACACCATCCCCGGGATGTAATTCCAAGCAGCTTTCTCCTGACAGTAAGTGAAGATTTATTTAACCACCAATACAATATTTGCTTGTACTATTGTAAGAGAACTTCAAGCTGCAGGAATCTTCTAACAATATATCAATACTAAAATGATTCATAATACAGTACATAACTGAATGTCATTAGCTTAATTCTTTAGTAAGGGGTAGACACTCTATGTGGAGCTGGGGCTAAAGCACTAATCCATTTTTCAAGAATATAAGGGGAATCATTTCTTAGCTATACTAACATTTACAGCTTAAAATCAGCAATAAAAATTAATAATAATAAACAAAATTTTACTAATTAATAATCATTTTAATGAAATTGCATAAAGAAATTGTCTGATAAATTTTTGATGCAGTTTGAACAAACTCTCCCAAAGACCACATGCACAAATCAGCCTTACTTTACCATGCACAAGCACAAATGTTTTAACAGAACATTCTCATTTGGCTGTAAAGTAAGAGTTGTTAAGAAAATAATTAAGAAAAATTTATGCTCAGAAGAAAAATATAGATAAACCTCTCAGCAATGTATTCTTTCTTGTCTTCATTAAACCCTCTCCAGTCTTCTATTATTTGTTCTTTCTTATTTGCAAGGATCTGGTCTGTAAAATACATGTAAATTTTAGGATTATGTTGTAGTCCCTATATTTATAAGATGCATTTATAATACAGTACAAGAATCCAAACACTAACATAATTTTAATGAAACTAATATATACACCTAAACAAATTAGTTTTCCTGTGTATATTGCCAAATATATGCAAGCAGGCACTCGTATTTATTAATTTCGTGATCTTTAATTCTTATGAATGTGCTTATAACATTTCTGAATCAACTGAACTTCTCATTTAAAACATTACATTTTTGAATGAAGCCAACTTCTCATTAAATATATTACATTTGTGAATTAAACCAACTTCTCATTTATTACATTTCTGAATTAAGTCAACTTCTTGTTTAATATATTACATTTCTTAATTAAGTCAACTTCTCATTTATTACTTTTCTGAATTAAGCCAACTTCTCATTTATTACTTTTCTGAATTAAGTCAACTTCACATTTATTACATTTCTGAATTAAGCCAACTTCTCATTTAATACATTACAAGTGCTCATGCAGCCTCACTTCTTGATGCATTTGTTTCTTTGACACCCTGGCACCGTTCCTGGAATGCATGTAGCTGAGATGCACGCCACATCAGTTCTTGGCGTAATTGCCCCACTCGCACCTGCAAGTTTTCGTGTTCTTCTAGCTGTTAAATTAGAAGCAAATAAATCATTTGGATAATAAGAGGTACACTGTGCTACAGCTGTTCAGGACAATACTGTTAATTTAGAAACACACATCATCTGGATTATAACAGGTATACTGTTCTAAAGCCATTCAAGGTACACTGTTAAATTAGAAACAAACATATCATCTGGATTATAACAGGTTTACTGTGCTACAGCTGTTCATGGTAGTACTGTTAAATTAAAAATAAATAAAATCACATGGGTTATAATAGGTATGCTATAGTACAGGTATTAGGGTAAGATTGTTAAATTAAAACAACCTAAAAACATGTGGATTATAACAGGTATACTGTTAAAGATCTTTAAGGTAGTACTGACAATTTAAGTAAAACAAATAACTTTTTATAAATATAATGGGTGTGTTGTGAAGGTGTAGGGCAAAAATCATTCGAGATTGTTAGTCTGTAAACTGTAACAGAACAATTTAATGGTCAATGTTATGGTTTGTAGAAGGTCACTATTAAACACTACAATGGACATTGTAATAGTGTTTGCAGAGGTTTGCAAAGGGATTCTATTACAGCAATGTGATCACTGTAATATGGTTTGCAAAGGGATTCTATTACAGCAATGTGATCACTGTAATATGGTTTGCAAAGGGATTCTATTAAAACACTGTGATCATTGTAAAAGGTTTGCAGAGAGTTTCCCTTTGAAAACTGTGGTCATTGTAATATGGTTTACAGAGGGTTTCCATTTGAACACTTTGTTATTGCAATAAGGTCTGCACTGGATTTCCATAAGAATGTTGTGGTCACTTTAATATGGTTTGCAAAGGGTTTCCATTAAAATACTATGCTCATTGTAATATGATTTGCTGAGGGTCTCTATTACAACAATGTGGACATTGTAATTACAACATTTATACATTACACTGTATAACTGCTTGACAATTTTCAAGCCATTTAAAACCAATATCTGAGATATCATAGGGCTTTTCAGAGTTGTGGTCTCTAAAATGCTGGGGGGGAAAAAAATTACTGGTAAATATGTCATGTTGAAAAGGATTTAAAGTAACATATGTGAAATTATCTACAATATTTTTTTAAATAATAAAACACTTAAAATAAATAAAAATAATTAAACAGCCATTTTACTTCCTACTGAAGGCACAAACTTTAAATTAAGTGTAAATACCAAAGGAATAATTATATTAAAAATTAATTATAAGATAAACATTTAATTAATGCTATTTTAATGATTTCAATAAAGTAGCAGAAAGTGAGAATTCAGTTTAAGATTCAATAAGATTGCTTGTTTCAATTTATGTTGAATAAAGATGACTATCATTACTTATATAGTTTTCCAGTTTTGCCTGTCTGTGCAAAACTCTAAAAATTTGAAGCGATGCTAAAGCGTCCTTGACCCTCGAGCACATGGGAGTTGTTATTTTTCACATGGCAGATTTATGTTTTATTGTCGCTGGTGTTGATGAAACAGGGACAACATCGAAGTACTCATTAAAAAAAATGATGGTCAAGGTTATTTGCTAAATGATGCTTGAGCATATAGGAGTTTTAGTGAGTGGTGCTAAGGCATTTTTGACCTTCAAGCATATGGGAGGTGTTATTTTTCACATGGCCAGCTTTATGTTGTATTGTCACGTTCATGACAAAACCTGACAGATAAGGGTATTTGCTAAATGGAGTTTGAATTTTCACTCACAATGTGACTTATAATGTAAAAATAATAACTGAGCAGGTAAGAAACAAAAGTTATAAAAACTGTCAGTGAGCTAATAATGGACAGAATGATACAGTTTTAACTCCTGAAATGTTTCAGCAAACCCAATGCACAGCAATTGATCAAGTACATTATAACATCATGCATACAGCCAAAGGACCTAAGTTTAATTTCATTCCACCGATTAACCTGGCGACACTTTTTTTTGCTGTGTGCATGCTAGGAATATGAAATGCTGAGTGGTGTTGTGGGCACCCACCTTGAACAGCAGCTTAGGTATGGTCAAGGTCATTTGCTAAATGTGATTTAATCAAGCCTTCCAATAAACAAATTCATTTATGTTCCTAGCAATGCATTCATTTTAATTTTCCACCCATTATGTTGGGTTAATCAAAATTAATAAAAAGTAAACATTTCAAAATACAAATATGATCTAGTCAATAAAGATAAAGAAAAACAGCAAATGCTGTTTAGTCCTCAAATAAACTAAAAAGCAACAATTAAATAAAACATTCTGCTATGTCAAAGAAATATACATATAAAAATTGAAACTATGAACAATTACAGATTACAAAGATATACGCTCACAAATTGAAATTACAAAAAAATATCAACAGATATTAGAATAGAATAATTTGAATAATGTATTAAACCGTTAATAGTGTTATAGAAATGATTCAACATATAATTTATCATGGTCTCAGAAGAAAAACAAATTATGTGGGTAAGTACTGCTCATAAATACAAAAATGCAGAGCATGTACCAGATTAAATTTTGAGGCTATATACATAAATCCAGTAAATACAAGTACTTTACTAGACTAAATTTAGAGGCTATCTATGTATATTCAGTAAATAAACAGTACTTTACCAGACTAAATGTAGAGGCTTGTCTATGTATATCCAGCAAATAACACAGTATATGTAATAGGCTAAATTGAGAGGCTATATACTAGTACATTACCAGACTAAATTGTGAGGCTAAATACATATATTTACTAAATACACAGTATATATATATATAACAGATTAAATTTAACAAGCTATGTACACATATCTGATAAATAAACAGTACAAATACCAGATTAAATTTTGAGATTTGCTCTAGCATAATAATAATAAATATGCAGTACATAAACCAGAATTTAAATTTAGAGATTAGCTCCATATATAAAGTAAATACACACTTACTATTTATTTGATAGATTGGACTAAAGATTTATTCCTTCCAACATATTCCCAATAGCAATCTACAAAGCAGATAAATGGAAAGTGAAAGGAGTCTGAACATTTTATTTAAATATTTAAAGCAAATCATATAAATAAATAAAAATTCAATCATTAAATAACATTAACAATAATTTTTTTTAAAATAAAAGGCAAAGACGAAGAAGAAGAAAGAAAGAAAAATGGACAAGATTCTAACCCGCTTTGAATTTTCCAGAGAAGCAAGAAGTTTATCTTCAATTTGATGGCGATATTTCTTGGCATGAGCTTGCATCTGTTTGATAGCACGAAGCACTGTTTGGATCCTGTGAAGCACAAATTATGCTATCAAACTTCAAGAAGGTTTAGAACACAATTATAAAGAGAAACAATTGAAAATACAAAGAAATAATCATTAATGAGTGCAAAGGCAAAACACTAGCAGTGTCAAAAAAATTATCAAAATTTGTTGGTTGGTTTTTAAAATTTGGTTAAAGGTTCCCAATTACTTATTTTTAACCTTCATTTTAAAGTTGTAACTTTGAGAGAAACTCAGCACTAGATTGGTGTATACAGAAAAGAGAGATATGAGATGTCACTAAATTAAAGAAAAATCTTTTACACTGAGAGAGTTCACTAAGTTATAGAAAAATCTTTTACATTGTGAGAGGTCACTAAATTTTATAAATTATTTTTATTTTGTGAGAGTTCACTAAGTTACAGAAAAATCTTTTACACAAGAGCAGTCACTATGTTGCAGAAAATCTCTTTATATTGTGAGTTGTTACTAAGTTATAGAAAAATCTTTTACACTGAGAGAGTTCACTAAGTTATAGAAAAATCTTTTACATTGTGAGAGGTCACTAAATTTTATAAATTATTTTTATTTTGTGAGAGTTCACTAAGTTACAGAAAAATCTTTTACACAAGAGCAGTCACTATGTTGCAGAAAATCTCTTTATATTGTGAGATGTTACTAAGTTATAGAAAAATCTTTTTACATTGTGAGTTGTTACTAAGTTATAGAAAAGTCTTTTTACATTGTGAGTTGTTTCTAAGTTATAGAAAAGTCTTTTACATTGTGAGATGTTACTAAGTTATAGAAAAGTCTTTTTACATTATGAGTTGTTACTAAGAAGGAGACCATTTTTTGTTTACAGTATGTGATATCACTAAATTAGGAAACAATTTTAAGCTGTGAGATGATTCTCAAGAGACAATCTTTGACAATGTGGGATGTTATTAAGTTAAAATAAACAATCTTTTCTGCTGTGAGATGTCACCAAATTAGGATATAATCTCTTTTGTTATTAGATGTCACTAAATTAGGATATAATCTCTTTTGTTATTAGATGTCTCTAAATTAGGGTACAATCTCAGATGTCACTAAATTAGGGTACAATCTTAGATGTCACTAAATTAGGGTACAATCTTAGATGTCACTAAATTAGGGTACAATCTCAGATGTCACTAAATTAGGGTACAATCTCAGATGTCACTAAATTAGGGTACAATCTTAGATGTCACTAAATTAGGGTACAATCTCAGATGTCACTAAATTAGGGTACAATCTTAGATGTCACTAAATTAGGGTACAATCTGCAAACCTCTACAGAATGACATTCTCTTTTTGGAGAAACACACTAAACTTAATCAGGAAATCATAATGTCTGATTCAAACTGGAGTTCAAAAAAAGCCTACAAGAAAACACAAATCAAAATGATACAGCCACACTAATCACAATGATACAGTCATGCAACCATAAGGATATAGTCACATAAATCATGATACATTCACATAAATAATATGTTCTCACCAATCAAAATTATACACATTCACACAAATCATAATGATACATTCACATAAATCATAATATGTTCATATAAATCATCATGATATATTTACACAAATCAAAATGATACATTCACATAAATCATAATGAAACATTCATACAAATCAAAATTATACATTCACACAAATTATAACATTATAATGTTCTGGTTTGAAAAGCATCATTATGATTCTGTTTTGAAAAAGTAAGATTTTACAAGTTTGTAACATTTTTCTTAAGAAACCAGATTTGTGATCAATTCTGTTATGGCATAAATCAATAGGAAAAACAAATCTTTTTTTATTTTTGTTCTCTTGTAGGTTTAATTTTGAAATGAATAATGCTTGAGACATTCATGTTTTGCATTTCTTATACATGTTTACTTCAACTGTGTCCCCTTGCAATGAGGGTATGTTTATAATTTCTTCAAACATGACTGGTGTACAGAAAGTATGTTTAAGATTTCTTCAATTACAACTCTATTTCCCTCTCATAATCAAACAAAAAAGTAATCAACATTGGACAACTAACTCAAACTCTATTTCCCTCTCATGACCAAACAAAAAGGTAATCAACATTGGACAACTAATTCAAACTCTATTGGAGATGGTGAGGTATGGTACTGCTGATAGGTTGTATACATCTAAATGAATACTTTTAACCATTTATTAAATGCATGATAAGATAAAACATCCATTAGAGACTTCACTTTTCTTTATAAAAATTATATACATCTGCTGTAGACATTTTGTCAATGATTTGTGATTATTCCCTGATGACCAGCATTTGGCACGTGCCAATAACTTGTTTCTTTGTCATCCATGAAATTCCTACAAGTACATTTTCTTCAGAAAACTACAACTATACAGAGGCAACTTTTCTTAATGAGAAGCCATGCTGGCTAACAGATATTGACTATAGCAGTGTTTTCCAAAGTGTGTACTGCTGCTAATTCACAGGGGTGTCGCAGGATATTCTATATTTTAGCCTAATCACACTAACATAAACACAATTAGTAGGTGTTTTCTGACTCTGGGCACCATGGAAAAAGTCCTGATACATTAAGGGCATCATGAACCAAGAAAGTTTGGGAACCACTGGACTACAGTTTTAAATAACTCCTCTAAAATTCCTTTATATGAACTTCAACAACAGTTCTGATGCTATATTTTTGTTAGAAAGTACATAAAAACATTATTGAAAAAAATGAATCAGATATTTTCATAATAAATATTAATAATACTTGTAAGTAAAAAGAATCCAGAAGATTATATACTTCAGTGCATATCATTTGATGCCCTTTATTACTTAAATTATTTGGTGCATCATTAGCAGTAAATGCTGACTTGCCTGAGAAGTGAACTTGTATTATAAGATATTCTGACATTTGATTGGTCCACTCTGACCGCAGCAGGCAGCAAAGAGGATGGTAGATCTACATCAGCAATCTTCAATTTGAAAAACGTTTTACATTTATTGGGAGACATGTTAGACAACAATGAAAATGTTTATGTAATTGTTCTAATGTGTCTAAACATTTTAGCTTGAAAGAAACATTTTTTTTAAAAATGAAAAATGAAAAAAAATCAAGGCAAAACATAAATGACTGTCACATTTTTGCTAATTATGTGCAATATTTATGCTGATTTTTATCAAACTGTGTAGTGTGCATTTTACAAAGTATTCCAAGGAGATAAAGAATCAAACTTACTCTTTCAGGCATTGGAATTACTAAGAGTTAATCTGAATAAGCAACTATAGGCACCTTTAATGTCTTCTCTGTGCAATTACAGTCAAGTCCACTTATTTTGGCATCGGTTAACTTGCCAACCCTAGTAAGTTGACGTTTTTGAAGTGGAACCACCAAATTCACACTTTGTCTTAGCGTTTTCTCATCAGTTACATTGACTGTTTTGAACCCTACTATCTCAGGCACAAAAGAGGGCCAAACCGATGACTTAAATCGGTCATATATATACTGATAAAATACATAATATTACTAGTACCAGTAACAAATAGCACACAGCTATACTGATAATATAATTTACATTAGTAGTACCAGTAGTAATAGCATACAGTTATACTGACAGTGACAAATGAAATGGCAATATATCAATGCATACATCTTTTTCTCCCGAAAGAATAGGCTTACCTTTTCTGTGTCATTTGTCTGTTCAAATTTGTACAGCTGTAAATTAATTTTGTTTGTTTCTCTTTAGTAAATACATTTATTTGTTATATATTTTCATTTGTAAGTTGATTCATTTAGTTTTCTTACGTGTTTAAGTAACCTGTATAAAGAATGCATATTACCAGCAGCAGCACATATCATCATCATCATATGAACCCTTAACAGTACAAATGTGCAAATACATTTTCTGATAATGATATTTTGTGCTTAAAAAATACTATGTACTTATATAAACATTTCAGTTTTGAAAACATCTTGGAGGATGGGTGGGTGCACTCTTGACTGATTTATGCTTCAGGTGTTCATTAACAAGATTTATGGCACCCAATGTTTGCTGGCAGTTTTGCTACATAAATCCACATTTACAATTCACCCAAAAAAAAGCAACTTGGTTAAAAATAGATTTTCTTGATAATTTCAAATGTGGCTTTAAAAAAAAATTGTATGCCCTTGTTCTAAAGCCAACTATAAAAAAGTTGGCAAGTGACTGGTTTCTGCTAAATGGAAGGCTTATTTTCCCAAGTTAGATGTGATTTCTTATAGGGCTGATTACAATTAAAACTTGAGCTACACTCAGTCTTAATTAAACTATACTACTCATTAGCAAACAGTACTTTAATGTAAGCATTTTTCAGTAAAATTTTCCAGTACTCTACATAATCCAGAGCTGACTAAACCCCACCCCTCTCTCTAAAAATAAAGAGCAAGACAATATTTGAATAATCTTACTTTTTTGGCAAAATTTCTGTCAAGGGACTGCTCTTTGTTGATGTAAGTGAAATATTTGTCCAGCATACCAAAGATGACTGTATTCGGGGCATGCTTGACCAAACTCTGGGGTAGCTGAGAAGGAAATGGAAATCTATGTATGAGATGAACAAACCCATTCAAATTTTAAAATTATTTCTGTTAATAAAATGATAATAAAAACCAAACAAGCTTTAACAAAACTTGTTGTTTGACTGGAGAGTTTTTAAATTTTATTTTACATTTTAAATTTTCTTTCTTTTTTTTTTTGTGTTAGATATGATAGAGTGAATAAAAGGGGAGAAGAGATGAAAGAGTGTTGAAGGGATTAAAAACTTCATATGGACCAACAGACAAATTGTGCTGAAACATTTAAATCTTATAACTACAGAACTGTAAATTTGTAACAAACATTTATATTATTCTTTAATATCAGTAGAACTTAGGGATGTCCTAATTAAACTTATTTAGAAAAAAATGGCAGATTAAACAGATTTTGCACTTGGAGAGATGTTTCTGCATTTGAAAGTATAAATAAGTTGCACATAAAAATGACAAAACAGATGTTACATAAAAACTGATACATTTTAAATTGCACACAAAAATGACTAAACAGTTACTACATAAATAGTGAAATATGTAAGCTGCACACAAAAGTGATTAAACAGTAGTTACATAAATAATGATAAATGTAAGTTGCACACAAAAACAACAGTAGTTACTGATACACTAAGAAGCTCTTTAAATTTCTTTTTAAAATTTAATTAACATTGTTCAAGAATGGCTGATTTTATATGTACATATCAAGTTTAAATTATAGTTACGTATAGAGTATCAATATCACATCAGTTTTCAGTGAGTGATAAACAGTAAAAATGATTCTTGTTTAAAGTCCACTTTAATAGGAGTCTAGGTCAAATGCAGAAATTTATTAAAACTGCAAACATAAGCAATTTATTTTTTCAAACATTCAGGTACAGTAAGTGTCAGCAACTTGCAGAATATTTTTTATTTTTCTGATCTGGACACTGCAGCCAGAAATCAAAGCTTTTTGGCACTATATATCTCAACTTTCTAAAGAAATTTAATGGCAAAATGATGAATAAGAACAAAGCTCTTGAAACTGAATACCTCAAGATTCCTACAAAAATGTTATAGCAAACAAGTGAATATGAATAAAGCTCTTAGTGCTGTATATCTCAACATTCCTACAGAAATCTTATAGCAAACAAGTGAATAAAAACAAAGCTCTTAGTGCTGTGTATCTCAACATTCCTACAGAAATCTTATATCAAATGGAAATGAGAACAAAGCTCTTGGTGCTGTGTATCTCAACAATCCTACAGAAATCTTACAGCAAACAGGTGAATAAGAATGTTGGCTTAATGGTCTGAACCGAATGAAACTCAAGATACAATTTTGTGTGCAATTAAGGTGTATTGGTACAAAACACTAGTGTATTTAATTTTATGCATAATTAAAATTTATTAGTGCAAAGCACTAGTAGTTACAACTACTGTGTGCACTGAGATATTATTTAAACAAGACACTAGTCACATTACAGCATGGAGCTGAGACATTATTTTAAATAGATAGTAGTGCACATTCTACTGTGTGCAGCTGAGTTATTATTTAAACATGATACTATTACACACACTACAGCATGCGGAGATATTATTTTTAAAAGATAGTAGTGCACACACTACTGTGTGTAGCTGAGTTATTATTTTTTAAAGACACAAGTGCACACACTACAACATGTAGCTGAGACAATATTTTTAAAAGATGCTAGTCCACACGCTGCAGAATGCTGAGACATTATTTTAAAAAGACACTATTGCACACACTACACTGTGCAGATGAGATATTAACAAGACACTAATATACACTTTTCTGTGTAGATGAGATACTGTGAACAAGACAGAAGATAAAATCTGTGGGTTTAGTTAAGAAGTAATAGTATTAGACTTTAGTGCACGTAATTGTGCCTAGTTAAGAAGTCATAGCAAAAGACTAAACAAGTGCAGTTGAATTTTACTTTGATACAAGTACCAATCTTTTCACAGAAGCATTCTCCACCTCTAAGAAAATAGGTGAACACATGGTTAGAACAAATTAGTGAATGCATGGTGAGAGAAAACTACTGAACGCACAAGAGTGAGAGAAAATCTGAACACAAGGATGAGGGGGGAACCAATGAACATGTGAGGGTGAGAAATAACCAGTGAACACAAAGGGGACAGGAAAAAACTGTGAACACATTAAGGGTGAGAGCAAACAGTGTATATGTGGTGAGAGAAATTCAGTGAACGCATGATAAGAGAAAAAGGAGTGAACACTTGATGAGAGAAAATCAGTGAACACAAAGGGTGAGAGAAAAACCAGTGAACACATGAGGTGGTAGAAAATCCAATGAAAAAATTAGCCTTTAGCAATCAAAGATCTAGTGCTCCTTTCATGTGATACTTTCAAGGTTCAAGATTCAAAAGAAATTATGAAATGCACACAATGTTTGTGACTAAATATAATTTGCCTATCAATTCATTTAATTCTTTCACTGTGATGCAGTCAACAGTCAATGAACTTTTTGAGGGGTGAGGGTGTTAGCACATTCTGTATCATTTTATAAAGAATGTCAGTAATAATCATATATATAGTTTTCCAGTTCTGGTAAAACACATTCCTTAAAGAGTCCTTTACCTTCAAGCAAGTGGGAGCTTTTTTCCTCACATGGCCAGCTTTTTGTTGCATTCATGAAACAGTAACAATATGAAAGTACTCATCATAAAAACTGACAGTCAAGCTCGAACTTTCACTCACAATGTGACTTATAATCAAACATGCTGGAGTTTCTTGAGCCACATGGCCAGCTTGATGTTACATTCATGGGAATGGAAAATATGAAAATAATAATCTATAAAGATAGTTTTCCAATTCTGTGTATCCATCTCGCACGTAGAAGTTTTTTGGAGTGAGCCAATAAAAAAAAAAAAATGGACAAGATCACTCAAATTTTCATTCACTGGGCAAGCCAGTATTTTCACATGGCCAGCTTTATGTTGCATTGTCACGTTCACAAAACAGAGACAACATCAAAGTACTCATTAAAAACCAACGGTCAAGGTCATTTGCTAAATGATGCTTGAATTTTCACTCACAATGTGAATTATATTCAAGCCTTCCAATAAACAAATGTATTTTTATGTTCCTAGCAATGCATTCATTTTAATTTTCCACCAATCATATTACATTCATTTTAATTTTCCACCAATCATATTTATGCCCATCATATTCTAGATATTTATATTTTTCTTTGATCAAAAGAAATTCTCACTTAATCCAAGATAGTTAATATTCATCACTTGCTTAAATCATTAAAGTCAAAGATATTCTACATGTATTCACATCAGAGCCTTTCAGCAATGTTAAGATGAAAAATGCTTTTATAGTCTGTACCCCCTTTTGGAATTTGTAAATAATTATTTATAATGAAATTGGCTGATGTTTTTTCAATATGATGTGTTCTCTAAATCACTGATATTGTTACTGATTATAATTAAAATTATAAAAATATATGATTCCTCCATTTCTGATTTGTTAAATTTTTACCATCTCTAAAAAGGCTTGTTTTCCACCATTACTGATTCATTAAAGCATTACCCGCTCTGCCAAAAAGTGGAGGCCTGTAAGATGCACTTCTACTTCAATGAGAAGTCGAAACGTGGTCGCCTGTCCTCCCCACACTCTAAGAACAAAGTCTGTTGTATAAAGGTCAAGGATACATATAAATGAAGAGTCTCAGCACTGAGAAGCCACAATGAATGACATGGCTATTATTTCTACATATAATTATTGCATGAAATATTATCAACCGCCAATTATGTTTAGTGATGCACTCATAAAGAACCTCAGAAGAGTTCTGTGTAACCACTTACAGATCTAAATGTCACCTGACTGCCAAAAAATTATGTACTATTAACCTTCATGAATGATAGTGGTTAGATAAAATCAAATCTGTTGTACTCTAACAATCCCTCCTACAACAGACAATACAATTGGTCTAGAGAATTCACAACGCATACAGCATTCAGAAACACATAAACAAATAGAACTTTTATGAAAGGATACATTTTGATCTGAGATCAATCTGATCTTCATATCGACTGATGTCAAAACTCTGCCAAGACGGATTCTGAAAATGAATAAGAAATTTTATTACCAAAATTTACAGCATCTTGTATTTAACCATTATGGTGAGGATAATGGTAAAAACTAAATATAAATTATACTTTATTGAAATGTTAAGAGGTGCTTTAGGAGCAAAACATTAAAACTGCAATAGAATTTCTAATCAAACTTAATGTCATTTAATTTTCAATAATAAAAACAGTGGAGACCAACAACATTTCAACACTTTAATTGGTCTCTGAACTAAACACACACAAGCATACCCCCCAGACACATACACATATTTAAGGCATTATATAAAAAATATATATATATACACACATCTGAAATTATAAAATTCCAACTCGAAAAACAAAACCAACCCATTGAGTTTCTAATTTTCTCCCCTTTTCAACAGGCTACCCAGATCGAGGATGGATAGATGACGCAGTCATGCAGCTACCAGCACCACTCTCAAACCCTTTCAGGGCTGGGTGAACAAGAAGGTATAGAAAAGCACAAGGCTATGAAAATTGACTTCACCTCCAGAGAACACAGAAAATACACGATATGGCTATCACCTTGTTGCCTTGAAGTCAAAACCAACAACTTAACTCTTAAATCGGCAAACAACAGCCTACTTTACTCAATATTCTGCACCAAAAGCGAACATGCCATACAGGACGCAGTGATAATAATTGACAACTGGCCAGACCAATTGACCCAGGGGATTAAAAAGCCAACAACAAATAGATGTTGAGACTCAAACATCACCTAAAAATATGTGACAAGAAAAGCAATATTCACATCTTATGGAAAACCCCACCAAAAGCTAAAGCAAACTCTTTGCAGACTACAAATCAACCAAAGCAATAGCAAACTCTTTACAGACTACAAATCAACCAACAAGGGAGTTTTTCTCTCAAACTACAACTAATGAAACTGAGGAGAAAAAAAATTAAAACTATCCCAACAGTTAAGAAAACAAAAATAGCCAACACCCAGATGAGGAAAAGAGCATGCAAACTGAACATGAACTCCTAAAAGACTTATCAAGTGAAATTAATGCCAAACTGGATAAATTCACAAGGGTGCTTGAGGCCCCACCTCTCTCACCCTTGCCAGAGTTATCAACAGAAACAACAACTACAACCCAGAGGTCCATCCAAACAATGGCAATAGAGCAGGGCAGAAAGAAAAGATGATGCCCACCACCACAAGTGAGAAAGCAACACCAAAAGCAACAGTAGCAATAACAATGACCTCAACAACAACATAAAAGAAATTACCACCAACGAAGCCAATGGCAGTTCAGAGAACAGTAGTATCCTCAGTGGGGATATTTTAATCACCCATTGCAGACATGATCCAGCTGCCACTCTGTATTGGCCCAAGCAATACTCATCCCAATGGACACAGCCACAACATCAGTGACAATGATGACAACACCACCAGTGAGAAGGTGAGGGGGTTGAACATCCTGGATGCATGTACACACACTAGGTAGAGACTTGGTGTGCTACTAGGCTGGGCTCTGTAAGACACCCCACCCACCCACCCAACATTGGGGACTGCTACTACACCAACAACATCGACCACCACTACATTAGTCTATGGAATACCAGCCTAATGGATGCCTCTACCAGCCAGACATGAAAGCAACGGAAAATAGGTGGCAATTCATCATCACCATTCTACTACTTTCCTGTCCACTACTCTCCACTCTGTCTTTCATCATCATCAACTCTAACAGCAGCACACCAGGGGATAAATTCAGTGGAAGCAGGAAACCCCTATCACCCCCAAATAACAACAACAATTTGAAATTTATCTTTTACTTCAAAATGCAATAATCTAAGTATCTCAATAAAGCAGACAACCCCTTCACATTAACAAGTCTAGATAACTGAGATTACACTCTAGGCAACAGTTAAACAGTAGACCTTCGCTTTATGATTGCCACCAAAAGCAATGAATTATTGGGTTCCCATTATGATATAATCCAACATACAGTGGAGTTCATGGAATGGTTTAATATTGTACAACAGGGATCCACTGTATTTTCTATAAAATACTAAAGCTTATAAAAGTTAAACTTAGTTAATACTTACAGTTGATCCTGTGATCTTTTCACTTGTGTAAAATGCTGAAAATACAAAATACATGTATAAAAAATACTAAATTTTTATGTTACTAAGCATGTGTTCAAAATCTAAGTTTAATAGAGTCTTAATAATCAAAGTGAATGGGACCAAGATCGTTTTTAATTGTTTAAAGAGACTCTACAAAAAAAAATATACCCCTTTCAATAATACACATTATTAAAACATCAACATGCTAATTTCATATGAAAATTATTGTTAGGCAATCTTGTTTTTGAAAAGGTGATCACTGTAGAAAAATCATGCAATCTTTACATAATTATTTCTGAAACAGAAATTAATAAATGTGGAAACTCTAATAAACACATTCATTTAGGAAACAGCTCTAATAATCAAAGACAAGTACTTTAGTTTGAAAGACGATATGCACACAATCACTCAAGTGCTTCAAATTAATGAAAACATCTGGACTGCACTTTGAAACTCAAAGAAGCAGGACATGAACTATCAAGCCTGTAGTTAAATGAAGAAATTTTTTTTAAAAGATTTTTTATCTACATGTATCTCCCCAACCTTTGATCTTCCCAGTGATCTTAATCTCACAGACTTATATACAGATTGACTGATACTGACTGGCAGGTAGGCAGGCAGACAAAAAAACAGAAAGATAGATAGATAGATAGATAGATAGATAGATAGTGGGAGAGAGAGCAATATACCAAATAATAGCATAAATAATAAACGTTACAATGTGTAACACAGTATACAGTGTGCTTTCCCAACTGTTTACTGAGCTTTACTAAGATTGGTGGGATGTGTTCCTAAAGTCAGTAGCAAAGAGTGATGGATAAGAGAGTGTCACAATGTCATAAGTGACCAAAAAAGGTTGTTTGAAAGCCATATAAATTCCTTTTCTTTGACAATCACATTTAATAAATCATACATGCATGCATGCATCATTGTATGCACACACACTCTCTCTTTCAATTCAATAGAAACTAACCTGGTCTGTATGTGGATGCATACATGCTTTCAAACCAAGAAAAGTAAACAGGTCACTGGGTACCACTCAACCATTTTCAAATCAAGGAAATTTAATCAGTCTTTGTACATAATCACACGTCATAAACCCACACACAGCAACAACAATAATTGTTCTTTCTAGTATTCAATTGCTATTATATGTTGTTCATTTGAGCTGTCAAGTATCATTAAAATGTATTCATAACCCTTTGAAAATATACCAGGTTCTACAAAACATCAACAGCTTAAATTTGGCAAGCTAGATAATGAAAGGTTGCCCCAAAATCATGAATAAAAACACTTAAAAGTATAAAATATTTTTTTAAAATCAAGACTGGCTCAAATTTGGTGTACAAAATAATAGTGTGTGGTTCTTTTTATTATTACATAGCAAATACTAATAATAAAGGGTGAATCTTACTGACAAGACAAACAACTAGCCAGTTAATCTTGGAAACTACTCGTTATGCAAGCACATATTTCTGTTGATTTAATGAAGGGTTTCTTCTACAGCTTTCAACTAAACAGAATCAATGAGGATGACTACTGCTTATATTTTTTGTTTCAAGGTGTGTGGATTTACACAATATATATTTAGGTCTAGAATGTTGCCACAGTAACACTTAATGCTTATATGAGAAGGAAATATGGGTCACTGAACAAATTTTAATATTTTGAACAGCAAGAGAAGTAGAGTTAATAAAGTGAAAAAGTAAAAAGGTGTATATTACTACAAGTACAAGAAAATTATCTTTATATTTTACTACACTATTTAACATGTTAAGTTAATGAAGACAGTGCTTTTTTGCATCAAAGAATGTGTTTATAATAATTTGTTAATTTGCTCCCTATTAGTATTACTGTTTAATTTGGAAGAATTTCTTCCCTATGTGCTGTAAAATTCATGAATTACTTGTATATTCATTATACTTGATTATTTTTGCTTTAGTTTAAATGCAAATGTACAATCATTACAAATGGAAAGTGTTCAGTTTAAACACAACTGCATATCGCTACAACTTGTACAAGTGGAAAGTATTATTAAATTAATACAAATTAATACATTAATTATTACTTGCATATTGAACAAGAAAACACTCTATTTTTAATTTTCATAAATGAACTCCCACTTACACAATTATTTGTTTGGGAAAATGTATGCATCCCTCAAGTATTGCAAGATATTACTTTATTATATGTTAAGTTTAATAATACATTTACAATTATTAGACCAAAATTTTTAATTATATAACACATTATATAAAAAAAATTCTTGTATATAATAAGTACTGTAATTAAATTTCTACCTTTAGAATTCAAGTCCTTGTGAAGTGTGAAATAACACTGAACATGGAAACAGTGTTCCCTCATGTGACTCCCTAAGTGCAGAGAGCGTATGGCAATGCTCCGCAAATGTCTTATTCGCTTCTGAAAATATGAGGAAATTATTCAGATAATTACAATAAAAACTGAAACTGCACAATATTTCCTCCTCTGAATGAGTAAGTGATAGACAGATTAGTTTATTAATTTATTTCTTCCTCTGCATAACATTAACAAAACTCAATCTAAATGCTAAAAAAAAGTACAGAGAGAAAAAAAATTTAAATGTTAAGCATTAGTAAGGAATCATGTTGAAATAAAAAATAAAATATGTAAATGTTAAGCATTAGTAAGGAATCATGTTGAAATAAAAAATAAAATTTGTAAATGTTAAGCATTAGTAAAGAATCATGTTGAAATCAAAAATAAAATTTGAAAATGTTAAGCATTACCATTAGTAAAGATTCCTATTGAAATGAATAATAAAATTTTAAAATGCTAAGCATTAGTAAAAATTCCTACTGAAATTATATTGATCTCTTCAAATTCTGAATGGCTATGAAAGCTGAGCTTTATCTAAAACAGAATTCTACTTTTTAGCAGGTCATGTTCATTTTATCAAATGCACCTTATTATTGCAAACAACAAGCAAGTGCCACTTTAATTTAAATCATATGCCTTAAGTTGGGAAATAAATCAACTTATTTTTTTGTAAACTAAAAGAGTAATCAATTTTCCATGTGCTTCTTTCTCAGAACTTAGCAGCTATAAAGTATAAAACAGTTCAGGTCAGTATTTTTTTTCTCAATCAGATAATACTTATAAATATTTTTTTCTTAAATTAATCACATAATACTTAATACTAGTTAAGTATAATATAGATCAATGGATTTAATTTGTGATAAAGAGGATATTTAATATTAAAAATAAAAACTAGTGCTATTTAGCATACTTTAGATGCTGATTAGACTAACCAACTAATAGTAGTAATACTAATAGTGTAATAGTAGTACTCTAGGTATAGAATTAGTAATATAATGGAACTGGAAAGCCAGTTTTCACAGATGATGTGTTGAAATTTCACTATTACTTATTAGTATTAGCAACAAATATTATCAAGAATTTGGTGCAACACTATCTCTCTGAGCTGGTATTTTATAAACATGCAATTGCAAATCACAATAGTTTAGTTTCTCTTGAAATTTAAATATATTATATAATCAAATGAGCTATAAATATAATATTTATCTAATCTTTTAAAAAAAAATTAATGGACATGTATTTACTGAAATCCACTATTGAAAATATGAATATGTCAAATGTGCATCCTCAATCAATATGACTTTGCAAAGTATTTATATCAATTATGATGACAAAAATTGAAAAAAGGTATTGCTCTCAGTCTCACTTTAAAATAAAGCATGCAATAGAAATATATAGGACTCTTTAATGTATTTTAGGGTAAAATTATGTAGAATGTATTTCTAATTAAATTAAATAAAATAACATTTTAACACTTAGTGACAGTGTAAAACCAACTGTATGAGTATAATCTTTATACATGTAACTATTTCAAATTATGCGCTCATTCAGTTAGTATTTTTATGAATGTAAATGAAAAACGAAAGTTGTCTTTAGTTTATGGTTCTTCAGATGTTTCATTATATTTCCTGCTCTTATATAATTTATTTTAATAAAATTTAACTTAACTCTGTCTTTATTTTTTCCTAATATTGATAATTTGTAGGCATGTCTTGCATTAGTTGCAATTTGTATATTTAAGCCACCAAGAATGGCTCTATTTTTCATAATTATCAAGATAAAAATCAGTATAGTATTACAGTGTAATGTAGTATTATTAAATGTCGCTATATACACTGTTTCATTTGTTTGTGTTCTTAAAAATACTTTTTTAAATGAATTTTCAACATGCATTTAAGCATGACATAAAATAAATTAATTCCATTTATTGAGTACATACTAGTTACTACATTGCTAGCGAGTAGTTTATAAAATGCCTCTTTTTAATCACTCCGATCCCTACATAATAAAAGTTAATATTTTCTCAAACGCATTATGTGACACCGTTAGGTTCAAGTATATATTTTATTATATTAATTTAAAATTACACGTAGGCCTGTCTATGATTGATTCTCCATATTTTTATGCTTTTCTTTAGACAGGCCTATCATCAATGAAATTATTTTAATGTTTATGTAGAGATCTGTATAATACCAAAATGCGAAAAGATGCATAACAACTAATATGATCTAAAATGGCCTTTAAAAATAAAACAAGTGAATGCACTAGTTAACAGCTGCATCAGTTCATGTCAAGAGTTAGGGCCTATATCATTACATTAGTTACCTGCTGAGTTTGAAGATTAAAGGCACTTCGAACGATCATAAATTCACTGGGACCACTTGGATGCAGAGCCATCTTAATGCTGAGCTATGTTTTGTTTTCCTTTTATCAGAATATAACAAGCGGTATAAAGAGCACGTCATAAATAGTAAGCAGTTTCTTTTTCCTTAGACACAACACACATGCGCGTCCATGATTGTTTACGCCCCGTGGTGGTCACGTGATTTACAATTTTTAAAAACAACATTAAAAACAGCTATGCTAGACCACTATTCTGTTAATGCTTTATTGTGAATGTGTAGGCGACCACAGATATAAGCTTTATGCAGATTTAACTCATTATTATGCTTCGTGGTAAATAAATGTAAAATCATGTGATGCCCAGGGGAGATAAATTGGATGAAAAACTCTTGGAAAGAATATATTTTTCAACGGTAGGCCTAAGATGTAATTTCCATCTATTTATTATTAATCACAATGACATAAACGTTCATTGTCCGTGTTCAACAGCTGCTTTTTATTAGTTAATTTGTGATATAACACTAACGTCATAAATAAAACACTGCGAGTAGAATGGAAATACATTATGTTTTAAATACAGTATATGACTATAAAATTATCGCTCTATCACTCTATGTAGTATGTATATTTAAATATAGGCCCTGTGTGCTTATGTGTGTGTTATCAAGATAGCTGTTGGATGTCAGACCTATCAAGCTTATGGTGGACGAAATAATTTAAATTAAAATTAATTAAGTAATAATTAAAATAATTTTAAGTAAAATTCGTCAATATATATATTTTTTAAATAATATTAATTATAATTTTTATTTATATTGTATCTCTTTGATTTAATTATGTTGTGCTTCAATAATTAATTAGTCTCATGTGTTATGAGGCTATTTTAGAGCAGGGTTTAACAAGCTATGATAACTACCTCACTCATAAGTCATATTCATCAAGATGCCTAAAAATAATTTAGTTTATAAGTAACTTGATTAATAATTTAAAGCTTGTTTATGTGCCTAACTTCAATTACTAAGTAAATTAGCCAACAAATATAACTGGGGCTTCTGAAGTGATTCATTGGTTTGTTCTACACTAAATCAGTAAATGCAGGTCTATACTTACACTAGTTACAGTAACCTAGATGAATGCCAAAATGTCATACCAGAATAGGTGAGTACTGAATTCAAATTTGTGCCAAAGTGTCAGTGAACCTTTCTCATGATTTGAACATTAACTGATGAATGTTATGACTACCTGATTCAAGTTGTTAATGCTGTCTGCTTACAATTTGTAGCACTTTAGCAAAGACTAATTGTTTGCAAGAAAATGATTTTTAGAAGTAAAATACCTGTTGTAAAAATTAACTAAAAACAGACACAAGAGTTGTCTGCTAATGACTGGGTTAGATTTAAATTAACTCTCCTGTAACATGGATGGGTGAGTGTGACCATAGTTAATTGTGTTATGTGCATCATTCAAATATTGCAGCTTAAGTATAAACCAAAGTCACAAATTGATGTGATTGATTACACACCAGACATATCAGTAGATAATGAATGCTATTAAGATAATTCTCTCTTATTCTTAACTCAGAGCTTCAGTTTTAGCCAGAGCATTCTTTAAATACATTCCCAGTGCCTCAGCAAGCTCGATTGACACCATCACTTAAAGCAGTGATTAGATTTTGCTAAAGATGAGTGTTGTCTTACTACTTACTAAATACTAGCGTCTAAACCTGTCTTGACAATGTTCCATTGTCTCTAGTTCCTTATTTGATAGCTCTCTCTATGAGATACCAATAATAATAATTAAAGATTTAATTTAGCATTTAATCTTTATGCTGAAGGAAAAATATAATTTACTTATGGATGTCCAAACCTGATAATATCCATTGCTTTTCAGCATTACAGTGTTTTCTCTTAGCACTGCATAGATTGTCTCATGTATTCTGTACCATGAAGCATATTTCCACATTGCAACTCTGCGGATAGTGATAGTTAATGAGACATGCTTATTAAGCAGAGAACATGGTTATATGCTCTTGCTCAGTGGTAGGATTTTGCATAGTTATTAGTTGTAATCTAATGTCACTGGTATGCTGACTGTACTGTTAACTGTTATTACCATTGAAAGTGCATGCTGTGCATGGGTCAGGGACAGAAATATCATGATTCCTAGAATACCATTGTCAGGTCTATCAGTTTAGTCTGATATTTAATAAAGTAATATGAGGCCATGTTGTGCATGGCATGTTGAATTTCACTTATTATTCACAACACCTTGTGGTTATATTGAAAAAAATTGTTGCCTGCAAAGGGTGTAGCTGAAATTTGTTAAAGTATTTTTAAAATTGAGAATGTGTTCCTTCATTTACTTGAAGTAAATATTTGACTTATTCATTCATTCATTCATGGCATATGGAGTTTAAACACAATGTAAAAATCACAGTAATAATTAGTATATTTAATTTACTCCATAGGAAAGTCAACATATAGGAGTGTAAGCAAATACAAGAGTGTAACCATAATAAAGGAGTGTAAACTGAGGACACGGATGTAAGCAAAATACAAAAGTGTGAACAGAAATCATATTTCAATTACCTTAAGGCTAGAAATTTTCAGAGATATTTACTTTTTTGTTTTTGTTAATGCTGAAAAGCTAATAAGTTATTTTTTGTTCCTGAGTATTTCTTTAAACTCTGAAAGTCTTATTTACTTTCTAAAAATTATATGTTACAAATATTTCTCCTTTGTGATTTCATTCCCAAGTGTCATTTATTTTGCTTTTGTCTAGATTTTTAGCTAAACCGGCTTTACAAAAATGACTGGTCAAGGCATTGACCGCATTCCTGATTCTCTTGGCTATTTGGTACTTACAGAGGAAGGAGCAGTTGTCAGTGTGAGTGGATTTAAACTGATAGCATTATTGCAAGCTGTTTTGATTGACTGAATGGAAGGGAAAGTGTTAACACTTTGAGCATCTATATTATAGTTAATATAAAACTACAACTTACATGCTGCTGATTAATATTTCTTTTACGGTGCAGTAACTAATGTATATGGCTCATTCTCTGGGCAAGTGTACCACAAAGGTTGGGTCCATTTGAAATGTGTTGTCATAAAAATAAATCATTGAAATATAATGTGTTTATACTCTGTATATTCAGAATTAGTGAGAGATATACATAAGATAGTTGCATGAATTATGTTTATGTATGTTTTAATTATTTGTAATACAAATTTGTTTTGAACTGAAAAATGGTACCTCTTTTTATGACATGCTTACATGTAGCTATTTTCTTTAATTTTCATTGTTATAAATAATCCAGCAATTTATCATATCAAGGTTTTCTTAGAAGTGATACTACATTAAAACAAATCCCTTTTATCTTGAAACAGTCAATTTTATAAAGAAATATTTTTAAAAGGCATATTTTCTGTCATGCTTCTTTTCCATCAGATCAGATCCAAAACTTTTATTCTTTTACTGAAAATCAATATGTCATACTTAAACGACATGTGCTACTTAAACAATTGATGCAGTCAAAATATTATTAGCTAATGTTTTCCAAATTCATTCATTGTAATTTGTATTCATAACATTCACTGATTCAGCTTTTAAAAAAAAAACTAATTTGCTTTCATTTCCATTTTATTGCATGACAAAGAAATTAATAAATTCATAAATATAAAATGATGATGATAATATTTTGGACTACTTCTTAAATTTTTCAAATATGACAAATTGCATATTAGTATTTTCTAAAAAAATAACTTTCGTTTCATTAAGATCACGATGACAACAGAAATGGTGGGAAAATTTTCTGAATTATCAACATTTCAAAATAGCTGATTTCTGATAATCTCGATATATTTCGATTAAATTAATTAACATTCTAAATAGCTTACATATTTATGTACCTATCCATGTGATTTCTTTTGCATTTAAAGTTTCACATAGCTGTGTATGTTTTTAAACATGAACTAGTAATGGTAGAAAAACCTGTGCATTTTTACATTCAAGAATATAAACATTAGGCTTATATTTAAAATATATTATATTTAAAAAGATTCTTTGTTTATTACTTAATATTATCTTTGCAGCATACTAACATAGCCCATTTTATGTGGTTGAGAAAAATAGAGCTTCTTTTATGATGGTTGATAATTTTGTCACTGGAAGCTGAATAAGGTTTCCACATGACAAAGTTAAAGTTTTATACCTATTTTAAATAAATATGTATCCAGAGTAATTGAATAATTTAGATTAATAAAGAAAATATATTCCTTGTAATGAGATAATTATATTGCTTACTTAAAATATTTTTTAATGATAAAATACATCTTGACCTTTCTCAGTTTACAACAGAAACTTATGCTTTTTAAGTATTTCAAACTCCTGTAACTTCAACATTTTATAATTTTTATTTTTTCTTATGATTTTATGTGAGCATTACACCCTGTTATAGACTTTAATATCTGTAAAATAATTAAATTCAATTTTTTGCATTTGTTACAAAATGGTGTACTTGCCCAGAGAATGAGCCATATATTTCCTTTCTTGTAATGACATCCTTATTAAAGTTATTGTGTATGTATATATTTTCTGTAACTAAAATCATTTGCTTTTGTTGTTTGTTAATCAATAAATAATATAATATTCTTATGGGACTAGATCTTAAATCTATACATTCTCAATAAAACTATCTTATTTATCACTCTTTAGATTTGTAAATTAAAAAATCTTGAATGATCTCCCCTTGCAAAAGCAAGTCATAAATGATTATGAAGCTATGAATAAAACCCTTATGGTTTTCAGATCCTCTTTTTATAAACATAAAATATAACAATAATCAATCTAGCTTCTTTGAGTTGGTCATCAGCATTTATAAGAATTTTTAAAAATTGGTTGAAGCATCAAGCATAAAAAGGGCATAGGAAGTTACGTAAACTTGATGTTATAATTTATTGAAAATACCCTAATTTTATGCAAATATCCTGTATGTTTTGATTACACTGCTCAGTATGCTTCAAACATTTCTGTTCTTGCATTCTTTAATTGGTCTGCTGTTTTTGATATAATTTTAATACAATTAATCATGTTGTATTACTTCACTAATTCTGTTGTGCATTTTTTCAAGTGGGTAGGATATCTTGTTTTCAAAAATCTCTGGCTGCATGTATTTTATAAACATGTTAAGTCTAATTGAAAATTCCAAATTATGATTGTAAGCTTATTGTTGTAATGTCAGTGCATTGGTTTAGTATACGTCTTAACAGTTCTCTTTGTTCTGTATACAATTATATGTCCTTGTTTCATCACATCATGCTATGTATGTTTATACTGGCTTTCCAAACAAAGTCTGTACCAGGGTCTTAGGATAGATTAGTGTCTCTTATGTCAAGCTGTGATGTGTAAGTATGCTGGTAATAGATGAATGATTCAAAACGAAAATCGTGTTTATCTGCTCAAAAGAGATTTCAGTATCCCAATCAATTTTAATGCAAGTCATTAAGCAAATACATGTATCCAGAAATAGTGAGGTCAACTATCAGTCAAGAAAAGTTAACTTCTGTATAATTGTAGTTTTAGAGTACACTCTCTTGTACACAGAAAATTTAAGAGAGATATAAATATGATCATGTGTTCTCACACTAGCTTTGCAGTTGAGAATGATTATAATCATAGAAAATCAAGTTTTGCATCTTAATATGTGTCTTTCAGTTTTCTTTGAAAATAAGTTTTAAATGGACATTGCTCCTTCCTTAAATTTAACACAAAATTGTTTGAAATGTATAAAATTTTGATGTATGCCAAATATCAGCAATTATTACAAAATATTGATTGCATCACTGTATGAAGGATTATTTCTTTGGTGAGCTGGTATTAGCAGGGCATAATTTTACTATGAAACTTAGTTTTCAAATAATTTATTGCAGTCTGGTGGTGACCTTGAGAATGATGAGGTAGTTGCAAACAAGATCAGCAAAATGATGTACTCTGCAATTAAGCTAGTCAGTTCAACTGACAGAAAGGATTCTTTTAAAAGGCTTTCAGGTGAGTTTTTCCTTGATATGTTTATTATTGTAATATATTTGTAAAGAATAGATTTTTTTGTTAATATGTTTGTAAAGAATAGATTTTTTTTGTTAATATGTTTGTAAAGAATAGATTTTTTTTGTTAACTTTTATCTGCTTTGACATTTTACATTAATAATTTTACTGTTTCGTTTTTTTTTTAATTGTATTCAGTATTGGTATGTTTATATAAGTCATAAGAATTCAACAAACTTTAAAGAGTAAATTTGAATACAAATGCATTGGTAGAGTGATAATAGATCCTGTGGCTCAATATTTCTTTAATTTCAAACCAATTTGTCATCTCACGCTTGTTATCATTAGAGACTTCACTTCAGAATTTAAAACTTTAAATTCCTACATTTATGATGTTTTATTCCTGTATTATAATATTGTGTTTCCTCTCTTTGTCCTGTTTTTAGTGCTGTATGACAACTTTCTTTATGCAGCAACAATATCAAATCACAAAATACTTGTTAGCAAGCGCAGGTATATACCGCAAGACCCTGTTGCTACATAGTTGTGAGTGATCTATGATGGCACCTCACTTGACAGTCATGCAGGCTTAAAATATGCTTGTAACAGAATGTTCATGTTTTGAAGATTTTAATTGTTTAAATTTCATAAGTACTTGAATAATTTTGTCAGTTACATTGACATAAAGTGAATATTTAGAAATATATATTTATATATCATATCTGATGAATGTGAAACCATTTTGTGTTAAGATTGTTTATAAGAATCATTGTTTTTAATTCTCATAGCCAATTTAGTTGGTGAGCATGATCAGGAATGAAATAGTATAATACTGTTTACTTCTCTTTAAATTATTAACAAGTATAATTTAATTTATATGAGTCATTTTTAACATTTCAAGAAATTAGAAAATTTGTACTCATATTCTGACAGATTCAGACTTTAAATAAATGGGGAGGAGGATCATAATATATTTTTAACAATTTTTTAAAAATGTATTTTATGCATTTGAAATCTAAAGGAAGCAAATAATAATTACTGGGGTTTGTTTCTGACCACATTTTAAGAGTTCATGGTGAAATGTTAATTGATTATATATTTATTTAAAAGTGTACAAGTATGTTTCATCATAGATCATTTCTTCTTTGGAAAGTGTAAAAAAAATGTAAACATTTATAATCACTTCATAGATTTGCAAGTTGTAGAAATTCTATTTCTACTTTTTCAAAATAACTTTTGAATCTAAAAATGGAGAATTTTAATAATTTGTTGGTGCAACATTGTAATTTTACAATAATTAATGATGGAGCATGGAATTACTGTTGCAACAGATTTGTGGGATTTATGCATTGGTGATTGAAGAATAGTAACCACTTATGGTATTAGAAAAGTCTATTGTACAGCATACCCTCTTAATTAATTATGGAAAGATATGCTTTTCACAATAAATTAATAACATTTTAGAAAATAAATTTGTAAATTATCACAACAGTTTATTTTACAACATTGTGTATGTACAGTTAGGTCTTGACCTATGTCATTCTCGACTTGAAACAACCTGCTAATATGAACAAGTCCATAACAACTATTAATTTTTAATTTTTCAATTGCATGTATATGAAGCAACATCCACTCATTACTACTTATGAACGAGGTGACTAGTTCAGATGTGGATGTAAAGTAGCCTTATGCCAGTCATCACTGATGCTTTTAATAATAGAAATGTGTAACTCTTGCTCTCATTTACTCTATGTTTGAATTGTTTACATATTGCAGTTCAGTTGGGCTTGATTGGTAAATTAAAAGTTATAAAGCATTATATTGCTGGTGTTTTGTTAATGGACATGAAATTTTACATTACAAATTCTGACTTACACTCTAGATTGGGTTATAAATATCCTTAAGAATGGAATGTATTCATAACCCAAAACCCAAGTGTATTCAAGTAAATTTATGTTCCTTTCTTTCTGATCAATATATAAGTTTGAATGTCACATATATAATTAAAACTTGATGTCATTTTTGTGTAAATATAGTTTGAAATTGGTGTGTTTTAATCAAATCAGATATTTGTCCTTTGTTGTTTTTTTATTTAAAAAGGTGTGTTTTTCCTTTTCTATGTGTGCAGGTGTAGCTGATGATTATAAGCATGTTTTGTGGTGTATTGAAAGGCTGTGCTATAACTTTTGTATGTGCACTACTCATATTAACATCTGAAGTTGATTATTTGTTTTAGGTTGTTTTGGATGATATTTCTTTAAGCCCAAAAATGGCACCCTTTCCTACTTCAATACAAACTAACAAGAGAAGAAGGAAGCAACATTAATGTAGAAATCTAGGCAGAAAAAAAGTAGGAAAAACTTGTTGAACTTGACAATGTATTGGGAATGTAATTCAAAAGAGTTTGCTAATCAAGTTATTTCCCTCTTTAGTGAATTGTTTTAAAGCAGCGAGCTGTTTGACTTCATTTCACAAATCAGTTCATAATTCATTTGGTTAAGAGTAAATTCATATAGATCAGCATGAGATTTTCAAGCCTTCACAAACAATCTCATCAGTACATGATAAAAATATTAGCACTGCACTGCTACAAACTCATTCAAAAGAGGTCGGAATTGCAAACTGTTAAATTAATAGAAAATTATATAATTTAATGAATTATTTAATTTGAAATCTGTGCATTTACTAGACTATAGACCATGGGTAACTGAATAGAATACAGGTTTATTTGAAATTGTATACTGTGTGCTGGCAAGGCAGTAAAAAGAAATGCTGCACATATAACAGGTACATTTTATGTCATGTGTCAGCCATTCTGTGGCAACAAAGCAATTATGTACAAGAAATGCATTCATTTAATACCAGTTTCATTGTATATAATATGTTGACTATCTTTTGACAATATGTCAATACATATAGAAGTGCTGCATTCATTTGTAAAAAATAAGAATGATTATTTTACTATTTGCAATGTCTGAGATAAGAACATTAGTAACCATAGTGTAAATCATCAAGATAGGATAGAAAGTGGAAACCCAATGATAAGGTACTAGCCTTTCACTCAGACAGCCAGATTCAATTTCTGCATGGATGAAAATTTATCAGCTAATTCATACCTGCTTCCTAGCTCAAAGTGGTGGAGTTCTGAGTGATTTGATTCACAGGAGGGATGATTGCCTAACAGTTTAAAAGCTGAAAAGAGAAGACTGCTGCTCCAGGACTTTGCATTTACCAACCATGGCACAACATTTCTCACTTACAGAAAATATATTTATTTGATTGTATCTATCCGTGAAATCAGCAAAAGTTGAAAGCAGGCAAGACTCCAACTAAAATGAACAGGAATCATGTTTCACCAGCAAAATTAACGAACACTGAAAATAGACTTAAAACAAAAATAATTTAAACAGGAGTCATCACTTTAATCATTAAACTACCTATTAGGACAATAATAACTCATTGTGTTTGGGCCCAAAAAATTAGTTTCATTAAAGCACTAGTTTGAACTGTAATTTGTAAACAATATAATTGTAACTTATAACCTCTTTATATTTGAATTAATGACACTTTTAAATTGCATGTCAATGTTTTTACTGAATGTTTCATCAAAAACATTTGTCTGCATCTTAGTTCATTTCAAATCAGAATGTAGAACTCCTTGTATGCAATCTTCATTAATAAAGACATTCACCCTTTACTGCAAGTGCAGTATACATGAAGATCCTGTTAAAAAAATACATTGAAATTTATAGAATCACTTTGACAATTTTAAAGAGACCATTTGACTTAGTAAGGTCACTTACTCACTCAGTAAGTGAAAGGGCTGCTTATACTTGGTAATTTTGACTTCCCAGATATTAAATGGAGTAATATTATCTTACAGGTCATCAATAATCACAGAACATTAACGACAATAAAATTTGTTGAATTACCACCTCAAGAAACTTCCCTAGTGTGACACCTTTGGGCACCCATCACTTGTTATGATTATTATTTATTAATAACACATAAATAATTACAAGTGACTGAGAATCTTAATTTATAGCTATTAATAATTCTCCCACAAGATTAACATGTCTCTCACTTGGCAGATTATAAGTGTGTCGTAAAACTATATTCAATAATAAGATAGACTTTTTACTGTCACATAATGTTTTTGCAGGTGGAAACTTCTTACTAAAGGAGTAATAAAAATCCATCTTTAATCATATTTAATGAGCCCCCATTCACCCTCTATTACTCCAACATAAGGTTTTAATATACGTGCAAGAATATAATAAATTTATTGAATCAACAATCATATATGCAACATGTGAATATAATCACAGAGCATTGATATTTAACAATATTTGATTAAAGCTAGACACTCATTCAGTTTATCCTAGCATAGACATCAGCAGTCAAATTAACAAACTTGATTATATATAATTCCTCATCAAAGTGTGAGTGGAGTTTTAGAGAGATAATTATAGTCAATGTACATAACCTTTTCAATGAGTGGCAGCTATCATTAGCACATGTTTACAATCATGCGGTTTGCAACAAGTCACTTTCTTTCTATTTAGATGATGGTCCAACCATTATACAACTGTTCCAGAATCTTCAATGCATTCCAAAAGCACATCATGCGGAGTTTTCTGGAATCTTCTTGCATGCTACTCAAAAACTTACAATGAGGAATGTTCAAAAAGTCTTCATGAATTCTCGAGACCAAACTCCAATTTCCATCATATTAACTATCGAACAGAATTCACAAGAATCAACTTAACAGCAACACATTTACTGATAAGTTCGACAGCGATGCTGGATACACACCATTGTGATCCAGTAAAGTACAGTAGTCACTCCACTCTGAAGGGGATACAGGTTTACGAAACAAAAAAGAAGTGTGTTCCTTTCTGCAAAAGTCAAATTAAAGCAGTGCTAAATTTCAGGGACATTTCATCTCTAAACTCTTTTCTCTCTTACACACATTCTCAACTTACAAATCCTGCAATGATATTTGTTAGCCTGATAGTGATACACAAGCAGCATGATATATATAGAATTGATCAAAATTCACAAGTATAATGTACAACATAATCAATAGTGAACATAGAAATAATGGTTTAACTGCATAAAGTATTCTCCATTTCAAATCATAGATCAATAGCAAATGTATGAAATATTTCCATATCCATTATTTCTTTATCAATCAGTTAACATCAGCTAACGATCACTGTTATGACCAGACTTGAGTTATGTCAAAATCAAAGTGATTAGAATATAGGACTTTCTTCAACAAAATAACTTTAAGTCCATCCCCATTGGATGAAGTTGAAATGAACAAGTGTGAGACTATTAGTCAGAAAAACTATTCATCCACTTGGAACTGGTTTTGGATTACATCAGCAAGTTCTAGCATATTCTCCACCTGAGTTGTTTACTCCAACTCTGGCATTTAACAAAAATATCATCATAAGCAGTACCCAAGAGTCACGTTAATACTAGCAAAAAAAATATAATTATTAAGTTTAGGGATAGGCAAATTGCTCTTTTTATATATGAATAGATTGTCTTGAAAAGATTTGCTACATCATTCCTGGTTTAAAAAACAATAATACTATACAAACCAAATCAAACAAAACAGCCAAAATAAAAATAAAACTAAGAGATGTTTGACTTTGGAATAAGGATGACCTAAGTGCATTCACCAAAGAGCATATAAAACATCGTTTTCTTAGAATCTACATAGAAAAAGACAGATAGCATGAACTCTGTTTATATGTATTTTTTAAAAAACAACAATCCTGAATGATATTCCCCTTGCTTCAACAATCCTGGATGAATGTAAATGCTTTTTGACTGCAGGAATGATAAAAGTGGTATCGGAAGAGAAAAATATTCAGCACAAAGAGAGAACATATTTATCCCTTAAACAAACCAGACAAATGTGTATCAAAGATAATCTTATATCAATAGTCTTTATGCCACTGGCAAGACCATAAGCAAATCTTTATGGAGTTCTGTTTAGTCACAAAGGTAAGGTAACGAGTATAGTTCCCACTTTTAAAAAAAAGCAATGATTAATGGTAATGCAAACATACCCAAACACTTAAAAGCAGAAATCCTAAATAAACAACTTACCTTAGACTTTAGCACGTTCCCAAACGCCAATTGCAGACTGTGTCCTAAACTACCACCTGTTCCTTTCAACCGTGTAATGAAACTTAAAGCTATTGGTCCAAAAGCATCCCACCTAAACTGCAGAACACCTGGTAATAATGTTCTCTATCCTCTTGCAGACTTTTCTAAACTCCATCCGAATCAAATTGTTTAATTGCATTATTTTCGAATAAAGGGACGCAAACAAGTAGCAACGATATCGTACAAACTTCTCGAATACATCGTCTACTCAAACATAGTCACACATACGTCTTGGAAAAAAAACATATCACACTCTCAGACAAAAGAATTTCTGAAAATATATTCGTGTAATCCCGGTAAATTACTTTTCATTTGGTACAGACAACGGTTAAATAAACTGTATTATCAAACTTTCGACAAGTTTTATCATAAATGTTTCATCAGCTAAATTGTAGTATAGCATTCCAAAATGCTCATACCTGAATTAAAGACCTTCTCTGACTGAACAGAGAAAGTAGTGGAAGATGATAAATTTCAGCTCCTGCACCACTGCTTTCTGTTGTATCTCTAAGTACTGTTAGGTCCAATTTTCTTAGCGTACATAAATGACATACCTATGTTTGAGGATGATAGCACAGTTTACAGGACAATTACAGCAAAGGGTGATAGCCTTCAGCTAAGTGCCAGCTCTTGGAAGTCACGAAAAAGAAGGGGGGGGGGGGGTTGACGAAAATCACGATTCAGAACAAACCAAGCAATACTTTGAGGCAAGGAATTGAACAATCAATATTTACCTGGCGGGGTGGAAAAATCACGACTCGGAACAATCCAAGCAATAGTTTCAAACACTTAAGAGGTAGCGAACAGAACAAACAAATAAATCAATAATTACCTGGCGCGGTCCATCGGGTGTGGTCGGGGCCCCAGAATATAGTGAGAGAAACAAAGTTATCCAGGACTGAAAACTCATAAGATGAAAGACCTCGTGCAAGCTTGGAGAGGAAGGAAACTGACGCAACCACTACCACCCGTCACACCCCAACCTCCAAGTGTAGTCCACTTGGTGTGGTCGAGACCCAAGAATACGGCTGGGGGACCAACAAATCCTTCCAGAGCCGAACGTCGTAAAATGAAAGGTCCCATGCAAGCTCTGGAGAAGAAGGAAGCTAACGCAATCTAAACCCATCGCAATCCCCTTAGAGGAGGGGTGTCGATACCCAGAATATAATTAGAACCAAGTCCTCCCCCCCCCCCCTCCAGCCATCCATGGATGAGAAGATACTAAGATGAAAGGCCCCAGCAAACTATAGAGAGGAAGGAAGCTAACAGAACTACCACCACCAAAACAACAAAATAAAGCAAAGGCTTCAAATATTTAAGAGAAAAAAGTCAACATAAATACCCGATGCGCCCCGAATGAAAATATCTGATAAGCTCCAATTTGAGTGCGGGGGTTCGATACTGAATACTAACTTGATGTGGTCGGATCCTGGAATGCAGTGAGGGGAACTAGGTCCCTCAAGATCTTAAGAGGAAAGGCCTCACGCAGGCTCTCGAGATTTTACAGAACAGTCCTACACATTCCGACCCCCACACCTTCGAGAGGAAGCTTCGATATAGAGCGTTCCACATGGTGTGGTTAGAACTCCAAAGTGAGGGGAACCCTCTGGAGTCTGGAGAAAACTAAAACAGAGGATATTTAAAGATAAAACGTCCCACGAAAGCTCCAGAAGAGACAGTATGTTGGCGAAACTAATCAAGCCATCTAGCTCTTAATTGCACCTGTTGAGAAAATAAAGTTTAGAAATGTAATTAAGTCTCATAATCAAAACATGCTTAATGCTGAGATTCATGTTTAGACGCTTTAACAAAGAAAAAACAAACACCACACACACATAAAAAAAAATAAAAAAAAAACTTTCAAACTAATCAAACTTTGCAAAGATGAGCAGCTCGATTTGTTGCTGGAGAATCATGGGGGAAGAAAAAGCAACATAAATTCTTTGGGAATTTAAACGGCAGCCGTTAGCTGAGAGAGGAGCTCGTGTCAAGGTAACAAGTAAGCTCAATGCAAAGAACACGCTAATCATCGCTCCTTGCAACCATTTCTTCCATTGAAATTGTGTGCATCTGTCGAACACGCATGCGTATCTCAAATAAAAGTTGTTTAATGAGACTCCATACAGACACACACACACACACACACACACACAAGAAATGTGATTTGAAAACTAAAAATAACTGCATGAAACAAACAAAAAAAATAAATAAATAACACTTTTACTAAGTTATTGATAACAGTGAAAACCTATTCAACAGTCCAACTTTAGTTAGTGAAGTGACAGGTCAAGATTTATCACAATGTTGGCAATTTTTATTAAAATCTATTTTGGCTACCTTTCAGTGCGATTTTGTGAAAGGGCCACCAGAACTGTACAGAAAAGAAGCTTTTAATATCTCATTGCTTAGTGAAAATCAAATATGCCGCTGGGATGGAATAATTAAAAGTTTGTTTTTTAATTTTGTGTTTTAGTCTTTGACTAGTAATCCTAACTCTTATACATCTGATCGCTTACCTTTTTATATTTTTACTGTTGTTGTTTGTTTATAGTTACAAAACCTGTATCTGCAGTGTTACACACTACATTTAAAATTGTGCATTTTATTGTGAATTTACTCAGTCTTGGCATTTTCTGATTAAACAACCTGCTTGTAGAATTCAAACTATATTGTTTAAAGTCAAAATCTGCTAGCCTGTTACTATTACCATTATTGTTTTTAACTCGGCTCGTTTCCGACTACATGAATCATCTTGAAATCAAAAATTATAAAGATAAAATGAAAAGTACTTCAATAAACAGTCATAAAAATATTCAGTGAAAGCAAGAGTAGTTGAGGTATATAGTGCATAATCAGACATATGAATGTTCTTCGCTTAGAAAATGTCAACTGTATCCGTGACATTCTTGCCACACTTGAGGAATCCCGCCCCCTTCACAGTTTTCGCGGGAAACGTTACTGTATGACGTCAGAGGGGAAACCCGTCGCATATCAACCTTGACCCTATTAGTTCCTGCCATCAACAAAATGCGATAGAAAGCGGTCCCAGTTGACTTCTAGTGCTGCCAAAATAATGGCATTAAGAGATATGCACTTTGCTGAGGTAAGTGTGAGTTTCTTATTCTAATATAACGAACTGAGAATTAACAGAAGCAAAAGCGTGTCTATGGACAAATAATGCGATGATTTCATTCATGAGGTTGTGCTAAAATATGCCGAAGAATCAACATGGCGGATCACTTCCTGTCGATTCGGAATCCATCTAGTGTAAACAGGGGCACTTAGTTTAGTTTGTTTTAATCTATTTACATTTATTAATTTCAACTTAATTTTGCACCTTTGTGAAATAATTCATGCATGCATCATTGTTTTATTCTTTGGCTTTATCCTCTTATTAATACACTAGTTTGCAAGTTAAACGAAAGGAAGCACTCGGGCTGTTCCGAACAGTGGTCAAATTATAAACTATCGATTACAGCCATTCTCATTGGTGCACGTTTCATTACTTGTTGCGATCAACATTGCTTGCTGTTGTTAACATTTTTATTATTTAAGATACGATAAGCTTAAACAGTATACTTTGGAAATTTGGAATGTTTGGTTTGAGGTTCAGTTGCCGCAAAAATGGCCACGTGGTATTTAGAATTACGACAGGAAAAGGTGTGGAGAGGGAAGGGGGTAGAAATATGCAAGCGGTTGAATGGGATGGGTAGACAGGTAGTTGAACATTCTTTGTGGTAGGTTATCACCTGCGTGCCCCCCTCTCCATTCTTTCCCTCTCCTTTTTTTTCAGTAAATTCCCTGTAGCAAAACAATTCTCTTTTGCTTTTCGTTTGTTTGGTTATTTTACTTATTTCGGAAGCGATTTCTTAGTTAATAAAAAACCAAATTATAATTCCGTTGTCAAGGATGATGGAATGCAGTAGGTCTGAAAGAGACTATGTAGACCTTTCATTGCTCTCAGTATGTGGTTTTACACTTAAAAAAAAAAAATCCAGTATTTATAAACGTAACAAATTCTATATAATTTCCACATTCATACCTCCCCTCTTTTTTTTTTTTTTAAGCACATCCAGACTCCTTATATATACAGGTGTGGTCATTATTTGCACAACAGTCTTGCATTTTTGTGTCTTAGATACTTCCTATCCTGTAAATATGTATCTTTTAGTCATGTATATTTATATTAAAATGCTTAGCATAAGTTGTTTGTGGTGTTTAATTAGTCTAAAAAATGGATTAACATCTACAGGTTTTTTAAATGTTTGTTTTAATTTTTTATGTAAAAACTATGTATATAGTATAGATACTATGTATCAAAACTATAAATAGTTTAAAAATACATTTCTCACTTTTAAAAAATATGTTAGCATCAGTAATCTTTTATTAATCATTGCAGTAATCTTTTATTAATCATTGGTTTTATGTGTTGGATAGTTGTGTTAGATTGTATTTGTAGAGATAGTGTTATCATTTCCTACACTAGACCAGACGGTAGACCCATTAATGACTGACCTTTTAACTTAGTAGATTGAACTTCACTTACCAGTTACCTGCTTAAATCTTGCTTTCCAATATTAAAATACCAGTTGTGAAAGTGCTGCAAGCATGTTCTGTTTGCGATATAGATGATTCAGCAATGTTATCAGCATTAACAATTTTTCTTTTTCCAAAAATGTTGATAATTATTTAACTTTAACTAAGAAATGTTTAAAACTATATTTATGTAGCACTACTGACTAGCAGTTGCTGATAATATGTGCATCAAATTATCGTTTGTTGATCATATGTGTAATTTATCAGACATTATTAGATTATTTCATTTATATCTTTGTCCAATTCATATTTTTGATGACTTCTTTATGAATACTTATTTTAGATTGAGATACGTTCATTTTGCTTTAATAATTTATAAACCTTTATTGTTAATCTTATAATGACATGGTTAGGCAGGATGTCTGCTTAATTACAACCACTCCATTTTTAAATATGCTGGTTGCTTGTCTTTGATAGATTATTACTTTTAACAAGAATGCAATTTGAAAACAATATTATATAAATACTTAAGATTTTCTATGAAATTATTTAAAAGGATAAATTAAATACAATCACAAATGAGTATAACTATAAGGAACAAACTATAAAGTGTAACCATTAGTTTTGATTTTAACTGTAAATTTCTTTTCAGATGTACAGTCCTTGTGTAAAATTTTACAGTAGTAGAATAGTGCTATATCACAGCATTTTCCAATTTTATTATTAATATTATTCTACTTTGATCTTACTGTCAGAATTGAAAGAATGTGGATGTATTTTTTCAGTAAATTTTTACTAAGTACAGGTTAAGCAGTAAAAACACATTTTAAGCAGTAAATATTTTCTTATAAATAAGAGAAGTATTTGTACATCGTTATTATGTATAGAGAATAAACAACTACAATTTAGTATTGTTTGACTTCATTATTTTTGTGGTTAAGCTCTGTATGTTTCATTGCATGAAAAGAAACAATACTTTTTCTAAAATTAATTAACCATATATGTTGCACCTACTGCTATTTGTGTTGGGATTTTTTGAGTAAATTAAATGACTATGAAATGATGTAATTTATTACAGTTTACACACATGGATAGTGTTATGGGTGTTTTAGTATTAATGTTTAAGTGCTGGTAATTTTTCTTTAATAATAAATAACTTTAACAAAATTTATTTGAACTGGTGAACAGTAAATAAAAGAACTTAAAGATAACATGGAAAAATTATTGGTTACAATATTGAAAACTACTTTTTCATAAGTTTACATTATAAGTTTGAAATTATTAATATGTTTAGCAATTTTTAAAAAGCTAAACATCTACCAATTACATAGAGTCATTCTACCTTCCATTACTAAAACCATAGACAACTAAGACAACTCTTATTCAGTTTTTGGGACTGGAAAATTAAAAATGGCAGAGTTTTTGCTTGCATTCTGTTACTGGTTTTGCTGAATATTAATTATTACCTAAAGTTATGACCTTAAATGTGAGAAAAAATGTTAACTGTGTGATGTTGGTTTTCATTATTGGTTTACTAAGGATACCTAACTCAAAAAGAAGAGTGCAACTAGAGTGTGATCATGGACGAGTTTGGGCAGATACTTTAGGCTGGAAAATGAGACAGCAAAAAGATCTTATGCATGATTCTGTAGTGGACATAAGCCAGTAGAGGGAGTAGAGAAAAATATTTGTGTTGAATTCTGTGGGCTCCTGGGGTGATCCATGCAGTTGTGCTTTAACCATTCTGCCATTTCTGCAGCAAGCAGTCAGATGAATCAAATGGAAGAGTTGCTGCAATCATGCATTACAATACTAATGTGAACATGATAGATTTAATGACTGACTAATCAAAAAAGGTGTTCTGCCTTGCATATATTTATGACTTGTGGTCTAATGAAAACACTGTCAAAATAAAAAATTTAAATGAAGTATTATCTCTGCATTGACTTTTATTTGAAATATTTTACTATGAAAGTAGCATTCTTTATTCCCATACATTTATAAAAATCTCTAAAAGTAATTCAGATTTTTGTTTTAATTGAGGAATAAAAAATCAACATTATTTCCACAAAAGAGCAAGGATGTGTTTTTTATTTTCTAATAATAAAATTAACATATATATTTACTTATATATGGGAACAGTTTTATATATTCTTATCTGAAGCTGTTTTATAATTATATGAACAGAAAATACATTGCTCTAGCCTGTCTTCCCTCTTTTTCATAAGTAACTAATAGTAATACCTTAATTATTGATATAGTTTCTTGGATTTAAAAGTATTCTTTTACTTGCATTATATTTTGTATATCTGCTATTCTGTTTGTTTTGTTTTTTTTAATGGTTTTAATGATCCATTTATTGTATTAACTGTTCCTGGGTGTATGGTGCTAGGTCAGAAAATGGCTTATATCTTAATTCTTATTAATTCTTCCATTTTTTTTAATTTTTAAAAAAAAATTCGTGTGTGCTGGTTGTGCATTTTCAATTATCACAAACAAAAAATATTTCATGGTTTAGCAAGCTCTGGTTTTATGATTATATTATTGTTTACTTAAAATCGTGGGTGATATTGAAATACATAATATTCATTCTTTGTTAGAGATTCATATATACTAAACTTGATTTGAGGTTGTTGGAATGATAATTCCTGCACAGGGTTAAACATTAGTCCAGAGATTAATACTGTTTTTTAACTTTCAGAATATTATTACTATTAATATGCAGAATATCTTAGAATTAAAATCTCTCATTATAATTTTTTAAAGTATATATATAATTGCTTATTTTTCAAACTAAAGAATGGCTAAGGATGGCCACGCACCATCGGAACTCTGGATCCCTTAAGGAGAAGTTGCAAGAGGAGTTTTTGTCCTGCAAGATCTGTCTTGAGTCAATACGAAGACCTAAGGCTCTCCCTTGTTTACATTCATTTTGTGAGTCTTGTTTAAAGGACTATGTGCGTCGGCACCCAGGGGGTCGACCCGGGTTCTTTCCCTGCCCGATGTGTCGCAAAGACACCTTCATTCCGGAGGGAGGTGTGGAGAGCTTTACAGACAATTTCCTTTTGTTAAGTTTATCAGACTCTTTGCTTGAAGATGACAGTTGGGACTCTTCAGGTTTGCTTGATACCAGTAGCAGTAGCAGCTCTGGTCTGTCATCTTCCTCTTCATTGTCTTCTCTCCAGTGTCCATCCTCCCCCCCTCGTCATTTATATCCACCATCACCACGAGAACAGCGACATCGGAATTATGAGTAAGTATCATAGTAATGTTCTGTGTACTCGTATATGTTAGAACTGTTCAGTATTGAAAATTTCTTGCTTAAAATGTTTGGGGTTTAGTTGTAAAAGTAGAGATGATGATACACTTAAGAAGCACTGAAACAGTCTAGTGGACAACCAAATGTAATAGAGGATTTTTAAATATTAATTTTTAAATTTTTTAGGATTTCTTTTACTTTACCAAGCTATTCTTCAGGGCATGCACGTCAATTTTGTTGGTAGTGTCAGAAAGTAAAATACAAAATTGCCAATATCCAGGATGTCAGATTTTTAAAGTTATTTTGAGTTATTTTTATTTATAATTTTGACAGATGGTATTTTGGAAAAGTAAGCCGAGATGCTTCTGAGGACTGGCTTCTTGCACCAGGATACCCAAGGGGTACTTTTCTCATTCGTCAGGGTGAAGCTTCTCCGGGTAAGTTTAGTTTTATCTTTCCTCATATTTAAGAAATTGTAAACTTGAGCTGGAGTCATTTTTAAGGTTAAATCACTTGTTGTTAACTTTTGAAATAATATTTTCTGCATGTTTGTTATTTAAACTGCTCTCTTGTTTATGCTAAAAAAAAATCTGTAATTGGGATTTGATAAATGTTTGTTTCTTTATATTTTTTAAGAAGATGCTTTTTTAATATTTAATATTCTGTGATTTTTAATATTCTTTAGATTTTAATTGAACAATAATTTCTCTCTTTTTGCAAAATACTTATAATTTGTTTATATGAGATTAGGATGAGTTATGGGAATGTTCTATAGTTTTAATTAAGCAGTGATTTTTTTTGCTTTTTGCAAGATACTTACACGTTGTCTGTGCGAGATTACGATGAGTTACGTGGCTACATACCGAAGCACTACAAAATTGTCACCCGACGGCCACCTGACCACTCTAGTGAAATGTATTACATTACTAAGTCACGTACCTTTTCTTCATTGGCAGATCTTGTTAAGCATTATCAAGGTTAGTTGGCAAACATTATGACCACTCTAGTTCAGCCCTGTTTTCTTTACCTATTTCTACTCTATTTTTACTGTTAGTCATTGATTGGTTTCTCACCTTTATCTGTCAATAGTCCAGATTATTTTTTTATATGTTTGTTATTGTCTTTATAATTGGGAATTGTCCAGTAAAGGAGTTTCATTTTCTTTTTTGATAACAATTATTGTAGTAGTAAAGATGCGATAAAAAATTTTATTTATCCTTAAGCACTTTGCTTTTGGATGTTCCTTGCTGTTTTCTTTTTCCAGTTCTTTTCTCTTTTCTTCTACATCACAATAAATATGCTCTTGGTTTGATGTTGAAGTTAGGATGAGTGTTTATTATGTTAGTTTTCCTTTTTTTTTTTCCTGCAGATTTCACCATTTCATTTAACGGTAGCCTGTTAGTCTTGTGACATTAGCTTATATTTAATCCTTTTGTTATGAGTAGAAAGAGAACTTTTGTAATGTTTAAAAAAAAAAACATCTAAATTATCAGATTACAAAATATGAGTTATGCTTATATAATATCTGCTAAAAGGGAATAACAGCTTAGATCAGCTAAAGGATTTCAGATTGAGTATATGATTCCAAGAATTGATCATGCCATACTATTTAAAATTTACTAAAAAACAAAGATGAAACTTTTATAAACATTATTTATGGTAGATCAAATAGATGGTCTTTGCTGTCAACTGACCCAGACATGTGCAAAGCCACGCTCCTTGTTGTGGGCCATGGAACGTGGCAAGCAGGATGAATATAACACCACAAGGAACACTTTACATATTGTGAAGCGATTGGGTAGTGGTCAGTTTGCAGAAGTTTGGCTTGGTAAGTATTGTTGTGTATGTTTTGTTTTTTCATTTAAAATTAATTTTTAAAAAATCAACTATAATCTAAATAAATAAATTAATGAAATATACCAAGTATGATCATATAAAAGATTAATGAAATATACTAACTGTTCACAGATTATTATAACTGGAAATTAAAAAGTGGAAAATATATTAGTATGATTTCATCATATTGAACAGTTCTGGCAATGAGTTAAATATTTCACATCAGAATAATTGTGCATTGGAAGATGTACTTGTGCTTCTTATTTGCATTTATCTCAGACAGTTGTAGCTGTTCTAGAACAGTTGTTTTCAACTAAGAAACATAGAAAGATATTTTCACAATGCTTTGACAAAGACTTATTGCCCTAGTCCACATTCTGACAAATTATAGGAATATTTTAACTACATCACTTAACTGAATGATGAAGAAGACCTCTCTGCTGAATAGTTTACCCAACACCTATTGTTGGAGATGGGGTAAAAAATTTAATTCATTAAGTGCATAAGGTATTTTCCAACACAATTTTCTTGCACAAAGGTTTTGCTAGCGAACAGAGCTGCTAAGTTCCTCTTTCATTTATTCATTCTAATCTTTTTTTGTCTCTAGATCCACATAGTATAGACAAAGCAGGGTCTTTATACATAATTATAGCTGTTAAGATTAAAATTTAAGTTTTATAACTTAAAATTATTTTTTTATATGAATAACAAACACACTACAGGAAATTTTTTTAAAATAAAATTTTAAAAAAGCAAAAATACTCATCTAAGCATATACTAATCTTAACGTGAGCTCCTTTAATACTATTCAAATTTGCATATTTGTGTTGATATTTGTGCTTTGCTGATTCTCATATCTTTTATCAACATTTCTTCTCTTTAGAACTTTGATATTTATTTTAATACAAATTTGTTTTGAACTGAAAATGGTGCCTCTTTTTTCTGACTTGCTTTATATATTTTTTCTTTAAAATATTCATTGTGATATACAATCTGACAAATTGTATGTATCAAACGTTTCTTTGAAGTGATAAACATTAAAACAATATTCTTGATCTCTTTTATCTTGAAACAACCAATTGGGGGGGGGGGGGGGAATTAAGATTTAAAAAAGGCATTAACATTCATTCTGTTTACTTAATATCTGTAGGTCATACATAAATGCCGTATTCTATTTAAACAATCAGTGCATTTGCAATATTTATACATTAAATGTTTTTTCAGAAATATTAAGCTTTAGGAAATCTAATTTGCTTTCATTTCCATTTTAGCATCTGACAAGATAATCATAAATTTTTAAATATAAAATAGACAATAATATCATGGGCTATTTCTTATATTTTCATTTATGCCATATTGCTGAAAGACAGTCATTTCATTTTGTCTTGGTGTGACGAATTTAAGTACCAAATAAATAACTCATTTCCCTCAGGGGTCACCTTGTTACAAAAGTAATGGGAAACAAACATTTTTGGAGTCATCAACATTTGCAAACAGCTAAGATTTCTTATAAATAAATTTGATTAACATATAAATAACATATATTTATCCTCATAACCATTTGTTTTCTTTTGCATTTAAAGTTTTACATAGCTTATGTATCAGTTTTAAACCTGAGGGAGTAGGAAAACCTGTGAATTACATTAAAGAATTTAAATATCTCAGTTCGATTTATTAATGTTGTAAAAAGTTTTATTTAAATAAACCATTGTTTATTACTTAATATTATGTTCACAACATAATAACTTAGTCCATTTTATGTTAGTTGAGAAAAATAGACTGCCTTTATGAGGATTAACTTTCCTTGTTATTTGGAAACTGAATTTGGTAAAAATATTACATATCTGTAGTTCCATAACCCATTTTAAACAAATTATATCCAGATAAGAATTTAGGATAATAAAAAACATACATTTGTTTTAATGAGATAAATATATTGCTTATTTTTAAAAAAAGTTTTTATTGTATTTAGTAAAAACAGCCCAAGTTTAATTTCTTTAAGTAGAAAAATGATGCTTTTTTTTACATTTTTCAGACTCCAACTTCAAAATTTTTTATCGGTTTTAATGTTTTTGTTTGAGTATTAAGCCCTGTTGTAGTCTTTAAAATGAAAATAGTGAGATTTACTCCACTTCATTTTTTGTACTTCATTCTACAAAATGGTACACTCATACAAATATAATTATGTAGTATTACAAAATTACTCTTCAGTATTTTTTACTTTTCTCAGTGTCCTGACTAAATTAAAGTAGCCAGCAGCTTTAATGAGTAGTGTTATTTTAGTGTTAGAAAGAACATAATTTTTTCTTGCTGTTGTTGATACAAGTTCGCCACATAACTAAGTAGTTAAAATGCTCTGGGCCAGACTGCAGTCAAAGCCATTCCTCTGTTCTAAGTGCATTTTAAGGTATTCAGTAACAAAAGTCATTTGTAGAGAGTACATATTGCTTTTGTCAAGTGTCATAAAACAACCATATAAGACTGGATATGTAATCCTTATTGTCATCAAGCTCTCTTGTGTACATTGGTAATACAGAACATTTTTCAGAAACATTTTCATTTCATCATTTGTATCGTTGTATCCATTGGGACTATGACTGAAATTTGCTCTGTGTAATCAGTACCCTTAACAGCATCAATTTGCTATAGTTATTCAGACATCTTTCAACTGGGTCTTTTAATAGAATCATTGCCTTCTAGTTTGTTGTCTTTGCGAATGTGTGAGCATTTTGTATGCATTGTATTTTTGAAGCCAAGTGGAACAACTCTCAAGATGTTGCTGTAAAAATGCAGAAAATGGATTGCGTGAGCACAGCATCATTTCTGGATGAATCACAGATTCTTAAAACACTGCAGCACCCTAACATCATCACACTGTTGGGAGTGTGTTCAGAGCGAGAACCAGTCTTCCTTCTAACAGAGTATATGGTCAATGGACGACTTTCTCTATATCTGAGAGAAGGCGCGGGGCAAAATCTTACTGTTACACAGTTGATTTATATTGGTGCTCAGGTGAGTAGTAATAATTATAATGGTGGTTGAGTGCTCCTGTTGTAAAAAATGTATAGTTCTATTTACATACATGTACAGATAAAAGTGAGTGCTAATCACATCCCATATATAAATTATTAAATGATTTTATCTTAGAAGATATTTTAAAAATTTATAAACAGACATATCAAGATAAATAAACAGTGAAATGTTTAGGTTGGGTTGGGTTATTATTTTGGGGAGGTATGTTGAGTAAACAATTGTGATAGATCATCATACGTAATAAATTTCATGTCTGTGTGAGGAGAGAAAGGTTACAAATTTTGTGAAAATCTAGGCATCAACTCGAGAAAATAGGAGTCACAAATTTTATGTGATGTATATGATGCTGTCTCAAAAGGTGAAGCCTAAAATGAAAAAATGGACTCATAAATAAAACTTTTGTTAAATACTGTGAATTAAGTGTCCTTACAATGTGGCAGGTCTAGATTTGTTGAAAAGATAGTCTGATAGATAAAAACTGAGATATTACAGTTTGAACAGCAGAAGACAGAATGTGTCATATATGACAGGAGACAATGTGACTGCCAAATAAAACTGTAAAGAAAATTAACAGGAGGGACTTGAAATCATAATGTATGATAGATTATCTACTTGTAACAACAGACTTAAGACTTAGCCACTCCAGCCACACCGACAGCAGAAATTAGATATTTGTTTACTGTCACGTACAACACACACATGCAGCAAGAAGTTATCATGCTTCATACAAACAAAAGACAGTATAATGTCAACTCATTTTTAAAAAATTTGATATGTAAATCCTTATAAGAAAATACCAACAACTCATCATTTGCCCATTCAGAATATAATAATAAGTTTGTAATTTATACATCTTATTTGTTCCAGTGCAATCACTGTATGTTGAATGTGACAGACTTGTGAAGACAAAGTGTAAAATACTGGAAAGCAGTGCAGCATAAATTAAAATACAATACAAAGTTTGTAATTAACAGACTGAAAATGATTTACACATAAGTTACTAATTAATTAAGACATTTTAAACACAAAATCAATAAAAGTTACAATATCCTGCACAAAAAAGTAGATTCCAGATTTGTGACAATTCAGAATAAAATATGAACTAGCACTATTCCAAAATTTTCTCAGTAGCACAAAGGTATGAGAAAATAAGAATGCTAAAATAAGCATATATGAGTGAACTTTATTCTGAGTTCAAACGTTTAATAAAGCAAAATACATAAAAACCACTGCAATGTAAAACAAATAGCCATCATAAATAGTGATCTTTATTAACAGGCTTTGGGATATTCATAATGCATCATGGTGGGAAAATTTTAAGAAAGTCTCTTTATCAACACAATGTATCATTAACAATAACATGATTCAACACTAATTTTAATTCTAACAACCACATAAGCTGTTTTCTCTGCATGCTTGTATGTGAGACAAGCTCCAGATTCACCTTTGTCTTCAGAACATGGACATTTTCATTTCATATGAAGTATCTGAAGCAGATGGCCACACATAGCCATGTACCATGAAATCGAGAAAAACTGATGCATCATCATAAAAGACTTCAACAACTCTGGCAAACAATGTCTCTGATTCCATGTGACAAGAAATGTTGTTAACCGTCACATCACCCACTGAGAAAATGTTTAGTTTGCTACATAAAAAAAATTATACATCATATTTTTGTTTATTTATAGGACAAGCATTCCACTAAACATTTAGTCAGCTGTTCTTTATTGTAAATCATCCTACACCCACCCACCCTATGCCTCTAGATATAATTACACTGTATTTTGTATGCAATCCCATTTTCCTTTTTTAAAAATATACTTTAAAAAATTACTTTTTTTTTAGATGGATGGGTATTGCTAAATAACAAAAGACTGCCCATATTTAAAAAAAAATTCTTTATTATGTTACAAGGACCAGATGCAGCAATTATGGCTATTTGGAATGTTGCTATATAATGAGTTGTTTAGAGAAATATCTAGACACATACTTGGATTGCATTTTATTCCTTGTCCAGATTGCTGATGCAATGGCCTACATGGAAAAAGAGAACTTCATTCATAGGAACCTTGGAGCAAGAAATATTTTGATGGGGGAACAAAATAGGGTGAAAGTGGCAGGTTTTGGGATGACTCGTACTAAGGATGATCCAGATTTCAACTTTCGTCGAGGTATTATGCTTGTTAATATACACTTAACGATAAACTGCTTTATTATATTGTGGTTGTGTGAACATTTATTTGTGATGCAGTAAACGGCAGAAATTGGCACACAAATTCTATTGTGTCTGCAGTCTAATATCCACACAGAAGTGTTTTGTTGTTGCCGAGCTAGAATTTGCAAAGCAGGCCAAAATTGAAAGGAAATAATTTAAAATATATTCTAATACATTTGTGAAACTTTTATCCTTGTTGGTTAAGGGAATGATTAATAGAAATATTTCGTAGGTTACTGCATCTGTGCTGGCTTTTTTATTTCATTTCTTTATATGCTTCAATTACATACCTTATGACTATACTGATGAACCATATGTGATATTGAAAGTTTTATGTTTAATTTTACTTCAAATGGTAAATTTTATGAAAATTTTAAAATTTATAATAGAAATTAATAATTTAATTAACCTTGCTGAATACATACCAGGACTTTCTTTTTTAAAAGGGAGATTACTTCTCTTTATAGCTTGTAGCTTTTAAATAATTATAATAGAACAAATAAGTTTTAAAATTATAAATAATATTTTCAAATCTTTGTAAATTTTATTTTTTTAGTGGGGATGAAAACTTAATTTTATATTGTGTAACAAATTGTGCATTTGTTATTCCATTGACAATGCTCTATGTGCTGAGCCTAACAGTAAATCTTAGAGAAGAGAAAACTTTGAGACCACTCAAGATAAACAAAAGTGGCCATACACTAAAAGTTAAGCCTAACAGACAATGTCTACTTGATATCAAGGAATAGTTTATAATTAAATAAAAATTTTGTTGAAAATACAAAATAAAGAAGCATTTTTTAGCAATTAAAAATAAATTGTTAATTTATACCTAAGATTGCATGATTTTGATTTTTTTTTAAACCAGCAGTGACCATATTCCTGTGCTTCTCTCTCTCTCTCTCTCTCTCTCTCTCTCTCTCTCTTCTGTATAAAGAATTATTTAACTTGAAACCTTTTTCATTGCATGACTGTTATCTTTTTGTCAGGATTGTTGTTGTCTTATTTGCTATTTTATGAAAATGGTGCTAAAGTAACATTTGTGGTAATTTTCAAGGTCTCAAAATGGCCATCAAATGGATGGCTCCAGAAGTGCTTAGTTACAACAAGCACAGCACCAAAGCTGACATCTGGTCTTTTGGAGTTGTTCTTGTGGAAATCTTTACGTATGGCAAAGAACCATATGAAGGTATATAAAGAATTGATATCCTGTGTTATCGACAAGTCTTTGAAATGGCATATATGTATGAGCTCACGACTGTGCCTATACCATCAAGAATGGTGTTTTGCTTGATAAAAGTGTTGTATAGTGCTTGCATGACCAAGTGGCATTGAAGTGATTGACTGTAGGACATGGGCCTTAATGAATACAAAGTATAGTTTAATTTGTTAATGAATTCTTTGGGTGTGTCGGTCTGTATCTGTTCACTTAATGATTTCAAATTCGTTTTTATTTGGTGATGTATCGTTTGAGTGTCTTTTCACTTAAGGAATACAATGTAGTGTTTATTTTCTTTTTTGTTTTTGTTTTTGATGGATTGTTTGAGAGTCTTTTCACTTAAGGAATACAAAGTAGTGTTTAATTTGGTGATGTATTCATTGCCCTTGTGTTTTCATTACAGGAATGCCCAGCAAGGAAGCATTTGAAAATGTACAGAATGGTTATCGAATGCCACGACCTGAGATCTGCCCACCAGAAGTATATGATGTCATTCTCAGTTGCTGGCAGACAAATGCACATTCACGGCCATCTTTTGACTTTCTCAATACATTTCTTCATGACTATGAAACCTGAGAAAGAATATTAAGGTCATCTATAGCCATCATAGAATTGTAATAATTAGTAACAAAGTACACCACAATATGGGACAATGCAATATTTTTGGCAGTTTATTTTCCATACAAATTGCACATTGTCACCACACTTCCGGTGGAGGCACATTTCTCCTCCTTAAATGTCAAGCAGGCTGTGTTTGTTTTGATATTTCTTTACATTAAAAAAAAAAGTTTAAATAAGCATACATCACTTGGTTTACTGCTATGTTGGATGAAGGGGATCTTTTTGACTGCATAAATGAGCACAATAAGTATATTGGGGTGGGGGGAGGTGAATAAAAAAAGAGGGGATGATGAATAGTGAGGAGTGTTGTACCTTTCCTGTGCTTAGGACATCCTCCTCCCAACCACCTTTCTCTCTCTCTCTCCCCCTCTCCCCTTTAGCTCTACTAAGCATGCAATCATTTTAGCATTCTGCACGTCATAAATTGGACTACAATTTTGAGTGTAATTTTTTAGTACATTGTGGCTTTGCATGTCAACATCATCTGAAACACCTTCCCCCCACCTCTATTGTAATGCTGGGGTGCTGATATAGTGTCATCTTCAACAAAACCATTGGACTATTAGAGTTGTGAATCTGAATCATTTATAGTTTAATGCACAATGTACAGGTTTCCATACTATCATACATTGGTATTATAACTTAGTTTGCTTTTGTTTCTTTAAAAATAAAAATTAATTTAATATATTTTAGAATTTTGCATTTTTTTTTTTAATGCATTCATCCTGATGGCATTTCAGAATTTTAAAAATTACTCTGTACGGAAGTCCAATCATGATGTATAAAATCTGGCTGTTTGCCAGAAGAAAAAATAAATCTTCTGAGAGTGATAATAACAAGTTCTTTTTTAAAAATTTCAAAATTGCATTAAATAAATTCTTAAGGAATTATTTTATTTATAACTAATATTTTTTTGTAAAGTGATTCATTTTTTTGTTTTTTTATTATTGAGCCAAAACCTAAGTCTTACCCATGCTTTCATTGGAACAGGGTATTAAGATTAACTTTTCTTTTAATTAATGATTTTTTTATTTTGCAAGGAAGGTACAGTGGGGAGCAGTTTTTTTCCCATAAGATACAGTTTTGAAACTCAGGAAACGATCTTATGGATTAAAGATCAGTTTTATTTTGGGGTTCAGACAATTGTTGGATTGCATTTATTCCCCGTTTTAGTGGGAAATGCAGATTGAAGAACCATTCCTATTCTTGTTATCTAGGCATCAGTTTAAACAGTGCCATTCAGGAGAGGATTCAGTTGCCTTTAAAAAGAAGAGGGAATAATTTGATTTTAAATGAGATATTATTTTGAATGGCAGTTCTGTTGCAGCTGTGAATCGCTTCATACATGCCTAAAATTTTACTTAAAAAAACAGTTGTTTACACCTGTTGCTGTGAAAAAAAATTTGTTTTACGCCAGTTTCCAAATTTAAAAATTACAAATTGAAGGCAGCATGTGTTTACTGAAATTCTTGAGCTAATGCAAACAAAACTACAAGTAACAGAGAATTTGACAATAAAATGACCATTACTTTATTTTGTTGTACACTTTGAGGCTGATTACATATATTTCAGAGTGAAACGTGGGAAGTGAAAAGTTTAAGGGGTTTGAGACCAAGTTAAATGAAATTTCATTGACTACATTAAAAAAAAAAAAAAATCTATATATATTTTCCTTCCTAGCTAAAGTAATACATTTTTTTCAGAAAGTGGAGCATTTGGGTATAAATTTGTGTAATTGGATGAACACGAACTTCTTTTGTCTTAAGATTATCTTCCCAGTGTCTGTGTATCTTGAATACAATAGTGGGATGAAGGGGTATTACTATTTATCTGTTAACAAAGAATTATTTGTCAGATTGTATCTCAGTTTTGGTTACATATGTGGTTGTTTCATTGTTTGTCTACAATTATAACTTTTTATCAGAAGAAGATTTGTAAAATTGCAGCAGTCATAAAACTTGGCAGTTTGGTTGGTCAGATTTCACACATTTTTTTGTGTGTAACTGTTTGATTCCTATCTTTAGATTAAAATATTTAGATAGCTAATGAACATATTGCCTAATTCCTTCAAGCATAAAGCACAACATATTTTGCAGGCCACACAAATTTATCAACATCAAATACACTTACAGTCGGAAAAATAATTGCTGTGTAAAAGAAATTTATATCAAATATATTGCAGTATTTTTTATTATTCTTAGCAGCTGGTCTCTTAGCAAACAGAGGGTTAATATTATTGTTAAAATATTATTCAGGGTTAAATGAAGAGCTAGATGCATACATTCTCTGCATTTTTGTTATTTTTAATATTTGTTTTAGGTGGTTATTACTTTAAGAGACTTCTTTCCTATTAAGGATTTTTTAATAACAAACCACTTATTGTCTCTGTGAAGTGTCTATAAATTCTGAGCCTTCTATCTTTTAAGCATTGGTCACTTGTAAGAAATATACAGAGTAAAGATGTTAGCAGTATTTTAAAGTATTTGTTTTATTGATTAACTTAAATGTTTATTTCTTTCTTTCTGGAGAGTGATTAGGGTAGTTCATGGTTTTATTCTGGCTTTAAGGGTTTTAATACCTAAGTAGGTAAAATTCCATTTAAAAAAAAATTTGTATGGTGCTCTATCAGTGCATAAAATTAAACTGCATATCACCATTTGTTGCAGCTGCATTAAAAAAGATGTGTTATCTGTAGAAAGACCAAAATGCATCAGACATATTCAATATTTGATTGAATCAAAAAAACAACTTTAAAAATTAAATCAGATTATGAAAATTGCATATTGCTATGAGTTCGAATTGCAAGATTTTGTAAAAAAAATTTTATTCATGATTTTTATGCAAATTAATATAAATAACTCTTTTTAATTTTTATCTTTTGTTTCCAGACAAACTTTTATAGTTTGGATACATTACAGAGACCAGTTGTATTAAGTTAGAATTTTCTGTGGCATTCAAGTTAAAACATACAGAGAGAATGTACTTGTGTTTGAGGAAATTTTGGTTGTAAATAATTTAGTTACCGGTATAATCTGCCTGGTTTGCATGCAAATAATTATTTTAATTTTTTTTAATACAGTTGATTAATAATACTTTATATAAGAAGCAAACAAAACATCTTGCTTCGTTGACATTGGCACACAGTAGTTGGTTTAAAGGTTTAAGGATGTGCCAAACAGAAAAATAAGTTTGGTGAGGAAAATGAATGTATAGGTAATATTTCCCACCACCCCCTCAAGTATTTATGTCCCTTATTTTTGCTGGTTACTGAAAGTGCACTTTACCTTTATTAATAGTTTTGAAATTCTGAATTAGTTCTTACCCTGTGTCAAAGATTTAATAATAATTGCAAGCCAGTAATATTTCATGATACAACATTTTTAAAAATTCTTTTTGAAAATATACATGTCTATATTTGTCCGACTCTTGGCTAGAAAATTAAGGAGAAATAAGGTTTATTAATTTGTAGATAGAAAATGTACTTAAGTTGAAGTTTTTGCAAGATGTAGGATTTATTGTCAAGCTGAATTACATTTTAATTTTATAATCTGGTTAGGTGTCAGCAACCTTTAGTTTCTTTCTTTCTGACTTTGAATACAAATTTTAAAAAATACTTCAAGTGACAAAAGTTTTGTCATATTTTCCTTTGCAGTGGTCATCAGAATCAGAAAGATAAACACCTGAACCTAAAGCTGTTAGAATCAGTAGCAGAAGTAGAAAATATTTATCTCATTGTGTTCTGATTGAGACAATCTGATAATGGTTCTTCACTATGGTAAATCTGAAACTTAAAAGAAAATTATTTGTTATTTGTAAATGTTTCATATTTTTCTTAATGTATATGATGGTTTTACTATTGCTTGTATCAACTTTGCGGCTACACAACTAAGAAGCTGTCTGTTGCCTATACATTTTTCTTAACACATTTATTATGCAAAATATGGTTGTTTTTCTAAAAAATAGAATTAAAATTCAAGGGCACACCTATACTATTAATAGGGCTGCTCAACAATAGGTGGTCATTTTGTGAATGTTTACTTTGTGATACCTAGTATGAAACTGAATGCTAACTGAATATTATTTTATTGTTTGTGATTTTCCAGAAATATTTCTTTAGTTTTCTTGTATACAGAGATTTGAACTGTGAATGATAAGATTTTACTTTGGAGAAACCTTTCCAGTAAAATTTTATGCAAGTCTTATCTCCTTTTCTTTTTTCTTTTTTTTTTATTTAACTGACAATACAAATGCATGCATTAATTTTTTTTTTTTAAAGAAGTTGGTTGTATGGTAACTTGTCATATTTTAAACTGATTTGGCTTGAATGTGATTCTTGTACAAGCAATGCATCTTCTAGAGGTCTGTGAGCTCACACAGAAATCAAAATATAAACAGAGTACTTCTTAAGTGCATTTTATGTTGATTTGAAGGAGTCTTAGGTGAGTTATAGTGGTTTGATTATAAGTTCATAGAATACAGCTCTTTAGGAAATTGGCACAGATAAATCTTATTTTTATTATTACAATTTTGGGCTAGTTTTTAAAATGTATAATGCAAAATATAAACTTGTCAGAGTATAACATATGTACAGATATGCATAGTTACTGCAGATATTTTTTTCAAATATCAAAGAATTTTAATACATTTGGCTAGGTTTTGTTTTGTTTTTCATATAACCATATTTGCATTTTAAAAAAAATTTTCTCCACTAGCACAAACGATGTTACCAACAGTGTTCTTGTTGTATTTGTACTTTTTTAAAAACTATTCTTTCTGTCACTCCAAAATCCTATTTAAATTTCCTCCATTTTCTTTTTATCTTCTGGCTCTTAATTTGATATTGAGTGAATGACTAGAATGAATCAATTTCTAAATTTTCATATATCTCATTATGTAATATATATGTATCTTCTGGAGCCCTGTATAAAATTACAGTTGAAGGTTGTCAAGAGGTTGTGATAGAGTATTTTATTCATTTGAGCTATGAACTTTACAAAAAAGCATCACATATTTTTCTCTTTGGCAAGTCATATTTATCTACTTTTTTTGTTGTTGTTTTATTTTTTTTTTAATTTTAGAAAAGAATTGAGTTAGTGATATTACACAAAGTGAGTTCTGGTGTTACTTTTGGAGCAATTTGTAGAATATTACAAAAATAAGTAATATGGCACAATAGAAGCTACACTTTACAGAAGAGGGGGAGTTTATTTTTTTGAAAATTGTAAATAGAATGATTTACTGTGACATTATCGAGATTGCTGAATGAATTATCTGCTGGTTCTGAACCATTGTAGCATGAAATATCAGTTTTTATAGACTGTCATATGAAACACCTCGCATCTTTCACCAATAAGTGTCTTAAATTTTGCAACCAGAAGAGAGATCAGTTGTGCTTTGATATATTGTTTGTTGAATTTTACTGATGTAAAGATTTTTGAAAACTCATTTATCACAAATTATGATGTATTAGAGGTTTGATTCTTTTGTAGATTTTGTTCATATGATATTTGTATATTAAAAGAATTAGCAACAGCTTCTTTTCTTTTTAAAGACAAAAAAAATAAAATGGTTCCTATCATAACAGTTATAGATTTAAAAAAAAATGTATTTGTATTATAATAATTTTGATAATGTATAATATTTGTTTTATTTGAGGAGCTGTTTGGTGTGTTTGTATTAAGTATTAAAATGTAGCTATTGGTGCACTTAATGTAGTTTGGTTGATGTATTTACCTATTCCACAAAAGGGTATCATTGCATTATCTGACTTGAAAAATTATTTTATATTTTAAAAAAAACTGTTTTGCATGTTTTATATGCTTCTAAAGATTAAGTGAAGAGAAAAGTAGGTAGACTGCAAACATCTGTTTAATACTATTGTTGCTATTTAAGTTTATCACATTCTTTAAAGTATTTGACTAATGATATTTTTTTTTTTATTGATTGATTTTGTTTTTATAAATCTGTGTTAGCACCTACTAACTCATGGTATCAGACGTGATAGAGACCGGAAAAAAAATTGCAAAGTAACTGCACTGGCCTCTCATGCTAATTCATACTTTGTGTTATAGCCCTCTGAAAAATATGAAAATGTCTTGTATGCAATTTCTGCAGCTTAGTGACATTGTTCATTACATTTATTTATTGAAATTAATTTCAATAAACTGTAATTTTCATCAATTTCTCTGTTTAACCCAGTTTACTCTTCACTTGGTCTTTAAGCTATCCTGATAAAGATGTACTTAAAATTTAATTGTGAAGGTGTAAAGTATCTTTCACTGTTGACCTCTCATGTCAGGAGACATAATGGCAGTTTCATTTGCACCATTTAATTGCATACCTGCAAATTGCAATATATGATAAACTATGCAGGGCATTACTTCAGGCGTCTTTGTGGTATTTTTTTCTTTGTCTCATGTTTTGGGCAGGCTAGTTTTATGGTGTATCAGTGTCCTTGTGTACCAAGCTACAAACTACAGGAGAAAGGAAGCATTGCTGTTGCCTGAAAAGTTTATTTGTTTGTTGGTTTCTGTATACAAATTTTACAAAGCTCTTATTACTTACTGCAGATTAATGTACTTGTATATAAGTTTGGACCATTTTGTTAATGCTTGAATGGGATTAAGCAAAGTTATTTTGGGAACAAAACCACACGGCAAGAAGATAAGATGTGCAGCATTTCACATTAATGTCTTTATAAAGACCTTTAAGAGGGTTATATATCATTATAGGATATACAGCCATCTGTAAAATAAAACAATTACAAATTAAAAAATTGTAATACTATAAACCCATGCTTCTCACTTACATTCCTCACTTATTCAGAGTGATCAAATTATCAAAATTCAGAAAAATAAAGCATTCAACTCTGTACCCTTCTGCATTAATAGCTATAGAATTTCGGGCTAATAAAATATTAAACTTGTATCCTTAGCTCCTGTGAGTGGTTTTATTGGCTTTTAAATGGAAGAGAAGTACTTTTAAGCATTTTTTTTTTTTTTAGACAGAGCATTGTAAGATCTCTTGAGGTTAGTTTATATTGCTATACTTAACAGAATTTATCACATCAAACGAATGATTAATCTTAAAAGTGTTCACTAGATTTTGTAAGGATCCATGACTAAACAGTTCAGTCAAAATATTTTTTTTATATGAGGTACTTCTGTGCACAGTTTAGCACAGAATTGGCAGTGATAACATCCCATTAATCTCACAACATACATGTGGTTTAAAGTAGATAGTGATGCAAATCAAATCAAATCAGGGAATGCAAAATTTAACAATTGTATTATTGTCCACCATTTTTCTGTGTTTTGAAAATACTGCTGGATTTTTCCCTTGTTTTCTTATTTTTCCCTGCTTTACTACAAAATATTACATCTTATTTAAGTTATTGAAAAAATAATGCTACACATTTAATTTTGAAATAGAAATAATGCTAAATAATGATGGGATGTCCAGTTAGCTTTTTTTTTTTTTACACTTAAGAAAATTATGTGAAAATACAATGTATATGTGCATGTTCCTGTAACCTGATTTTTTTTTTTTTTTTTTAAGAAAGAAAGGATTAATACATCTATAGTCTACAAGGAAGTACTGGCATGATGCATTTTTGTGCCTTGAAATAAATTTGATTTAACCCCTTCACTGTCATTCATCAGGATTTGTGGGGTGGGAGGGGTCTATTTTTTCTTGCTTTTATACTGTACTACAAATCATAATATCTTAAAGTAATAAAGATATGCTCACTGAAATTTATGCATCCTCTTTTATTTATTTTTCTTTATAAAATATTCAGATGAACAGATTTGTTTGGGATTTCTTTTATGCGATTTATTACAATTACAAGACTCCATTACATTACATCTTATAAGCATTAATATGTTCACAAGCCGGATTTTATTTCATGCTGATTGTCAATTTTCTATGCAGTCCATATATTACATTTGCCATTGTTCACTACAAAATATACTTTTATGATGGCTAAAATTAAAGTTAATATTAATCAATAATGAAATTAATAAATACATGTAATTTAAACTCTATGACAGCAATTTTATATAGTGCTTTAGATGGTAGGTTACCAAAGCATGTGAGTTTATGTTAAATGTAGGGAATGTGGCTCTACCCATGTTTATTATTTTATTTAATCCATGATGTAGCTATTATCTGAGAATGTGACTAAACTTGTGCAGATAGTATTTTGTATTTGGCCTTTTAATTATCCAACCTTCCATCGATTCTGTTGAGCAGATTATTAACTGCTTCTCTCTCTGTAATGATATACATTTTTCAACATTATGGCAGTGAAGGGGTACAAGTTCTTTAGTTATTATCCTTCTCAAAATTTTACTGTACAAGTTGTTTTCTCAAATTCACACTTTGGAATTTGTTGAATATTTTGGTTAGTATCAAGTAGATTCTTTTTTTTTTCCAGCAGTAAAATGTATTATTAAATCCTCAGTACACTTAATCTATACTTCCAGGGACTAATTTTATATCATTGTGCATGTCATGCATTGATTTTTTTGTAATTTTAATTTTCAATATGTGTAGATGCACATTTATGTTAAAATAAGATTAACTTTATTTATCTGGTTCTGAAACACCTTCCAGATGCCATCAGTTTTCATTCAAAATTATTCTTGTGTGTTTCATATAGTACTATAAGCATCATTCACATTTCTTAAGTCTGTTGTAATCCATTCAACATAATCAGCATTGGGTTAGTAGCAGAAATTAATTACAGAAGGGTTATAGAGAGTCTTGCAGTGTTTGTAGCAATATAAGTTTTGATAATATATCTGAACTATGATATACATACCTCTTTTAAAATCTTGATGTTGGGTGTGGGGAGGGTGTATATGTTTCACTTTTAACTTGTTCACCTATTGGTGTTCTCTTGTTGAGTTAAAATACTAATGCTGGAGTTACAGCAAAAATTGTTAGCTTAAAACTTTGACACTAACCATGACATTTGTTTATGTTCATTCATTTTTTTTCTTTGTCCAAAAGTTAGTTCCAGTCATTTTGTTTATTTCCCTCACATCTACTTTTCTGTGTAAATACCATTTGATCTGATTCATTCTATCAAACAGAAACTGGTTATATTGTTGGATTGTAAAAAAAAAGAAAGAAAGAAAAAATCAACAAACCTGTGTATCTTGTTTTTATGTATTTATTTTGTTTTTTGTTAAAGTGTGTTTTCATCAAAGATACTGATGTGTTATAGCGGTGTGTAAACAAAATAATTGGTGACACATTTTTCTCCTATTATAATAATTGCAAAAATGTTCAGTAGTTCATATTTGTCTTTGTCAACAATCAACAAACAAACTCTTTGATTATACAGTTCTTCACACTCATCATTTTCACTAAATCCATAATAAATGTACATATTTCAAAATCAAAACACCTAGGATTTCAGCCTCTTTCTCAGTCAAGAATATACTTTTGTGTATGTACAATATGGTTTACCAAATATACTAAATTAAAAAATAAAGACTTGTGTGCTGTTCATTTTTTTTCCCAAGATTTTGTGTTCTTAGAAGATACCGCCATCTTTCAATTTAATCTGCTCGGCTAATGATCCCTGATTCATTGAGTTAGATTTTTCCCCCTTTTTTTTTCTTAAAACCTCTTAATAATTAATAAATATTGATACATATAAAAAAGCTTTTCAGGAATGCAAACTGAAAATATTTTCATATCACAACATAAAATGTTTTAGAGCAGAATCTCCCAGCAGAAATGCATCTCGAAGTGAGATGAAGCAAACTGGTGAGAGCTCAAATCTATCACTAGTCTCCACTCCCTAGGGATCTGGTATCAAAACAGCTGGAGTAAAACTTTATAACATTCTTCTCCCAGGAGACAATTTCTCATTCCATATCTCCTTTTGAACAAACTAAAAGTACGTGATTCCATCCTAATGGGAGTGGTGGTTAAGAAAGAAGACAAAGATACCTGAACAAATTATGCATCCATTTATCTAATGTTCTTGCTTACCAAGTTGCCATGTGAAGTGATAAGCATTCTTCCTACTGGGCCCAGACTGTCAGGAACACACCAGATAACTTTTGCCTATGTTAATGGGTATGATAACCACTGCAGCCCTTTGTACTAACAGTGTAGATGGTATTGATTATGTGAACAGCAACTGCAGCAGTAGCCACCTGCTGTACAGCTTTATTAATGTACTCCTCCAAGATATCTTTGGCATTTTCCTGAGTTACTGCAGTCATCATTCACTAAGCTAAATTTAGCTTGTGAGGTAGAACCATAAGAACATCCTTGTCATCTGAATAGTTAATAAAGTCTCACACCTGGAGCAAACTTGAAAATGGCACAGCCTTGATACAACCAATTGTACCAAAGCAAAATGACACAAATGTGGATGAAGAAAAACAACTGTCGACTTTAAACAGCATATTTCACTAATATTTTGTTTTATATCTAATAGTGATCACTGATTTCTGCCCAATTAAAAACTGTGATTTGGTGAGAGTGTCAGGATAAAAAGAATTAAGTATTGTATATTAAATGAATGTTGTTTAATGTAGCTATATTAAAATAGCATAAACATAATTCTTGTTGAAAAAACAAAACAATACTGTTGAGTATAATATTTATTTTGTACTAAAACTAAACAACAAAAGTATGTATCGTCAGGCTAGAAAAAGACAATTACTGCATATTACACATGTGGTTAAAATAGTTTAAATAACATTAAAAATAGTTCTTTCTTAAAGAAAAAAAATCTATGCGCATCATTCATTTTATACTAAATCTAAACAATAAATAGCATTTGTGAGCAAATATTCTATAAAAAAAAAAAAAATGTAAAAGACATACAGGAAATAATCATAAAACCAAATAAAAGATTGAGTTATTGCTATAATTGAATTATAAATTAAAAAAACTGAGGCATCTATATTTTAAAAAAAATAAAATTCAATGAAGTATATATTGAAAGAACTTTTCAGATAAACAAGAAAAATGCACTGTTCTCCCTTTTATCTGTTCAAATTCGCTAACTTCTGATTATATATATGCATATTTGCCAATCAGTGAGTAAGATTGCTGCACATATTTGTGCTGATGGTAAAAAGAAAATTAACTGTAATGTGATCTGAATTTACAAGTTTCTTGTGATGCTTTAGATGCAATTTAATGTACACTTGTCATCTTATAAACAATTAATTTAACTCATTAATTAATTATGTACAGAATACACACTTTCCAACTTGCAAATAATGGCTAAGTAAAAATTGAACATGTCAATGACCAATAGGTCATTAAAAATGTGTATAAAATCCAGAAAGGAGAACATACATATTATGGGTTTATTTTCCTATAAAACGAATAAACATACATCTATAAAGAATATGCTTGAAATGTTGGTTATACAAATCTTTCTGAAATTATTGCGTATATTAACTTTCAAGAATGCTGCCATTTGTTGGTGGGGTTTTCACTGCATATTAACAGAAAATGTTAATTAATGACATTAGAAGTTAGCAGCCAAAGTGGAACTTGTAGGCAAGCTGAATGTTTGCCTACTACTTTTTTTTTTTTTTTTGGGGGGGGGTAGCACATTCAGCATATAATTTCATTCATTAGGCATTATCATAGATAGAATCCAACAAAACTGGAATGTATAGAATGCAGCAATAGCACTTGCATGTAATTATTTTAAAAAACAAATCAAATTTGAAAGAAATCCAAGTATACGATGCAAAGAAAGCTATGTGTACAAATTAAAACATTCGTAAAAGAATTCTATGTATGAGTCAATGGCAAACATGTATAGTAAAAATAAAAACACATTAAAGAAATCCACACTTTATGAATGTAATCGTAACACGAATGTTATAAAATACAAACATGCTTGAAAGAAATCCAACTGAGATCTGGACAAATCACAGCGTATTATTAAGAAGGATTATCTAATAGCTTTTGAGCTTTGTAATAATAACTAATGAGTTGTATAATTCTAGATTGAGTTTCATAATTCTACCTAGTGAACTTTGCAAAAACATGTATAAAAATTCTATTCATATGTGCTATTTACTTTGATAATTACATCAAATCTAAGCTTCAAATTTCTCAATAATTCATTTCTCTGTAACTTGCACTCAAACTTCAGTCAAGTTTCTCTTTAACTTGTCAAATTTAATTGAGTCAAATTTCTCAATACAATGCTTTCTCTTTACCAGAGTGGCACTTTTCTGGTTAATTTTAATGAATAAATCATAAAAAGACCACCTCATTATGTTTATACATTAAAAATTAAAATAATGCTAATAATTGCATGTATATTTTCATTATAATAATGAAATACTTTATTTTAAAAATATTTTTAATACTTGATAAACTATCATAACAATACTATAGAGAAATAGTTCTGGGTCTCTAGATGTTTCTTCCATGAACAGGTCTAAAAATTCACATATTGTATAAATTAGTGATATTACTGAAAACGCAGATGATGATGACATTGATGGACTATCAGCCAAACAATCCAGATACCAGCCAAAATTCTTTCAGGCAACTATGTTACTGCAATGCATTGGTTAAAAAAAACCAAAAAACAGGAGACCCAAAGATTTTTGAATCCTAAAAACTTGTTTTAATTCTGAAGACAGTATGTGGTCAAAAGACTCGCATATTTTCGAAATCTTGACAGTATGCAGTCAAAAGACTTGCATATTTTCTATTTCTTGCCATCTCCAAAATTTTGTCAGGTTTCATTAATTCCAATAAAAAATAGTATAGATTTTAGTCCATAAAAGCTAGTACCATTAAAATATTTTTGTTGTTGAAATTTTAGAAACCCACATTTATTTGAAAAAACAACAACATTGTTTTAGCAATGAAAATCAGTGACAATAATTATTACAAGTTGCTGCTGCTATTATTTTAGCATATTATTTCCAGAAAAAAATAAAGTGTTTTATAAAATTTCTCATAAATTAAAACATAAACAAATCTGACTTGAGATGTAATTTTTACAAAGTTAAGAAATTAAAACTACTTTTAAAAACCGTACAATATATTAAAAGAACAAACATTTCATTTATTTATTTGTAAACTGTGTTATTTAATATTAATTTTTAAAATTTGAACATACAATTTGCATAATTATATTTAATGGCATTAAAAAGAGATTTTTACAACATTCAATAAACAAGTTTTCTTTAATAATAAACATATTAATACAAAATATTAAATTGTAATATTAAAATTTACAAACAATTCTACTTTTTAAATGTATCTTTCTGCAGTAAAGGTTTGTATTAATTAATTCCTCCAAAATGTATACGAACAAACTAACAATCTAAACTTTATACAAGATCATCCACTTATATCAATATACAAAAAACCCATAAGTGTTTGAACTAGACATTTGCTTTGTAGCACTTTTGTGATGGACATGATGATTTAACCTGCTTCATGAAGTGGTGGTACATTTAGAAATGTTCTGTAATAAAATGCTATGATGGTGACTAAAGACAGTATGCATTGACTTGGTGCTCCATGGATTGGTGGTACATTTAAGAATATTCTGTTATAAAATTATACGATGGTGACTAAAGACAAAGTATTTTTTATGCTTCTGGAAAATTTTATACATGAATGTCCTGAGAGTATTGCAGATGCTAAGCTCTCTTGCAGTCAAAACAAGGGAAGTAATCACTTATGTGCACATCAGGTAGTCAAAAGTTTTGATATAACTACATAAGATTAAAAATACAATCATTCAATCAATGCATATATATATATATGAATTATCAAAACAAAATAAAAACAGCAGTGGGGATTAGCAATAGTATCCAGGCTTAACATTCAATTCACATACATTACCTGTCAAAATGACATCACCATTAACTATATATTCTCAGAGAGTTGAACTCATTTTATGCTGACTACAAACTACTGTTGTAAATTAATGTATTCTCAATTGTAAAAATTAAAAATTCTGCCCATCTGGCATTAAATGTAACTGGATTCAGTTAAAAATAAAAGGTTTTGGACCAACAAAATTAAAATCTTAACTGACTCTTGAAGAGCACAAAACTGACTATGTGGAAAACACTATTTGTATAATGTACATGCCATGAAAATAGCACATTCTTAAATATTTCAGTGTAACAAAATCATTTTAGGTTTTCTTATAAGCATCTGGTTTGAAGATTATTGGAAAAGAAATATTTGCATTTTCTTATATTAGTTTCTTCTTCTTTTATTATAAGTTCTGAAATCATTATCTAATAAAAATGCATGTCAACCAGAAAGCCATCTATCAACGTTTACTTCCCAAAAAGCAACCTAACTTTGGAAAACAAGTTAGAGCTAGAACAAAATTTCTTCCTCAAACAAATCATATGAATGTTTGTCAGTCAAACATAAGTACTCACAAGGTTTATATTCCTGGAAATTGCTGCAAAATGGAACCCAGGAAAACGAATCCAAATCCCTAGTATAAAAATAGATCTTCAATCCCTATAATCTTGCTTCTCAAGAGAAATTAGTAAAAAGTGTATGTGCAACGTTTGGAAATATAAATTCAAGAGAATATACCTAAAGAAATATAAAAATACATGATGCTCTTGTCTCAATTTACGATATGTTTTGGAAATGAAGACATGTCAAAGACATTGCAAAGGCTGTAGACAATATATGAACATACACACAAGCATAAATCTACAGATCTATTCTCCTGTCACATCTAACAATTAAAGTCTTATGCTTTATTTTACATCACAGTGAAGCTGGCAACACAATTTATTTATTTGTTTATTTAAAAGCTGTTCTGTTCAATAAACTAACGCTAACAGCAATGTGCTTGTCTGTGCTCATGTTAGCAAATGGCTCTGGGATTAATGGAGTATTTATGCTCCATCTTAATAAACTGCCTAACACTAACAGCGAGGTGCTTGTCTGTGCTCATGTTAGCAAATGGCTCTGGGGTTAGTTGACTATTTATGCTCCATCTTGAAACAAACCACTAACAGCAAAGGTAAAAGTGCGCACCCAACATTATGCTAACTTACCACCAACAGCAAAGGTAAACATATGCACCCAACATTATGCTAACTTCAGAGTTACTTAATAGAGATCTAAATTGGTTAACTTCACCAGATTGGACTGAATACATGATGGATTAACTCATTGCTATTGAATATATGGCTGGATGTTTAGGACTGCAACAAATTTACTAGTGAAAGCTGTTGCTATTGTTGTCTTTAACTGAATGAGAGGGCTAGAGTGACACTAACAGTGTCAGAAACTGGTAAATGTACAAGCAGTTGCATGCAGACAGCTTTTGTTCATGTATATTTAACGAAGCTTCTCTGAGTATATGGGCTACTGGTTGTCATATTGCCTCCACAATCTCCAGTCAAACTGCAAACACATGAAATTAACCATTGCAAACAAGGAAAGAGGTATACATACAAAAAAAAACCACCCCGCATGAATAAGCAAAACTGTTAATATGAAGTCTGCAAACATTAAGGTTTTCTTGTATTAATATATTACGGCCTACAATGGTTGTTTGCACAATCTTAACTTGACCAATTAATAATAAAAATGCAATTCATTGACATAACCTTGGTTCTCATCTGCAGAGCAGGAAATTGTATTTGGAAGTAAAAAGGTTTAAACTAGTGAGCAAACAAGTAAATTTGGTTGTAAACAATTACATTGTTTGCTGCACATCTAGTAAAAGTGTAAACACTTCAAAGAAACCAGGCAGATAATGACAAAAGTGTAGTGGAAAAATAAATACAATATGAGAAAGAAAAAAAATTATATATCAATCTCTTTCCTATGCATTAAAAAACACTCCTACAAATTTCCACTATAAATTTATATACAGATAACATTTATCCTTATTGCATTACTTTTGATAAATACTATGTTAAACCTGTCATTATTTAAATCATATTGTGCTATTTCCTTGTCCAGTTATACTCAATACAAAGTAAACCTGTAAAATACGAGTTCACTGAAGTATATTTGTTTTCCCCAAAATACTGTATGAATACAAATTTAATCTGTGATTAATCTAATAAAATTAGCAACAACAATATTTCGTTTCTAATTTATAAGACAATGTAAAATATATGCAAAGTCATTAGCTCTAAGTGTCAACTAATGACTTGTGAAACTAAAATGTTACAATACAGATATGTCTATCTTTATTTTGAAATCTCTAGTTAAAACACAGGTCTCACTATAAAGATCTAGTGTAAACATTTTCTGTTAAGCTGCCTTCTTTTCTAATAAGTTTATCAATCATCAATAATAGGCTTTCTTATTTTATTGTTATATCACTGATATTAATAACTGCATTGATCAGAACATTGACTCTTTAAGTTGTTTTTTTGTGTTGTTTACCTATAAAGCATTCTGATTCATCATGTTTAATTGGTTTCTTTTTTAACACTTTGTAGTCATGCTGTTCATATTGTAGTTATATAATGAATAATATCAATGTCTTTTTACTCTATCTGCATGTTTTAAAACCCTCCCAATCAGGTGCACTTAACTGTATATAACAATGCCGAATATATTAATTATTCTGTCGCTTTCTGTTTAGCATCTGGAGGTTTTCTAAAGCATGGGGATTGTTGGGACTGAGCTGGAGGGTTGTCCTGTATGACTTTTCTGCCTTGTCTAGTTTTCCCCAACGATGGTACAGTACTCCTGTTAGAGATTAAATAAATGTACATTTAAAATAAGCTCGCATTAAATGTCAAGAAGAATTTATTGTAAAATAATTTGTTATAGATTATAAAAACTCAACACTAAGCACATATCTGAAAGCCAAAGTCATGCAAGGTTATGTAAGATTTATGATTATAAACTCAACACTAAGCACATACTTGAAAGCCAAAGACTTGCAAGATTATGTAGGACTGTCTTTGCAAGATTATGTAAGACTTATGATAAAAGATCAAACAAGTGTATGCATAATACACACACTATTCTCATTTATAAACCAGATAAATGCCTTACTGTATTTACTCTATTCAACACACTAAATACTTGTCAGATTCTCAGAATTTCTGCCAACAAATCACTTTATTTTCTATCCATAATGGGATGCATATTGACCAAAGTATGTTCAATTTTTCCACAAAATAAACAAAAATAAAATAATCAAAAGAAAATGTAATCAGAAATCAGTTATATTGTGAATTCATAAAAAATAAGATTGTACATATGGGTATGCAAATGTGTTTGCATATGTGCATGTATATGTGTGTATGCAAGTGAAACAAGACTGTCAAACAGCTTTGTAAAAAATAAAAAGTAACTCCCTATGTTTTCTCACAAGCATTTGTCTCAGCAAGCCACATTCATATCATTAACCTTTAACTCCTACAGCTATAATAAAACCCATGTAAATCCCTTTATCATTGCTGTTTTTCATTTACATTCTTCAAAATATATCTCCCACACCCTCCTTAGTCCACTGTTCTGACTGATAAATTTGCATTTGCTGCAATTTCATATTTTTGGGAGGGTAATATTTTATTTTCAGCAGTAAAAGAAAATTGATGGGATTTAGTAGTAATAAATACATACGATAAATAAATAAGATAATGATTTTTATGGTTTTATTACAGATGGCATATGTTCAAAGAAGGAATGTTTGGGTAGCCAAGATATTCCAAGGTGGTAGTAGAAGTAGTTCTCATGACTGAACAACATGATTCTAAAACTTATTTTTGTTGACATTTACTAAATGCGCAGTTGCAGTAGTTTATTATCTTCCCCTTGATGTAGAGCTATTTTAGTTCATGGCTCATCAATCCTGACACTTAATATTTTTCAGAAAATGTACTTCTTTTGATGATTGAACTGACTCCTAAACCAATTTTAGAAAACAATAATATTAATGGAATACTATTTTACTCGGTATGTTTACCAGGTAGTTTGTCTAGTGTGAATTTCATCTGGTTATATGATCATGGTTTTCTAAAGTTGCATCAACAGTACTAGATTTGAACCAATACTTTCTCTAGGTTGTACAAAAAGCATATCCATTGATCTAGTGTCTCTAGACTCAAACCAATACTCACCCAGTTACACTAAAGCACATCAATCAGGCCAAGTGTCTCTAGACTCTAACCAATACTCACCTAGGTTATAAAAAAGCATACCCATCTAACCTAGTGTCTCTAGACGAACTAATACTCACCAGGTTACACAAAAGCACATCAATAGGGCCAAGTGTCTCTAGACAACCAATACTAACCTAGGTTACAAAAAAGCACATCAATCAGGTCTAATGTCTCTAGACTTGAATCAATACATACCTCAGTTATACAAAAGCACATCCATCAGGCCTAGTGTCTCTAGGCTTGAACTAATACTCACCTAGGTTCAGATGATACTTGGCTTCATGTTCAGCCAGACTGATGGCCTTTAAAAAACAACGTTCTGACTCTTCCCAGTGCTCCAGCTTGCCATGCGAGTTGGCCAAATTGAACCACAATGTGTGAGCATTAGGCAAATACTGGAGGGCCACTTCACTCATTTTTACTGCTTGCTGAAAATGGCCTGGGTAGGGGAGAGAATGTTTCAAAGTAATCTTTTACTCTCTAAATAGCACGATTACTAAAATTTTCCATGTAATCTTTAATCCTCTATATAGCATGACTACTAAAGTTTTCCAAGCAATCTTTAACCCTCTAAACAGCATGACTACCAAAGTTTTCCAAGCAATCTTTAACCCTCTAAACAGCATGACTACTAAAGTTTTCCATGTAATCTTTAATCCTCTCTATAGCATGACTACTAAAGTTTAGAAATAGCAAGATTACTAAAGTTTCCCAAAAAGCAATCTTCAACCCTCTAAACATTGATTACTAAAGTTTTCCATGTAATCTTTTACTCTCTAAAATAGCATGACTACTGGAGTTTTCCAAGTTATCTTTAACTCTATAAGTAACATTACAATTAGTGACCAAACTTTCAATATTAGTATCAAATTTGTATGCCTGTCACCATGAAGCCTATGTTAAAGACACTGCCAAGTAATGCACTCAAAGCTTACCTAAATTGTCCAACAAGATTGCTGCATTAGACCAAGCATTCAGGTGGTCAGGTTTCTGATGTGTAGCATTCTGCCAGGCATTCAGAGCTTCCTGATGCCTTTTCTGTTCAAGGTACTTAGTGCAGAAAAAAACAGAAACAAACCACCCATTCAGATACAGTCTGTAAATAATGTCTGACTTATCATTGTAATGTAGACTTAACAGTGTTTTAGATCTAGTTTTGTGCCACAAAATTACAGGACTAACTTTTATTCTATAATTTAAGTCAGAGGACTGGCATTCGCTGATCTAGATTTCAGAAACCAACATTTGAGGGCTGGAAATAGTTTGGCTATTTAAACAAGTTGTAGGATATTCATTTTAAAACTGAAATTCTTTTATTGTCTCTCACCTGTATCTGATATTTCCAGTTTGTAAAACCCAATTAGAGTTCTTAATATTTACTTTCATAAATCTTAGGCATGTAGTTCAGGTAAATCAAGGTTCTTTTTACAAAACTTTTCCTCTCATGTGAAGCTGCATTCAAACCTGGATTAACTAATTATGATTAGTTATCATGATGATACCTATAAGCCAGCTCAATGTGCTAACTCAGAGTCTTTTAAAACCCATGGTATAAGAGACATATATGCTGATGTAACTTTCTATACAAATGAAGTCCTAAAGGACATTAAGTTAATAGTAGGCTGGAAAGACTTCTCTACTTTTATAGATTCTGACAGCTTCCAACCTTTTTGGGGGACAAGTAGGTCTAGATTCTATCTCAGGTAGCTATCACTGCTGGCTTCCAACCTTTCGTTAGGGCAAGAAAGTCTAGATTCTATATCTGGCATCTTCCTGCTGGCCTCCAACCCTTTCTGGGGGCAAGTAGGTCTAGATTCTATCTCAGGTAGCCATCACTGCTGGCTTCCAACCTTTCTTTGGGGCAAGAAAGTCTAGATTCTATTTCTGGTTTCCAACCCTTCTTTGGAGCAATTAATATCATCCAATGATTTACTGAGATCTACGATAATCAGGTTTTTTCTTGTTTAAATGATATCGCCTATATGCAATTTATGCATGAATTTGTTACATGAAATGAAAAAATCTCCTATCTACTAGTTTCCACTAGTTTGAATGTCTCAGTATATAATGGGGGGAAAGTAAAGTTAAGTAAACTTAGTTTTTCTGAAATACTTATTAGATTCAATATCTACATTCCCTCCCAGCCTCCCTATTTTCAGCCTTAAATCTCACACAGGTACTATGGGAGGCTATTTCCATACATAAGGTGCACAACTCTTAGCAATCTTTGATATTTCATTCTAAGGGAGCCCTGAGCTCAAGAAAGCTTGCACACATCAATCATTTCTAGTGCAGACACCTGGTGTGTGTTCAAGAAATTATAAAATACCCTTTCAAAACATTTACATGAACACAAAATATTACACCCAAAATGGTATTAAATCCTATATATTTATCTGAAACAAACTTTAACAATGAAACCAATAAACGAAGCAGCCAAAAATTCTCACCAGGTTCCCCAAGTTGTAGTAACAGTCAGGGTATTTGCGGCGATGTATGATTGCAGTTTGGTAGCTCTTTTCAGCCGCTTCATATTTCTGGAGCTGCGTCTGTGCTATCCCCAAGTTCATCCATGCTGCTGCAAACTCGGGGCTTCCAATTTTCACAAATAAATTTTAATTATAAATAGTGAAAAATATAAACAATAATGAATACAACATTAGTAAATATTTCTGAAAACATAATAAACCTAGACGAAAAATAACTTGAACCAATTACACAAAGCAATGTAATAAAGCATGATGGCTATACTTTGCATTAGGCAATGTTCAGGCAATTTTTGCAACTGTTTATGTCATATTTTTAAAATCTTGAAAAAGCAGACTTACAGAGGCTCCAGATATCTTCAAGATCAATTATCATCTAGTCATTCTAGTGACTAACTGCCCATTACAACGGAACACAAAACTACAACACAAAAGTGACAAAGAACACAACTAAAAACACAACAAAAAGCAGTGCTGAAGAACATACCTGAAATACAAGCATGCAAAAGAACACAACTAAAAACAGTCCTAAGCGGCTACAGTAATACAAACATGCAAAAGAACACACCTGAAAAAGTCCTCAGTGGCTATACAAACAAAAGCAGTGCGAAAAAACACAGCGAAAAAAACAGCCCCCAGTGGTTACACAAACAAAAGCAGAGCGAAAGAACACAGCTAAAAAACAGTCCCCGGTGGCTACAGAAACAAAAGAAGTGCCAAAAGAACACAGCTAAAAAACATCCCCAGTGGCTACAGAACAAAAGAAGTGCCAAAAGAACACAACTACAGAAACAAAAAAAGTGCATAAACAGCTAAAAAGTCCCTAGTGGCTATAGGAACAAAAGCCATGCAAAAGAAACCCAGCTCAGACATAACAGTGTTTATAGCAACAAACAGCCTCATCAGTCCCCACTGATTACAGAAAAGACCACTCCAAGAATCTGCAAAGTACCTACCCCCTTTTTCTGTGAATGGGTTGCTTTGGGTTCCAGGGATGTTAATTTTACCTATTTAGCTCCCCCCCCTCCCCTCTCCAAAAGACCAAAAACAAAAGACCAAAACCTTAAGGCCAGACCACTACAGAGAAAGAATTAAAATATTTTGTAATAAGAATATTTTTTAAAATACGATTGCAAGCTGAATACCATGTCAAATGAAAAGCATGAGTAAATTGAATTTTTTTTTCAACAGAAAGTTTGGAAAAACAAATTATTACGAAGTTCTATTTTATTTCTACAAAAAGAAATACATATTTTCGATAAAATGACATGAGCTTTAGTCATATTGTGGGTGAGAAATGGAGATATTAAATCATACCTGTTCAAAAAGAATTTAATTTGTATTTTATACATTTATTTTATTGATATATTAAAAAGTATTCAAAGTACCTCTTATTGCCCAAGCCATCTTGTGTCGATAAGTTCAAATATGAAATGTTTCAAATATAAATATTTAATAACAAATATTTGTTTAGATATTTGGTCCAGAGTGAATGTATTTGACTTTTAAAAAAACCCACAAAGCTGGGGAAAACAATTTTTATTTTAAATGTTTTTATTGCACGGGAAAACAAATAGGATTTAAAAAAAATATCCCACACTTCCTGTAAACTTGGTGGATAATGAAGGTTGCCACAAGGGGAAACATTCAGATTTTGCAAACTCTAAGTTATTCAAATAAAACTTGATCACCGTGATGGCATAAAAACAACTGACATCAAGAAGCATTTTTCCTCAAAAATTTGTTATTTTTCTGAAAAAGAAGACAATGAAATATGCAAATTTATCAAAAACTCAAATTTGACTAGGTGACATTTTACTTTTTTGTTTTTTCTTGCTGTGTCTGGCCTCAAAACCTGAGTTCTGGTTCACTAATTGTTAGTGATATGAAAGAAATGCTTTAAATCCGCTATGAGCAATTATCAAATAAATACTTTAAACAACTATGAGTAATTATCAAAATAAATACTTTAACCCACTAACTATTAGCAATTATTAAATAAATATTTTAATCCACTATCAGCAAATATCAAATATTCTGCTGATAAGTGATAACACCTTTGCTAGTATTTAAAAAAAACAACACTTACTTTATAGTGACTGCCTTAATCAGGAGCTCTTCAGCTTCCAGACTGTCTCCCCTATCCTTCAGAATATTAGCAAGATTGTTCATGGCCTGATCATATTCAGGATTAAGCCTGTAAGATGGGGTGGTGGAAAAAGTAACAATTTAAAATATCTTACAAGTTACATGATCTGAAATTTTAATGTCTTGCTTGATTTGTTTTTCCTCTTAAATATTAGATTTTAATAATAATCATAGAAGTCTTAAGAATTAGTAGCAAAAAGAAGTTTTGACGTCTTAATTGTTGAAATTCAAAGAAATGCAGAGATTCAAAATTATATGACATAAATGGTGCCAAATAAAACCAATTCCTGATTCCTATCCCTATCTCAACTTGTTTCCTGTCTCTGTTTAGACAGACATTACACCTATCTAGGCTTTAAAATTTTATCAATAGCAATGCCATTTCCCATCAGTAGTTTTAAGGTATCTCTCAGTAGAACATCTCTTCCTTTTAATTGACAAACAAACTACAGAAAGAGTAAATTTTCCCCATTTTGAAGACAAAAATATATCTTCTCCATCAAAACTATCAAGCAATAACAACAAAAATCTTATTTTTGTATTACAGGTTAACTGTTGCCTTTCTCAAACAAAACCATACACATTATGGGAAGGTCCAAGCAATAGCTACAACCGCATGACTAAACTTCACAGCGAACTCATGGTGACATGCAGACCATGCCAGTGTGTATCAATCATAGCAGTTAACAGGTTTGTATGCATGTGTATGCTACTGCAGTTACTGACTTTACATGAGTTAGTTTCAAGTGACAGGACATCCACATCACAATTTTATAGTTGCAAAGAACTTGACCATATATTACTAACCAGAGCATCACTATAATAATTTGAAGCTGAAGAATAATACTTACTGAATTGCTCGCCTGTATTCTGCAATTGCAATTTCAGTATTCCCCTTGTCACCATTGAGTCCATCAGAGCCTTAAGGTAAGCAACATGAAACATTTCAGAGCTGGGCATTGAACCCAGTGACCCATGACAACCTTTCTACACAGAGTGCATAAAAGTATTCTGCAGAGTTTTAAAACTTTGAAGCTGAAGAATAATACTTACTGAATTGCTCTATCTGTATTCTGCAGAGTTTTAAAACTTTGAAGCTGAAGAATAATACTTACTGAATTGCTCGTCTGTATTCTGCAGAGTTTTAAAACTTTGAAGCTGAAGAATAATACTTACTGAATTGCTCGCCTGTATTCTGCAATTGCAATTTCAGTATTCCCCTTGTCACCATTGAGTTTGGCAATGTTGTAGTGTACCTCAAAGATAAACATATTAAGCTTGTAAAAACTAGCTCATGGCATTAAGCATGCCAAGAATTGAGCATTTAATCTACTTTTTATATAGATATGAATTACATCAGGCAACCTATGAAAGAGCTATTTCAGCTTTAAATCAGTGACTGATTGATTGATTGACTGAGTGGTTGGTTGGTTGACTGACAAATGAGTGAGTGACTGATTGATTGATTGAATGAGTGAGTGAAGAAAATAAACTGAATTTTCACATATCTTTTAATTAAGGTTTGGAGTTTGAAATCCATAAAAAATCTGTATTGAAATAAATTCTGTTACTGATTATTTTCCAAATGGTTCTAACTGTAGCTATTTATTTATTCCCATCCTAAAAAATCTATTCAATATTTTTTTAAATCAACACAAAAAATCATTATTGTTAGATTTATTTATTTGGATGTAATCACCATTTGATTTTTAAAAAAGCCTTTTTCCTGGATTGACCAAGTTTGATCTATACAAGCTATGCATTTTTCCCAATGATTTATTTTCAAAAGTTATATTTTCCTTCATGAAATTGCAAATAGCTGCAGATGTATTATTAAACTGAATGCACAAACTATGTACAGATTTCAATAAGTAGAACTGAAAGAATTAAGATAATAAGAATATTTAGTGAATGTTTATGTCAAAGCAGGAAAAGCACTAGAAAGTCCAAAATAAAATTTGTATAATTTACTTTTCCATTCAGTGGGCACACCTTTTCCCCTTCTGAGTAAAGTGTGATCTCTCTTCGCCAATGGTTGCTTCTCTGAAAATGCATATTAAAATGCACTTCATAGATTGAAACAATTACTTAATAAATCAATGTGTTAGTTAAACTCTTCTTAAGTCCAGACATTAAAGGGATAAAATGTTAAACACTTTTTTTAGAAAAAACTCCAGATATCTGTACAAACTAAACAACACACTGCTTCAACATTAGTGAAGTAAAAACAACTTGGAAAAGAAAATAATAATGAAATGAATGGGCTGGCATTATAGGGATGAATTGTTAGACATGGTAAAATAAAAGTAACTCAGAGAAGAAAATAATCATAGGTACCTGAATAGATCGGAAGATGAAGGCCACCACCAGTAAATAAAGACCGGCTTTTATAACCTATGAAACACAGTATCAAAATCAATTTTCAAAGAAATTATATGGTTTCAAATTTTAAATTATAAGTGCTTACTTTTTTTTTTAAATGAGGAGTTTCATGAAAAATATCCAGTTTGTTGTTAATACTGCAACTAATTGTATTAATTTCTTCACTAATTTTACAGAGGGAAGCCAAAGGCACATTGACATTAAGTTCACCTGTAGAGATGCAGGTAATAAACCACTCAACAATGGGTAGTGTCTAGGGAGTTACTTCCCTGTTTTAATATCAGTTCTGAAACGTTATAAACATTATAAACAAGATGCTGTATGTTATAAACAAAATTGGAAATAGACTTTTAACCTTTTAAACGAAAAGTCTGCAAAATGCACACTTAATTTGGACATTAAAATATAACATGGTGTCAATACAAGAACGTTCACTGAATGTTTAATTTGCTACGGCAGAACCATTCATTTGTCAATTATAAATATTTTACTTATATATGACTTTCATTCATTTTTTTTATAGCTTTAAAAAATCTCCAATTTAAGAAAATTTAGGCAAGTAGAGATCAAATAATGTCTATAATCTAATCAAATTGTTATAAAACATATACAAAATCAGGATTTCAGCTCATATGTTATTTAAGCACAGTTACAATTTCTTGCTCACACACCTGCTTGAAATAGGTGAAATAAGCAAGGGCATTTTGCATATGAATTTTGAAACTGGCCTATCATATTTTTCTTTGTTACTGTTTATTTGCAAGAACTGACAAGAGTAATCAAGTGAATTTAAAGCCTTGGTTGATATAGTTACTGACTATTTAATAATTATCAACTCTTGCAGCAATATATAGGGAAAAGATGTAATTTCTAAATACTTACACTCATTACATGCTGGAAAACAAAGCATGAGATATAGGAATACCCCAACACAAATATTGATCAAAAATATACTCTTTATATAACATGTGGTGCGACTATCGCGACTATCAAATTCTATTTGATTATAGTTGCATTTAAATTTGTCAGCAAAGGAAACCAATATGTAGTCCACAAAAAAACTCCACAGAAGATAATGAATTTAAAAAATAATGTGAAAATTATAAAAATGAAAAGTCTACCTTTCACCTACTTGCTGATAATGTGATGAAAGACGAACAGCTCCTAAAGCAACCAGCATTATAAAACCAGCAGATGGTAGATACAAGTTTCTCTCGGCTATGACAAAACCCACACGGAACAAAAGGTTTGATGCAGGCAGAAAAGGAACAACTAAGAAAGCAAGGGAGAGCATCAAACATCTGAAATGAAAAATATGTAACCCTTTGAAAAAATGCAATTCATCATATTACCAATAGGCGGAGGGATGGCCTCCTGAGAAGAGGTTAATGGATATTGGATGTAAATTGCAATGTAAAATATAAGAACAATGAAAGATTTGTGAATTCAAAAGCATTATGAATTTTTTAGGATGAAGTTCTGAAAACATAACCTACCAATTTCTGCAGTCTCTTTTAGTTGATATCATTTAATGCCTTGAGCAGTAATTCTGAGTTTAAGCAGTTTCATTAGATATATAAAATATGATATATCAAATATTTATTTTAAGATTCAAAGTGGAATATATATTTTTTTAAAGTGCATCTGACAGTCAAATGAGTGAGTGTATTTATGTATGTATGAAAATATGATTATATATATGCATTCAACAACAACAAAAAAGGAGTTAGGATTCACTTCACTGTTCAAATTGGCAGTGTGTACATTTTTCACCTTTTCTCATGGTCCAAGTCTCCTCTCAAACTGTGATAAATAAGACAGCCAATCAGAAGCCAGAAAACACCAACACCAACCAATCGTAAATCAGCAAGGTTTGTGATTGTTGGCACACAACCCATAGACCAATCAAAACACAGCCACCATGGATTGAGAAGAAGCCAGGAATTAATTGCGTAGAGGTAATTGTAGTTTAAACTCTGCAACCAATTATTATGACAATATTAGCAATAAAATTCAAATAGTATAGTAGTCTATGTGTACTGTTTGAGATGTGTATTTATCAAAAATGTATTATGTCAAGCAAACATGTACAAGTATGTTCTACAGCACTTTTTTTTTTTGCTTGTGAATCACTTGCAAACAGTACAGTAGAATTACAATTTATGTCTTTATGAGAGAGTTATAAATCATCATGTCAAAGTGCAAAATGTAGCAAACACTACTATCTGACGAAATATATTCTCCAATAGTATAATTTTATGAACATGGAAGCTGCTGATGGTTTTATAGTAGGAAGCTGTAACAGCATCAAGAGAGCAGAATACATTTTGCTTTTACTTGTCTAATTTTTCAGAGAATGTGATCTTTTAGTCTGTCCAGATACATATATACCATATCCTCATTTCTGAGATTTGCACCTATGTTTTAAAATTGTTTTAATATCTTTCAGATGGGCAACACCTCATCTACAATATCAAGACTGCAATCAATCAACTGTCTACACTGGGAGTTGGCAACCGTTTTTTGGACAGGAGCAGAGAAAGATATATCATAAAGATACTTAACTCCCTATTTCTTGTTGCTAACTATTTTCATTAAGTTTATTCCTTGTTAGTTGATTTTACGAATTCTTTTATGTACTTAACCTAGTTGTTATGATGCTGAAATGTAGCCCCTAGGAAATTTATAGTTTTATTTTCAATTTCTGTGTCATCTGTTTTAAGCTGAGGATGTTCATTTAAAAAAATCTATTATTTTGTTTTAGACTGTGTCTTAGCACCTGCTAATTTAAATCCATTTATGATAAACCAATCTGTTACTGCGTTTAGTTATTTTTTCCTGTATACCTTTGGCTAATGTTTTTTCCCCATGTTTATATGTGACTTTTTTACATATGATATATATCATTTGTAAAATCTTTATTTATTTATTTAGGTCATGGACCATGAGTGTTTATATAGATTTGCACACTTCCCTGAGGAACCTCATATTGAAATTTTAGGTACTTAGTTTATTTAGACACTAATAAGAAAATCTTTGATGATATGAAGTAACTTGCCAGTGATCCCTGACTTAATTAGTTTATTTAATAGCCCAACTTGCCATAGCTTAGCAATATTATCTGGCACAAGGTTGCTCAGTTTTTCACTCCGTATATTTATTCTGGTCTTAAGAAAAATACAATTATAGTTTAGCAATATTATCTGGCAAGAGGGTGCTCAGATTTTCACCCTATTCATTCTGGTTTTCTGACGATAAATGCAATTTTATAGTGTACAATTCTCAGAAATAAGAGTTCCATCCCTTTCCAAAGCCGGACAGGCAAGAGATCAGGTAGTCATCTATCCATTTTGTCTTTTGAATTGTATAATCACTTACCCTGTAAAGGGAGCTGTTCAAAAAGGAATGAGGGTTGTCATGGACTTGGAATGTAGGGGGAGATAATCCCATAATTTGTAACCGTAGTAGAAGCAAAACAACAGCAGATATGATGAGGCAAACCTGCCGGTGTAACAAAGACCGTATCCAAAGAGAAAATTCCTGAGTAAAAATCACACCAAACAACAGACATATAAAAAATAACCACTGAAAAATACAACCATTAAGTAAAGTGATCAACAATAAGATTACTCACTTTTAGTTTATAATTAAAAAAGCATTCTCTTGAAGAACTTCTTATTTATCTCATCCAACTCAAATGAGGCCTAGACAATTCTTCATAGCTTAACTGATTATGGCAGTATTTTCTGTTGATTATTAAGCAATACTACTGATAAACCATAATGCTTTATACAGTTATGGAAAACGCTCTTGAGACACTTACAATCTTCTTTAATTATATTTGTGTAGAACAAAGAGGGAAAGACAATGACAAAGATGGTATCAAGTAACTAATAGCCATTGGTTAGAAGATGAAAACAATGACAAAAATGAATATCAAATAATTAATCAACATAACATAATGGATAATTGTGATATTTTATTTGAGTTTTTTTATGAGAATGGACTCTGTAAGGTATCTGACTTCAGAGAAAAGTAAATATTTGGATTTTCATACTGACAATGCCAAAAGACAAACAAAACAGCCCCTTGACTAAGTTGTAAACAAATTTACCCCTTTTCTTTGTCTGAGAATGAGAATTCTAGCAGAGACAATTATTAACTCAATTATGTATTTTTAATGAGTGCATTAATTGTTTATTACTACAGATCTTGATTTAGTATATTTTTACAAATGTATTTTTGTGTGTGTTTGTTTTATTGTATTATTATTGTATTATGAGATTTTGACTTAATAATTTTTCTTCTTTAATTAAATTTGATTTATTAAGTACAACTAATTACCCGGAGAAAGTTTAAAAATGTCTGTAAAAAAACATATGGGCTGAAAAGAAAAATACACCTAAAGAGATGCCTACAAATAACACACATTAAGCCCATTCATTTAAGAGTGTAAAAACAACAATTGTTGCATGATAATCCAGAGAAAGAACTAAACAAATTGACCTACACACCATCCCAGATTTAATACAAACTATCTGCAACGACTAGTCTTATGCATACCTCCTTGTTTTTGGAGATACCATTGTGACCGTTGGACTTAGGTGAAGAAGATACACTGAGGCCAAAGAGCTGTAAAGGATGAATTCGGGACACAAGAGCAATATCATATGCACAATTGATCCCCTGAAATCAAGTAACTGTAATTAATTCAAAATATTCATATGATCGACTAACATGTAAATTGAATCATGAAATTGTGAAAGTAACTTTAATGAATAATAGTTATTCTGTGCTGGTGCTCTCAGTTGCATTCTGAATTCTACAAACTTAAAGACAGCTGTTTTTTGGTTTTTTTTAATAGGTAGGTTATCATAAATGCTTCATATTTTCACTTATTACTTATATTCACTTATGTAACTTCAAAACTGACATAATTTTAAAATATAGATGTATAATCTTCTTTATTTTGAAAGTGGATGCTACTGTTTATAAATTATATGTTTATTTTGTATTGTTGTATTATTGCAAAACAATAGTCTAAAATAATAATGACTAATACAATCATCTACATGATCAGGACTAAGTCTACATACAATCAACTAAAAAAATTAAAATGCAATCTACAATTCAATTATGTAATAATCAGAAATACTCATTACTACAGTAAAAGAGTACCAGAAAATGTATTTAATCATTTAAACACAAGGCAAACCAAAAATTTAGAACAAAGTAAATTTCACTTACAATAACAGTAATGCCCTGCTCTTTGCTGAAGGTAGCTAGAAAACAGAAGGCCAAACTAACGCCAAGCCACAACCATGAAATTTTCTCAGGTCGGTATGCAAGCCCATTATCATCTGAAAAAAGTTTAACCTGAATATTTACTAGACAAGCTTACTGAAATAGTTTTAATGTGTAAGACAGAGTCAGGGACCCAAACCCCAAAGAAAGAGATTAAAATAAAAAGAACTTAAAAGTAATTAAGTCCCATGAGTGATTCCCCCCTCCCTCCCTTTCCTCAATTACACCAATAATCAAAGTTCAGATTATACTAGTAGGGAGTCTGGGATAGACTCTGAGAATGATTGCTTGGTAAGTACTCAGAAATATTAAAAAATGGTTTTGAAATAAAAATATATCAATGGAATTTTACCATTCGTGCAGGCCTTGACATATGACAAAAAGGAGAGCAAAAAAAACAAAGCACATAGCAGGTCTGCTCGCCCAACCAAACCTGCCACCTGCAAATCAAAATTATACACAGTTACTATTAAACATATGTATCCATTGAATAACTAATGAAACAGGATTAATAGCTATTGCTGATTCAGTAAGGATACAAACAGCAGTTCTTCTCAACCATGCAAAAACCAACAAATAAACAAATATGATTAATAGATTATTTTTTCCACATTACTAAATTATGTATTGAGACAGGGAATGAAGCACTGACGGTGTTATATACTCCAAGCAATTTATACAGAATCCATACTTTTTCAAACATTGTTTATAACCTTAGTATATTTTTCTCGTTGCTACTTGGATATACTTTCTGTTTCAAGGACATAATGCTATAAACGTTAAAACTGGCAAATTATTCAAAACAGCCTCAACTGACATATGCAAATAATATCTATGGTGTGATGAGAAAGAAGAATCTAGATTATGTTCTAGATCAGAGGTGGGCAAACTTTCCAGTGCAAGGGCCGCATACACAAATTTACACCTTGTTGCAGGCCGCATAGTTCATTAACTAAAATAATGAATATTTGAAATAGCAAAAACTAAAGGATTTTTAAAATAACATCATAATTAATTTGTAACTGTTAATATGTTGTTAATATATGGTTACATTTCTCTCAAAATTAGAAAAAAATTTTACACATGAGAAATATAAATAGAATGAACATAGGACTTGTTCCTAGGCTGTATGAAAACCCTTGGCGGGCTGCATGAAAGCCCTTAGCAGGCCTCATGCGGCCCGCAGATTGTAGTTTGCCCACCCCTGTTCTAGATGATTAAGACATAGGATTTTACTGTATGATCATCTTCAATTAAGATGACATTACCTATTTTTAATTATAATTATAAGTGTGCCATTTTAATTATTATGTTTAGGGCAAAATGTTCAAACATAATGAGTAATATACACTGTAAATATAAATAAATAAGCTGTGTCAATATATAGTGTAAACTAAGAATTATAAAATGACAAAATGTACAGTATTAAAAATAAATTATTAATGCCAGTAATTATTCACAGAAGCAAATATTTTAGTTGTTACTGATAAGACAACACAGCATGCAAATGCTTGACTGAGTGCAACACAATAATAATTGTTGCTTTAAATCAATTTTCACACCCTCCAGCCACAGTTGCAGTACACTAGATCATCCATCCGTGAATAGTATATAAGTACTCACACTTTCGCTGTGAACTGGATGCACAGCAAAGAGCACGGCACAAAGAAATGCTGCCTTTGAATTTGATGTGCTGCTGTTCAGATGATGGCTCAAGAGAACTGAGAAGGCTGATAGAAAGACAAGGGACACAATCCCATGAAGAATGACATTGACTATATGGAACCCCATTGGAAACAGTCCACCAGACAAAAAGAAATTCCATCTGTAATGTGAAATGAAATGAATTAATTCAGAGTAGTCTTTCTTCTATTGCTGTGGTGAAAAAAACTATGGACATATGGGTCCCCAAATCTCCAACACTAAATTATTTATCCAGGAATGTTAAAAATTCCTGTTTTCATTCACATCTATCAAAATTTAACAGTGAATGTATATTTAAATTTTAATGGAAAATAACTCACTTTTCTGAAAATAAAATTTTTTTCAGTTATTTCTTTTCTATGATTTTTGGCTCTGACAGATTGCACTTCTATTTATAGAAAGACCTCTGGACATGATTAAGGAAAATAGCTTAAATGCTAACCACTGAAATTTTTTTAAAATGGTTTGAAAGCATCTTTCATTTTGGTTAATAAATAAAACAATTGTGCTTAATGGAGTCTGATTCTTTAATATTCTTTGAATATGTATATGCTTAAAAAGTTTCAGACAAGTACAGCATAATCAAAAGAAATTCCTCCTAAGTTAGCTGACACATTCAAATCTGTTTTTATTGAGTGAGCTACGCATCAAAATTATACAATATTAATGTTACAGTTGTGAAGTAATAAAATTATGTAAATGAGTCATTTAATAACTTATCATTTTAGTGTACATATATATGGTACATATCATCATATCTGCAATTTAATTTGTTAGTATACCAGCTCTTCTTAAGAATTTCTGTAACAAGTAAAGGAAAGCATTGAAATTTTAAAACGTAAAAGGAAAAACAACAAAAATTAACTGAAATTATATATTAATATTAAAAATATTTGATATTATAAAACATCAGTTTGGTACTTTTAAAAAATTATGTCATATTTAAAAACAACCAAAATAATGACTGCATTTTTATTATTTTCTTCTTTAGAAGATTCATAAATCTGAAACTGTTTGGTTCTGCAATATAATTATAAGAAACTGATTCTGTTAACTAAGCACATCAATCTAGAGTACCATATATGCACACATTTATGATCAATATTATTAAGAAGTACTAGTTACAAAATTTAAAATGTTGTTTTCGTTCTGCTTGTTAAATGAATAACAAGCATATATAATTTTGTGTGTGTGCGTGCATGCATGTTAATGTGTTTTATGTGCTTTTGCATGTATGACTGTTGTAAGTGAAAGTTTAATGTCTCTTAGAGAAGTAAAACCTGTCTACAACAATTAAAAGTTATGTATCACCTGTCCAAGGGTCATGCAAATAAAAACAATTTGCTGCATCCTGATACTATTAAAATATTAGCAAACCCAGAGTAACTTACTTTTATCTGGTATTTAAGCTGATAACTTCCTCGGATCTACATAATTATTAAATCAGTATCATTTCCATTGTTAAACTGTTTTATTGTTGGCATCTGTATGTTAAAATAAAAAAGTAAATGATCAGCATAACTATGACCACTGTAACCTTTAACCAGTTCACTGAGGTCAAATTCACCAAATATCTGCTTTAACAATGATTAACTAGGTTCAGAATGAAGGGGTGAAATTCTTGCTAGTCTCTCACCTATATGTCAGGACAGTAAGTGGCCGATAAGATTTGTGGCTCCTGTTGTTGAGTTTGTTACCCCAGAAATCATGGTACAGCAAGCTGGAGACTGGAGTGTCTGGCTGGAGATCATCATTGCCAACAATGGCCTCACTATCATCAAAGACAAAGTCTCCATCATAACTGTTGGCATAGCAGAAGACTGCTAGGATAAACACAATAACCCGAGCAGAAGTCAATGAGAGACGAGGAATAGGAAGGGCATCATCCCAACTCGTTTTAAGTGGTTTAAAAATTCTTGGGAAGATGTTGCTGTTCTTTTCATTCTCACTTTTCATTATGTTGCATTTGGCAAGGTTTCATGCTACCTGTAATCATATTATAATGTTATTTTTTACAGAGACTAGCAATAGTGCAAAAAAGAGGAAAGATATAGATTATTTGGAGGATTCAAAACAGTATATTTGCTGTGTTTGCATTCATGATGATGAATTCAGATTGTCAGTTTCAAATATTAAAGGGTAAAACTTTCTTTTATTTATTTTTATTTATGATATAGTGTTCCTTTGTTGGGGAGCAACCAAAGGATTTAAACAATATTCTGAAAGAAAAAAAAAGAAAAGAAAAATTGCAAAATTTTCCTATTCAACTCAAAACAATAATTTCAAATGTATTAAATTAATTAACTTCAAACTTAGTTCAACAAGTCATTATTTTCTCATGTCAGCTGTTCAACTAGATTTTTAAAAAAAAGAAGTTTATTTTAAAATGTCACAGGCCACAACAATCTACTTTTCCAGCACTGAGATTTATCTGACAAAGTTTGCCATGAACTTGGATACTCCAGTCTTTAGTGACCGGACATACAAATAAGGAAACATTCTACAATTTACTGTGTTCACATATGAACTGCATGGCTAAAACACAGGTAGGCAGAGTTATTCAATACTGGCCAGTATTACTCCCCCTACTCCTATTTCCTTAGTTCACTCTAGCTGTTAACTCTATTAACTATTATTTGTCTTAATAAAATATTTTCATGTTTTACACATTTCATTTTTTTTAAATGTAAATTTTAAACCACAAAAATGAAATAAATGAAATTTGCCTTCAAGAAAGAGAGAAACGCATAGGCTAAATATGCATGAAGTAGGCTGTCAAGGGAGGAGAGTGTTTTACGAAATGAGCTTTTGTTTTATATCTCCAGATATATATACTATCCATCTCCATTCAATATTGTAACATGACACCTTTGTTGTCTTTGCTGACAAATTCTAAAGTACAATTTAGGCCCACATTTTCAAATATTGTTATATTTAGAAGAGGATGACCTAACTTGTATTTGTAATTTTTCTTGGCATAAAAAATTAAAATCCATAACTGCAATAATACTTAATCTATTTTTATAAATGAAATATTTTAATAATACCAACTAAATTATGACAATCAGCCATATGCAGTTGGTAGTGAAAAACTACGCTAGTCGCTAGTAATAAAGTAGAAGTGCTTGTTATATCAGCAAGAAGAACCATTTCCTCTTTCTACAAAATCTATCGCTCAAAAATACACATCAGACTGTTATAAATAGTAATGAACCGCAATTTTGTTACAGTTTAACTATTCGAAGAACCGCACCGTTAAAAATAATGTAATTTCTTTCAAATTCCCGCATTCTTATATTGCAGCCATACTGCCGAACACCATTTGGAAACAGTTGACGTAAAACAAAAACACAAATGCATATTTATTATACTTAATATAATTAAAAGAATAAATGTAACTCACTGGAACAAATCACCAAGTAAAATTAGCAAAATCGCCACTATTTAATCTAAACTATAAATTGATTGCGAAACGACATTCGAAAATTTGGAAACATTGATAAGGGGAGCATCTTGTCACGACACGCATCCTTTCATCTATAATCTACATATTCCTCCATATATATTATCAGAAACTTATGAGATAAGAAGATGTTTATTAACTACAGCAGTAGGGTGATTTTAGGTTGGTCCTACAGAAAAATGCAAACGCTGAGCTTGTGAAAAGATCACTCTTAACAACGTTTGGGCAGAGTTACTTCTCGCTCGTTACCAAGGGCAAACAAATGATTTAAGTTGCTATTCCACTTGCTCTCAAAAGTAGTGAAACCATTCCGCAACTTCCTCAAAAAAACAAACAAAAAACAACAACAAATAGTCCCACACTATAACTGGAAATTAGACTTAAAATAAGTTTTTATTATATTTCCATTAGTAATACACGAAATATGATTATGTTGGCAGTTGACCGTTTTCTCTGATTCCATATTTTGCTCTATATTGATCTGCTACAGTGCTACACTGTTACTAACTTGCAAACTTAATAGGCCTATCCATTTTCAGTACGCATTAAATTTAATTAAAAATACTCTGAAATGTGAACTTAATATCTTTTGGAAAACAAACTGAGCTGTGAAAAATGATCATTTTTGCATGATAAGCTATGTGCAAGAACTCATGAAATTGTTGAACTGAATACCTTACATTTCTGCTCTGAGTAACGGAAACCAAACGGCACCTCCCACATCCTTTCATCATCTCTAGTAGGCTGTGTTGTTTCATTCGGAGAGGGTTTTTTTTGTTGTTGTTGGGTGTGCGTGTTTTGTTGAAAGTTTCTGGTTTTAGTTGTAGGGCATTTTTTTTTTCTTTTACGGGACAGCACAACTACGCCCTATTGACACACATTGTACGGGACTCGCTGCTGGGTCACTGAAGTGGCTTCACTGTATTAACATGTGTATGCTAGTATGTGCTGAGTGAACCCGCATCGCTAACAGGCGAAGCTGTAAGTCGGTCCGCACTCTCTGGCGAACACTTGTCAATGCTGACAACACTGAATGGCAAACAGAGGCTTGATACCTACACCGTTTAGCGTTTTTTGACTTTCAGTTTCCACCAATTTAAAAGTAAATTTTAAAATTATTTTCTCAAAATAAAATGGGGTGGGGAGATTAATTAGATTATTTTCTCAAAAATAATTATTCAAATAGTCAAGATAAAGAAATAAAGAAATAAACGTGTTTAACACTTTGTTCTGGTTATATCCAAACGCCACCATTTAATAGCCGGGTGCAGCAAGGGCATGGCAGATAATAAAAGAAACTGTACATGCTGCACAGGACATTTCGTACACACGTGGCTCTGTTCTGAATGTGGTTCTATGACCGTGCCTTTGACTGTTCTGACTGTGGCTCTGGTTCGTTTTGACTGTAGATCTGATTGTGGCTTTGGTAGGTTTTGACTGTAGTTCCCACTGTGGCTCTGATACGTTCTGACTGTAGATCTGATTGTGGCTTTGGTACGTATTGGCTGTAGATCTGATTGTGGCTTTGGTACGTTTTGACTGTAGTTCCCACTGTGGCTCTGGTACGTTTTGACTTAGATCAGACTGCTTGTATTGGCTATGACTTTGTGTCTCGATCTGGCTGTGGCGTTGGCTGGCTCTGTGGTTCTGCCCCAAACGAAAGGGACAGACACTAAAGGTAAATTAATAACATCTCGCTCGAGTGAGATTCTAACTTTAAATGACCCTTGACCGCTCCTTACATCAAGGTGTAAGACCCAGTGTGTGATCTGCTCTAAACTTTTATTCTCCCCACCCATGTTACTACACCTGTCCTTTCTAGGACATAAATAGAACACAATTCTGTTCTTGGGTGCTCATGTCCTTACGTCTGCTACATCAACTAGAGTTTGGAACGAATGCGAAGCTCAGAATCAACACAATCAAAATCTCCAGAATGGCTGCTATGGGACAAAGACTAAAACAAGGAGAGGAACTTTCTACAGGAAACAACGCAGTGATTAAATTACACCAATATATATATAAAGTAAACCAATCTGTCTAAGGGAGATAATAATGTATAATTTCTGTGCTTCACAACTGGCGAGATTTTGTTAACCCTGAGTATAGAGGGCTACACAATTTGACTGATTTATTGATTTATTGATTAATTCTTAGATGATTAACTAATTATTTACTGACTGATTCAATGATTATTAGTTAACTGGCTGTTTGATTGATTCATTTCATTACACATTAAATAGCGCAACATCAGTTATACATGGTAACGCTGAGCACGTTTGTTTATTTTATTTACAAAAGTCGCATGAAAAAAGTCGCAGTGAAAAAAGTCGCAGTGAAAAAAGTCGCAGTGAAAAAAGCCGCATGAAAAAAGTCACAGTGAAAAAAGTCGCAGTGAAAAAAGTCGCAGTGACTATCGAGTTTTATAGGACTGAAATAATGACGTAACAGGAAATGACATTTCTAATAATTTTATATCTTGCGACTTTTTCTATGACTAGCCCTACACACACGCACATTATAGGCACGCACACACTATATGCACACACACACACAAACACTATAGGCGCACACACTATAGGCACACACACACTATAGGCACACATGCATATATCACAGTAGTCTTCACTATTGTTTAAATAGATGATTGCGCATCTTTAGCTGTGTGACTGAATCATAAAGTAAAAGCTTCCACGCCCTGTGGCCAAAGTATATTACAATATGGGGCATTCTCTCTCTCTCTCTCTCTCTCTCTCTCTCTCTCTCTCTCTCACTCACTCTTTTTGTACTCCTATCTTACATTTCCTCCTGTTTTTTAAAACGCAAAGGCATGAGAGGTAAACATAGACAACTAAGGAAACGGCATGAAGCTTCGAGTACAGAGGACTAAATTATGCAGGACAAACACAGATCAGAGAGATTGGGGTGGGTGGTGGGTGGTAATGAGTTTTTATTTATTATTCACTCGCACCCAATGACGTTAGCCTTGTAAAATGCGAAGGTTTCACTCTGGTTAGGTCTAGTAGGCCTACTGAACCCGCCTATCGATAAATCGGTTCACGTGTGACAAATGCTGGTGTTGTCTTACAGCACAGTGGCAGTGCTAAGTGTGACTTATGATGGGGTGAATGCGACTGCAGACAATGGTTTCGTTTGTCACACTAACTTTTCTTGTACCAAACCACAAACTGACTTGACTGGTCGCACACCAGACATATAGAATAGCTCAACTGACCGGCGAAAGGTGGGAACAGGCGGTTCATCTGCTTTAAAATGATTGGGTTTGTGTGTGTGTGTGTGTGTGTGTGTGTGTGTGTGTGTGTGTGTGTGTGTGTGTGGGTGTGGGTTTTTTGTTGTTGTTGTTGTCTGTGCGCGTAAAATCGACGAAAATCGGAATCGCCTCTCTCCCACTAGTTTAACTGATTATTGACTTTTTTTTAGAATGATATATGAGTAATTTAGAGAACAAAAGGATTGCCGCTACATTCTGTCTGTTTTGGCCTTTTGGCGAAAGATTTGCAGCCATACTCTGGTAGCTGAAAAGCGAAGGCTTAGAAAAATGAAATGTACATTTTTCACTAGTCTGTCAACACTTCCTTAAGTGTATGTAATGTCGGAAAGTATGTATAACAAAGTTGAAGTTTGATTTTTCAATTCACATTCCAAGCCGATACATGCCATATACTGGCATAATGTGTGTGTGTGTGTGTGTGTGTGTGTGTGTGTGTGTGTGTGTGTGTGTGTGTGTGTGTGTGTGTGTGTGCGTGCGTGCATGCATACGCTTGCTTTGTTCTCCTCAGATCAGCAGAAATAATTATCAGTTTTAACGGGGAAATATTTTTCTTTTGTACTATACACGTTGTGGGGTTCGTATTTATAATCTTCGTTTGTTTGCGCATCAATAATCGCGAGTTGTTGCCCATTTAAAGAGAGCACGCTTGGTAAACAGCGCCACATGCCACAGTGCTTCTTGCGCAATTGATTCAGGTAAAGGTAATATTATCCTCAGTACCGGCTTGATAGGCAGTGGAGTGCAGCAACCATCCTTCAGAGGTGAAGCCTACTTGTCCAGACATCCTCTAGATTGAATGACCTCTTTAATCGCTGATGACCGTTGGGCAGGCGTGATATTGTAGTGCACTATTGCTTTCAACTACATGTACAACTTTATTTTTAGAAAATGAAATGCTAGAGAATTTGAATGACAGCTGATAATTGGCCTCACGCATCGTAGAGGACTAACAGACAACCCGAGTAGTGTAAGGAGAGAGAGATGGCCTCACACTTAAAATTAAATAATAAATTGAAACTTTGACATCAGTTAAATAGGGTTCTAGCCTTTAACATAATTCATGCATGTTGGAACATCCCACCACCACCACCACAACCACCATCACTTCCCTGGCCTTCATTACAAAATAACGCACCGACCTGCATCCACACTCTCACCCCTTACTAAAATGTATGCCACTTCTTGTAGACACCCCAACCCCGAGAAAATAAAAACTGATACAGGTTGAAAGCGTTGTTCCTGGTTTTGCTTTGAAGTTAAAGAGATTTGACTCAGGACTGATACTTTATAGAGAACGAGAGGCCGCGCTTAACTGAAGATTTTGTCCGATTGCGCTAGTTCCTAACAGCTCACAAACTCATTTAGAACAGGCAATACAAACAAACAAACAGAAAATAATAATGATCTAACTTAAAAGCTGAATATTTTATTATGTAAAATTTTCCACGAACGATTTTTAAAGATCCGGCAATGCCCAAAATATGTGACAACTGTATATGCGTACAATCCTAGTATAAACACACGCGCGCACACAACACTGATAGGTATTTGGTAAACGGATAGATGAATAGAAAGAATCAAGGTTATTTCCCCCTCCCATACCCTATATCAAGCTTGTTTTTGGTTCTATATAATTCTAACCACCACCACCACCATCACCCTCTCCTTTCTTTTTCATTAAATATATTGTACTATCAAATATTTTCTCTACAATATCCAAAGTTACTTTCTTGTTTTGATAAAAATTAAAGTTATGGCTTTTCAAAGTTGGGTATAGTTCTTGGGTGTGGTGATCACCCTATATTTTGGCTAGACAGTCGTACAGAACCAAAGATAGAGAGACCGACAGATAGGTAGGTGGGTGGGTGGGTGGATGGTTGGATAATTTTGTTGGATAACTGAAAAGTTTACAAGTTTAGCAGAGTCAATCTGACAAGTTTAGTTTATTTGTGCTGGCAATAGAGGGTAATCAAAAATGACCACCTTTACAAGGGAAAGAACTCTTGCCATAAAACAACTGGTAATAGATAAAATCAGAGGTGATAGGTCAGAATATATATAAAAATCAAGTACTTCCAGCCTTTTATTACATTTATGCAAAGCTCATCCATCCATTTGAAAGTTATTTTTATTGACTGACAAAGCTTTGGGGTAAAACTGGCATTTAAAAAAATATGGCCGTTGTCTGCTAAGCGGACACATGGCATAAGTCAATAGCACATTCCAAGTTGTTCACAAAATTCACGCACAAATTGTGCGCTCTGTATAGAAAAGTACAGGTATAGAGGGATTAACTTTTCTTAAGTTGTAGGACAGAACGAGTAATGAATTCCGGTAAATACCCTACGCACGAATGCTATTGCTTGAAAATTCCTGCCAACGGTGATCCGAACCACATACGATGACAATGCATCTTTCGAAAGATCGGAGTAGAGAGTCAGTTACAAAGCTCCCCTCTCCCTCCCTCACTCCCCCCCCCCCCGCGAAGAATACAGATCTTTATTCTGTGCCACACACCCCAAACCCCTCGCCGACGTCTCATTTGAAAATTCGGGCAGCTGGCAAGGGCGGGCACCATATCAAGTCGGGATGGAAAAAGGGCGAATTCCGAATGGAAAATACCAAACTTTTTTTCCTCCCCAGAAAGACACAGAGCTTCAAAGGTGAAGCTGCCTTTCAATAGTCATGTATCGAGCTCGACACGATTTAAAGTTCTGTGACTATGACGCACGCAACCGGAATACGGGCGTGTCCGCTCGAGAAAGTTAAACAAAGCTCCGTGCGGTTGACTGTTTGCTCTACACTGGTCGAGTACCGACTAATTGTTCGTTGTACTGTTGGATGCATAGCCTACATAGCCGAGCTATCATTGTAGTCCTTAGGACTTATGAGGCCCTATGCAGAACTTTTTTAAAAACTGAAAACAAGCAAATATAAGAAGTAGAACTAGAATCCAACACTTAATACTGCAACAAAGAAAGATAACATTTTTATTGAAATAAGTGAACTTTTAGAAAGTCATACATGCTTTTTGTGGGTCCCTAAGAGTATGGCTAATGACAAACCTGCCTGTCATAAAAGAAATAAATACATAAACGAATAAAAGGATGAATTAAGTAGGAGTTTCACTGTTTTGGGGTTAAATATTGAATTAAGTGCTAGTGTGTATGGTTTATCATTAAGTTCACTTTACTACTTATTTATTTAATTTTTATTTTATTTTATTTGTGGTGGTGGTCAGGTGTGAAATATTTCAAACTCCTGGTATCATTTTCTATTCCAACAGTTAATTTCTCACTTCACACACTCCAAACACACGACAGATCAATCCCCTCCCCACCCACCCCACACACCGAACATGCAATTTCAGTGGAGATCTGAGAAACGGTTGTACGGTCTGAGTGAAATGTTTTTAGGCATTTGTTAATGTATATAAATTCAGCCTCCGGAAAGACTATCCCCTTTGCATTTCGTAGTCTTCTTGGAAATGCTCACTGTACACTACCGTATGTGCTTTCGGATGCAAGTTTTTTCATTTCATCTTCGTAATCCACTTTATTCATAATTTGTGATCTTTGGAAAATGTAAAAAAAAAAAAAAAATGAATATTTTTAGTTCATCCGCTGTTTATGCAGCCACGTGCACTGCAAACCATGTTTTAATTTTTTAAATTATGTGTGATTGTAGATCGACATCGTGACGTCACATGTTATGTTGCTATGGTGAGAAGTCAGTTTCGCAAATGAATGAGAGCTCTGATTTCTTTCGGAAATATTGACTTTCAATACCAAAAGAAATGCATTTATACAAATCACTGAAAGATTAAATTTTGCAGTTTTGATTCTAAGAATGGGAATTACTAATTTCATATAGATTTACTCTTAGCTGTGGCTGATCTAGATTCCATTTCATTTGGTCTTTAATGGTTATAAGATAGACAATAGTCTAACAGCTCTAGCCCCCAGCTCCAACTATCCTGGTTATTTAGTAAAAGAAGATATGAATAAAATAAGCTACTCTGTGGCCTTCTAGTGGCAACTAATAAATAAACTTTAGCTAAAAGTGTGATAATGATTGGTACTTTAATTAAGGTGCTAGAAAGTTACTTAAAAAAAAAAAGTCATCGAGATAACCTGGCACTGAACTTAAAATGTTCGTATTAAAATATAGTCAGCGACTCCAGTGACAACAGCAAGGTTGCCAACTTACGTTTGTTGTAGTAGAGATCAAGCCTCCTCTTCAGGTCGCGTTTGGTGGGTTGGATAGCAGCATACACATTGGCCATTGTTCACTTGGCAATGGCACAAGCCCAGGGAGCAGTTCTTGATGTGTTTATGCTAGCGCGCATAGCTGTAGCATCATAACAGGAAAAAGGGTCACTTTTACTATGAATTCACTCTAGCCACAGCTCTCTCTCTCTCTCTCTCCCCCCCTCTCTCTCTCTCTCTCTCTCAGGCTCAGATACACATTATAACTAAACAGACAAGGTTATTCCGCAGGGTGACATGAAAGAATAGTGACATAATAGCTGACATAACATGACTTGACACTCCTCTCAGTCATTATACTTGTTCATTAAATGTACAATACTTAAACACACATACAATATTTAAATATAATCAATAATGATATCAGTATAGTTAAAAGAACATGAATTTGTTAAAGAACATTAATTTATATAAAATAATCAGTGTGTATTATGTTATATGATGGGAAATTTCCCATTTATTTCACGACGTGCAATTTAAATTGAACACTATTTGTAATTTGAATGACGTGTACATTACATCATGCTTGTTTCAGAGTGAGGTCCTGAAGGAATGAGTCTTGCATGGTGGCAGATTTACTGACCAGTGTTTGATACCTGCGCCAATTAGGTGAGCTAGTGTTTGTTTGTTTAAATTTGCGTGACCATGGCCAGTAAACATGGCAAGGGATTAATACAGAGCATGTGTGTATGTGTGTTTTTGGATATACAATGGGAAGCGTTGTTACCGGAGCAGCAGAGGTGGTCCGAAGTTGTTACGAAAGTCACAATAGTATTAGCTCTAGGTAATGGCCAGATCCAAGGTGTCTAGCAGACACAGGTGCAACTTCAAGGGGAGATAAATGTGATAGAAAATTTTACCCTTTACTCTAAAACTTACGAGATACCATGGCACCTAGGACTTCCCCAGTAGGGCTACCGATGGAACTACAACAAAGAAAGTACACACCACTGAGGGATACGGTACAGATTTGAGGTTTATAGGTGTGTTTTGTTTTTTTCCCCGACCCGAGTACAACTGCATCATTGGGGGAAAATCACTAGAGTCTGAAACTCAGTGAGATATCCCTTGTGCTCTGCAGAAGTACATATGGTCTAGTCAACTATGGACATGGGATTTTAAGTTTATTTTTTATTTTTTATTTCATTTTTAAAAAAAATTTCCCAGCTGTACTGGAAAAACTCACGGACATCACTGGAGTGGCCCTGCAAAGAGGACTAAGGACGTCTAGGGAAACACATTCTGCTAATATTTTAAATTAAAAAACAAACAAACAAACAAAAAACAAAAACAATGCAATGAAAGACAGAAGACCGCCCCCCTGCCCCCCCCCCCCGAGTCAAATGAAGGGAGCGAAGCCCTGTCTGAGCGCCACAAAAGGTGAGAACATCTTGGATTAAAACTTTAAATCATGCTCAGGCAGAAGAGAAGTAAACTAACTACCTTACCCTTTACTCTTTTTTCAATCGTCTCTTGGGGTGAGCGTTTCAAGACTGGGTCCCTCCCTATTTGGGTTGTACATAGAGCAGTAAACCCTGGCTGGATAAGGGTTTCTGGTTTTTGGATTTCTGGTTTTTGGTTTTGGTTTTGGTATCATCTTGATCTTTTTTGATTTCAACAGGGATTTGGAATCTATTCCTGATGTGATGTCATGTCCTAATGAGAGTGTGTACGTCACTCCAGTGCATGGAGATAAGTTGTGATGCAAATGTGACTACTTTACTTGCAGCATTATGATGAAACTGGGACATACTAAAGTTACTTATTTTTCTAAATCTTGTTAACTTTTCTTTTATTAAAATTCTTGTTATTATTCTTTAATCTCGCGTATTTGTTAGTGAAAAGTAATTCCTATCGTTTGTTATCGTAGTCTGAAGTGATAATCTAATGAATAATTGTTGTACATCCATTTCATAAAATCGATTCTCAGATTATAATGAGAGGGGGCGTGAGCCAACTTGGCGGCGTACTAGTATACCAGCGCAACAGTTTCAGATCTACATATATAACCCAGTGACCCATATTCTGCATCGGCACTTGTACATGCCTTGTATCGCAACTAATTACTAATATTTGATATTTGATACAAAGTCACCTCAGAGTATAGCGGCGACATGCTAGACATTAATTAATAAGACAATTTGTTGATTTCATTAATCTCACAATGAAACAAGTAATATCCAACAATTGCTGGAACAAAAGAGTTTTAAGTACTTAAGAACGAAATAATAATTTGTTTAAAATATAATTTGTAATTCCTGCATTGCAAAATGAAATAGATTTTCTCTTTTGTTTCAGCAACTGATTTAATGAATCCATTTAGATCTTTGTCTTGGCATAATGATTACTTAACCAAGGGAGACAAGTCTGTTGAAGAACGATGGGAATGGTAAAAGATGTCTGCTGAGTTTGGTGATGGTGGTGGTTATACTAATAGTTTTAAGTCTCCACTGGAGCTTTCGTAGATAATTTCATCTTAAGACGCTCTCTGATCTGTAGTGCTCCAGTGGAACATGCTTCCCTCACGAATATTCGGGGAGCGCTGGCGATGGTGTTGCAGTTGAAGGTTTGGTTTGGTGCTTGCTGGGTGCTGGTGGCTGTTGGGGGGTCTGGCGATCTGCTGTTTGGTGTTTAGTTTTTATATCACTCACTGGTGGTGCTGCGAAGGATTCTATTCTTAAAACCGTAGTTTTCAGCCCATCCAAAAATGTACAATGGAAACAAGAAAAAGTTATACCTCTTCTAAACCAAGATTTTAAAATTAAATTCTCCCAGACAGACTACCAGCTTCCCACTAGAGTCACTGAGTTGTGTTGACAGGTCGAGCCTCACGTAGGCTGGTAAATATCCTCAAGGTCAGATCGTGAGGTTCAAGTTTAGTTTCTACCACATTTGGAAATCTCACGCTAAGTGTGATGATAGATAATTCAGTACTTAGTTTCGTTTATTTATTAAAAAAATAATTATACAGAAGGTGGTGGTTAGAATATGATACCTACATACATACACAAACATAGTTACATATTAATATTTATACATATATAATACTAAACACATGCATAGTTACATGTGATATATATAGGGATACATACATATTTACCTATATACACATATATGCATATATAAATACACAAATTTATATATTCAATAAATATATATATGTACGCATGCATTTTTGTGCCACCGTGGTTTAAATACAGGTTATATGTAATCTTTTCAACCTACATTCATTCTAACTTTCTTTCATTTTTAATTGTGCACTCGAATAATAGTTTATTCATACACGATAAAGATTCATACATGATAAAATTCACATCAAACAATTACACAGAGATAATATAATATTGCGGTTGTTTCAAGCGGATCCCAACTTGACAGGAATAAATATGTTCTAAAAAGTAAAACAGAAGCACGTTACAGGTACAAGTAAAAGAAATCTGCACTCATCAAACGCATTTGGTCGTCGTTCACGGGAACTATAAACTATTGGTAAGAACTCTCTCTCTCTCTCTCTCTCTCTCTCACACACACACACAGACACACACACACACACACACACACACACACACACACACACACACACACACACACACACACACACACACACAGCTTACCCTACCGGATTTGCTTCTGCAAACTTAACATTTATAAACTTATATTGTAGATTTCAATCAAATTTTAATAATAGAAAGACGTTGCTGTTTCCTAGGCTAAAACACCGATTGATATGGCGGTCACTGAATAAAGTGAGTAGAACTGGTAATATCGATATGGCACACACGGTATTATTATTTGTTGTTATTTATTATTATTATTATTATTATTATTATAGACTTAAATCTATAATGAGTGCTTGCAAGTGGTTATAACAGCAGCGAGCTACAATAACTATTTTGAATATTTAATTAAAAATAAATTTCCAAGAAAGCGGGGCCTGAGTGGAAACGCCAAATGTAAACGTTTAAGTTTTACTTTGCTTGAATGAGCTATTTATGGGCGGGTGGGTGGGTGGAATTGCAGCAGGCATGAGATGAGGATCAACCCTAATAAACCCTTTGCACCTGGCACTAATTAATTATGAAAAGGCATTTAACATTTTAAAAAAAGAAAAAGACTGAAATTTGATTGACGCCCACTTCTCCGTCACTCGATTTCACGGACGCCGGAGTCCACGGAATGGTTATTACATCGTAAACGCCGAGATGCGAAACATTAACAACAAATGTATGATTAAAACAAAGGATCTAAACAGAACAACTTATAGATGAACACACAGGGATGCTGAAATCGGAAACATTCGGCGCGTAATTCGGAGATGGGCGGTTTTATCTCAGTCTCTGTTGTCTGACTATACCCAATGACGTAATCATCTGTTTACTTTGGAATGGCACAGGCAAAAATAGAAATCAGTCTCTCAGCACACTAGTACCGCCACAGCAAAAGCGCCTATCCTTCTAGTTGTATACTGCTACATTCAATTATGTTCTTTACTATGTATAGCATTTCGTGAGCTTGAGACGGTTCAACTGATTGGTGCATCCATTCGAGTCTTGGTGAGCCTCAACCGATTGGCAACATAATTATTATAGAAAGATGGGGGCTGGTTAAAAAAGAAGGGGGGGGGGGAGAAAAGAAAAGGGGCAAGAGCTCTTTTGATTTTGTTGTAGTCAGTTTTATCGATTGCTTTTCTGCGAGTGGTGAGTGCGCCTTTATTAGGTCAATTTGATTTCACGAAACTGATTTCTGTGATTAGCATGACACTAGCTTCGGTCTAGCTCGAGTCCGCAATAATTACCTCCAGGAAGACATACTTCTTGTATAGGCCTACATTCATATTACATAGCCTATAGTTTAGAAACTTAAAGTGCGGAAGTCTTGAAGTTGAATTTCCACTGATTTAACTTGATGACAGGTCAGACAATACTGAGCTCTATGACCACTGTGAATTCATTGAAAACTAAGTGGCGCGTATATAAATTATTATTATTTTTTTTAAAAAAGCCATGAAAAATAAATTAAAAGAATGTGTCGGACTTAATTTGATAAATGTTCGCTGAATTTATCAAAGCGGAATCCCACAATTCATCCAGAATTATACTGATTAATGAGTTGCAGTTAAAAAATTTACGGATTGTTTAGTCCGATGCCAAAATACATCATGATTGCCAAGTTAAACATTAATTAACGTCTAATACTAACTTAAATGATCCGATTGCCAGTCGATAAATTGGTTGACAGAACCATGTTTAAACGTTCACTGGCCATTCTCGTCGACTTAGCAGTTTTACAACCATCATTTTTGCTCATGGCTTGGTAATGACCAGATCAATTCTGACGAAACAATCAGCCTCTCATGGCATTGACATTTATTGGAGGGAGAAGAATTAACTTACAGACAAACTTTCGCCATTATTTGTGTATACTGCATCGAGTAAGATCTTGATGGAAATGTACGGTCAGCATTTGGTTACCAGTTTAGTGCTTCGCAGTACGTCATACTGTATGGGGTATTTCCGATGACACTAAATGTTTATGGAAGTTTCGAAATTACGCTACATTTGTTGCTGATGTCAGTTTGTTTCAGTCGGTCCTCCGTTAACATTATCAATGTGACTGCGTGTGGAACTGACGAGAGCGACTTTAGTCAAATGATTTGCTAAATCAGTTATCACTGGAGGAATTGAGACCAATCAATCACTTTGCCTGTGGCTTATACAGCCACAATTTATTTTAAGAGTAAACATAAATTATGTAACAGCTTCGATGGTTGATTGCTATTATGTCAGAGATGAGAAGAATCAATGAATAATCGACAATTACCGAGGCATCCGTACTCTGATTTACCGGCAAATGGCAAGATTCAGTTTATGGCCATCAGTCTGTGTAGTGTACATGTATACTGTATTCCACGAAGATACTCTGAATTATAGACTATCAACTTGCTTATGTTATCTGAGAAATTCTTCCTTTAATAATAACATTAGTATTTAAAGTGATACTGCTTATATTTGATTTATAAATTCAATCCGTTAAATTTGAACGGGGTATGAGAATACAAAAGTAAAACTAGACATTTGATAAGGGAGAAAATAGTTTATGTAGATATTTACTGCGTTTTGACATTTTGAGATATTAATATTGTAATATTATCTAGCGTAATAAAACAGTTCTGCTTCAATGAAGAAAATACTTTAAATCAAGATATCGGATATAATAAATCAAGTTTTATTAGGTGACTAAAATCTGAACAATAACAGGTCCCCGGGTTTCCTAAACTGTTTTGCTTCCGGTGCTTCACGCGCTAAAAAGTTTCTTTCGTTGCAGAAATTATGACTTGATCCTCACAAACGAATGATGGCTTGCGCAGCATCAACGTCTGCACGTTCGAGCAAGGATTCGCTGGATGATTGCATGTGTTCAATCTGTATGTCTATTTTGATCCAACCAGTAACTCTCCCATGCGGTCACGAGCTGTGCATGCCTTGCTTCAAGCAGACGATTGAGGAGGCCAGCTTGACATGCCCGCTTTGTCGAATTAGGATCTCTTCATGGGTCCGAAAAGCGACAAAAACAAACTCGTTAGTAAATCAGAAACGGTGGGAGCAAATCCAGAAGCTATTTCCAATAAAAGTCCAAAAACGTCTTAATGGACAAGATGATGACACTGACGATGAAGATCCAGCAGAAATTAGTATGTCTTTGTTTCGTTTGTCTTCATTCTTTAACGGTCGCCACACGTTCAGATTTTATTGTAGAATTTGAAGGCATATGTAAAACTGTGTATATTAATATTTATTTGTTTCACTATTAATTTTAATATAATATTTTTTACCCAGAAAACTTAAATAAAGTTTTTACTATCACGATTATTAATTCAGAGTTATAAATTCGCGTATTGTCAGATTTACTGAGTAATTAAATTATTAATGCAACCATCTCTTCTTGATAACTATTTTTTCCCACAAAATACGCATATTGTTTTTTTAAAACTAAACAGCTGTCTATACTGCGTGCTTAGTACAAAATAATTTTTCAGAAAATACAAATGTCAATTACAAATTCTTTTGCCATAATAAACTACATAAATAAATATGTATAATTATATTAATTATTTATAAGAATGCAGACATAAAATGAAAGGCAGAGTATTGTTTTTGATTAGTTAATACTGTTTTTGTTTAAAAAAAACAAAAAGAGAACAAAACTTGCTTCATGGAGAGCCATTGTGATTGTGCCTTTAGTATAGAAAATTTGTTGGAGAAAACACTTCACTTGATTCATTTCATCAGCAGTTTGTTAGGTGAAAAGACACTTCCATTGAAATCATTCTTTGGCTAGCAGTATTTAAAAGATTAATTTTTCCAGACATTAATGATTTAAGTAGGGTTTAAAGTGTTTTTATTACTAAAAATAAAATCTGATATCCTGTAAAGCTAAAAGTGTAAAGTGTTTTTCAGATTGTTACAAGTAAGACAACATATTGCAAATTTCATTTCAAAATCTAATTAGGTCAAACCAGAATATTGAAACTGTTCAGTATCCTATTTGATTTTCTTGTATATTGAATTGATTATAATTATAGTTTAAATGCTAATTTCTAAAATCATTATTTATGGTTACTCTTTATTTATGTCTTTGACAAATCATCATTTGCCATTATGTGACTATTTAGAGATGATCATTTATCGGCTTTGAGATTTTAACAGCTTTGTATTTACATCTTAATTCAATTTTCAAATAGAAATAGCTTATTTGTTTGACCATGCTGATTTTAAATATACCCAGCCATAAGATCAACAAGTCCAGGCATTTTTTTTCTTTTCTGGTTAATTGTGTGAATTTGTGTTGTTTAAAAGGAAAGATTATATTGTGGGACCATTCAAGTAAATCAAATAAAAGAGTGCATTTCATATGAATTGAAGATTTATTACTTTTAAAATCATCTTGGGAAAGTTCAAGGCCTGTTTATGGAAAAACTGCTATTAACTTGAGCATTATGACACTTTTACAGTTTAGGAAAATAATGATGGCATGAAAAAAGAATATTAGCACACATCTATTTGTATAACTTTTCCCACATGCACCGGAAAGTTGTAAATATACTTACAGGAAGTTTAAACCCTGTTAATCAATAATTTTTGTTTTATATTAAATATATCACAATTCATTTTACTATCATTATTTTCAAATGTCATGATTTTGAAAAGAACTAACCCATAACAAGTAATATGATATCATTAAAAATTATTTATTTAAATTTTATTATTTTTGATATGTGAAGTAGAATTTTATAGGCAGTATTTATTATGAATGTCTGATTTTTGTGTGACAAAAAGGGTTTTAAAATGTCATTACGTTTGATTCCTTAAATAGCATGGACATCTACTGTAAACACTTATATTGTTATGAATTCTGCATATTTAAAAAATTGATAAAGGTTAGTAAAGTAAATTAAGTTTTCTTTTTTTGAAATAAAAATATAAAATTAGATAGGTAATTTCAAGAATATAGTGTGTCAAGGAAGAAGAATAAATTGTCATACTGAGCAAAATTATGAAACTGTTAATAGTTTTTAATGTGTATGTAGATGTGTGAATTTGTGTATTTACTCTTCTACTGCTGGAATATAATTTTTAAAATTAAAATTTCTATTCTATTTCTAATTGATCAGATATTGCTGTTTTAGGTGCACAGTACCGTCAGTGGATACATTTATCAAAACCTGGAGAGATTCGTGAAGAATATGAAGCAGAATTAAAAAGAGTAAGTTGTTGATTTACCTGCTTTATTTTATTTTTATATTAAATATTTTAAAAGTAAATATTAAAGTATAGTATTGAATAGATTTTAAACAAGAATTAGTTCGTTAAAAGAGTTATTTAAAATACAGCTGCTCTGGCATTGATAAAATGTAGAAAAACTGTTTGGGGGGAAATATTTAAAATAACACTTATTTTATCTTATTCCTTATTGAAGCTATACATCTGAAATTTGCCTAACATATTAATGCATACAAAGCCTACACATAAATCTTAGTTTTCAGAGATTCATTATCAAGACAAAATTTAATAATTTTTGACGTCATAATGTTGAGTTATAAATTATTGCAACATATTCCATTAAAGACAGAAGCATTGGAATTTAGTTGTTCCATTTTCAAGAGATCTTCCATAAACATAATAATGGAGAACTTGCATTAATAACTAAAATAAATATTTTTTGGGGGAAAAAGACTAACAATACGTATACTATTTGGCATTTATTCATAGTTGTCTTTATGTTTTCTGTTGTACCCTTTTCTTTTCATTTTTATACATGTTTCAGTCTAGTTTTTAAGTTTAGTATTTAGAAATTTTGTATCAGAACTTTTTATATATTAAAGTGATTAACAACATGTAATCAGTAACTTTCTTTTTCTTGTATCATTAATTTCCTTGTTCACAAATACTTTTGACTAGTACACAATAGTAGCATAACATTTGTTACAGAGAAGAGATTTTACTCTACTTTTAGTTTATGATATTTCCTTTATGAAATGTATTATTTCAAGGCTTGATATTTGCATTTACAACCCTGCAAATGTTTAAAGTTATTTTTAAAAAAATTCATTTTCAAAAGTGATATTTATATACAGTTTTAATTTTTATCCCCTCAATTTGATGTTGATTCTAATAGAAATTGTTAGATTGAGTACATAGATAGACTGATAGACTGAAAACTGAACACAGATCTTTGCATTATACTGAGTCAGTGAGTGGTGTTGATGTGAGATTATTTTAATTTCTATTACATAATTATCTTTGTTAGGTGTATTTGTTAAAATAATTGTCTTATGCCAATAGTACACTATTCACACATATTATATAGAGATATGCAGTATATATACTTTTTATATAAAAAAAAATAGTGTAAATTTCTTCTAACATTGACTCTATCACAAATAACTATTGTCTGCAATGGTGGAGCAAAACTGAACATATCAGTGTTGTTGGAAGAGTATGTAATATGAACAAATGATTTGATAGTGCATACGGTCATTTTTGAAGTACAATGGGAAGGGAGTGAGTGAAAAGCACACAGCAAAGACGTGTAGGGAGTGGGATGTAAAAGTAGGGCAAGCAAGAGGGTGAGTAATAATATTATAGTTAGCCAGCAGTGTAAGAGACTTTTTTTGATTATTTTAAAAATTTAAGTTAAATTTCAATATAAATAATTTGGGTGAGTAACAATATTATAATTAGTCAGCAGTATAATGGGTTTTTTTCTATTTTAGTTAATAGTTATGTTGAAATTTATGTTGAAAATAAAGTGTTTATAAAGTCAAGCTGTTGTAATTAAGTTTCAGTAGTGTTTCTGTCTCAAGCTGTTTTAATTTATTTTCATTAGTTTGTAATTCAATCTGCACTAATTCATTTTTTTTTTATTGTTTACAATTCAGTCTGCTATAATTTATTTTTATTAGTGCTTTTAATTTAATTTAGTTTCATTCGAGTTTTTAATTCAGTCTGCTGTAATTCACTTTCATAATTGTTTTAAAGTTGATGTAAAATATAATTTAATGTCATTAGTGTTTTGAATTCTGGCTGCTGTTTTCATTTTCACTAGTTTTTAATTTTAGCTGCTTTAATTCATTTTCACTAATGTGATTCAGCTGCTTAAGTTTACTTTCATTAGTATGTGTGATTAAAGCTGTTGTAGTTCATTTTCATTAGTGTGTTTAATTCAAGTTGTTTTATGCTTTAGCAACAAAAAAAATATACCTACTGGAAACAAATGATTTTAAAAATTATTTTATATTTTAATTTTTATTGCTGTTATTAACAGTATTAAACTTTTATATAAGTAGTAATACTTTAAATTACCTTAATGAAAGTTGGTTTAATTTAAATAAGAAATTATGTAATAAAAAACTAATATGTATATAAGTTTTGAAAGTGTGAGTTTATATAAACCATTGGCTGCTGAAACCTGAAGATCTGAGTGATGTTCCAATTTAGAATACTTTATTCTGGTATAAATTGTGTATTTAAAATGGAACAAATTCATTAATAATCAGAAAAACTGCTCAAGTATTTAACAAAAAAATAATAATAATTCTTATAATCTAGATTGAATCTCAATTCTCCCACCCATCCACCTTTTAAATGCTACTCATGGTGCTAAATTTATAAGAATTTGTAAAAAGTTCATTGTTTGCAAATATTGAAACTACAATCTATTCTTGTTATTCAGCTGGAAAAATGGAGAGAGGAAGAGCGGAGAAGAGAAGAAGAAGCAAGTGCTGCTTTGATCCGTCACCTGCAAACTGAAGTGGATGAAGAAACACTGGCGTTCAGACAGAGGCAAGAGGAGGTTGCCGCCCGTGATGAGAAACTGGCACGCAAATTGGCACGCAATCTGGCAGAATTCACTCAAGAGGTGAGATGTTGGTTTTTTGTTGTTGCAAAAATTAAGACTTAAATTTATACTTTAACTTTATTTTGTTCCTTTGGTGTTACAGTTATCAAAATGTAAAAATATATTGAGATGTTTTTTGCATTTTTAAACATTAAATTTAAATTAATTTAATAAATTGCTATTAATCTTTGCCACATATATTGTTTTAGTTTGGGTATGTATATTATTTCATAGTTGGAAGCAGACTCCACTGGTTGTCTTGCTGTAAAGGCTTTCTATGACTTTGATCAGGTTGGTCTTTATGTTGTACAGCTTCATGGTGGACCAGAGGCTGTATACCATGCCCTGTCAAACGCCTTCTTAAAATCTAAAAGACATGAAGCCTGCCTGTTCTTCAGCTAAGATTTCCTCTGCCTGCAGCTTCAGTCTGTTTAATATGATCTTTAGCATGACTTTGCTTGGGTGGCATATAAGACTTACCGTACGATAGTTCTGACATTGCTGCAAATTGCCTTTTTTCGGGAGAGTTGTATCTTGGTTGTATCTGTTTTATATGCCTGTGAGTAATGGACCCTCACAGTGGATCTCGAAATGAGGATACAAGCTACTGAAATGAGATGCTTTCAAAGGTTGCTTGGCATTTCGTATAGTGATCATGTCACAAATGAGGAAATGGGAAACAGAGTTAGGCAAGCCATTGGGCCCTATGTATAAGAGCTTTTGGCCATTGTGAAAAAATGCAAAATGAAATGGAATGGGCATGTCACATGATCAACAGGGCTTGCCAAGACAATCATGCAAGATACTGTGCAAGGAGGGCGAAGGAGAAGAAGACAGAGGAAAAAGATGAGAACATCTCAAAGTGGATAGGACTGAAACTGAGCAATACAGTAAGATTAGCAAAGAACAGAATGGGATGGAGGAAACTGGTTGTCAGGTCATCACTGGTGCCCCAACAGTTGTCAAGATTAAGGGATAGATAGATAGATGTATATTCATAGTTACCTTCTGTAATTGAAGAGCACACTAGTTGTTGCAATTTTCTGTTAGCATACATAGTCATTTTTAATTTGACACTCTTATATTTAAAAGCCCAACAATCAATTCAAACAAACTGATTGCATGTGCATTCATGATTTGAATATATATGCTGGTGTAACTTGTCTGCATAATTTTATTCCAGTCATAGGATAAATTTATTGGTATATGATACACTGTAAAATCTCAAATATAGAATATCATAGGTATCTTTTTGAATTGTTAGTTAGAGAGCTTTAATTTCTGCTTGTACCTATACGTCAGAGTTGCAAGACAAGAGTTTCTATTCACTCTTTTGATACTCCTCTTTTGTGTTTTGTTCTGACTGTGCCTATGATAACAGATGGGGAGAAACAAGATAAAGGCACAATTCTTCATGCGTAGTGTATACTAACTCTGGCAGCCTCCACATATAGTTGCATCCTGCCACTGATACTCATATTATTATAAACTTTTCTTTGTATTTTAATTTTGTTTAATATATTATTTAGATTTAAAATGGGAAAAATAGTCTTGAAGTGGATTAAATCAAGCCTGCAACTTTAAATTTATATGTGATGTTGAATTATGATACTTTTATTAAGATTTTAGTCTGTAACTGTGTGCATTGTGCAAATATTCAAGACAGATATAGTTGTGTTGTAGAGTATTAATAATATAAATCACATGCATAATGAAACAATTTATAAATTTTAATACATGTATTATTTTTGTCTAGCTTGTGCAAATGAAGGTGGAATTATTAAATACTAATATATGCCCAGAGATAGAAAGTAGGAACATTTTAAAATAGTATATCCCTTTCCAGATGAGAGGTTGAGTGTCAGAAATATTTTATTTTTAAAAATTGTTGTTTTTCCATAAAAGATCACAATTCAGAAAGGGTGTCATATTGATAAAAGCAGTTTCCAAAGTAACAGACATTCTCTGTCTGAAAATGATTTTATTAATTAACATACCAATCTGATCTACATTACAGCCTTTTCTTTTACTGTTTTAGTTGCAATGATTTTTTTTTTTTTAAAGGCAGAAAATATTGACTAAGTGTTCAGTGATTAGAGGTAGATGAGTTAGGTTATGCTTTCTGCCAAGAACAATAATTGTTTAAATTTCAGTGCGTCTGGAAAGTTTAAATCCTCTGAATTTCAAGCATCTCTGTATACTAAACCCAATATATGTTTGTTGCTTTTCATTGCAGCCTGACTTTGATGTTTTATATACTACTTATCCTCATTCAACTGCAGATCTTCACACTAAACCCAGTATACATTGTTGTTGATTCCATTGCAGTTTGACATGTTATTTTTCATGATAATCATCAGTCTGAGCTATCTGCATATCTTCATACTAAATCCAATACACATTGTTTTTTCCTCTTTGCAGCCTGATTTAGATGTTTTCCCTGCTACTCAACCAGAGGCATCTGCAGATCATTCAGTTACTCTACCTTCAGATAGCATTTTCTCCACACCTACATGCTCCTACCAAACCAAGGACATTCAAAATAAAGTCAAGCATCCTTATGGTACAAATGGCAGCACCACATTGGACATCTTTTTCAGGCGATTGCCTCCAGGAGTAAAGCCTATCTCTCACTTCATTTCTGAACTGGATTCTTCTGTAGAAGGGTCTGTTGTGGGAAGCAAGGACAGTTTGAATAGTCTGTCAAAACAGTCTGCAAATATTAATGTAAGTGAAGAAGATAGGCACATTGCAAATAGTGCATTGAAGACATCTGAACTAATTAAGCAGAGCAGCAAAGACAAAGAAAGCCGCAGAGATCACAATGAGGCATCAAGCGTTAAGAAACCAAATACTGTCAAGATCGACAAAGTTTACATTCATGAAATTAGTGCCAGATGCAATTGTGATAATGATAGTACTAAAGAAGCTCTAAACAGTAATGATGAATACCCCCAAACAGAAATATTTTCTGAAGTGTCACATTTCAAACCTATACAGTCTTGTACCAAGAATGCTCATATTTTTAATGGCATTTCTCTTGAGCCCTGTGTTGTGCAAACAACACCACTAGGATTTTCCTCTTCGACTTCAGCTTCTAGTAAAATTGAAGTACCTCAATCTTCTGCAACATTGGAAAATAAAAATCATTCAGAGGAAAGCCCAGTAAACAAGTCTTCAGATGCAGAAATGGGGTCTATGTTCAATAAATTGATAGGGTGGGAAAAGGAAACTGGCAGTGCTGATAGGTTTGATGGTAGACGGGCTAAATCAGCTAGTCCTTCAAGGACTAGTGATTCTGCAATGCTAGCAGACACAATTAAAAATGTGAATACTTTTCCATGTTCATCCACTGTGGAATTCTACAGAAAGTTTTCTCTGTCCCCAGTTGGAGAAATTGGATTACTGGAAAATGAAGCTGTATCCCAATCAACAAGTGTTTCCAGCCATAAAACATCTCTTGTATGCTCTCGTAATGGAGTTAATGGAGTGTTGAATGTGGCTGACAAGAAAAGTATTAACAATGGTGGTTTCCGCCTTCTACCCTTCCCAGCATCAAGACCAGTTGGCATCTTTAATCCAGCAACTGTGCCAGAGTGGTCAGGAGCCATGTATGAGGAACAGGCAGGCAGGTTACTCGCACAGGCCAGATCAAAAAAACCCTTGGGATCTGCAGCAAAGTTGACCACAAGCAGAAGAATTTCCAGACAGAGTAAACCTGATGAGGATGGAAATGCTGATCATGAGGTCAGAAATGATTTAAGGTCAAAAGGTAAAGGAAAATCATCTTTGGCATGCGCAACACAAAATCAGTCACCAGAGGGTCTTGGTAACAGAAAATTACCCTCACAGTCTTTCAAAGCAAAAGAACTGTCTTCTTCCAGGCAGAAAAAGAGTGTGAATTGTTATAGTAAATCTGCTTATTCTTACCATCCTGATGAAAGTTTATCTTCATTTGATTGTGATAATTCAAAATTTACAACTGAATCTTTTGATCAAGTAAAAGAAACGCTACCTGAGAAAACAAAAACAATAAATGAAAAGAAAAATTTATCTGTCACCAGTAAATCTGAAGAAGCTAATATGTGTCCACAACGCACCATAAAAGATTGGTTTACATCAAAGCAGAATAATTATCAGGAGCACGCAACCGAGAGTTTGAACAAAGCACTTAGTGAGGAGTCAAAATCTATACCTAACTCATATGTTAATGAATGCTCATCATCTTCAGTGGATACATCAGTTTCAGTTGTTTCTTTACCTGAATTATCTGAAGAGAAACTCCAGCCTGTTATTAGACTTTCTCGCCATACAACAAAACAAAATTTGAATTGCATTTGTTGCAGTACTTCAAAATGCACTAGCAGCAAACTGGACACATTTTTTGCAAAGAATAAAGTTTTAAAATCGATGCCTAAAACAGTCTTAGGGGAAGGCACAACCAGTGTTACTACAAAATCTTTTAAACGCAAACTTGAAAACAGTCATAGTGGTTTACTAGTGGGGAGTAAGAAAAAGAGTAAAATGACTAGAGATAAAGAATTTGATCTGAAAGAAAATTTGACCCAGGAAGAAAAGGACAGGCAACTGGCATTGCGTTTGCAGCAACAGTTTAACTTGGCAGATAAACTGAATTTGACAGTAATGCGTTTTAAGGGTTCAGATGAAGAGTATTCTTTGCGAGATGTAAAATCAAAGAAAAACTAAAATAGGTTTATTATCTATATGTAGGATTTTAAATTAAACAAGACTTTACAAGTAGATCTGCTAAAACTATTTCCCCACCCCAACTAGATTTATTTGTGGCTTACAGTTGCAGAAGTCTTGAGTGGGAAATTAAAAAAAATTACATTAGTGGGTTCTTTCATTCTTTTTCTCACTGTTTTGTTAGCAGTCTTAAAATGTTACAATGTCAGCTATGTCTTGGTTTTTGCCAAGATGGTTAGTGCTTTCTTGTAAACACTGCTTGAAATTTCATTTTTTAAATTTTATGAAGAGGTTAGATATGGCACACCTTACTGATAGTGAGAAAATATATTCTTTTACCCTAAGATCAAAGAGTGTAAGTTGAATATGAACCTAACATCCAGAAAAATCTTTTTACCACACTAATCCTTACTGATTTGGTCACTCACCATCCATAAATTACTGAAAGACCATTCTACTAATTCCTTATCATCCAGTGATTGTTGAAAAGACCATATGTCTAATTCTTCACTATCCCAAAATTGCTGTTTGTAAAACTATTACTAATTCCTCACACCCATAAATTGCTCTTTGTAAAACTATTAGTATTACTAATTCCTCACCATCCATAAATTGCTGTTTGTAAAAGACCCTACAACTAATTCCTCACCACCCATAAATTGCTGTTTGTAAAAGACCTTACTACTAATTCCTCACCACCCATGAATTGCTGTTTGTAAAAGACTACTTAAAATTCCTCACCATCCATAAACTGCTGTTTGTAAACAACCATACTATTAATTGCTCAGCATCCACAAATTTTTGATTGTAAAAGACCATACCACTAATTCTTCATCACCCAGAAAAGGCCATTTATCACAAACAATCTGTATTGTCACTAAGTTGCATTTAAAATACAGGTTGTGCTCCATTTATTCCATTGTTATTTTCAATAGTAAAATTTCTGTTTAAGATTCTTGTTCAGTGTAGAAGCTTTAGAGTAAACGATCCTCTAAGTTAACAAGGATTTATCATGCATAATTTTCAAAATTGATATATGTCAAACAATACCCGCATCTACTTTTACATTTTTCCCCCTAATTTTAATCACATCCACAAAGTGTAAATTGATCTTTGATTTTTGAAGTAAACAAAAACATTCATTCATGATGTAATTTGCATATTTATTGTTATAACTCTTGCGTACAACTTTAATTTCACTTGATTTCACAAATATTTTAGTTTATATTTGCTGAATTTAATTTATTTTGATTTAATTCTTTTTTAATACTGAAAGATGTGTAGTATTGCTTGATTGATACTAAGTCAGTTTTGTGTTATCTTTAGCATAATTTTCTATGAGTATGACACACACTGGCTCATGTCAAGAATACAGGGTTATTATTATTCAAGAAATTCAATAAAAATTGTTTTCTCTGAGAAAAGTTTAGCTATACAGAAATGAACCTTTTTTGAATCCTAGGACAAGCAGAATTTTGGGTATCATCTCTTGACAATGAAAACCTTTGTTTTTAAATTTTAAAGATATATAAACAAATTTATTAGTCATTTGTGGATTGTAAAGATAAAAGGAAGTTTAAGGAAAGGTTAAAATGTTTTAATAAGGTAATTTTATACATTTGTAAAAAATTAAAGACTGGAACTTTTATTTATTGTTACTATTACATAGTCACTGGGGAAAAAAATGCAGATTGAAGTTGCTGGACAAGAGGGAAATAAATAGTAAAGAGATATATTATCCATTGTTTATTTCATAGAGACAAAATTTAAGGTCAGTGTACATTTTGCACATATAAAAGGAATAAACAAAAATAGTGTAGCTTTTTAGCTCATGTGAGGTAACAATTTTTTTCTTTCTGTACTTTTTTTGTTTTATGCATGCTAGAACTTGTAGAAGTAAAGCCCAGTTAAAAGCAGCAATATAGAGCTAGAGAAATTGATATATGTAAATGTGTGTAATATTCATGGTTTAAATTAAATATACCAATTTTTATGCTGTTTACAAAAAGTTTTTCATGTATTTTTTTTGGTAAAAGTTTATATACCTGTATACATTAATTCAAACATTTAGTGATAAATAAATTTATTGGATTGATTAAAATATATCTGGCATATTTGCCTATACAATAAATTTCAACTGCAAATTAAATTTGGTGCAGATTAATCAGGATGTTTAAACTAAACAATAGTACACAATCTTGATAATAGAAGGTGACTTCTAAAGATGTGCCAGCACATCACTAATAGGCTGAAATCACAGATGATACTGATATGCTGGGCAGATATGTATGAATAGTAGATAAACAGGGATAGGATTATCTCTGTTTATTTTTCCATTCACTCCAGATAATTCAGTCTTCTGTATTGTTTAAATTTATCATTAGACTGAACTTACTTTTGATTTATACTTTTTATAAATTAAATTTTTAATTGTTGATGCATTTATTTTATTGTGTTTTAATAATAAAACATACAGGACTTATACAAATATTTGTATTTGAAATGATATTGATTGCAAAAATCAATTTGTTTATTACATAGTGCTGTAATAGAAGACAATGTTGGTAATAAGAAAACACTTAGAAATGGCTTTGACAATCTTTTCAGAAATAGCTAATGAATTGGATGTTTCTTTTATCCAGTTGAATGTCTTCATTCATATCCACAATAAAGATGCTCATAAAAGACTTTTAGATACTAAATAACATAGATAATTGAAGTTGTTTATTAGAAATATATAATTAACATATGTTCTGTGATTATCTTCTGTTTAGTATATATTTTATCATTCTATTATTTTATTTTTCATTGTATTACTTTAATTTTTATATATATTGTAAAATCTCTATTACATGTATTGGATATTTATTTAAAGAATCATTTGTTTACTTACTCAGTTACTGCAGTGAATTCTATCAGTTATGAAGACAAGATTTAATAAAATATCCTGTTAATCTGAAAGCATGTTGTCTAGCTGTGAATGTTTAGAGTTTTGTTAAGGGAGCAAATGTTAAAGTTGGTAGCAGTGGGGTTTTGCAAGTAGTACCTAGAACTGTGGAATTTATGATTTATGTAGGATCTCATAATTATTGAGGAAGTAGTAGGATTTCATAATAGTTTGTGGAAGCTTTAATTATTGTGTGTGAGAGCAGTGGGGGCTTGTAATTAGTGTATATGTGAGTAGTGGGCACTTATAATTATATTATTTATGGGAGCAACAATTATTAAAAATTATATTAAAATTATTACATGAAAGTACAGAAATTAAACATGCCTGACCTCAAGACTAAAGCATTTTGCATTAAGTTTTATTTCAATTGCAATTTTCAATATTATGTCATTTATGTGAAACACTTCATATTAACTTATTGTTTCAAGACCACAAGCAGGATTTTTTAAAATCCAGTTTTACTGTTAGCAATATGATTGGACATACTCATCATCACACACGAGCCACAGCTGTTTCTATAAAGCACTCTTATTTCTAACAGTCCTTTAATATTTTATCAGTCATTGTACTTAGTGTGCAACACAGCATTTCAGAGTTTGATTCAGTCATATTAAAAATTGTTTACTCTGTAAATACAGATTATATGCAGGACTGTGGAGTTGGTAAAATGTAACTACTTGGAAATTTTTTGACCAATTGACCAACCCTGATGATGTCATACTGCTTGCAAGTATAAAACAAAATTGTTTCTAGAAATCAGTTTACAATACAAAATGAATATATATATATATATATATGTGCAATTCTTGTACTGATAAAATACAGGCACAGTAGGGCCTGATTATTTACAGTTATAGCAGAATCTAGTATAATCTTTGAGTAGAATAAAAGTTTTTAAAAATCCCACAAACTCCCAATATTCACACTAGATTAATAAATAATTGTGAACAACATCGGATCTATTTGCCTGATGCTATTTCATATTAATTATACTTTTAAAGTATAATTTTCCAGTCATTCCTACAGAACCACTTAATCATTTGTTTCATTATGCATATGAGCATCAAAGATGGCAGTTCTGTAAATGGGTGGAGTAATAGGCCTCAAGTGTCATTAAACAGACATGCTGACATAATCACAGTTAACACATTTTTTTATTTTAAGGATTGGTGCTACTTTCTTCATACCGCTATAACCTAAACTGGAGCAAAAGAAATTCACCCTAATGTTAAGAAATCAGTGCTGCAAATGCCAATGCTGATTTTAATGAGAACACTGGGATGTGACTTCTTTCACCCTATTTGGTAGATTTTAAGTGGTGCAATTGTGAACAAAAGTAACAGTATGCTCCATCCTGGTACCTATTTTTGTACTCTTCTTCATTTTTCCTGTGTACGTAAATAACGAACACAGCATACTAACCTGCCATTGAATTTTTAAAATTACAAACAATAGTGGACTAGAAAAGAAATTGTTATTTTTTAGAAATCTACAATACTATTTTCATTTTAGGAAGAATGAATTAGCCTCCTTTGTGTCTAAATATTCTTAATTCAAATTTTTCAGTTATAGAGAAAGAATTATTAGCCTGTCAATCTAAAGTGTGGTACAAATCAAATGTATGATTATTGGATTTTGGTAAACTCTTTTCCTTTCTCTTTTCTGCTGTAGGTTCAGCCTGCAAAGACTTGTCTAAAGAATGTCAGCAAGTATACCTCCATATACTTTAAACAATTATTTTAAATCAATTATTCACACCAATCAGAAAATGTTTTTAAAATAAAAATAAAATATTTTAAAAATATTTTTAAAAACTAGCTGCAAAACACTAAGCATATTCTGGTGTTAGGTTCATAAAACAGTGAAATATAAATAACTCAACCATATAATTCACCATCTATGTAACTGGTGCATGTAAAGTTTCTTATATTTATAGTTTCATTTTTACATATTTTGTGCATTAAATACCTGAAATTTTCAAAATTATGGTACCATATTTTAAATAATAAGTATAAAAACCTGTCAGACTTATTGCTATGTTTTACTTAAAATATACTTCAAGCACTGGGTGGCTTTAAACTTTTGGAGTTGAATATTTCAAACCACATTGAGTCCCTTGACCTTCGTTATAATAAAATTGCGAAGTATTTATTTATTAAAGATGGAATTAGTTTTGATGTTGAGGTAATTTTAAAAAATAGCAATTGTACCTTTCATGTAACAGATCTTAGCTACAAACAGTGTTTAATGTCTCACAGATATCTTCCAAGTGAATATGACAGTCCCCTGAACTTTGTTATAACAAGATTGTAATATGTACTGTATTTATTTAACTGGGAATTATTTCTACTGCCTGATACACTGTACAAGTGAAGTATACAACCAATTCAAACACACAGTAAAGTGTACTATGCTGTTTTATTTGTAAACGATTAAAGGCCATTTAAGTTCAGGTCAATGAATATGCCTGTTGAGGGTGTGAAGGGAAAGACTAAGGTTGTGAATAACATGGAAATTTGTCAGATGGATATCAATGCAGTCTTGTCAATCTGAATCAGGACTTGCATCCACAAAAGACATCAACATTGCCTGCACATCATCACTCTGCAAAAGATAAAGTTTTATTGGTTAACAGTAACATCAACATTCCCTGCATATTTTTATTCTGCAACAAAACAATGTTTTTTAGGTAAACATCCTCATTGCTTGAACATTGTTACAAAAGTTATTAGTCAATAGGTTAAGCAGCTGGTGGTTTTCTGAAGAAAAGAATAAAACAAGTAACAAAATATCTGGGCATTTTTATGAGACATATATTTGTTGCGACAGCAGTTTAAAAAAACCCATTAATTAAATAAGCAATTAAAGAGAATTCATCTGAAAGAGTTCTCTGAAAAAAATCGCTACCACTTTATCCAGATTGGCTATGGAGTGTTTTTAGACTTTGTCATACATATTTTTATACATTTTATTACTTTTTTCAAGCCCATCCCCCTTAAAAGTAAAACGAGAACTGTGTTAAATGCTTAATGCAAGTTTGCTTTATAATGCTAATTACCCCCCAAATTGTTTATTTTCACAATAAGGTGCAACTCTGTTGGTGCTAGTGATAGGTAAAAAGATTTTCTATCAACAAAAGATATCTTTTAAAGCACCACTACCCAGAAGCAGAAAAATTAGACAAAATGATTACTACATCCCTCATTACTTTAACAGAGTTACGACTTTGCAGACCAACTAGGAGCCTAACGTTGCTATATATAAACACCAATGATACCAGTCGGACAAAACTAGTATTGCTAACAGTGATAAAAATAGAAATGCATGAGGATTCCAGCCTTGGTTTTACATTTGAAGCACTAACTGCTAGATAATAAAACTAAATCCTACTACTGAAAAAGGTAAATTAAATACTTGCACTCACAAAATGATTATATGTTGTTTCTGAGATTGTCTGCCTTTATATTTAATTATAATCTAATCATTACACTGATTAAATAATACTAATATTCATCAATATTAAATCTAATCATGACAAACATTAAAATTAAGTATATTCATTAAATTATCTGATTATTATTTATTTGAAACTATTAAAAAATATTATTATTATTATTTTAAAAAGAAAGTAGTAATGCTTAGGAAGAATATTACTACAGATAATGGCTTTTGGCGAGAAGAAATACTTATTGATAATGTATAATTTTCAAGCAAGATGCCAATAGCCATCAAATGAATAAAATACATCTTCCATAAACTTCTTTGTACTTACAGTGACTGCATTTTTCAAAAGTTGGGTATCAGGATGCCTGCTGCCTAAATATTTCTTTGTGGCAACAAGACTTTTCCATTAAATGATTTCAATTTTGCTAAGCAGCTAGATGTATGTTGAGTCAATAATATCTCATACAACTCAGCTGTGAAAATACACAAGTAATTTGTTGTAGGGAATTAAATAATTAAAAATAATTTTTGACTTGTTATTTTTTATCATAAATAAATAAACTTTTACTCATATTTTTAAACTCAAAGTTCCTTAATTCATCATTGTCCAGAAATCACTCCTATAGTGAATAAGTTTAATGTCCAAGGGAGACTAACCTGTTTTTAATTAACCTCATTTCTTGATTTTTAAATTATTTCTGTAGGTAAGAGTTTATCAACTTTAAAACTGCACTTATGTGAAAGCCACAAAATAATCTGCCGGTCTCTACAATTCATAATGCCATTGACCTTAACCTTTGTCAAGGTGTGGCAATGCATGACCAGCTGCTATTTTTTCGTATCCCATAGCTTTCCATGATTCTTTAAGCAGCCACCTCTTTATATCCCAAATGTCATACAAGCCCAGCTAGTAGTAGTCAAACAAAATCAAGCTGAACTGCTGTTTCAACATTCATTCAATAGTACAAACTAATGTCCTATATCACAATAATGTTTGATTTTTTAATAAAAGTTAATAATACCTGAGCAGTTTCCTCTATGTTGCTTGATGAAGGCATTTCAGATTCCTCATTTTTGACATTCTTATTCTCTTGTTTTTTGTACTCTTTGACACTGTCTGCTCCTCTGTCATTTGTCTTATCAATGTTCTCCATTTCTGCTTCATTATCACTCAAACAAATATCACCACTTAATGGACTACTCTGAATGGTTTCTCTTGATCTTGTACGAGAATTAACTTTTGCATCTCTATCATCTTCAGAAATGCCTTCTTGCTGCTCGTCACTAGACTGTCTTTGATCCTCGCTGTATGAGCTTACTTCCTCTTCTGAGCTCCTACTGTCTGTGTGCTTTCTCTTCTGGGGACTCCTAACATCCGTCCTGCTAACTGTAACAGAAGTTTCGGTTATGGTCTCAGTTGTGTTATCAGATGTGGATGATATATGCTGACTGTTAGATATGGAACTGAGCTCTGACTGTAAGTTTACAGCTGATGTATATTGTAAATGTTGTGTGCTAACTTGCTCTTTGATGTCACTTGAAGAAGACATCCTGCTTAGAGAGTGCAGATCGAGTGAGGGTGACTCCACAACAGCAGTACCCTGGATATCTGAAATGCTGGAAAGCGTAACTGGAGATACAAGTGAGGCTGTTGTTGGATCCAGAGAAGAAATATTCAGGGTATAATTTGTAGTAATCACTGGGCCATGAAGTACTGGTGATAATGGGTGAATAAGACTTTCACATCTCTGGATGGCTTCTTGGCATGTGTATGCAACCTGACAACAAGAAAAACAGTAAGAGTTGTGTAACAGTCAAAAGCTTCTAAACAACGAAAGAGAAGTATTCAATTACCAGAACTACAGCTATTAATAAGGACTAAAAGCAATAGCAACTGAGACAAAAAAAAAGTTTCTTAGCATTAGGTGTCTGTATAGATAAATAAATATTTCTCTCTTTTTTCAAATATATAACTATAAGTTTGATTTAATATGTTCACTCCACTGTTCCCAAAAATAAATGTGACTAAAGGTGGATATGATATGTTCAATGCAATGCTCAAATATATATATCTAGAAGTTGGATTGATACAATCTGCTCACTTGCATAGTTCAAATGTGTAGTTGTGAATCAATATGTTAATATATGCACAACACATCTAATATATATAAAACTGTATCTGACATGACTATAAGCTAATTTTATATGTTCACATCTCCTTAAATATACTGTTTAAAAAAATGTTTTGAAAGTGCATAAGTCATCAGTATTATTTTCCAATTAAATATACTTTTTATGTGTGCCACCTAGCACCTAGCCTATCACCATAAGACTCTTCTGTGTCTCTCAGCCTATTACAAGACTTCTTGATATGTTAATGCATAGCATATGTAGATTTGCTAAAATAATATATGCAGTAAAGTCAGAGAAGCTTAAACATGTTTTCATTTACTTAGAAAATTAGATTATGCACTATAACTGAAATGACACATTATAATTGAAATGGCATAGTCTGTCACTGAAATGGTATATACTGTATCTGAAGTGACACATTCTAACTGAAATGATGTCAATAACAAAATAACAATCTGAATATCAGAGTGATAAAAAATTTAGCAGAATAGCTTTTCAAATATAATTTACAGGTTGTCCTTAAAAGTACACATAATATAAATTATACAAAGACTGCACAAACATCCAGTGTTTCCACTAGTGGTGCACAATGCATAAACGAACCTGAAAATCTGAATCCATTAGTCCATGCTGAAACAAAGCCAGCCCTATCTGCATTAGTGAAGGGACTGACGGATGTGGAATGCAAACAAGAGCAAGCAAGGCTTGGTAAAGAGCCTGGCGACATGTTCCAGATGTGTAAGGCAGGACTTGCTGAGTTTGGGTTAAACGCACCAAGGAGACTAGCTTCTGCTGCGCTGACTGAAAACAAAGGCATTGTAAAATGAAAGTTGGCCAGTCTTATAAGTTTACATTAATTTTACTTTGCATGAGAAAAACCCATTGTGTTTGATTAAAAAAAACGAGAGATGAACACCTAATATCTACACAACGAGAACAGAATAAAAATGTTCAATTGTAATAGAAAGACTACTGCAGCTATGAAAATGAAACGTTTCATTCAATATTTAAGATGAAATGTAGAATAATAGGTATACAGTCAAGATACAATGGTTAAAACATATTGTGATGCTGCCTCTATTCCAATACAATGAAATAAAATTAAATCAAACCTTGATAACAAGTTTATTTTAATACATAACACCTATAAAATATATACCCAACATTTAAATCTAAAATCATACTCTGATGCTAATTTTTATCAAAAGAGTCATTATTAAATTATATATACATATCAAATGTACACTATTTAATTTTAAAATCATTATGTGATGCTAAATCTTTTTTTCAATACATTCATTAATTAATAAATTATAAAATTATAGGTACACTATTTAAATCCAAACTCATTCTCTTATTGTTCTTTTTCAAGCATACCTATTTAAAATTATATTAAAAAAAATTCTACTTTTAAAATCATATTCTCACTGGTGTTCTCACAACAACACAAATAAAGTTATATGTACATTATTCCATAATTAAAAATCATTTTTAATTATTACTATGTCCTTCACAAAACATAATTTAATATCATACTATATTATCCTCATCTCAAATCTCATTCAGGGTTCAGATTTTCACGAACACACACATATATAAAATGATGTTCACTGTTCATCTAAAATTCATCCATTTTTAAATGTCTTTCTCAATAAAAATTAATTGTATATAAAAGTTACAAGAACATTTACTTACATCTTTATCAATGCATACATATAAAAGTGTATTTGTAAACTATTCTGAAACTATCTTTCTGAAAATATATTTCTCAATAAAAATGAACCATACATAAAAGTTATAAGAACATATTTACAGCTAAAATTACACTGTTACATCCTCAATGCATTCATATAAAAGTGCATTTGTGAACTATTCTGAACCTAAAATCCATTCATTTTTTAAAAAATATCTTTCTCAATAAAATTGAACTGTACATAAAAGTTACAAGAATGTAATTTACAGCAAAAACTACTCTCTGTTACATCTTTCTCAATGCCTATATATAAAAATGTATTTGTGAACTATTCTGTAATTAAAATATATGTACACTAATCTACAACTTCAAGGGCCAAAACTAAATTCCAGTACCTGCACCTTTCTTGTGTGCCAAAATGTGCCACTAGTACTCAGTGCTAGCTGCAGGACTGAAACAATCCAAATACATTCAGAGTGAAAATATAGATAAATCTTTGGTAAACAAATGCCATTTTTCTGGAGATTTCTGTTATAATGACAGTAATTTCTGTTATAATGATAGTAAACTCAAAACATCCATCTTTCTGTCCCTTCATCCATCCATCTCAAAGGAGCTAATATTTACCTAAGAGTATAAAAAAATAAAATTAAAGAGCTTTTAGACCTTTGAGTAAATACTCTACAATTTAAATACTAGTACATTTAAGACGGGACAAAATGGGATCACCCTACTGCAAATAAGTGGGCAAACATAGTAGATAATAAGCAAAATAATTATTAAAACATTTTATTTCAAATATATGTACATAAAAAAGGAAATTTTATTGGCATTTGTGTTTCATTTTGTTTTCAAATGCACATTTTCATCGACATTCATTATTAAGATATACATGTAGTCCATAACTAGGACAAAGAATAATAATAATATCAATTGTAATTGAAAGGGAACTAAAGTTTTAAGCATGACAAAGCAATTCACACAATTATTAACAATTTAAAGGATATGGGCATGTTCAGTCTATATGATTGCCTGATGAGTACTGAAGAAAAGAACAGTGAGGGAAACTGACAGTGTAATTACTTAAGTTATCAATGAAAACATCTATCATTCAATGATCAAGTGAAAGAGTGCCTTTGTCCATAAAATTTCTTAAGCACAGCTCAAAATTGTGTTGTGATTGTTTGCTCATCTAATGAGTTCATGTACAGGCATGGTGGTCCATAAATCTGCATTTTTATTAGATGCCTTTATTTGACTGTCAGCTTGAATTAGTCACCTGTATTTGCTACTTTTTCTTGCAAACCAAACAAACAACTTGCAAGAGTTGCCTCTTAATAATTATATAAATAACAGGTATTTCAGGTACATTAAACAGTCAGGGAAGGAAATATCTGAGGATAACTCACAGATGTAAATAGAGTTTTGAATTACCTCTTAATGCACTGGATGAGAGTTCTTTGTTGTAGTGACAATGCAAGTTATGATAGGACACAGAGCTTTGGGATAACTCCTGGTAGGCACCAACAGCTCGTTTTTTCTTCTTATTAGGTGGTGGATTCACTGCACTGTCTGCTAGGACCTTTGAATCAATCTGATAAAGAAAGGCTGAATGAAAGATTAATAATAAAAACAGACCTAGCAACAACAAAAAAGATGTCAACAATTAATTTTATACAGGCCTGTCATATTCAACAGGAATAAATTAAGAACACTGATCCCATTACAGACAATCCATCAGAAGGCCACAAGAATTCCAAGGGAAAGAAAAGATATTTAAATTATCAAACTGTTTAGTCCTTGCCTATGGTATTCTCACCCAGTACAATTTTTACCTGCTGTAATCAGTTAAATTTTCATTCACTAGAGATAAGATGTTTTGCAAGCCAGATTGTGAAAACTGCAAAATTCTTGAGAGTATAAACTTTACCCAAGTTTTCTGAGTTTGCAAATTGATATTAGTCCTTTTCATTTCTATCATTTAAAAAATAAATATGTTTCTAATTTAAGGTAAGGAATACTTAACCCTTGCTCTTAGTTAACCTTTTATACCTTGGTAGTATCATGACTTACTATGTGCTTAGGTGCTTTGGCTACCTAAAAATTTTGACTTCCACTCCTCTTGCGAAGCAAGAGTCAAACTGAAAAACTAGTATGGTCGAATGTCTATTGGGAGTAAATACAACAGCCATCTAGTTATGTAGCTAAACTGTAGCTGGTGCCAGAAGTATGACTAAAAGCATCCACATCAGTGCACAGGCAAATGTCACTGAGTCCTTGTAAGTGGAAATTGGCTAATGAAAAAAAATAAAAAACAAGGCAGATAATACACTGGTCCTGTTATACTACCACAGTCAGGTAAGCCAACACAAGCCACTATGGACTAGTGATAAAAAGTAGTAAACGTGCACAGTCAGGTAAGCCAACCCAAGCCACTATGAACCAGTGATAAAAAGTAGTAAATGTGGAGTGCAGGAAAAGTGTGACAGAAGCTCAGAAAATCATATTCAGTTAAGAAAATCATTTGAATTGTAACATACCAATAATACTAGAATGCCACAAAAAAAAAAAAATACTGTAAAAGTTTTAAGTCTTAATGAAAAAATTAACTGGAAAAAAATATTTATTGTTTTAACAATTATAAAAACCCCCACTGCAAATGCAGAAAATTTTAATTTGTACAATTGTTACTTATGTTCACTTATTTTTAAAATTACTAATGGCTTTAAATTACAACTATATTCATTAAACGAATTTAAAAGTACTAACAAAATAATATTAAAAGTTATCTGGATGTATTATTAAATTTATTTATGTATTTATATTTTACAATATTAAAAAAAGCCAGATCATTTTAAATAAAAACTAGCAATATGTATCAGTGATACAGATAAACCTCTAAACACTCTTAAATCATTAAAATTAAACTAGATTATGGTCAGAATAAATTTAAAAAACAACACTGAGCTTTATACCAGCACAATTAATGTAAATAAAATATATTTATAAATGTACAGTTTAAACAATGACACAGACGAGACAGAGCTATTCTTATCTGAAGAAAAAGATGTTTTGAAAACCCCCATTGAAAATGATCATGCACAAACTCTTTGTTTCTCATTTCAAAATGCAGCAAGTTCTGGTAGATGGAGTCTGATAAGCAAATGTAGTGTTAACCTTAGGACTTATATAGTCTGCTTTCAAACTATTGAAAATGTGTGCCTCTGATAAAAAGTGCAGCCTTTTAGAAGGTGTGTACACATGCAAGATCAGACAGGTATTTAGGGTTGGAACCAGTCAGCCAAGCATTACCATGAGAAAAGAACATAGTCTTGTAGTCTTTTGTTAACAGGTGGCCATACTAGGATAAGTGGAATGATGTGATCAGTTCTTGGGTCTCTTGAAGTATTATTTTTGAGACATTCAAGTTCATTTTAAGTTATTTAATTTGTTCTGGTAATGATATTTAAATTTGCTCATCAATGATCACATTGATACATTCTCAATTTTGACCATTTACTGTTCGTATCCAATATTTTGATTTTCATAAAGATCATTAAACAATTTAGTTTATTGGCATGCTTCATCAATATTTTAAATTGGAATTCTTAAATACTGTCAAAGACTCTTCATTTTCATGTGTAAACTTTTAAATACTGACATTTTTTATTTTCAAAATGAGTCAGAAGCACTTTAAGGACTTGTAAGATATTGAAATTAGAAGAAACTAGAAGAAAAACGTTTATTAATAGTGCAAATAGTAACAAAATCAGACATCAGCCAATGAGCAAAATTCAAATAAGAAGGTACCCCTCCAAAAATCATTTGGTGAAAAAGATGAAAAACAGCTGGTTACAAAATAATCTTATTTTTCTTAGCAACTGCACTCATAAAAATACCAATGATTAACATTAACAGATAATATAATACCAGTAATTAGTTTCATAGTAAAACCAATGATTAGCATAAGTGATAATATAATACCAGTAATTAGTTTCATAGTAAAACCAATGATTAGCATTAACTGATAATATAATACAAGTAATTAGGTTTCATAGTAAAACCAATGATTAGTATAACTGATAATATAATACCAGTAATTAGTTTCATAGTAAAACCAATGATTAGCATAACTGATAATATAGTACCAGTAATTAGGTTTCATAGTAAAACCAATGATTAGCATTAACTGATAATATAATACCAGTAATTAGTTTCATAGTAAAACCAATGATTAGTATTAACTGATAATATAATACCAGTAATTAGGTTTCATAGTTTTACTCAAGTACCTCAAATTGTTGTTTGCTTTTAAAGGTTTAAAAACTTGATGGCAAAATGCACATTTTGAGATAAAAAGAGTACATCTAATACAGATTAAAAATGATTAAATTTGCAGCAAACCACTAAAACAAATGAGCAATCTGTAGAATTGATAACATGATTTTCATGGTATTTGTTACATCTAATCTAATTGTGGCTACAGATGTATGAACTATAGTATCATTTTCACTTTTGTCAGACAAGCTGAAGACCAATTTTTTTCCCCTTACAAAATCATGACTATGCTTGCCAATCAGTAATGCAAAACCCTCCCTAGTGACATATTGTTTACATTTTTCACCCTTTTTTCTGAGCTTTCATTGGTCATTTATTTTCTATCCAGTGATGTGCTGAAATCTAAACAAAAGAGTTCAGTCTTTCAACCAACATATAATTATTGCTGGTCCAACCAGAGTGAAAGGGAAACAATTAATTATTGCTGGTCCAACCAGAGTAAAAGGGAAACAAATAATTATTGCTGGTCCAACCAGAGTATAAGGGAATAATTCTTTTCAACACTTTGCTTCTATCAACATGTACACTAACAAAGATAGGTAAATTACTTACCTTTAAGCGATTTTGCTGCGGTTGAATATCATTGAAAAGTTCTTGCAGTAACTCATCCAATTCTTCTCCAGTCAAATGATTTGCTGACCCTGTGATCTGAAGCCATGTGCTGAGTGTCTTATAAATGGTCACTCGCAAGCTACTGTAATTCAAGTTAATGTAATTTTTTTTTTTAAATCAGAAAACTCAAAATAACGAAGAAAAAGTATTTATGATAAGGCAGGCAAAATTTTAAGCTTAAATAAATTTCAAGAATTATGTGAAGATGTTAAGTAAATGTGGCAACAAGGTTTAATTTTTACTTTAAAAAAAAAAGCAATTGATTTAAATAATGAATACTTTACTGTTGTATCTTATAAGTAATGTCATAATGTTCATAAATTATTTTATGTTAAATGATTAAAAGTAAAAGATAACAAATATATATGCAACGGGCAATGCTTCAGTGCATATTATTAGTGTATGTGTGTTTGTGCTTGACATACTTTTAGAGTGCATTATTTGAGTAATCTGAACTATGGCTTGCCATTGATGGATAAAATAATATACTTCCATGTGCATTAGGTACTTGACCTATTTTAGTGTGTATGTGTCTCTATGCGTGAATGACTTTCATTGGCTTGCCCTGATGGGTGAATATGCTTCTTACCTGTATGGTCTGTTATGGTTTGATGCTGTGGCATCAAATCTTGAGCTGACCAGATTTTGGACTAAAAGCTTACAAATGACTGAAGCGTGAGGAAGCAGAAGCTTTCTACAACTGGAATGTGTACAACCAGAAAATGGCATTAATGAATGTATTGCAACAAACGTATGGAACAAGAAAACGGCATTAATAAATGTTTGAAACAAGAAAATGGCATTAATAAATGTATGCAACAAGAAAATGCATTAATAAATGTTTGAAACAAGAAAATGGCATTAATAAATGTATGCAACAAGAAAATGTCATAAAAAATGTATGCAAGCAAAATTTGATCTTATTAGATATGTACAAACAATTGCTGTATTAAATGTACACAAGAACCTGGTCTTGATAAATGTTATTTGACAAGAACTCTTGTCTTATTAGATGTGTGCAAAATGTATGCAACAAAAATTCGGCCTCATTGGATGTGAGCAAAATGTATGCAACAGGAACTCAATTTCATTAGATGTATGCAAGAAGAAATTGGCCTCATATGGCATCCAACAGCAAACCCTCATAGATATTTAATAAGAGCTTTGTTTTGCTGATTATTGTAACAAGAATTAGCCTCCAATGTAAACAATAATAACCAGAATTAGATATACACAACAAACAATTAACTTTATTAGATGTATAAAAAAGAGATCCCATTAAAATTAAACAAGAAATTTACCCTTGTTATACATGTATGTAAGCAACACTGAACTGATGTAATTAAGTGTAAACAAAAACAAATTTGGCTCCATTAGATGTATGTAACAATGGACCCTATTATATGTATGTAACACTGGGCTCCATCAGATGTATGTAACAATGGGCTCCATCAGATGTATGTAACACTGGGCTCCATCAGATGTATGTAACAATGGGCTCCATCAGATGTATGTAACAACGGGCTCCATCAGATGTATGTAACAATGGGCTCTATCAGATGTATGTAACACTGGGCTCCATCAGATGTATGTAACAATGGGCTCCATTATATGATTGCAACAAGAATATAGCCTCATTAAATATAAGCAATTCCAACTTGATCTTCTTAATACATGCAACAATAACTTGTGATTAGATGCATGCACTAAAATTTGATCTAATTAAATGTATACACCAAGACCCTGTCCTCATTATATGTATGTAATAAAATTTGATCTAATTAGTTGTAACAAGAATTTTCTTCAATATGTATGCAATAAAATTCCATCTAATTAAAAGTGTGCAACAAGAACTTGCATCATTAGTTGATGTAACAGACAAATGACCTCATTTGATATATTCAACAGCTTGACTTCACATATGTACAATAAAAACTCAACTTTATTAAAAGAAATGTGCAATATTTAATCTAATCAATTAATTTCATGTTCTATTTATGACAAAATGTATTCTGCACTAAGTTGTAAGCCTACACATTTCATCCTGTGTTTAATCTACAAGAGAATGAAATAAGCATCCCAGTACAAAAATTTTACATTACTAGGAGTTAAGATGTATATGCACCCATCTCTAAGAATAATTCTAAGAGAGTCAATAAACTTTACATTATAATCTATTAAAGAGAAGCCATATTATTTCATATTATGTTCACTATAAAAGCAGCAATACACTGCACATAAAGAACACCTAAGCATTTCATATTAAAGAGTGGCTATTCATTTCATATATTTTGGTCAAGAAGTGGCAAAACATTTTATAGCATACTCTAAGAGACACTTGCGTTGCATATTATGTTTTACTGTGATAGCAGTTATGCATTTCGGATTATGTTCTGGGTGTTAAGGAGAGTTTGAGCAATAACATATTTTGCAAGAATCTAGGCAGATTAAAATATATATGCTTAGTTGCATTTCCTACTTACCAAATGATGAGCTGGGACAAGACCTTCACAGCAGCAATGTGTATCTGAGGGAGGTAACTCAAGAGCAATACACGGTCAGAGGATGGTTTACAAGCCTGCACAAATAATGATTTGTCAGAAAATAATATGTAAGCATACTTTTCTTTTTAAAAAGGAAACATCAAGATGCATAGGCAGACACAGCCTGGAGGAGTTTAGGTGGCAAATGAAAAGTCTAAAAATATACAGGTACTTTTTGAGCACTTCTGGAATTTTATTTCATTGGTTGATATTAACTGATAGATGTATTAGCAAAAAGTTCATAACTTTCTCTTTTTTTCTATTTCAAAATTTTGAACATAGGTAAATTTTTTTCACTTAAGTTGTAGATATAAAAATAAAATATTTCAAATATTTTAAATGCATGACAATTTTTTAACAAAGTTTAAAATTGTACATACTTTTATACATTAAAAGTATTTAAAATAAAAACTAAAAATGGCAAAGCAGCTTATATAAAAATGTAAGTTGATAGTATTTTTCATTTTCTACATGTGGTTTAATTCATGTTGAGACTGCAGGTTAAAATCATTTTTTAAATATTACATTTAGATTTACATTTTAAATTTATATCAGTCACCAGTGTAATTATCAATATCAGATTTTTTAAAACAGTTTTTATGTGCATTGTGAATCACAGTATTAGGTCTGGAATTTAAAATTGTTTGGTCTGAAAAAAATCAGGAAAAGGTCTGAGAAGTTACATCATATATATATATATATATACACACACACACACACACATACACAAGCACGTGCGCGCGCGCGCGCATTGTCTGCCTTTACTGTCGTCCTATTGTTTCTTCATATGATATATATGTAGAATGCTATTTACTGTCCAATCTTAATTAGTTTAACTGGGGTGGGGTGGTGAGTTATTACTTAATTGCACAGATATATGCTTTACATGTGCTTTCAGCAATTTTGTTAAATAGTCTTAACTTAGAATTACTCAAACTGGTTAAAAAGGTTCCAGTAAAGACAGGCAATGTAGGTAATTCAAAAAAACCCTGTAGGTTCCAGTAAAGACAGTGTGCTGCATGCTCACCAACATGTTTATTTGTAGTGCAAGAGTTCGACACACCAGCTTCAGAATCTCTTGAACTGGCAACTGTATCCACACTGGAAATGGCTCCCTAAAGATGTAAGGCAAATAGTTACTTTGCTAAAGAATAACTTCAAAACTTAATATAAAATTAAAATTAATATAACATACTTGTAATTTAAAATTGTGAACTGTGCAAATATAAAACAGACAGTATAACAAAGGGAATACAATAAACGTACATTCTAGAGGTTCTAATACAATGCCTCAGAACCACATTACAAAATACATGCACATTCAATGAACTTCAAGCTTGTAGAAAGAAGAAAAGCTATAAACAAAGTCATTTCACAACCAATGTAATTGCAGTATGAGTAAGTAAAAGGAAATAATTTGCACTAATCTTTTATCATCAGCATTTCTGTCATCACTTTCAATACACTTAATACTGTAATTAACTCCTGTAGTTTGTCAGTTAATCATTATGATTTAAAATGGAAATTCTGAAGATCAGTTGTGAGCAATCATTTAAAAGGTGTATATTTCCATTTGTATGGATATGTGTTTTTCAAATTAAAACCACTGCACAACTGTTACTTCAACTTCCTAAGTAACATGGGTAGTAGAATTCCAATGATTTAAATATCAAGCCTGTAGATGGCTTCTGTCATGTGGACATCTGTTTTAGAAATAGATGAAATATATATACTTTTTAAATTAAAACATTCAATTCTCTAGCAAAGATTTTTTTTCACTTAACTGTGGAAATAAACACTGCAACCAAAGTGAAATGAATTAGAAGTCAACTTCTGGTAAAGATATATATATATAGATGATTAAGGATTTCTCCATTTTATAAACTGTTCCAGCTGTCTGATTTTTCTATGCCAACTACTCCTTCAGATGATGCCCCATTGACTCAATCATATTAGTCTAATCATTAACTCTTGTTCTCTTAATTGAATTATAAATCAATTATAAACAAAACATAAATGACTTTTTTAGTTTTCATAGACACTAGTCAGTCTCAGACAGTAATTATTTTTCATGAACACTCCCAGTCTACTCACTGAACACCCCCATTCTACTTGCTGAACATACCAAGTCTACTAGCTGAATATACCAAATCCACTCAGTGAACATCCCAAGTCTACCCACTGAACACCCCCGTCTACTTGCTGAACATCCCCAGTCTATTTGCTGAACATATCAAGTCAACTCACTGAATACTACTAGTCTACTCACTGCAGGACCAGACTCAGTATTAAAGTTGTGTTATGTACAGTCAAACCAAATGATAATGATAAGCGTTTGTAAACTTAAATGGAAAAGCCTGCCATAAGTGAAAAATTACTCTATTAGCAACATCAAGAAATAACATGATCATGAAAGAAGGAAAATAAAGGGACAAAAATCTATTATAGTATTAAAAAATAAAAATCTTCAATCAACTATCTTTATGTCCAGATTTTTGTTTTAAATATTTTTAAACTGATGTAATTCCATCACATTATAGATAAATTTCATGCACACACGCACAAACACACATATCCGTACCTCAATAGAGCTTCAAGACAGCTACACATTATCTGGAAACGTCTAAACAGACAAACAGTCCTTTCTGGTTGAGTATTAGGTATACTGTTAGTGAATATCATGTCTTGCCCTTTGTCTTTGTCTACAACAAATTAAAACATGCCAGCAGTTATCACAAGATAACAATTCAGTCCCAACATTTTTTGTATCCAATAAAGAAATAAACAAATGTTATCTTTCAACTAACAACAAAATAGATATATCACCAACTGTTATAAGGAGATAATTCAGTTACTTTCAGAATACTGAAAGTAGTAAATAAATGTAGCTATAGAAAATAAAGAGTTCCCAGATCTTACTAATAAAAAAAGAAAAGGAAAAGAACCTAGAGGAACCAGAGGCAATAACAACGGATTAGAAAGGTTATTGTTTTGTATTTGCTATAATAAAACAGAAAAAAATGAGTAAAAATGTTATAAAAATTTTCTTACCTATCTCCAGTCCCTCATAAAGCTGACTTAGCAGATTCTTCAGAGTTGATTTCACCTTGTCACACAAGTTCACCCATCCCTCTCTGTGTTTTACACCCTGACTGCCACTTGTACTACACCGAGCCAGCAGAACAAAACAACGAACAAAGATCTGTGCAATAAAGATGGAAATAAATAAAAATTTAAGAAAACTAAAATTCTCAAAGTGCACGTATAAAGTTCTCCCCCCCCCCCCCCATTAATGAAAAGCTCAAGGCCAGAATATTGAGACAATACATGGAAAAATTAAAGATTTTGTAAGAAATACTGGTCGGAATGAAATTGTGATGCATCTGTGTTGTTAGCAAACACTATCGGTAAAAGGAGACAGGGTTATATAATGTATGTATATCAACAGAGAATATGTTGCTTCCTTCACTGATATAATATCAAACCCTTTATCTGGAGTACAGAGGCACAACATTTATCTGAAATCCAATGGCACAATACTAAAACCCTTATATAGAATTCTTGGCATAGTACCCTACACTTTATATGGAATTGAAAATAAAAACAATAAAACATACTAGTAAAACTCAATACTGTTATACTTGGAACAAATCAGAAAATTACTCTTGCTCATTATTCAGCACTGCAAAAGTATACACTGCAATTTATAATCCCATATTTTAAATATATGCCACTCCTATGATAAATCCCCAAACCCTGAATGACTCGAGTCTAAAACACTGGATAAAAATATGTAATACTGTAATAAAACTATTTATTGCATATCATGGCCTCAAGAATGTGTAACACTGAAATAAAATTCAAAAATGTTTATTAAAAAAAATAAATATGCAACACATAATGTTCACAGTCAAAAAGTAGATCAAGTGCTGATATTAACTCTTCCAGGTACATAATCTGCTATAAGAAAATAAAATACACGTACACCACTTGGAGATGCATGCTCCAGTTCCTCAGTCAGCAGTTCCTCTATTTTGACCTGCAGGTTAGGAAAGAAAAAGAAAAGGAGATATTTTAAAATAAAAGACTGTTTTTGTTCACTTTAATATAAATACTAGAGGAACTCCCACCAAGAAACAAACAAAAATGCAAAACCAATCCTGCATGTAATCTTTGTAAACTGTCTCTCACACTAACATAATATGCAGACATTTCTAGAAGCAAATAAGTTTAACATGACTCAGACTAGAGAACTTGTAAGATATTATGAACACCACCGACAATTTAACAATCAAATAAATACCTTGTATTTCACATTATTTATATATTCATGGAAATCACAATGTAAATCTTATATATCTAAAAATAATATTAACTCTAAGCATAGGTAGATAACCAATATGCTAAGAAATGTTAAATAAATAGTTTGAATTACTTTGAACAGACCTGTGGGCCCAGGACAGTAAAGCACAGTTAGATAACTGATAACAAGAAGTGTTAATGAATATTTTGAATTACCTTGAATGGACCAGTAGGCCCAGGAAAGTAAGTGATACAAGCACTTATGCATAAAGCAGCTGCTTCACGGTTGTGCTTTAAAAAAGAGAGAAGGAAAAATATCACTGTATAATTACTAAAGAAAAAGTAAAACCATATATTATCCAGATAAATCTGGGCAAAAGAACAAGGATTACTGAAAATCTAAACATACAAGCAGTGTACTCTAGAACATATAAAACAAAAAAGCAATTTATTGTCAATGAAATTAAAAGACCTAATAAAACAGTAACCTGGATCAGAAGACAGAGTGAAATGCATGAAAGAAGAATGGGAATGAATGATGTGAATTTCATCCAGTGGCAAACAATGATAAACAATTATAGTATACTATGCTCAAGCAACAATGCCATCTTTCAATTGATACAAATTTCTTCATTCCTAGAATCTATTGTTTTCTTGTCTGTATCCCCCAAGTGACAGCTTGATTTTCCTAACCATTTTCAAATGTTTTGTGTTTAGATTTGAAAAGGCATCTTTCTTTTATTAAAAAATCTGCTCATTGCTGGAATATCTTCAACACCTTCTAAAAGACACATTAATTTTCCTAACTTCTTTAAGAAATCCAGCTTTATCGAATAATCAACACTCATTGCAACTGCAGATTACTTTAACTGATTAGGCAATTAGAGAACACACTTTTTTCTTTGCTGTTATTTTTGTTAACATGATTAACCAAACAATAACTCACTTCCTCAACAACAAAAATCCCAAAACAAAAACTGTTTCTAAAAAGCAATTGTTAACTTATTTCTGAATTGGCAAAAACAGCCAGCTACAAAGTAATCAATGCAATAATTTACCTTAAACTAGTAAAATCTGATATTAAGTAATAAATATTAATTCTAAAGTAGCAATATAACATCAGGTAAAAAGTAATCAATACTACTTCCACCTGAAGCAGAAACACAACAGATAGAAACTTACAATGGCAACATAACAGCAGGTAGAAATCAATCAAAATTACTTACTGCTAAAGCACTTAGAAATCTAACAAAGATTACTCACATCTGAAGCAACATCACAAGAGGTTGAAATCTAACAAAGATCATTCACATTTGAAGCAAGAACATCACAAGAGGTTGAAATCTAACAAAGATCACACATTTGAAGCAGCATCTACAGGTAGTAATTACTCATATTTAAAGCAGCATCAATAGATAATCATCTACAAAGATTACTCATACTTGAAGCAGCATCATAAGGTAGTAATCTATAAAAAATATTTACATTTGAAACAGCAAAACATGTTTATCTCAGAAGTAGCAATAGGTAGAAATCTAAAAGCATTACTCACCTTTGAAGCAGCAGACAGAAGCACTGGCATGAGCTGAGTGATATAATTAGTTCCAATTTCTCTGGCAAGCTCAGGAAAGCTTGTTACTCTCTCAATCATCAAACACAAAACACGCATTGTGCATTTTTGAACTTGAAGTAGCACATGGGACTATATCAAAAGAAATCCCATTATACTGACAATAATAATTTTTGTTTAAAGCATTTATGAATTATATAAAAATAGTAGTAATGAATATATATTATAATTATTTAAATATATTTTAAAGTCAAGAGAATTAAATATAAATCTGTTATTTATAGGATAAATATAATCAGCAGAGATTTTTAAAAAAATCAACATAAATTATGCTTACATATTAATATTTTAATTTTCGGCATTCTCATCAAATCTAAACTCTGGCAATAAAAACACTTTATAGCTATCTACAAATTCTGTAGTAGGAAATTGAACCAAGTCTATTGTGGTTGTACTGTTCTTAAAGTGGAGCTTACCTGCAAATTCTGTAGCAATAAACTGAACTAAGTCGTAGTGTTCTTAAAGTGGAACTTACCTACAAATTCTTTAACAAGAAATTGAATCAAGTCTGACAGTGTTTGCAATATTCTTGAAGTGAGCTTACCTGAAAATTTTGTAGCAGTAAATTGAACTAAGTTTGACAGTGGTTGTAGTGTTCTTAAAGTGGAGCTTACTTACAAATTCTGTAACAAGAAATTGAATCAAGCCTGACATTGGTTGTAGTGTTCTTAAAGTGGAGCTTACCTGCAAATTCTGTAGCAATAAATTGAACCAAGTCTGACAATGGCTACTGAAAACTTCTGCAGAACACTGTTGTACCATACTTTCTAACAATAAAAGACTTTGCAGCCTGAAACAAACACAAAACATAAGAATCAAATAACCATAACAAATTATACATAATTCATAATTAAACAATTTAATAATAAAAGTAAGAATACATTTTCTGTAGAGTATAATTAAATTATCTCAGGATATGGGGGATACATAAAATAACATGACTGATAATGTGATATACTGATATTCTCTTAAAAAGAAATTCAAAATTTCATAGACACATAGTGATAAAAGAAGAATAATGAAAAACACAAATGATTGCTAAATAACATGAAAGCAAGATAATTTACAAGGTTAATATCCACTGATCTACTGAATGAAAGTAAAACTGAACATTAGTTAATAACAAATCAATGACCATATAAAGCACACACACACATATATATATATACACACACACACACAAAGTCCCATATGTGAAAAATGAAACAAAAGTATGAGGTTACATTTGTTAAATTAGGAACTTTTCTTTACAAACTGATTTTTAGGTTTATTTAGTTACAGCTGGTTACTATAAGTATAACCAAAGAAAGATGGTTTACAAAACAATGTTTAAAAAATTAATAATGTTCAATCATGTACTGAATGCTGCATATGAGGTGGGGACATACAATTACTGTTTATGCAAATAGATTGTTTATTCTGTACTTTGTTGCATGAATACAACTATGCAATTACAGCTATGAGGAATGAAAAGAACAGCATAAACATAAACTCTAACTTCTGATTGAAAGTCATAAATAATTATTTGTATGTGTGACAGCAAAAGTTGCCTATGGAAGAAATTATGTGTCAGTAGAACATCTAAGTGCTGTGAGTAAGGGGTAGAGTTTCTGGAGCACCAGGTGATCTGCCAAGTGGGAGACAAAATGGGAGTGTCTTAGTCAGTTAGTGGAATCTATTATTAATATATGAATTAAGATTCCAGTCAACTGTATTTAGTTATGAATATCTGATTAGAATAATCATAACCAGCAGGGTGACTGTCACAGTATGCAGAAGAGATATAATTTCTGACATTGAACAACATGAGAGTTAAGATTATGCTTTACAAAAATCAAATATCTCACAGTAAAAGCCTAGTAAAATGGTTATTTAATTAAACCAGCAAATGGACAGTGGTTGGACAAAGCTGTAGCTTGTAGCTAAGATGGACATGTGTTTTTCAAATTAAAACCACTGCACAACTGTTACTTCAACTTCCTAAGTTACTCATACTTATTGCATAGAGATTTGTCATCAACTCATAAGTCATATATAAATTCTAATGGATATACTGTAATACCTATTGTACTTTTTACATAAGTAATAAAGTATGTAACATCAATAACATTTTATATTATTATTAATATCCATTCCAGTCTAATTTATGGCCACAAAATCACCATTTCACTTTTGGTGAAGTTTTTATATTTAAGATTAGCAACTGATTTTCTCAATTACAAATATCTCATCAACATTGTGATATATGTTAAACAAAAAAGAAATGAAAATATTTTATTTTTTATTAATTTAAATGTATTTAAATAAACCATTTATTACAATAAGGTGGCTGTAGAGTCAGAGGTGATTAAACAAAAGAAAGAAAAAGATAGTATTAAATTGATTAATAATATTACTGTTAAATAGAAAATAACTTTAACCAGTTTTAAGTTAACAAAATAAGTTTTAAAAATTATTTACATTTAAGCCAAAGTGACTCACTGAGAATGAAACTTAAAACAAAAAAAATATACAAATTACTTAACAATAACATATATACACTTTTGTCTAGTTGATTCTTTTCTGCTTTTTAAATTTTATTTATAAAAATAAAATGGTATCTGAGCTTTATTTTTTTTTTAAAGATTAATTAAAAAAATGTTGAAATATGTACTTATTACTGTACCTTTGAACTGATTCAGATTCAATTTCTCTTATGATAAGTGATAAACTAGCTATTAATAAAAGTTTAAGACACATGTATAATTTAATGAACTAAATTAATATAATAACTATTTACATAAATATTCTCCATTCTAAGCTACCTCTTTCTGGATGAGTTCAATCCACTGTTGATTTCTGCAATGACATCTCGAAGACTTCCTGGTTTCTATAAATAAATAAAAGAGTAACTGATACAGGTGCTATATGCATTTTGTAAACAAAATATTATAGGTAATACATCAATAGTAAATATTTATTAGCCATCACCTGAATAATTAAATCTGTTCTTAGGCTTATTTAGCAGATTTTAGATGGAAAACAAGAAATATAATAATGATACTTTGAAAACATAAGTTACAAAGAGAGATGCCTGAGGAGATTATAATATTAACTTGACATGACAAGAAACACCAAGAATCATATATATAGTTAGACAAAATCAGAGACTGATAATGAATGAAAATTTACAAATACAAGGGAATATGATTATGTTTCATGTTTGTAAAAGAGACTAAAAAATCAATATTTACAATATCATTCAGCTAGACACTGATGGTTTGCTGCACCAATAAAGGATATGATGTAATATTTAGAAGCACTATGTAAACATGAAGATGACTGTAAATCTAATTCAGATGGAATTAAAAATACTATAGGAAAAATTAACATTTGTATGTCAGAATTCAAGTTTGGAAGAGAACTATAATTTTATTTGCATTTAAATTGCATGTAAATAATTGTTCAGCCCTTCACATAGCAACCAAGACAATCAAAAATATGAAAATTGAAAGTGGTAAAACCAGCATTACAAGCATGACAACCACTGAACCAGCAATAAAAGACATTTAGACATCCAATGAGTATTCTTTGACTAGAGCAAATCTGCCTAGATCAGTCAAAGTTGCTAAGGAAAATTTCTCTAAACTATAGTGAAATACTTAAAAATATGGTGGTGTTTGGGAAAAATATTTTTGCATGCTTGTTGACTTGAAAATGACTGATGAAAATTGAAATGTTACTTTTAGAAACTGTATCTAAATAAAATTGTACACACGTGCCTGCTTAAAAGCTTGAAAAATGATAGGCTTTATGTATTTTGTTCATCAAGCAGTCTTGTATTTTCCCTCCAAAATACCTTCTGATAATCACATTTGTCATATGATGGGGAATTCTCCCACATATTCTTTTTCTCCCACATATAAATTTTCATATTTTGATCTATAATATAATTATTTTTAATGAGATGCTATTTGTGATTTGTAAGATTTAAAAATGCTACATAAAGTTTATTTCTGGAAGTGAAGACCACAATGGACAAGTATGAAGGGAGAAATTAATCTTATTAGTGAGTAGTAGCCATGGGGTAGGGATGTTATTTTCTGGTAGAATACGGGAACTCTGACCTCTAAACAATAGCGATCAGCTTAAACATTAGATTTGGAATTTTGGTTTTTGCCTTGGTTAGGTGTTCTGTAAATCTTATGGTGACATAATTGTGACCTTGTTCTTGGACAGGTTGCATGTGTGCTGGCAGACTGTAGGTTGGAAGGTTATGGATTTGAATTTGATTGGTTCAGGAGTGAGTATGGGTAGCGATGGGTGTGGTTTCAATGAGTAATAAAACCACAACAGAAATTCTATTCCTCATATTTTGCAAAATGACTCTTTGGGCAAGTGTTGAGACTGAGTCCCTTCCTAGCACAGGTTGTATATGGAACAGGAGACCCTTGGCTAGATATTAAGTGGATGGTTAGGTTTATTAGGAATGTTATATTATTTGAAATATGTTTAACCTTCAGTTTGTTTTGCAGAGGCATATGCCAAAATTAGTATTTACTAATGTAGTAAATTGCAGTATACTTAGGCTCTGCAATTACTTGTGTTTCAGGGTTTCTTCTTTTTCAGTCTCCTTTTTGGTTCATTTTCTATCTTATTCTAAAATCTAAGATGAGGGCTTTGGGTGCCTGCTTCTGATGAATTTATGCCATGTCTTATGGAGCATCTACCAGTGGGATGTACCTCTTGCCAGCACACTGAAGCTGAAGTCCTGGTTGTGACAATGACAATAGTGCGGCTTGAATTTAATCAGACTTTTAATGAAAAAAATCACTGTATGACGAGAAACTAGGGCATAATGTATTCTGCTGATTCTTAAAGATTGTTAAACTTTTCTTTTATTAAATTTTTATTAACTGTCCAATCTTATGTTAGTTGTGTACGTTCATGAATTTTTGGGAATCTATCTATATATAAAGTGAAAATACATCTGCTCATTTTATTTTGTTATTTGTTTCTCTCCATTCTTAATGTCTGTGGAGTTCTGGCTATTTCTTTTCTGAAATTCAGAAAAATGTATTAAGTGGCGACATAGAGAGAAGAAAAATCTAGCAAATGACTAGTAATTTAAAATTCTTGAGTGATGGGCTGTTGTTTCCAATGGGAAGGAGAGTATATCATGTCTATTTGGAAGAAAGGAATTTCACAAATATATCCCACCATTCTTATATAATATAATTATAAATAAGTGAAATAACTGGTGAAGTTCATCTAATAACCGTGAAGTCCATAATCCGCGAACAATCTTGAGTATCAATAGGAAATTGACCCCTTTTTACTTTATAGTCTTCAGTTATTAATTTAACAAATGTAGTAGGCCTATATAAATGTGTTCAAAGTTTTAAGTGGTGTTGGTATGTTTACCAGACTTCAATTTAGCCTGGACTACTCAGTGGCCAAAATTAAGATGCACAGGTTTTTTTTTAGGAATAATTTTTATTTTAAACGTTGGGCGAAGTATTTAAATCTTAATATTTTCTTCTTATTCTAAGTAACCACTATTACAATAGGCCTAGTGATATTACTCTACAAACTACATTACTGACTTTTTATAAAATTATATTTTGCCACTCAATATGAATTACTATCGTATGGTTGACAGATGTCAAAACGAGGAAAATCTGTGCTTTGACGTGCTGGATTTACCTTTAGACTGAATAACTGGTGATGTGAAATAACAGGAATAAAATCTGCAAATAAAGAAGCATTCTGGTCAGTTTTTAAGCATTGCTCTAAAATAACAGAAACCACGTTGTCTCTGTAGTCGGCCATGTTGTAATAGACTCGCACAAATTAAAAAATCTTGCTTTTGATAGGCTTTCAAAGAAGGGGACATTACTGGGTGTTAAACCGCGTGTAAAGTTTGAGATCAAACAAAATGGGATACAGTCACAACAACATTGCCTCTTTTTACGTCATAAATCCAAGAACACAAATTTAAAATAGTTAAGAAATACATGAAAAGTTTATTTTAAATACAGTATTTAAAACAAAACTAATATACAATTGTTGTTTTATGGCATCATCTTGATAGACTGAACCGCCTAAACTCTAGCAGACGAAATAAGAAAGATGTTATTGTTGACAGAAAGTGTGGATGGTATTTTGCTTTGATCTACAACTACACATTACCTAGATCTGAAGCAGTCGAAGCCATATTAAGGTTATTATATTTACGTAAATTGCTTTATATTAATATTAAACAGTTATAATTCTATATATTTTGATCTTTTCTTTCTTACCGTGTCTATACATTGCTAATTTAATGTTTGAAAGTATTCAAAACTTTTTTTTTTAATTTAAAGAACGTACCTACAATTAATCTTCATGACAACAACAAAAAATATCTTCCATTTTTGATTAACACCCTTATAAGTAATTTAATATTAACGTACATATAGTTTAATTATTTAATTAATCTTCGCATAATGTAAACTTAAACGTGGAAATCAGACACTGAATTGACACAGGCAAAGAGATTAGCATTGTAATGTTGTATAAAAGAATATAAATAAATGAAAATACTGGCTAAAAAAATACCGATGCAGTACATTATTTAATTTTAAAATTTCCAATTATTTACTATAATTATAATAATTTATAGTAACCGGCATTTAATAATTTATATAATCGTTTTTCCTTTGTTTTCTTAAAAGAAAATTGCCCATTTTCAGCATCCAACTTTAAACAAACCCTAATGCCCCATAATAACACTTTATCTTATAATTTTTCTTTGTTTTTAATTGGTTTTACTTTACATATAACATTTAGATTTATTTTTTAAGATATACTGGCATATCTGTTTTTATTAAAAGAAAACTTTTTATCTTACTTTACATGGCTCTTATTTAAAAAAAAATCTTTATAAATCTTGTCTACAGTTGTAAAATGCTATTAAACACGCACATGTTTCAGATTTAGGTTAAACCCAAGTAAAAGATATAAATATGGAAAATACTGAGATCTTGCAAGAACCAGTTCTTAACAGCAGTGGTCATCATGAAAGCTATTGTGTTGAAGGGCAGAGCTCACCCATTGTCACCAAGTTACATAGTGAGTTACACAGAGAGCAGAGAAGTTTTCCTCTGCCTGATGGTTCAGTTGCAGCCCCACATGAAGGAATTTGTGCCATGTCAACTATTGCAAATCCAAACACAAGTCTGGCACCATATGGGCATTCGGACACATGGATGGACACTTCTTTGCAAAATCCATATAAGAATGTTGATGTTTCTGACTCTTCAGAATCACCATTCAATCTGACTAAAAGCACAGAAATGGGTGACTCTGAAGCAGCCTCAACAATGAACATGTCTGGATCTGTGATCCTTTCTACAAATAATGCTGCAGACATTTCTCTAATGGAGATGTCTCATAGTGAAGCATCAGTACCAAGTTATATGAGTCACATTCAGGCACAAGTACCTTTGGACTGGACATCATACAATGCTTCTTCTCTTGAATTCTCTGGTGTGGTACAGCCTGAGATAGGTCCTGGGGTCCCAGTGGATGAAGAAGAACTGAACATGTCTTCACAGTTCTATGCTCATGAGGGTTGTCTTGATAAAGCACAAATATATGAACAGTCACAGACAGAAAAATTACCAAAATGCACCAAAACGCAAACTGTTTTGCCACCAGGTTTATCTGAATTTATTTCAAAAATAGGACTAGAATCCACATCCATGGGACAGAGGTAAGCTTTATAAAAGCTGTTTGAATAAATATTTAAGTTGAAATATATCTTGCTACCTTTGAATCAACTCCAAAATTAAGGGGAGAAATATAGTTTTATATATATAAAAATAAAACTTGAAATTTTTCAATGAGACAAATCCACATTATATTAATATTTTTAAAATGTAAGTAAATCAAAGAAAATATATTTCACATACAGATCAACCCATTTCTAAATTGAGTATTAAAAGTAATAAAGTGAAAATATTTATTTTAAAAATTACTTGGATATTTGTGAAAATGATTTCATATAGTAATGTTTTTATAAATTCTAATAGTTTTTCAATTTTATTCATAAAGATGAGATTGACAACATGATATTTAATAAATTAGCATTTCTCCAAAACATTTAAAACTGGTAGCAGCAGCTAAATGGGCTTGGTGGGCGATCTCTCAACTGAGGTTATTGTATCAGCCAGCTAAAATAGGGGAATAGTGGTCTAATACAATATGGAGTGAGGCTAATTAAATGATTAAGTATCTCTTATGGTGCAGTATAAAACCTCACACTTTGATTTGAAATATCAGTTATTTTACTTTGCTTATCACATTGTGTTGCAGGGCTTAGAGTTGGAAATTCTACAAAGCTGACCTATAATTAAAAAATATCTGTTCACAGCAGCAAATCCTCACCATTCCTCTTTTGACCAACACATTATTACATAAAACACATCATCTTTAAAAATAAATTATTACATTGATCTTTAGAAATAAATTATTACATTGATCTTTAGAAATAAATTATTACATTGATCTTTAGAAATAAATTATTACATTGATCTTTAGAAATAAATTATTACATTGATTTTTTTTATGAATATAAGTATTACTACATGTATTAGGCAAAGACCCCTCATGCATACAACACATTTCTTTCATGTTTAATGTATAATTTTATTCTTTCATTATATTACATACATATCCTAGATTTAAGTCTTGAAACAGTCAATAGTAAAATAATCTTCTCTCTTAATCATTTATTCAATTATATTAATTTATATCTGTCTAATAATAATACTCATAGAGTTAAGTTTTATAACAGTAATCATATATTTAATCTGATATATAATATCTTTTTCTCTCTCATAAGTCAACGTATGTATTTAATCTTAATACAAGCAATATACATACTTGCACATAATGCATATTTTATTTTATTTTTTAAATTATAGTTTTGCTGGAACTCAAATTGCAATGGCAAAAAAAGAATTTACCCAGTCAAAGGAAAATTATCTACGAGGTTGTAAATGGTATGTTTTTGTGCATTCAAAAAACTGAATGATCTTAAATCACTTTAAAAGTATGTATAAACTGATTAGCAAATCTGTTCTTCACTAATATATTTTTATTTATGCACTATCTCAATAACAATTGATATACATAAATCAACGGGTCATATATCAAGTTAAGTCACCTCCTACAGGAATGCAGTTTTCTACAGACTGAGTACCCTTTGCTCTTGAATTTCTAGGATAACAAATGGCCATATGTCATATGTCTTCTTCTAGTGAAAAATAAACTGAAAACAATCACAAAAATGCAAAGTGTGAAGTTTCTGTCTACAGGTCACCTGATGGAAGATGCATCCTCACCAACAGCAATGACAATGTTGTGCGCAATTTTGAATTTCCAGATGATGTCATAAATGGAAAATGGGATGTCAGTAATGAGTTGGTAGGTCAACTTTCTTTAATTTAAAATATGTTTAATACATAGTTCTTGACTTTTTATAACATATTATCTATAGCTTCTTTTGGCAGGATAAGTCTACTCTTGACCTTAATACAGACATATTATGTATAGCCTGCTTTTGGCATGATAAGACTTTTATAACAACATTATATTATCTATAGCCTTTTTTGGCAGGATAAGTTTATTCTTGACCTTTATAACATATTATCTATAACTTCTTTTGGCAGGATGTCTACTCTTGACTGTCTTAACAACATAGTATCTATAGCTTGCATTTGCAGGATAAGCATACTCTTGACCTTCATAACAACATATTATCTGTAGCTTGCTTTTGGCAGGATAAGTCTATTCTTGGCCTTCATACAAACATATTATGTATAGCTTGCTTTTGGCAAGGATAATTATAATATGCAATATTTTATATTAACTATAAGTGCCTTTGCCACCTGCCATCATGACCCATATGCTGAGTGCTTTAATATCAGATAATCAATGCATTGACTGTATTATGTTCTTGTACATCTGGTGTTATTTTAATTATTATTTTTTTGTGTAGAAATGTGAAATATATGCGAGATTGGCAAAAGTGTTATGGCAGCCAGAGAGAAAAATCATGAAAGCAAATTACTTTCTTAATATGTGTACAATTAAATTATTTAATTTCTGTCTGTCAGTAATTATGATAATTATATTTGATGTCATTGTATTTTAATTATATTTAGAAGTTTTTAAAATGCTTGTCTCCTATAAAAATTTAGATTTGAGAATGCATTGAAATATATATTCAAAATGTCTGTCTGGAAAACAGCCTTGCAGAACAAAGGTGCATGAAAGTGAACTTATTTATGACTTCTGCTGGTACTCTAACATGGATTCCACCCAGCCTGAAACCTGCTGGTAAGCATGGGGTTAACTGTCCATTGATATAAGTGACTGAATAATATCTGAATTTCAACAAGAATTAAAATAGCACATTTTTATGGTATTATTATTTTATACCAGTTTGTTGGCTTTTTTCTCCAACTTGATTTTGGGCATTAGAGAACTGGTTTAATTGTTACAGGTAATGGTAATAGTGTCACTCGACGATGTCTGTTAGTTTGAGGATGTATGAGTGTATAATCATTTGATTGTATGTTGACAAAAACTGTATAAATGTTTATTAAAATGTGTTTTCAGTTTTGCCACTTCATGCAGAGACACTCCTATCCATCTCTTTAATTCTCAAACTGGAGAACTTTTATGTAGTTACCGATCATACAACCATGTGGTGAGCATATTTTATTTTGTCTGCTAAATGTTTGAGTAAATACACCATTAATTACTGTTTATCTTAAAAGTAAAATTAAGTGGATTTATTAAAATTAAAAAAACTCAAAAGAAATATCTTTCAGATATAATTTTGTTTTAAATATCTATCCAAACTTAGAGCACATTTATTTTCTACACTTCATTTCCAGGGGACATTGTTCCATTTAAAATATAAACAGTTCATTTTAAGTCAGAGAGATTAGTTTGCATCATTGTGTTTTGTTTTTTTTACTGCTGTTTATCTGAAAATTGTGCTTTGTATATTACTAAGAATTTTGATATAGTTGATATATATATTATAGATAATCACACCACTTTCCCCACATCTAACTGTTAACTAAATTTCCTGTTTAAAAATCTGTATGATTTGAGAACATGGAGGTATTTGAAAGCTCAGACAACTGAATTACTGAAATAAATTGTTAATTATGAGCTGAGCATTTGTTTCTCTTTGAAGGATGAGATTGTTGCTGCACACAGCATTGGTTTTGCTGGTCAAGGCACCTATGTACTGGCAGGCTTTAACAAGACAATTCGTATCTTTCATACCAGTCGCCCAGGACGAGACTTTGTCCAGAAAAGCACAACGTGTAAGTGGAAACAAAATAGTTACAAAAACTGAGTGCCTGTTCCAATTCTTGCCTGAACCCACCCTTCCTCAGGACTGCAATCCTCCTTAAGACTGAATGCCTGTAATAATCCCTGATCCACTAAGAAATTCTTGGCACCTTGGTGTGTTAGTTATAGGCCCCGAAAACCAAGCCTACTGCATTTTACTTTACACAGACTACATTAATGATATAAAGTTTTATCATTAAGATTGATGCCAGACCCTTACTAAGGGTCAGGGACCTAGATTATTATCCTGCCTACCATTTTCTTGAAGGCCTTAACATCTCTTCCACAGTACCTTTATCAGCACCCCTTCAAGATTGAGAGTACCTGTTTTACCTGTATCTATGTTGAGAAATGAGTACTTGCATTAGCATTCCCTGTAGACTGAGTACCTGTGTCAACATTCCCTGTAGACTTGGTACTAGTATCAACATTCCCTGTTGATATGCACCATTGAAAGAACAACAGCAAAACGTGTTATTACCATTTACAGATTTTTCACATTTCTTTTCATAGTCACGATTTTAAATTAAAATATGATGAAAGATGAAACAAATTTTAAATGGCAGAATTAGTTTTGCGGCTACATATTAAATGACAGTTTTAGTGTTTTGACACAATGTTAAATGACAGGTTTAGTTTTTAGTAGGGTTAATTTTGTAACAAAATCATTAAATATCAGGATTATTTTTTGGTGGTAAAATATTAAATATTTAGATAATTTTATTTTATTTTATATCAACTTAAACACTTTATAATACTAAAAAACATCTGTTGTTTGTTTTGTTTAAAAGAAAATGCTTTTTTACATCACATTTGTTGTCGTGCAGTTAAAAACAAATGGACAAATGAAACAGATGGCCAACCTGGTATCATCTCATGTTTTGCAGAACATCCTACTGATCACAGCCTCTTTGCAGCTGGTTCATTCCGTGGAGATGGTTAGTTGTTGAATAGAGTTATTTTGTTGTTTTAGTTTAATAAGGTAATTTATAGTTTTACTTTATGGTTTGGTTTTGGGATTTTTTGTAACAGTTCACACATTTATAACATAAAACACACTTTTTTAACTGTTAGTTATAATTCAGGGGTGCACAAACATTTTAGGCCAGAGGGCCAAATTTCCACTTGATAGTGCCTGGAGGGCCACCACATGGATGGCTCAGTAGAAAAAAACAACACAAATAATGAAATAATGTGCTTTACATTCGTAATAATGGTAACATCTAAAAGTCGTCCGGGGGCCGCATGGAGCCCTGTGTCGGGCTATGGTTTGTGCACCCCTGTTATAATATGATTAAAAAACTTTTAATATATGAACTTGCATAACTGTTGAACATTTATTTGTTTGTTTCTCAGTGGCCATTTACTCTTTACCATCTGGAGAAATGAATTCCTTATTTCGAGGTCAGATAGGGGGAGTAACTCACGTCCGTTTTTCAGAAGATGGACTTCGACTCTTTGCAGGAGGTCGCAAGGTTTAAGATTTTTTTTTTTAAAGTTTTTAAAAAAAAAATAATTTGTTGCCCATTTATTTTGATATTTAAAAACTAAATTTTGTTAATAAGTCAGTATAATAAAAACAATGCCTCTAGTTTAAAATAATAATGGTTATACAAATATTTTATTTTTGTTTAGATATTTTTTGCATTTAAAAAAAAATGCATAATACTTACTAGATAGGATTCTTGGCAAACTCAGTACAATTTTATTAACCCTATGACAAAGTATGACTATCATTAGAAAATGCTGGTAATTTATTTCAAATGTGGCTTTACTCTCTACTGGCCAAAGTGTATAAAATACAGATCACATCTGTTCAGTATATTTTTCCACCATACAGCTGGATTAAAATAAACAGTAGGAGAATACATTTTTATGTCATTCAAGACAGAACTAAGGGTGGATCCACCCAGCCCCTCCATATGGGGAAACTAAAGTTCCTAGGTAGCAGATGCCATGAATGAAGTCCCCTTAAATACTGTTTTAGTCTGGGTTGGTGTTTTTTCCAAGTCAGGACATATGCTTTCACACAAATTACTTGGTGATATTGGTGGTGTACTGTGCACTTAGGCATTAGGCACCATAAATGAAACCCCCTTAAATATTGCTTTAGTAAAGGTTGGCACCTTTTTCAAGTCAGGACATATGCTGTCACATAAATTATCTGTATGATTATGGTGGTGTACTGTATACTCAGGACAAGGGAACAGACGATTTTGTTTAAGATGATTTTGAACAAAGTTAATATTCTACTTTCAGTCAGATCCCTGGTAGTGACTTGTGTCTGTTACCTAGAGGGTCAGATTGGCACACCTTTAGCAAGAACTAGTCAGACAGTTCCTCCTATAGAGCAGGCAAAAACATATCCACACAAGCATGACACTTTCCTGGATGACTAAATGTGATAGTGGTTCAGTCTCTGTAGACAAGATTTTCCCTCCCAGTCAGAATGGAGTCTACAGCCAATGGTGTTTCATGCAGTGAAGGCAGACCTGATATAAACATGTTTGTCATGAGATAAGGCAGACCTGACATAAACATGTTTGTCATGAGATGAAATGATTCGCAGCCAGTATTCATCTGTCTGTTTTCAGTTTGAACTGCACATGAAATGGATCACTTTGTCAGTTATTTGGAATATCTAGCTGTTGTTTGCTCGTATCCCCCCCCTCCCCCAAGTCAGTTTCATTCCAAAAATCCTGGTAAAGCTTGGAAGAAGTCTTGATAGAAGATTTGGGAACCTCTGAAAAACGAATGATAGAAAACTTTTATCATATAAAACTATCTTTTTTTATGGCTGTATTGTCAGCATGGAGGATCAGTGAAATACATACAGGGGACCTTCACGTAATGGGTTCATGTGATAACATTAGGCCTTCCATAGACACTAGTGTATTCACATAACATTAGAGTCTACATATAACAATACCACATTTGCTAGACTTGGACTGTAAGGTTCTGTAAATGAGCTTATAACTCGTCTCAGCCAATCAGAAATGCTGTTGCAGTGTTTTAACCTTGTTGACATTAATGATTATATATTGGCTGCATTTCTCTAGTGATAAACTCCCAGTAACTCCCATGTTTGTTTATTTAAAGTTATTTAAACTCCCATGTTTGTTATTTAAAGTTATTTAAACTCCCATGTTTGTTTATTTAAAGTACCTCCATTAATTAATGTTGACTTCTAAAAGAAATGTAAATCAAGTACAGAGGATCAGGAACACAGTTTCTCTGCATGCCAAACAGGAAATTATAGCAGAGAGTGCTGTGAATATAAGCATGATTATGGCTGAGTATAACATGTAATCTTAAGCAGATTTTCTTTGTCTAAGGTAATAATTAAATCCACATTTATTATTTAATCATCAAAAGTTGTTCACTATTTAGAAAACATTTATTTACTATAATTCCCATATCCATACTCACATAATGATAATTTTATATTATTTTGTCTGCAATTAATCAATAATGTTATGGAAGGCTCCACCATATTTTGTCTGGACATTTCAACAAATTACTTTCATAGTAAAAGAAAATAAAAGAACAGGTCACTCAGAATTAATTATGGATCCATTCTTTCTGGTAAAGAATAAGATTCTTGGTCATAGCATGCAATCATTTCCCCTTTACAAAAGTTGTGAGGATTTCCAAAATTTATTTGCTCAAGGAGTGAAAGATAGTATTTTTCTCTCCAGCTCTTCTAGACTTAGAGATATTTGTAGCCAGACTTTGTTATCATGGCTGAAGCAAGTCATTAGAGAAGCAAGTAGCAGTTTGTTCATGCACGCCAGATTGCTGCTTGGCCTCCTGGAATTTTAGCTATTTCATCCAGCTTGGCTTTTTAATAGTAACATGACCTTGAAGGCGATTGTAGCAGAAGTGTGCTGGAAGGCTTTAATTTTCTCTTGATTTAATTTTGTCTGAGAATGTATATATATATATCATCCGACCTTCTGTGGGTGAATTAGCAGTTGTCCAGTCTGTCTCATTTCTCTTTTGTCAGTATTAAGTTTTATTCCCAAGTATTTTGCTTTTATAAACTTTATGCTCAATAAAACTGCCTCTTGTTCATTATTCACCTATTTATACTCATTTAGTTGTGTGATGGAAAAGGATTTTAAAAAATTTTAATTACATAAAATATTTTTTTAAAAGAATATTTACCAGATGAGTATGTACATAGTCCCTCTCAGCCTCCCTGATTTTTCAACTCACACCTCGCTCTTAGAAGTATTGTAAAGTATTTAAGAGGATCTGCTTGCAGGTGAGCACTAGCTTTTGTTTATCTCCCCCCTTGGAAGAGGACATCCTTAGGTGTGATTGAAATACTTAAGAATACCATCCGTCCAACTGTACTCTCATTTTTATGAAGAAAATTACTCAATTCTTTGGTAAAATTTCATCTGTCAAATTAATTCACATATTTTATAATTTATTTTCCTGCTGATTGGCATATTTTATCTTGCTTTTGCAGGACCCAGAAATCATTTGCTGGGATATCCGGTACCCTGGAAACCAGTTATTTGTGATGTATCGTTATGTCCAAACTAACCAACGCATGTATTTTGACATAGACTGGTAAGCATAATAATCTGTTCTCTGATTTTGAGGGCAGCTGCCAATTAAAAAGTTATATTTACTGACCTTCTTAACCATCATAGACTACCTTAAATAATTCCAATCTAAAATAAGCACAAGATAAGCAACTTTTAATTATGACTGCTAATACAGAAATATCCTTATACTTCTTACCTGTTCATGAATTTCTGTTTTATTAGTAGAGAGAAACTTTTGAATTGAGCTGAAGGAAACATTTTCAGCTAACATGCAGTTGATCTATATAGCTCAACTGTAGAAACAAGAGACATCTCATTTCAGCTTTGTTCAACTTGAGTTAATGTACTTGTGTATGTAAAGTAAAATATTTTTGAATAAAGAAAGGAGACAACGAGCATCAGTAGAATGAGTTCTTCACTTTTATTCACCAAGCATGCACTTTTTTCAACTGAACTGGTTGAAATTAAAGACATAGTCTTTATTTTCTTCTTTTTCTATTACATGATCCTCATAACTACATAAGGGCCCTTTAAGATTTTAGGTGTATACTTTTGACAGTTCACAGACAGATGAAGGGTCTGCAATAAAAAAATAGAAAACAATCACCATGTAGGTAAATTATTCTTGAACCTGCCAGTGTCATCATGTCAGTAATTAATTTTAATTAAAGTGATGAAACTTTGTGTTCATGATATACAGTGAATTGTTTCCTTCAAGATTAATTGAGCTTCTGAACTCTCTATGCATTATAGTCAGAGATATACTTTAAAGGGAGATATCAGATTTATTTTAGCATGCCATAATTAATTCCCTTAATTATTCTAAATTACATGAACAACATTTCAATATCTGTTTTGCTATGTGTTATCCTTGTATTTCAATGATTCTATGTCATTGAGAATGTTTATTTTGATTATGTATATATTTATTTTTCTGTCTTTCAAATCTCAGTGTTTTGTAAAAAGAGAGTTATAAAATATCATCTTCATCCTAAATTAATCTTTTAAAGCTTATCTAATGGACTTTTATCATATTACTTCTGTGTTCTGGAGGATTAACTTATGCCATAAAGTTTGTAGAATGCCAACAAGATGACAAACATACAGATTTTTTTTTTTTACATTTTCATGCCAAATACATTGCTGAAGGATTTAATTAAGGATATTTTTTAATTTAAAAAAAATGATTCATATTTCTTCTCACCTCAGTTCAAATAAATACCTTATGTCTGGCAACCACAATGGAAAAGTCAGCATTTGGGACCTGAACTCTAAACCAGTGGAAAATCCTTACACGCATTGGCCTCAGATCAATCCAGTAATTAACTTCCAAGCCCATGCTGATGCTGTTAATGGCTGCAGGTAGGTTTAGGACATGTAAAACATTTGTAAGACATTCAGAAAATCTTATCTGAAACTTGTTTATTGAATCACAGCAAGTTTCTTTTAAAATCTTTTTTTAAGTTTTAGAATACAAATAGCTTTCAAAGTATTTTTTCTTTTAAGTTGTCAGATCTAATGCTGGCATTTCTCCATCATTTAGTCAGTTAAAGTGTTGTTATTTGTCATACACATGCAGGTCAAGGCAGAGGGCCATATCAACTCCTGGATAAAATTGCTTATTGGATAATGTACCCCCTTACTTAGTAATCTCCACTATTATTTTCCTGCAGTAGTAGTAGATATAGTGCAAGATAGGGTGATGTAAATTGCATTTTTCTGGTGAGCACCAACATTTTCCACAATTTCTGATTAATGCCCTTGGTCTTTGCTCATTCCTGTCATCCATTTGCTCATCTCCAAGTCATAGTAAAGTTAATTACTTTTCATTAGTTGACATCTTCAGAGGTCTTGTGTCTGGTCTTAATATTGTCAGTGCTGACTTTATATGTTTTTGACTGCATCCTCGCATAAGAGCATAACTCTCATCCTTCTTGTTTAATGTATATTAATTCCAAGAGTGCCATATTCATGACTGTTCATGTCTTGTGAATGTTGGTCACGTGACTGCTGGGTGACAGTAGCTCAGAGACTTCAGGACAAGGGGCACATTATTGAGGAAACTTTTATCTTCCTTAGAGTTGATGAGGGTTTTTAATTTGGCTTAACAGATAACAGCCATCTTGTACCATGTATGTACAACTAGCAAGAAGTTAGAAGAAAACACGTTTACTAATCATTCATAGAAATGTACCTTTCTTAAGGCAATCAGATAAATGTTATCTAACTTGGCAAATCTAGTTACTGTTGGAGCACTTTTACATTTTGAAGGATACCTATTAGAGCTTTTGACTAGTGGGCCCCATTTAGTTCTCCTTTGGGTACCCAAACATGAACTGCTTCTTCAAAAAGCTTCAGTGTAATACCGTGTATCATAACATTGAGAGTTAACTCCTGCAACAAACAAGGAATGACTGAAAAAAGTAAGAGAGTGAACATTTTGAATGATGTCTGAACTTAGTGAACATTTTGAATGACATCTGAACTTAGAACTTGATCATCTTCAAAGTGAACTTTAAAAGAAGTATAAGTTTAAAAAAAAAAATTCAAAATCTGTCTGTTGCATGAGAAATATGCAGTAGATATTCTTATAATTATCTCAAATTAATCATAAATTGCTTTCCTGAAAGGAAACTCCTTTCTTCCCATATATTAATAAAATAAATTGTTTCATGTCATCTTAAAAACATATCAATGAATTTTATCATTCTATTATTATAATGCAACAGAAGTCTAGAAAAATAGAAATATAATTGATCAAACGGTAAAATAATATTCTGATTTACTAAAACTTTTGCTCATGAGTATGGTACAGTATTTGCTGTTGTCTTTTTGTTTCTAGTGCCAACAGAATTTACCCTTTCCTTGCCTCAGCATCAGGGCAGCGTCACTTTCCAATAAATACATGCTCAGGAACTGATGAGAATGATGACCCCAATGACAAAACAGATGATATGGAAGAGAGCGAAGAGAATACTTTAAAGATCTGGTATTTAAACTTTCCAGAACACGCCATTGATGAGCAAACGGTTGATGATCAGTAACATTCACAAGTGAATTTCATTTTCAGAAACTACATTTCAGTGGAGTTTGGGAGCCAGAAGTGTTCAGAGGGCATTTAACATTTTCCCTTTCCAATTTCAAAAGGATTTATCAGCTGCGCATTTGATCTAACTTCATATGGTTCTTACATTGACAATTTGACATGTACTATATAGTACAGATTAAGGATTTCTTTTTTGTGATACTGATCAGCAACAAGAAGAGAGCAAATACAAATTTATTTGTTAAGTTAAATACAAATTTATTTGTTAAGTTATAAACCCTGCATTGAGAGAGTACAGTTGGCTTCAGCGGATTGAAGGTGCAATACACAAATAGCATTCAGAATTATAGTAACATTGAAAATGAAATGAGAAAACATTAACTCTCCTTGTTATATACCATACATTTTTTTTTTTAAAACCTACACTTCATTTGTGGGTGCTAGTATTCAGCTTTCTATCATTAGTCATTTTGTGTGACACCAATGGTCTAAATGCTGGATGTTCATATTCATGCAAACCGTGAATGGATATAGTAACTCGAAATAGCAGCCTTTCAGATATTTGGACTATTTTGATAGTTCTCCTTTTAAACTCTGCAGAAGACTACATTTCCAACGAGTACACATTTTTTTTCCTTCTGATTCTTAATGGAAATGAGTTTAATGCCATTAGAGGCTGGCAGTAATCCCTCTCTTAGACAAGTCCTGTCAGTGTGGCAGACAAAGAGCTAGAAGCAAGGTGGCCCTTCAGTCCCTGAACACCTTTGTATGCATGTAGAACTGTATGAATCCTCCTCATACAGCAATCTGGAAAAACGTATTGACTGAAAAATTCCTGTGCCCTGTGTCCTGGGCTGTCATTTTGTCATGCAAAAAGAATGGAGACATTGCATTTAAAATCTAGTCCTGATATTTCTGGAACATGCTTGGCAGAAGAAATTTTTGCAATTATTAAATGCTATAAGTAATTTTGTGGTTATATACATTAATTACAAGATATGTGTAAAAAGTTACTTGCTTAAAATTGCATTGCATTTTGTTTATTCACTTTTATGCATTTGCTTGTGGTATTGGTTCATTTTAGTTGAACATAAAAGGCATCCTAGTGAAAAGTATGCACTGTTTAGCTGTTGACAGGATATTTATAAAACCTGGAGATTTGCTTTATTGTAGCAGAATTACTAGATAACAATAAGGAAAGGCCTTTTGATGGTAATAACTGCAGTGTAGATTTTTTTTTTCATTTTCAATCAGTCACAGATAGTGAATATGCATAGCACTTACTTCCATAGTCTATTATCATAATATATCTCATTGGAAAGAATGGATGCTAAATTGTGTGTACCTTTTATTGGGAATCCCTAAAATTGTTACATTAAAAATTCTGTTGTACAAAGGGTTTTAGAAAGGAAAAATATACTTTTGTGTTTAAACTCTAAAGTTTTTAATGTTGTATTTAAGAATGTTTTATTACTATTGAGATTTTCAGATTATTACTCATTGAGGTTTTTAAGATTCTTTTCTTAACAGTTTTAAATTTTGTAGCAGTGAAATAATTTCTGGAGAAATAAACTTTCCAGCTGATTTAGAAAAATGAAAATTCAATGAACAACATAAAGCTTTCTAGGTTTTGTGATGGTTATTTGAATTTAAATAAACAAATTTGTCAATACAAGTAATTGATGGCTTGTTTCTCTCTGAATACTGATAAAAGTTTATAGATGAAAGATGCTGCCAATCAAAAGTTTTGTTCATTTTTATTTATTTTGTGGTTCTTAATTATAAGAAAACCTTAGTTAAACACTTTTGTTGTTGTTGTTTTCCAATTTCTATTGACAACTGTGTTACTGGCATAAAAGACATTATTTTATAAGTTTGCTGTGAAGAAAAGAAGCAAAATACCCTAAACCTTTTTTCCAAGTTTGCTTCAGAAGCAAGGATGAATTCTAATTTTATATTTTAAAAAATCCAATTGGACTTGTAGAAATAAAAATTCTCACTGCTGTTGTTATATTGGATTTATGCAGTTTCTGTGATTTGCATGTTTTAAAAAGTTGAATGTTTTTGTTAAATACTTCCCCACAAATTGTATAGGAATGAAGTTTATACAAATTTAACTATCCAGTTACACCAATATTCCTCAACTTTATAAATTTAGCTATTTATATAAAGTTACACAAATGATGCCCAAGTGTATAACTTTAACTATTCCACTAAAAATTACACCAAAGTACTTAACTATATATATTTAGATATTCAAATAAAGTTGATTATCTATTCAGATATTCATAGCATAAAATGAGTTTGTCAAATTAGGGTGTGATAGTTAACAGATGAATGATAATAAAATGTTTTTTCTTAAATGAAAAATATTTTACTTTCCCAGATGCCCACAAGTAATTTATGGATCTAGCATTACCTGTTGATAGTAGTGAACTTTTTTCCCTCCACCCAAAAACAAATCGAGCTCAGAACTGGCACTGTCATAAATTTTACTTAGGGAGGAAGAAAAAAATTAGGAATTTCCAAAATGTGGAAATGATCTGAGGTAACAAAAATTACCCTTTCATTTAAAAAAAGCCCCCAAACTTACTAAGAAAGGTCAAACATGTCAATATACATCAGTGGTCATTATAAAGATATCTGAGGGTGTGTGGGTGGATGAATTGAATACAAATTTTGAAGTAAATCTATATAAATGTATCTATACATATATAAGAAATATAACTGTAGATTTTATTTGGTGCTTTTATACTTAACTTTCATTAGGTTTTGTCTACCAATTTTCATGAATGTGGAGGTAACATTTCTAACTGGCTAATTAAATAAATAAATTTAAGAGTTATTAGCATCAGACTTAAAAATCCTGCATGGAGGGCAGAGATGAGAGTGTTGTATAGTTGGTGGCATTGGTAGTATTCTAGAACAGAATTACAATTTAAAAAAAATTACACATTTCTCTCATACAATTAGATAACTACATGTAATGGACAAATCACACAGAGTGGTGGACAGAACACTGTTTTTGTTTCTCATAAAGAGATTAATTCCTTCATAAAAGGACCAAAGGCCCCCCCCCCCCCCCCCCCCCGGTGTTTACCACAGTATTTGTTGAGGAAAAGTGTTTCTAAAAAAAAAACTAAGATGAAATCTATTGAGTTGGCAGAAGTTAGCTAAAACATTCCAAGGTAAAGTTTAGCAAAAGTAGTTGGGGATTTCCACTTTACAGACTGCATCTCTTTACACTTAATTCTAGTAAAATGTTAAGTTAGATAAAAAAAAAAGTTTTAATCTCATGACCTCTAGCAAATATCGTGATTTGAAAAACTTTAATAACAAAAGTGTTACTGCCTATTTCTTTTTGTCATTGTATATTATTAACTCAATTTGCTATTATCTAAGGTTTTGAAATTCTTTCTCTCCATGTTGATGTATCTAAAGGACTCATTTAAGACAGACTGACTCCTATCTCCTCAAGTCAAATCAGCATTAACTGTTACTAGAACTGGTGTTTGTGCATTATCGACCTGAATGTTTGTATTTTTCAAGTAATTAGCTGCATTTTTTTTTTAAATGGAAAGCAAAGCTAACTTATTTTCTTTAAAAAAAACAACATATTTAAATGTAAATACAATTTTCATACTTTGCTAATTTTTTTATATCACTGACACAATCTCAAGTGATAATTATATGCTTTATTAAGTACTTTTTAAAACTGTAAACAGTACTGTAAATTCAGCACATCTGTATGTGCATATATGTTAAAAATAAATGGAAATAATAATTCCTAACAAGTCTGTTTTACAGTTTTTACTTTTAATGGTAGTTTAAATGCATTCTGACTCAGTCTTTGATTGCCATCCACTTCTGAAGAAATAAGCTCTTTAAGCAAAGGAGGACAGTCCATATGAGTGGGTGGTGGAGGCTTTTTAGGAAGAACTGATGTGATTTTGCAGAACTTTTCTTCTTCATTCTTGGGTACCAGAAACCAATCTGCCTTGTAACCTGCATCAATGCGAGTAATGCCAAATATTTGGCCTCTATATACCTTTTCTCCCCAGGCAGTACCTTTCCTTTCCATCTGCATAGAAAATTAGATTATTTTTAGCAACACATTCTCAACTATTACTGATTTATAGAAGCAAGAATACTGCTGCTTTAAGTCAAAAGTAAATCTGCTTATAAATGGTTGGATTTATTATGTAATTAATATAGTTTCCAAGCTTACATGAATATATTGACATGAATACACACACACACACACACAAAAAAGAAATGTTTTGTTGTTTATAAATAATACTTTTAGTTTCATGTACAAAGTTTCACTCCATTTGAAAACATACAGTAAATTATTGGACCGTAATCAACAGCATCTAAAACTAAAACTGTTAAGATAAACTGTAGGCCTAATTAATAAGTACTAAAGTAGTAATCGTTACATACACAATTTATCTAGACAGATTAAATAAATAAAATACTATTGGCGGGTTCAAATTATGGCTAGTAGGGTTAGTGATAACAGCGTTAGAAAGGGTAAGGATTAGAGATGAGGTTAGTGTATGTTTTATTTGTACAGCAGACGGAAACTCACTGCGTCAAAACACTTTTTTGTCGTGTACGGACAACTGAAAATAGAGATAAATGTGAGAAATATTTTCAATTTATTTTCATCCAGCTAATCATGTTTGTATTTAGTTTATTACTTACTGTGTTAGTATAATCTGGGTCTGGCTGTACCTTGGTTAGGCGATAGTAACTGGTTTCAGGAAAGTGTGCATATTGGTGCCGGTACAGTACACGACCTTCCCCAAAGTTTTTTAAGTTGCAACATAACTCGAATAAAGTTTTCCCCCTATAGAATGGTTCTCTTCCAACAAACCTTTTCACCATAATGATACCTAAGTGAAAACTTAGCGCTACAGAAATATACTGATATTTTAATCCAGGCTGGTAAGTTGAAGATTTATTAAGTATAATAATTAACAATAACACACAAGAAGATACTTCTTAAAGAAGGGCAATAACTACGGAACCACTTCCGTATCCGACAAGTCGTCTTTTTACACCAATAACTTTAATTTACCTTAGCACACAGCAATTACGAAGCCAGCTATTTTTCTTTAAAAAAAAAAAAAAAACATACTGCAGACACCCCCACACCTTAATTAATTGTTTACTTGCGTGTACAATTCTAGTGGCTAACGAAATTATTTTTCATACAAGGTATTTTCCATGAAAATTTATTAATGTAGAAAATAAATTTTAAAATGTTATTAAAAATCACCCTACTTTTAGAATTACGAAGCAGACACAGAACTATATATGCCAATATATGCATCCTAAGCGTTAATAAAGTTCAGTTTTAAAATTAGAAGGCATTTAAATGCCCTGCTACCAATCATCAATAACGTGTTGAAATATCATAAATATTTTTCGACTGACTGAATAATGTTCTAACACACAAATCGTAACTGAGTGAACCGGTGTGTAGGCACATCAATCGTGGTGAGAGTAACGAATGAGTGAATGAAAAACGTACTGGCACACCAACAGTGACTAAGTAAAGCAGAGTACCGGCACTTCAAGAAGCTTATAGATTCATTAATTATGACAGAATGAATCAGCGTACTGGCACAACAAGAGTGACTAACTGAATCAACCTACTGGCACACAAAGAGCGATTGATTGAATCAGCGTACAGACTCGCCAATTATGATTGAGTGAAACAGCATATCAAGAGTGACTGAATGAATCAGCGTAGTGGTAGTGGCACACTAACAGTGACTGAGTAAAACAGCATACTGGCACACTAACAGTGATTGAGTGAATCAGCGTAGTGGCACACCAACAGTGATTGAGTGAACCAGCGTACTGGCGCACCAACAGTGACTGAGTGAATCAACGTACTGGCACATCAAGAATGACTGACTGAATCATAAAACTGGCACACCACTCGTGATAAGAGGTTCTAACTCGATTGTCGCTGAAGATGAGGGATGCTAATACACTCGATTTTCACAAATATGAATCCGTTATAAATAAGTGTAAATTGAATAATGAAAAGAATACCAAGCATCAAATTTCATTAATTCAGTTGCTTCGGCATATGTTACAAATGTCTATAACGGGAAATAAGAATTTTTGTTGCGCTAAATCGGCTTAGCTTGAAACGTTCCGTTAATTTCCCGTTAATCAATGTCAGACTTTTCGATTATGCTTTAATTGACAATGAATATAACTCTATAAACAAACACAAAACAAAGTAAGAACAATATAAGAATCTTTCATAGGAAATTCGCACACGATTCTCAGTATGAAATTTATCTCTGTTTAATTATTAATAGTTTTGTGAATAGAATTAATAGAATAGGTGAATTTGTAGATCAACAGCTATCACGCAGACGAACTTTTTAGGCTGCCAATTCATGGTAATTGCCGGAACCGACACAAGGTTAAAGGTGAAAAATGGCGGAAGTGGTGTGATAAGGGGAATGCAGTTGTTTTGAGTAGTTGTAAGTCTCCAGAGAGGTGACTTTAAATTTATGTTTGCAATGTTATTGAATTTAGTAATGAATTTTCCGTCTCCCCCTTTCAGATGGCTGCTATGAAGCGTTGGAAACTGAGTTTAGTGGCTTTGTTTGTATTCTCGGTCTTCGGCATCCTGTATTTCAGTTACTTTATTAACAATAAGGGAGCTGGACGCAAAAAGCAAGCAGTACCTCATGATTCTATATCTAGTTACAACAATAATCAGTATCGGAGCTCTTTTTCCAAAAACATTTTCTCTAAAAACATCCTTAATAAAGATTACGATCTTGATTTAGAAAACCAAGACGTGATCGTGTATTTGCATATTCAGAAAACTGGAGGCACCACCTTTGGCAAACATTTGGTAGAAAATCTAGACGTGGATTTTCCATGTAATTGTTATAACCGTACGAAAATACACTGTGATTGTCTTAATAAGGACCGTAAAGTGTGGCTCTTCAGTCGTTATTCAACAGGTTGGAAATGCGGAGTGCACGCAGACTGGACAGAACTGAAAGAATGTGTGGACGACTGGTTCCAGACGAACGAGGGAGAGAAGAAAAGGAGGTGAATTATTGTACAGATTCTTTTGTGTACATTTCACTGACTAGATAGTCAAATTGTTGTGTTTTCGATGTAGAATTTGTTGTAAAAATGTATCTCTTGGTATCACTTAGCTTGAATGTTTGATTATCATTTATAATATATTAAATATATACGATTAGTAATAATAATATCATGTCATATAAATAATATATCACATTATCAGAAGTGCAGTGCTTACTAATAAGTAATATAAGTAAATCATTTGAGTGATAAATAAATGATAGGCCTACTGATAATCATGTTTTCATCAGATTGAATATTAAGGCTTTGAATCAATAATACAGCAAGGGTTGCATACACTACTCTATATTATTATTAATTTAATCATAATGATAATACAGGCTGAGCATCCCTTATTTGAAATGCTTGGATTAAAACATGTCTCAAATTCCAGAAATGTTTGGAATACTTGGATCAGTCTATGACTTTATTCATTAATGTAAGTCACTGCTCAATTAATTTACAGTGGTGTTTTTTATTAAAAAAATAAAAGATATATGTTTACTGCTAAAGTGAGATATGTTTGCTTTTAAATTTTGTGTGTGTAAGGTATAAAGAATTGCATTGAATTACATTTGAAATTATTGAAAAGAAATTATTTTTTAAAATGTGTCGAGAAGGAACATCAGAAACTTTAGAAGGGCCCTGGATGCTCCAAGGTTAAAGATGCTCTATTTTGGGTGGCTTTTTAAAATGTTTCTCTTGAGTCAATAACATTGGTTTTATTTGATTTTATAAATTGATTCTCAATAAAATAAAATATGTATGTCAGTGGTTTTTAAATGTCAGAATTTCAAATAAGACTTGAATAGTAACATTAATGTTCAAAATGGTAATAGATGTCACCGTCTCTCTGAGTCAGAGAAGTTCACTTGGTACATGGGTGTGGAGGGCAAACAGTTTTGAAATATTTTGTTGGCCTAGTGACCGTTTAGAGTAAGGATGATTGGAAAAAAAATCAAAGTACAGTGGTACCTCGCATAACGAACGCCCTGCAGAATGAACGATCCACATAACAAACGCCGCTGTGAACGCCCGCGTGGCTCGCAGAACGAATTTGTTTCCCATAACGAACCATACATATACTGCAAAAACATTGCATTTCCCTTGAAAAAAATGGCTGAATCAGGCCAGTCGTATCTCGCGTGGCTCAGATGAAGGCAGGGCAAGTTTGTCCCCAGTTGATTTTCTTTTTTTCCTTGCTTTGATGTTTTTTTGCCATCTGTGTATTTACTGGATGGTGGTTATAGAATTCAAGGTCTTATTCATTGCAGGACAACTTTTCATGAGTGAAGCGAACATTCTTGTGTGTGAACTGTACCTAAGTGTGTGTGTCCTCCTCATTCCACCTCCATTTCACCTCATCAATGCCTAACAAAAGTAACATCTTACCTTATCAACACCTAAAATCATACCCTGCTTTGGTGAGTGTCTTTACTAGTGTACACTGCCCTGTCTTCATTTTCCCCTAATTTCTTTGATTTTTTGCGGCGATGTGGAACGGATTGCACGATTTCTTGTAGAAGTCTATGGAATATCCTGTTTTGCATTATGAACACCTTGCATAATGAACATACTGCTGGAACAAATTGTGTTTGTTATGCGAGGTACCACTGTATATATGCAGAAATGATAAATGTTTACTTTTGTCATAACTACTGCTACATTAACATAATGGTTTTATGTCATCTTTGCATTTGTTAAGTATTATAATACTTAATAGTATTATTATAAAAATTAATATGAAAAATTTGATGTGGGACATTATTTTTGACCACAAAAGAAGATATTACTGTTACTGTATTATTCTTGTAGTTTTCATTTTTGTCACTAAATTTCAATTATCAGTTATTTTTATTATGCTTTATGGCAGATAATAATAATAATAAATAAATAACAACAATAATAAATAACAATAATAAGATATAAATAAATATCTTAATCTTATAAAAGCTCTAAATACATTAATTATTCTTAAAATAACTGTACTTGTATTAACACACTGAGGTAAAGTTTGGACATTGATTCAGAAGTGTCTGGTAATCATGCTGACGAAACAGATGTTCTTGAGATCTCTCTTGAAAATGACCATGGTAACTTTGCTCCTAATTTTGATAGGCAGCGAATTCCATGTTTTTGGACCATAATAGCCAAATGAACATTGAGAGATGATTTGATAAATGATACTTGATAGTGCAAACGGAATCCTTTGCCAATTCTTGCTCCCATTGGAGGGTCTAGTTTAAGGCATAATAATAATTATATGACCTTTTCTATATCTCTCATGCATCATATAACTTTCACATGATCCTTAAAAAAATTCAGTGCAACAGGAAAATTCTCATATATATAATATATACAAGCAAAAACAATTGCAATGGTTGATGTTTAATTTACTAATAGCAGCAAAACTGACCATGTCCTGAAAATATATATAAAAGTTAAAACTATTGTTTACTAAAATTGATCATTAAACAAAATAAACTTACACACACACACACACACACGCGCACACGCACGCGCATGCACGCACGCACGCACACACACACACACACACACACACACACACACACACACACACACACACACACACACACACACACACACAGTTCTCCTTTTGCATGATATATGCATTCCCTGAGAACCTTGCATAAAATGTATTACATAATAATATATGGCTCCTGTAAATAAATTAAATAAATTCCAAGCATAAATTATCTTTTTGAAAGTAATACCACTCTGCTGCTGTGTAATTAGTTTTTGATTGGTGGCCATATTCAAATATTGCTTTTTCAGTTTACATATTTTAATTTGTCTTTACTTTATATGATTAGGGATTGTTAACATGTTAGCTATTAAGTATTATTGTGTCATTATTCATTAAAATTTACATTCAACTTTAAACTGGGCAAAAAAGAAATTGGTTTCCAGAGAACTCTTTCTGAATTTTAATTTAACCTTTACATTGCTCTTAGTCTTACTCCAAATATCTAATGATCCTTTGTAATTGTATGCCTTATGACATTCATTGCAAAGTGTATACATTACATGTAGTTATAATAACAATTCACTTATATTTCACTGTTTGCATGGATTCCTTAATTTTTCACCAGATATCCACATTTTTTAATTTGAGTTATTATTATATTATTAATAGAATAATGACATATGACTCCATCTTTTTATTTGAGATTGTCAGTAGAAAGAATAGTGACTTGTGACTTTATTTAAAAAAAAGAAGATATTTTTAGAATAATGATATGTATCGATGTATATGACCCAATAATTTTTATATGAGATATTTTAATATAATAATTTCATGTGACCACATTCTAAAATTTAGAGTTATTGTTTTTAATAGAATAGTATATAAAATATTATTAATTTGAAAAAATGAAATATTATTATTAATAGAAAAATTAGATTAATAATATATAACCCATTAAAAAATGTAAGATATTAATAGAATAATGACTATGGAACAGCATAAAGAGTGCTTCTGAACAACAACTAAAGTATAAGATAGTTTATTATGTTATTGTTCTTCACTGTTTATTCTTATGTTTTGAGCTTTTTATATATTTTGATGTTATAGATACTATTACATCACACTGTTACGTGAACCTGTTGGACGTTTTATTAGTGAATGGTTACATGTACAGCGTGGAGCTACATGGAAAACTGCATTACTTCAATGTAATGGACGTCAGGCTACAATACAAGAAGTCCCATTTTGTTTCTTTGGTGAGGACTGGAAGGTAAGAATTTTATTTATAAATATTAATTTTTATTGACTTTAATGTATATTATCATTTTACAAATTATTTTATGTAGTATTCATGCCCTTAACCATCAGTTTTTTAAAAAAAGCAAATTTTGCTGTCTTTTTAAATGAATTGCCTTTTTAAAAAAAAATCTTGTTAAGTCAGCACTCTCATACATTGATTAATGAACTCTTCTAAATCATGTCTAGAAAGTAGTTTATTTACTCACATTCCATAACACCTAAACCAGAAGACAAGACTTAATATTTATCTCAGTGAAGCCATAACATACTGAAATTGTAATTGATTTGGAAAGGCAGTTCTTTAGAATCTCAACACCTCTGCTAGCTTAAGAAAAGTAATAACTGCCAAAGAGTGTGAAATAAATAATAAATAATAATAAATCCTTAACATTATAACAATATAAGCATGCTCATATTTTACACAAATTTAACTATACACGCTCAGCAAAAGCAAAAAACAAAATCAATAACAAAATTTTGCCAGCAATTTTGCCCTGCATATAGTGTGAACAATGAAATAAAGATGTGAATCTGCTGGTTTCCCAATGCTTGTCATGATGTCAGCACCTCATCAAATCTCATAGCATTATAGCATTGTGTGTGATTCGAATATTTAAAGATAAATTGGCCCCCCCCCCCGCCCAACTGCAATCCAACTACACAGGCATTTGCTGCTCAATTGAAGAAACAACAATCTATTTCTATGCTGAAGGAAAAACAGTGTGTTGGGCTTAATGAGGGACGGTGTGCAATTCCATTTTCTCATTTTTCACTTTATAAGCCCCTTGTACTATTTATCATCATAATTTTGACTATATTGATTTTTGATTTACATATTGAAGGCAGAACACAATCCACACTTAATTGAACTCCACTATTAACAAATCTGTTCATTAGTAGGAAAACCTCTAATTTGTCCTAAGCAAATATACATGTCAAATCTTAGAGAACATTGCATTGTTGCCTTGACAAAGCACTAAATGTAATAATACTATTTATAATAAAATAAGATTTTTCTATCCTTTTTTAAGCATCATTTATATATCATTATAATTTGTCAGATTGTCATTGCAGACTTAAAAATGACAAAACATAATGGAATAAATAAAACAAAAAGTACATAAGATATATATTCAGTATTTCACTATTTGTTGAAAAAGTGAACTAGTAACTTAAGTAAGTAAAGTATAAGAAGCTGTTTCATGTGAAAACGGTATATTACTATTTATTAGAAGACATATATTATCAGCACATTTGCACAACAGTTGATTAGTAAGTACATATAGTTGTTTTATGCCAAGAGTCTATATAAAATTATAATATGTATTATAAGTATTTGTATAACAGTTGAATATTAAGTAGTATAATTTAACTGCTTTATGCAAAAAGGGTGCATAAAATATATCATAAGTATTGAAGTAACTTTTGACTAGTAAGTAGCACATATAGCTGTTTATATAAAGACAACTATTTCTATTATGAGACTAGACAGTTTAGAGTTGTTTATAGCATGATACAGCTCTAAAATTATTGTCAAGATTGAATTATTAATTAAATCAATATAATTGATAGCAGAATAAGTTCCAGAAAAATAATGCTACTTATTGAAATAATGCAAATCTGCTTATCTTGACAATGAAATTATCATTAAAATTGCCAGAAAATAAAGAAATTCCATTTTCTGTATTTCCAGTAACTTCTTTTTACAATACTAGAAGTGAAATCATGTTTATTACGTTTAGAGTAGTTGATGCATCATCTGAGTAATTAGTATAACAGTTTTGCCTTGTTTAAACCCCTCTCAGTGTTTCCTTCTTAATATCTTCGTTAACTCTTGTTGTTTTATTAATGAGAAATAACTCTTTTCCTTTTTTTTTTTTTTTTTCAGAAAACAATGATTCCTGTAATTTATAATTGTAATATTTTCAAGAAAAAGTATTTAAATGTGCCATAAAATATTGTACAGCATACCTTACATGGTTCATAGCAATATTAGTGGTTGTACAAGCTTATGTAGCATAATGGCAAAGAGTGAAAAAAACTGAAATGGTTTCTAATGGTTGTTTCATCACAGGGTGTCACATTGAAGGAATTTTTGGCATGCAAACACAATCTGGCAATTAATCGGCAGACTCGCATGCTGGCCAACCTGTCCAAAGTCAACTGCTATAATACCACTGGCATGACACAGAGTGAACGTGACAGGCTTATGCTGCAGAGTGCAAAAGACAATTTGGTGGACATGGCATTCTTTGGTCTTTCAGAATTTCAGAATTACACACAATTTTTATTTGAACATACCCTTAACATTAACTTTAGAAAAGATTTTGAACAGTATAAAAGTACACACACAAGCCGTCATGAGATTGATAAAGCGGATGAAGAACAAGTCGTCAAATTAAATTATTTGGACATAGAGTTGTATAAATTTGCCAAAGATTTATTTTTCCAGAGGATAAAACAATCTTATTTAGAGGAAGGTTTCCCAGTACCATGGGAACTAAGGGAAGAGGGTGACAGAATAGATAATTTGAAAAGAACTATCAATGTTGACCCTAATGAGCATCAGACACACAGAACTGAAGATGAAGATGACTTTGAAGAAGGGCATGCTTTTGAAAGTAAAGTTGTTAATCAAGAATTTGCAGGTTTGGATCATGCAGCTAACAGAAGTGGTGATTTCATTAGAAGTGGTTACAAAGATATTAATAAAGAAGATGACAGGTGATACCTAACTAGCTTAAAATAGGAGTCAGACATTAATGTAATAATGAGTACAAAGCATTGACTTTGCTAAGTGGTACAGACTAGTTATCAGTCTATCGGATAGTTGTTGAGCATTTGTAGGAGCACTCTCATATTCACAAAGATTTCAACAGTAAGGGTAATTTATGTAAAGGTAATCCCAGCAGATCAACTTTCTTCGTTAAGAGGAGTCTGCTTCACTTACTTTGAGGTTATTTGTGATAGATTTTCACATTGGTATTAACATAAACACACTTGCATAAGTGTATACCGATAGAGCTTTTGTTATGAACAAGTTCTGTTTGCATTATTGTCTTTAAGTCAAATTTGCATGTAACTTGAAACCTTCACTGGGGCAGAACTTTGAACATGATCCATTATTTGCACTTTGTCTTTCAAAACGGTACTGATTATATTTACTGACTGTAGCCTTTTGCCTTGCCCTGATGTTTATCTGTGTTTCACTTTTTCAGAACACTATATAATATGAACTTTCTCTTCCATTGTTATTGTTTTTCTCTTCTTTGATGAATTATATTTTTGTTTAGGACTAGGAGTCATGATAGGGGTTTGCAAGTTCTTGGAAATTCAATAAGAATACACACAGTACACTCTATACACGTGAAAATCTACATGAATCCATTATTTATCTGTTATTTCAGGCCACTGTCAGAAAAATGAAATTGTCAAAGTTTTACATTTTTATAAATTAAATAGAATTTATAAAATTATTTGTTTTATATGCATCATTATATATTTTTATTATTATATGTACTAATAATTATTTTCCACTATAGTAAATACAGCAGAGCTCAATGAATAATTGTAGGTAACTTGGACATTATAATTTGGTTTGTACCTATGGAATGCTGTAAGTCAGACATTCATAAACCAGGAACCACTTTACAAACCTCAAATATCTACAGGGTTTCTTAATTTACAAAATTTAGCCATCGCTGATATTGTGTGTTGGTTTGTCAGTGTGTGTTTGTGTATATTTTTGTGTGTGCATAAATGTAGCATAAATTAAAGAGAAAGGGAATTGATATGAATGGCAAGAATTACAAAGCAAAGTATTGTTATATATTATTGTTAGCATTTATAATAGCCATATTAATCCTTACTTCTATTACTAGCAGCTCATTTTTTCTTGTTTGAAACTATGAATAATTGTGCCATTTTTAGCATCTACAAGCATTTACATGTTTTTCATTAGTCTGAAAATTTATTTGTATGCTTAGCATTTTCAGCACCTACATGGTACACACAGCACTTGTAATTTTTAGAACATAAAAGCATGTTTTTGCTTGTTTTCAGCATCATAAAGTGTACACATTTTTCATTTTCAGCAGCCTTAAAATATACAGTTTTGTAATATTTTCTACCTTAAAATTATTTTGTACATTGTCGTTTTCATTGGTCTGTAAGATTGCATTTGTAGTTCTTTTTCATTGACCTAAAGGATTGTTCATTTGCTTGACTTGCCATTTTCTTTTTCCTGACATTATCATTCAGTGATCTGCAAGAATGTAAGTATCTGTATGGTATGCACAGATTTGTGTTTAGAACAGGAAAGGATTTCTAAATATAAAAATTAAAAAAAAACCTACCTTTAAAATATCAAAAATGTATTGACAAGTGTTTGTGAATTTGTGTTTGTTGTTGAACAGTTATTGGCTCTGTCCAGCATTGTATATTAGCTTGATTTAGCCATAGCCATGAATTTATGTTCATTCTAGTACCGGTATTGACAAAATACTTCTTATGCATTTGAGATTTTATTTAGTGCATATAAGTTTTTAAATTTTATTGCCACAAACCTAAACAGGGTATGTCTGTTTAATACCACTCAGTATATACAAGTGCGTAATTATAGCTAGTAAATCTTTCTTGAATGAAAGAGCTGTTTATAATTTATGGAATAGTTTAGATAGTAAAATCAGTTGTCTTAATGATATCCATTAACTTCTTTATTTTAATTTGTGTCATGGTGTCCATTCCATGGCTTTATTTGTGCTTTAGGCAAATAAATTTCTCTGTTATGTATTAATTTTTAAGTTTAATTAGTACTCATTAAATCTCTTATTTTGCATATTTTTGCTTACCAAAGACAAAAGTCTTGCAAGATACAGACACTGAAAGAAATAGCGGCACTTTCTGTTATTTCATCTTGCCATTACATCGCCATTGTTTACTTTGGTTTTATTGCTCTTCCCTGGTTACATTTGGTAATGTTACAGGATGATGAAAACAGACATGTTTAAAACATACATTCTTCAAGGTTGTTATTTCATCTTGCCATTACATCGCCATTGTTTACTTTGGTTTCATTGCTCTCCCATGGTTACAGTTGGTAATGTTACAGGATGATGAAAACAGACATGTTTAAAATATACATTCTTCAAGGTTGTTGGTAATTCTCTTAGGAAAAGTGCAGATATTAAACTGAATTTAATTCATAGCTGTGTTGGTAGTTTTATAAACGTGGTATTGTTATAACCTGGTACTGTGATGAAAGAGCAGTCATCAGAGGTTTTAGATACAGGTTTTTATACCATTATGAATATTATGCCATTTTAAGCTCCAGTTTTCAAGATTGAAGTTTTAATGAAAGTTTATTTAAGATAGATTTATTTTCATCTTTATATGTAGCCTTTTTTCTTTTTCTTCCTATCTTTCTCACCTTGTTTTAAGATATTTAATTGAAGTAATTTGTTTTCATTAGCAAATTTTTATTACCTGAAGCAGTTTAATTTTGCTTTTTGTTTTTCATTTATGCAAGGGTTAATTTTGCTTAAACTTTGAGTACTCTACACTTGCAGGCATACATGCATGCATGTGCGCACACTTACATGTATTAATTTAACAATAATTTCAAATTTCAGTTAACAATGGTTTTCATGAAATCAGATAATAATAAACTTGTAACTAATATACAGTTGTAGATTAAGAAACTGAAATAATAATTTTTGTTGTGCTTTTTAATGTTTTAAATTGATGTTTCCTTCTCTTCATGCCTGGCTAGTTCTTGTTTTTGAAAATTGTTTTCACTAGTGTCATTGATGCATTTATTGCACAGAACATATTAGAACTACTATGTGACTAATGTGAGCATATTTAATTTTTGTATTACACATGTGTATTACTATTAGAATGTCTTTCTAGCACCTGTCATGCTGTATATAGAACTGGATATTAATTCTAAAAGTGGAAGTGGACAAACTAAGAAAATGCACTAATATTTATCATGTAAACACTTTTAACACAAAAAAATCACTACTTTATTAAATTCACCACTTTATTAGAGTGTAACTCAAGTAACATAATCAGAAATACAAAGAGACTGTTCTGATTTAAGTGTAGAATGATAGAGAATGTGTTTTTATTGTAGCTATATTGATTCCTGGATTCAAAATGCCATTTGTATTTTGTTTTATTGCCAGTGAATCTTCTTTAAACTAACTTATGAAAACATCAAATGCACTAAAAAGAGTATTTGTTTCTGACCACCATTTTATGTTTCATTTGACTACCATTAGGTCTGTTGCTGTTTAAAGTTTATAATTTAATTACTCTCTAAGCTGATTTTTCCAAATGATTAGGTTCAGATAGTCACATTATTTCCTTCTCACTGAGCATAAACTGCTACATTGGAAACATAAATAGTCTGTAAGCTTATGCTAGTTACAGGTACATATGTCACTGTTGTTTACGCATGTTGATTAACTGGATTGCCAATCTAATATGGAGGACATCTAAAACAATAGTTTACATTTATAAGATCTTAATGTTGTTTTATTTTTTCCAGAAATTCAGGTTGACATTACATTGATATACTCATGATATAAAATACATCATTATAGAAGTGATACACATTATATACATATATATATATATATTTTTACTTACTGGCCACAGCAATGATATTAGATCTGCAGCTAGTCACCCCCCTGGTTGTCATTCCATTTTTGCATGACAAGTAATGTGCTATCATAAGCAGGGTAGTGTATCCCATTATCAAGAATTTTTGTTTGTTATTCATTATTTATTCTAAAGTTTGTCCTCTTTATTGACAAAATTTCCATATTTGAAAATGTCTTCTAAAAAATGTTATAAAAAGTTTTGCACTGAAATTTTTCTTTCATTACTTGTGATTATTTATATAATGCATTCTTTCATATATACTCTAGCTCAGTATAAGTATTTAGAGAACATTTTAGATCTTACAAATAAAATGACATAAAAACCAACAAGAAATGAAATCTATCAAATGTACAACTACAGTTATCTCCCATACATTTGTATCAGACCTTTGGGATTATTTATTAGTGACCAGGCATGATTTAGCATTACTAGTGAATGCTGACCAGCTGTACCAACATGATGTCAGAGTCAAAAGAAAGATCATCTATTTAAAGTTTTAAATAGCAACTATATACCTGTAATTTTCAGAGTTTTATGTGCAAGTTAATAAGTTCATATAAGTAACTTATTAATCTGTTTGTAAATGTACTTTATGTATATATTATTTATTTTGAAAAGATTTTATATTTAGGAATATTATTAAGACTGTAGAAAAGGGTGAGTTTCTATAGGACTCCCATTTATATTTGCAATCCATTTTCCTTCAGTTTCAGATAGCAGCATTTAATACAAAGTGATGATTATAAATATATATTTTAAAAAATAATATCATGTTGATTATTGAGAATTCCATTGGATTGATAATTGAGTCCAGTGTACTTACACAGAAAAAAAATCATTTTGTAATCTGATTATATTATACACAAGTTATATTGGAGATGCAGTTATACATACTTTTATATACTCTTTAACATTTTTAGGCAACCATTTTATTATCTGCATAACAACTAATAGTTTTATTTACCTAGGTTCTTTCTCGCTAGAATTGATGAATTGAATTTATTCACTCACACGTTAAAATTCTGTTTGAGACCATGTTTGAGGTATAATGTGATAACATTTGACTCAGAAGCCTGCAGAGATACTATTAGTCCTGTTAGCTTCTGCAAAGCTTCAATATGAATTTACAGTTTCTATATTCCTTCAGGAAATAAGAGGTAGAGGTTAAATGCAAATTTATCTAAGAATTGCACTTTTTGTAGATATATTTCTTCAAAAATACTCATAGAAAATTTTATTTTTTTTTGCTTCATGCAATATCTACATTTTATTTTTTTCTATTCTTTAAAGTGAATGCCATTTTAATGTATTCTCTTTATGATGACTTATTTTGTAAAAACAAATGCTTTCTCTCAGTAAATGACATTTGGCCAACTAATTTATTATTTGGAAATGCTGTTTATTGTATAGAAAATTTTAAATCATAAAATAATCAAGCCTAATAATTTATTATTTTGTAAGATTTAATTATAATGTATAGAAAATAATTTCTGTCTATAGTTTCTCAGGCCTCCCAGTTTATTATTTTGTAAGATTCATTTATAGCATGGAGAAAATTGGTTCTATCACAAAAAAACTTTGACTAGCCATTTAGCTTTTGGAAGGTTGCTTACAGATTAACCTCTCTCGCCCCCTCAATATATATATATATATCATAAATGGGGATTGGTCTGGTGATGTATCCTTTTGTTAGATTCATTCAAGAAATTTTGTAATTTTACAAAAATTCATACATTGACTTTGGACTGCTAATTTATTCTTTTATTTAATTAATTTGTTAGAAATAATTTAATTATTTGTTTTGGTCATATGTTGATTTTACTCTAGCACTTTATTTTCATTTTATGTTACTTTTGGTGCGCTTTTTTTTCACCCAGCATTTTATTTTCGTATAAGATTAATATTGCGGCAATTAGAAGAGTTTCAATTAGAAGAAATACACAAACTTTGTTCTAGCTACTTATTTCCTTGTAAGATTAATGTTTATAGGTGCATTGTGCTGGAGTATTTAACATCATACACTAACTTTCTTCTACCTTTTGGTTTTTCTTATAAGATTGACATTTTGTATTTGCACTCTTTTGAAGTGTTTATTATCACACACTTGACTTGTTATTTTTTTTTGTTTGTAAGTTTATTTCTTTGTATACACACTTGTGATGCTAACACCACCTAGTTAATGGTTATTATTAGTATTAATTAATCATCCATAACCAATTATAAGTGATAAGAATCTTAATTTATGTTATTAATAATTCTCCAGAAGACACAACTCGTCTCTGTCACTTGGCAGATTATGTGGGCGCTGTAATTGTTTTCTCTCTTCCACAACATTAAAGACAAACATTTACCCGTCACAATATTTCCATAGGCAGAAAACTTCTTACCAAAGTAGGAGATAAATCAGTCTTTTAATCTATATTTAGTGAGCCCCCATCCACCCACTTTCTTCTCCAACATAAGGTTATTAATATGTGTAAGAATGTTAATAAATTTAACAATAAATTTATTAAATCAACAATCAAATATATATATATAACAAATTACAATGGAAAAGATTACTTGACATCTATATTCCACAAAGTCATGTTTGAATAATTTTAATACCTACACAGTCTTATGTAATACACATTTTAACAGATTAGTGTCAATACAAATCACAAGATAGTTCTTAACAGAGAACAAAAATGGAGTTATTTGAGATAAGCAATAATAGTTTGTGTGTAACCTTGTTAGTGAAGTTGCAGTAGTTTTCACGTGCTTTTTATAATAGTCACAAATTTATTGTTCATGTTATTACTGTCAGTTCCACATTTCCCTTGCACTGATGAGCCACTATTCTCTCTAGGCTAATCTGGCACTCCACCATATTAACTCCCATAGGAAGAACAACAACTGTAACAATTTCCAGTAACTTCCTTGTACCAGAAATTCCACGATGCAGTCAGCAATCTTTGCCACCATACACAACAGAGTGCAGTATATTCTTTACACTTACTGGGGGTAGATACTTCTTGCATCTACCACTGTCATAGTGGTTTATAAATCAGTAAACTGGGAGATTCAGGTAAAACAAGAAAAGGTTGCTTATTCCCTGTAAAATATAATCAGGGAACAAATGTTAAGTTTACAGTTTATTCATCTTTAACTCCATTCAAGTCTCAATTTACAGTTTTCTGCAACAGTATTTATTAGTCTGATACATTCACACAACATAATAAATACAGCATAATAGTTTATGATCAAGTTCACTAGAAACAATATCAAGTGTTTTAGCATAATTGATTTAAGCATCATAGTTCACAATTTTAGAAAATAATACCTCTATTCACATAATACATCTCTACATAAAACACAAATATATCGCAAAAATGCATGAAATATTTCTAAGTCTATTCTCTCTCAATCAGTCATTTAACTCACTATTAAGCTAATGGCCATCTTTCACGATCAGACTTCTTGCCACTCCAAATTCAAAGGGATTAGACAATAGAATTCTTTAAAGTTTACAGGTAAAGTTTTGATTTCAGCCCATTGGCTGGTCTTGTTCTTGTAAATCTTAACCAGTGGATAATAAAATCTACTCAACCACCTAAAACCGGTTTAGATTACATCAGCAAATCTAACACATTCTTTACCTAAGTTGTTTACTTCCAACTTTGACAATTATAAATATCAGCACAAGCAGTGCCCAAAGTCAGTTCACTTTTACTTTTAACAATTTATTATAACAATTAAGTTTAGAAATAGGGATAGACAAATTTACTCTGCTACAACAGTATTCTCATAAAATTACTTTTGCAAATCAATTTCCTTCTTGAATGAAAGATCCATTTATAATTTATGGAAAAGTTTCTCTCATAAAAGCACTTTGCTCCTGGTAATTTATTTTCTTTACTGTTATTATAGTGTCAATTTTGTCATAATTATGTTGTTTTAGTCTGATCTGTATAGTAAAAAAAGTGGTTTTCTCTCCCTATAATGACTTAGGCTGGGATTTTTTTTTACAATAGATATTCACATTTTATAAAAACAAAGAAGAGATTGCTGCGCTTTTTGTGAACATTATTTTAATTGACAGCAAGTAAGATAGCTGCCATAAAAACAGATGATACAGTTTATCACAGAATGACTTGAACAGTTTTTCCTAGCTACTTGCTCTGCCAAAAGTAGAATAAAACCAAAGAAATGTTTAATGAGTATTTATTTTAATCAAGTTCTAGAGACAGTATGGAAAATTGCATATTTCTTGTAATATTGGACATATTTTTTCGATATTATTGTGAAATGTCATTTTCTTTAGATAGATGCTTCTTAATTTTATAAATTAAATCTAATTATGATTTTTTTTAAATTCAAAATTACTGTTTTATATTATATTATATTATAAAATACTGATATTAATGAGGGCTCAAGGCTGACCAGTGTACATTATATTAATGTTGGCCGTTTTAGCATGAGCTTTGCAGGTATCTGATTTTACATATTGAATTTTGTTGCTTGTTTCTATTTGTATTATGTATTTAGTATAATCTCTTTGTGGGATAATCAGAATGAAAGACTGGTACTGTTTAAATCCAATACCAAAGTACATACTGGTAAACACTGTACTGTTTTAAATTCCAAAATGGTGCTAATATTTTCTGCCCCCAACATTTATATTTATATTTTTGGTACCCAGTCCCAGTACTGAAAGTGAAAAATATTGGTCTTGAAACGTTGTATAGATAATTGAAATTGTGATTTATTCTGGGTTGCAAATGTGCTTTGATGTGAATGAAATAAAATCATCACCATCATTATCATCATATCATCACCATCACCACCACCATCATTATCATCATATCACCACCACCACCATCATCATATCATCACCATCACCACCATCATTATCATCATATCATCACCATCACCACCACCATTATCATATCATCAGCATCACCACCACCATCATATCACCATCACCACTATCATCATCATATCATCACCATCACCACCATCATCATCATCACCATCATCAATAGAGTTGTAACTGCTGCCACTACTGCCACCACCATTTTCATTATCATCAGTAATCTAAACATGTCATTATGAATAGTGTGAATGTAAGTGTGCATATTCGTTAGTTTTTTTTGCTTAGTTCTGTTATTTATTCAGAGCTTTAGATTCGATTGGAATTTAAAAAAAATTCTTATTGAAATTGAAAAACTAAATAGTAATTATGAACAAAGGCTCATGAAAACTGTATTTATTTATTTGTATATATGTTTCATTAACTTGTATTTTTTTTTTTAAAGGTTTATATTAATATTATGTTGTTTTATTTTATGTGTGTTTGGTGTTGTAACCATAGTAGTGACAAATAGGTTTGCTTAAGTTGATAAATGATACTGTGAGTTCTGAGTAGTTGCATATATTCAAATAGTCCTTGTTCATTTGCTTTGTAATGGTATTTTCATTATTTGGTTTACTCTCATCATGTGATTTAGTCAGTTTTTAATATATTTTGTTCTATCACAGCTATGCTTTATTAAATATTTTAAAAACATATTTATAATAATGTTAATGACATATTTATTTGTGATCCTAGATCACTCATTAACGTAGTTTCTGTTTTGATCACCTTTTAGTTGTTAACCCTGAAATTTCTCTGTGTGGGGAAGGCCTGTATTATTTATGCTTTCATTGAAATTTTTACTCGATGATCAATTATTGTCGGGAATAAAACAGGAATAATATTGTTTCTGAGTGATGATTGCAGTAACAATTCTGTATGGTAATCAGTCATTATGTCAGCAATGACATTTCTGTGTACATTGGCCACTTATTATAGAGTACTATAGACATTGACAACATTTCTGCATATAGTGACCATTTTGTATTGGTAAAACCAGCAATGAAATTTCCATGTATAGTAACCACTTGTTAGTAAAGTCTGTGTACAGTAAAACTTATTAATTAGTAAAGTCAGCAATGTATTTTTTATATATAGTAATCACTTATTATTAAAGTCAGTAATGATATGCCTGTATATTTTTTAATTAGTAATGTCAGCAATGACATGTCTTTTAATGGTGACTGTTTATATGAAAATTGGCAATGACATTTTTGTATACAGTCACCATTTATTAGTAAAGTCAGCAGCAACATATCTGTGTTTAATGGCCATTTATTAGTGAAGTCAGCAATGAAATTTCCATGTACAGTGACCACTTGTTATAAAGCAAGTAATGAAATTTATGTTTACAACAATGAAATTCCTGTATATGACGATCACTTATCAATAAAGACAGGTGTGATATTTCCATGTAAGATGACTTTATTAGTAAATTCATCCCTCAGATATTTGCATATGATGACCGTTTGTTAACAGAAGCAACAATAACATTTCTTTGATCTCTAATTATTAGTAAAGTAATATAATTTTTGTTTGGTGGTTACCTAGTTTGTAAATGACTCAGTTTATGATAATCACTTTATGTTAGCAATGGCATTTCTGTGTACTGACCATTTAATAGTTATATCAGTAATTAAATTTGTGGTGATTTTATGTTTATTAGTTATGCTTGCAATGAAATTAGAGTAATGGTCACTTATTAGTTAAATAATTGCTTTTTCCTTTGTGGTGACCACTTAATTTGTTATGCTTGTAATGAAATTTGTATGATCATTTGTTTATTATGTCAGAAATATTTCTGGTGATCACTTATTAGTTAGATCCACAATGTGATGGTCAGTTATTAGTTAAATCAGAAATAAAAATGTTCCTTTTTGGAGGCAACTGATTATTTATGTCTGCAGTTAAAATTGTGTGATGACCACTTAGTTATAGTTAGTTATTGAAAAGGAAATAAATTTTTGTTGCGGCCATTTAATGCTGTGTTGACCTAAACTCTTAACCTGCAAGAAATAAAACCTGAGAGCAATGAATATATAAGAATGCAAATGTTATGCGTGCATGTTTATTTTGTTTATTTTTAGTTTTAAAATCAACAAATTTGGCAGCATACATATACATGCAAACCAGTGCCAATAAGTCCAAAGACTCTTGTTTCTTCAGCTCCATTCAGAATTGAGGGGAAGAAAAAGTACTTGCTATTTAGTGTTCCAGTTCTTTTAGAATTGCTTACATACCTAAGCTGTTAAGAGTATATTATGAATATAAGCTGTACTAAGGAAAGCGGAAGAGATCTGTACATAAGCTGTACTAAAGAAAGAAAAAGAAATTTGCTTATATGTTACCGGCAATGTGTTAAAGCCGGCATTCTATGCCTAGAATGTATACAATGACAAAAAAAGGGACGTCAAAGTATTTTGGGATAACTGTCCAAATGAACAGTGTTTCTGATTGGTGTGTTTTTGTTTTTATTGTTCGGATTTTAGGAGTGGTGTGGTTTCTGTTTTGACAGAGTTTCTAGGTTGTAAATATTTCAAAGAACAGGTGTGCCTTTCGTCAGTGTCGCTACGTTGTAAATATTTTAAACAGGTTTTGTCAGTGTCACTATGTTGTAAATATTTTAAACAGGTGTGTCTTTGTCAGTGTCACTATGTTGTAAATATTTTAAACAGGTGTGTCTTTCGTCAGTGTCGCTATGTTGCGTAAGTCATGGTTATGTGTCTATCCTTCCTAACGATGCCCGTGCAAGGCAGAACCCTGTCCCTGAAGTTTGCTAATATCGGGTGACGCTAATCCGACTTATAGTTTATACACAACCCTTATGATTGACGGTACTTGGAGCCGATTTTAACTTTATTACACTTATCACATTCATCTTAGCCGTATTTCATCTACTTCAATCATGTCCTCACTGTCTATTCCTTTTCTATTCTCCTTAAGACTGGACACGACTGGATATTTAACTAAATTTTGTCTTGTCCAAACTTTATAATTAAGAATTTGTTTGAAAATTATATAATTTTAAGCAAACATAGAACAAATTCTTTATAATAATAATATATATTAATAGATTGTTAAAGCATTTTACAGTATCAATTCATTAGGAATTAAGGAAATATTAATAAAATTACGACCAAACACTCAAAACAGGAGAATGGTTCACAAAAATTATAACAGAATAGAAATGTGATGCAAACAAGAATTTTATAATATAATGATGATTTGAAGGGTTATGAACAAAATATATACATTAGAAATGCTCGCTTGGCTCTGTGGTTTGGGGCTACCAATTTTGCTTAAATACTCGCTAATTTCTGGGTTTTAGACTTCGGTGAAGTTTGGGCCATCAATTTAACTTAAATATTTGCTTGATAGTGTGGTTTTAGGCCTCGGTCCAGCGTAGGGCCACTAATTTAGCTTAAATATTCGCTTGTTAATGTGGTTTAGACCTCTGGGGATACCCATTGGGTAAGCGTGATGCTAACGCCTCCTAGTTAATGGTTAAGATTATTATTAATGAATCGTCCATAACTAATTACAAGTGATGAAAATTAATTTATGTTATTAATAATTTTCTAGCAGATACCACTCGTCTCTCTAACTTGGCTGATATGCGGGCGCTGTAAACGTTTTCTCTCTAACATAACATTAAAGACCAACATTTACCGTCACAATATTCCGTAGGTGGAAAAAGTCTTATTAAAGGAGAAGACAAATCCGTCTTTATTCTATATTTAGCGAGCCCCCATCCATCCACTTTCTTCTTCAACAAAAGTTTATCAATATGAATAAAGAATAAAGAAGTTGAATAAATTCAACAATAAATTTATTAATTCAACAATCAAATATACATATAACAAATAAAATGAAAAGGATTACATGACATCAATATTTTCTAAAACCATGTTTGAATAATTTTAGTATCTATACAGTCATATGTCCTAGCACACAATTCAACAATAAGTGTGAATACAAACAGAATAGTATTTATCAGAGAACAGAAATGGAGTTATTATCGATAAGCTATAATAGTTTGTACATAGTTAGGTGCTGTCTCAATGGTCTTTCTATGTTTTTGTAACAAAGTCAGAAGTAATTGTTCATTTCAATTCCACTGTCAATTCCAAGTGTTTCCCTCCTCACAATGTAGAACACTGATTCGCTGTTGTTCTCTCGAGGCTAATCTTGTGCTCTGCTGTAATAGCTCCTTCAAGCTGAACAACAATTGTAGTAATTTCCAGTAACCTTGTACCAGAAATTGCCTGATGTAGAATGCATATCTTCGTACCATACATCAACAGAGTGCAGTTAATTCCTTACACACTGTGGTAGACACCTCAAGCATCTCCCACTGTCGTAGTGGTTTATAATCAGTAAACCAGGAGATTCAAATAAAAAACGGAATGGCTGCTTTTTCCTTGTAAAAATATAATAAAATATACAACAGTGTGAAATACGTGCATACATGAAAGAAATGCATACACACAAGTCTTGCAAGACTCTTCTATCCCGTCATAAAGAAAGAACTATTTTTTTGGCTGAGTTTGGCCGTTTCTGCTTTAATTTGTTTTGGGCTTGGGCTGTTGTGTTCCTGACCTGACTATACTTTAATTTGGTGAACCTTGAAACCCTGATATGATGTCATGGACTATTCAGAGTCTACCAGATTGTTTACGTCACTCCAGCTCATAAGTCGAGTGGTGCTCTGGAATGTGACTACAGTGTAGCGAACTTGCCTAAGACGAACTCTGTTGCTTATTTTTCTAAATCTTGTTAACTTTTCTTTTATTAAATTTCTTGTTATTATTGTAACCTCGCGTATTTGTTAGTGCAGTAATTTCTATCGTTTGTTATTGTCGTCTGAAATGATAATCTAATGATTACATCTTGTTCTCTGTTCATCTATTTATAATCGTCATATATCTATTCATAAACATTGATTTTCAGCGAAATCTGAGTGGGGGCCAGAGCCAAACTTGGCGGCGTACCAGTATATCGGCGGAACAGTTGCAGATATACATATCTAACCACAGACCCATACTCTGCATCGGCACTTGTAGATGTCTTGTATCATAACTAATTACTCATTTTTGATATAATTCATTATTACAAAGACACCCCAGGGTACAGCGGCGACACAAGGCTCTAGTACCCTTAAAGATCAAACAGTAGGGCTCTATTATCCATAAAGGTCAAACAGAAAAGAAAAGGTGTTGGCGAGTGTGCAATTAAAGGCCAATAACCCTAACTGGTAATGATTAAAAAAAATAATTGTAATGTGTTCACTGTTGTCTGCCCACCAGATACAACAATTAATGCTGTGAAAGAAAATCATTACAGTAAACCTCCAAAAAGAGAAAATAAATAAGCAGCTCATTACACACAGAATTTTCATAGTAAGCACAAAGCAAACTGCAAAGCAAAATTTCCATGTCGACAGAAATAACAACTGATCAGAACTTACATTATTTTGGTTTCAGGTTAAGTGTTTAGGTTATCATAGCAAAACCTGGCTGCTACAGAAAATAATTTCCTTTTTAACAACTAACTATAAGTAAGTGGTCATCACAGAATTTTGATTATGGACCTAAGTATTCAATGGTCTCAAAAAAAAAAAAGAAAATATTTATTTTTGATTTAATTAATAACTGACCATCACACAAATACATTGTGGACCTAACTAATAAGTGGTTGCCAGAAAGAAAAATATTTCTGACATGATGAACAAATTACTATCATTCAAATTTCATTACGAGCATAAGTAATAAGTGGTCAACAGAGGGAAATAATTTTATTTAACTCATAAGTGACCATTACACAAATTTCATTGCAGGCATAACCTATAAACATAAAATCACCACACAGATAAATATAATTATGAACATATCTATTAAATATTAAATAGTAAGTACACCGAAACATCTTTGCTAATGTAATGTGATCACCACATAGAAATTGAGTTATATACAAAATTATCAGTGTAACAGTTAATTGATATAATTATATAACCAGTAGTCCATAGACTGCAACGGCACTATACTGCTGTATTATAGGCTTAACTAAAGTTTAAATAATACATTATAATAAGGTCACCCAAGGTACCGTGCGACATTGGGGCATTTCCGAACTGTTAAATTTTCTTAGAGATTCAATCACATTTGACATCTAAACGTGTTTCGTTTTCCGTTCCAAGTTATCGTTCTTAGTGATGTGCAGCAGAGCTTTATCTCATATCTTGTGATGGGGTGGAGAGTAGTCGTAGAGAACAATTATTAGTGATGTGCAGCAGAGCTTTATCTCATAGCTTGTGACGGGGTGGAGAGTAGTCGTAGAGAACAGTTCTTACGTCAATTTTTACAGTCCGCCCAAAATTCACTTCCTCGTTGTTTCTTAAATATTTGTAGTGCATTTGTGCTATCCGTAAGAGAGCATTGCAAAACGAGAATATCGGGATCACACAATGCGTACATAGATACATAGCGATGAGATGAGATTAATAAATAAATATATACAGCTGTATGTGTGTGTGCGTGCGCGCGCACTGCGTGTCGATTCGATAAATTCATAAAGGACGTGAAGTGAACGAGAGAAAATAATCTAAATGAACAAACATAATCGTTATAGGCTATAAATGAAAGAAGGACTTTCACTCTGTATAAGTGTCTATAGGCAGATTCACAAAGGAGCCAGCGAAATTAAAAAAAACAGCAATGCCCAATTTTAAATAAATACAATTTTACTTCTCATGATTATTATTATTATCATCATCAGTAGCAGGATTAGTGTTTATGGTGTCATCATCATCATCATCATCATCATTGTTCTTGTTGTTGTCGAAGATAGAAAGAAAGGTCTCGTTTAAAACTAAAAATCTGAACGTAGTTCTCTTATAAAACCAATTTTTATTTTAATTTTTAAAAAGTACATCCACACTTGGTACTTGTAATTCATCGCATGCTGTTTGATGACATCTCCATTAATCGTCACAACAGCCTTCCTTCAAGGCTAACAGAACATCACTGAACAGGTTAATCTGAAATAAAATAAAATGTGTGCATAGCCTTTGGCGACAACTTAATAATAATAATAATAATAATAATAATAACTGTCATATAATGCCTTATGTAGCCCACATCCACCCCTCCTCTAAAACTAAACTACACGTAAAACTAACTTCTAGAAAGGCTGATCCTTATTCCCAGGCTGGAAATATACCTGAATGTACCAGCCAACTCACTAAACTAACCAATCAAAGTACAGCTTAGCCACATGAACAAATGTACCCGAAACTCACCTGTAAATCGTTAGTCGAATGTAGCTGACCATAGAGGCAACACATGCTTTGGTTCTCAGTGTTAACAAAGTATAATCATACTACTAAATTTATCACTGTTTATCAACAGAGCAAGAAACAATCCTCTGTATAAATTACTGCCAAAGGTATGTGGCTTTGCCTGCCTAACTAATATTTGCATTCATGTGTATCTCTTGACACTAACTATATTTTATATTGTTTTATTTCGCTTATGATATTAAAATGTATGATGACCATGTAAGTAAGAGTGTTCTTAAAACAGAAAACTCATGTGGACACATTCTTAGCCCATGTGTATTTTATTGGCAGATTGACACTTTATCTTGGATGCTGACTTTGACGAGTATTGCTCTGTGAAGCAACACCAGAGCATTGTGACCCAAGTGCCAAGGACTGGTTCAATGGGCCACATGAGCATTTGCTAATGGTAGTCATTGGGACCCAGATGACAAATCAAACATACCTAAAGTTATGTATTTATGAAGTCAACAACTGTACAGCTTCAGTCAAGTTGTAGACAGACTCTACCAAAGTACTCTAGAGTTCACTCAGAAACACTCAGTGTTTTCTTATAAACTCATTTATAGTTCACTCACATGCTGCCTTACGTTATTTCTTGTTGAATATATTATTTTATTGTTGATACTTAGACCATTCGTGTTAGCGTGACTCACTTACAAGTTACATGTTGTAACATGTCACCTGTATTTATTTACTATCCTGATTGTATGTAACAGGTTTCTCTAGCTATCTTCTAGTATTATCACTCTTCTATTCTACATTATCTATCATTCCTCTTTCCACGAGCAGCCCTAGGTGGTGCAGAGTTATCTTTCCCATCTCCCAGCAAAACGTCACATATCTGGGGATCGAATTGTTGAGTTTGTAATTATACAATTTACACACTAGTGACCTTATTCATATTTTCTGTTCAAGAGAAACCCATGGATAACTTGCCACTAAAACAAAGAAATATAAATAGACGCTTAAATGTTTGAGTGAAGCGCTGATTTTTGATTTTTTTTAATATATTGCATTTTTATTAATGTTAACCAACTATTTATTATTCATTTCATGACTTATAACTATTGTATGCCGTGTTGAATGAAAGTGCTACACTATATTTTATGTACTATTGTGATTTGCTTTAATAATTGTAAAAGCAAAACCACTACCACAGCAGTATAGCGTAGGAACTGTTGTCGGTCGAATGTCGGGCTTGAACAACAACCCCCCCCCCTCCTCTGTGCTATTGTTCGAGTGTATTGAGTAATCGGCTTATAATGATCGGCATTTTCATTTAACATGCACATAGGCCTACTTTCTAATTGCCCGTAATTTGCCCCTGCATGACACATACAATTACATAATTTGGCTGCAATCACTAGTGCAAAGGAATGTAGGATACAACAGACGAAGACATCAAAAGAGGCTTAATACTACATAAAATAAAAATAAATTTTGGATAGGATGTCAGGCAAAATTTGCCTTTGACCTATAACAACCGTAAACTATTTTTTAAAAAACTGCTTAGTAGTGGCCAAACTGTCCTTACTAATCAGCTGCTACTTACCTCAAAGAAGACATATAGCAGCACAATGAGCACGAAAAAGGCCGCGATAAATATAAGGAGAAGTATGAGACCAATAAAACGAATGCACGTGGAACATTTGCTGAAATTAAAAAAAAGTTTCTGACTTCACATATTTTGTTTAATACATGTACAATAATTGCACAATAATACATCTAATTTTTATTGGTGGTGGTAGTCACTTTTCAATTTACTTTTTAATTTACATTTCAGAACTAAGAACATTTTTGCTTTTTTTTTTTTTTGGCATGATTTAGATAGGAAAAGTACCAATCCTAATCCTGAAATTTAAAAATTATATTATGACTATTTCTGTATAGATTGTAAACTTCCTAGTCACAAAGTATTTATATTTGGGTTTAATAAGAGAATAAACTTCCTAGTCACAAAGTATTTATGTTTGGGTTTAATAAGAGAATAAACTTCCTAGTCACAAAGTATTTATGTTTGGGTTTAATAAGAGAATAAACTTCCTAGTCACAAAGTATTTATGTTTGGGTTTAATAAGAGAATAAACTTCCTAGTCACAAAGTATTTATGTTCGGGTTTAATAAGAGAATAAACTTCTAGTCACAAAGTATTTATATTTGGGTTTAATAAGAGAAAATGTTACACCTGAAATGAAGAGTAGAGGAAGTGAGAACGCCAATTGATGGGGTGGGTTAGAAGAAGGAAGGCGCTTAACAAAGCAAGACTGAGTTGGTAAATTGAATGATCAGTTCAATGGCCACACAGGTGTTCACTTCTTTGTGGTAGGGAGAAAGGTGGTGTGCACTGAAGTAAGATTGTTGCTTCTGTCATGTGGATAAATGAATGAACAGTTTAATTCATCTACTTGTAGGTACAGGTTTTGTTTATTAGATTTTTTAAAAGATTAAACCAAACAAAACAAATCTGAAATAAACAATGTCTCTAACCAGACATGTAGGAACTGATATCCATCAAACTCTGTCTTGGAAACTTTTGGTGAATATGCCATGAACATTGTGACAAATATTTTCACTTCTTTACCTTATTTGTCATTTTATTTTTTATATATATATTATACAAACTTTCATATGTCAAAATGTTGTACATTTTCTTTTGTTATTTACGCTGGTGTGCTCTACGTGTTAAGTGCAACATTCAGGGGAAGTTAATACAAATTGTTGTGTGGTTTTTTTTTTTTTTTTTTTTTTTTTTAGGTTTTTATTGTAAAGGAACAGTTCACGATAGGAGTATTTAACATCGTTAGAAATTCAAGGGCCAGCACTCCCAAATAGGTATACCTATTCAACTCGTGGTTGTTGTTAACTGAATAAGGTGACAGTAAGTGACCGTAATTAGCTGACAGAGAGATGTCACAATTAACCAATGACCGAGTACTAACCAACTAAAGTAACCAAAGGTAATCTCTATGGTTTACAAAGTCAGACCCATTGAAAAACTTTGGTTTTAAATTACTCCTCGAATTTTTACCCTGGCATAAAGACATATTTTCCGAAGAGACCCTTTTAAGGTGTGAGTGGTCAAGGCTGCATCTGAGTAAGAAAATTCAGTTACAATGGTTAGACTGTAAAAGTTTGTGATTTCTTTTAGCCAGTGACACAGGCACGCCACTTAGTTAATGAAAATAATAATTATTATTTATTAATCTTTCATAACTAATTTCAAGTGATGAGAATATTATATCTTTTATTCATATGTATATGTGATAAATATGTATGTATAATTGTGTGTGATATTTTATAACCCCAAAGGATTTTCTTATATTATGCTCTGACTAAGAACATTAAGTGGTTTATTATAAAGTGTATTTTCTTAAGTAATGTGTGTAGCCACTGATTTATAGTACAGATTAGCGACAGATTTAGGTTTTTATAGAATAGTGTCGTAATACTCTAGAGATTTCATAGTATGGTTTGATTAGCACAGTTTGTTTTCATGCAGACTGTTACCCTTGTTAATTATACTTAATGGTACGATGTATTCTTTGATTCCTGTGTGGAGATTGTCTTCTGTGATATAATTTTGTAAAGAACTCGACGTACACTAATTATTATAATTAATTTGTGTGTATATATATATGCCAAATGTATGTAATTTGCAAGATAAGCGTGTAGTGTTGTCTCACTGATTTGCCACGGTAATAACGATAAATTAATCAGCACAGAGAGAGCTGAGTAACTAAATCCTATAATTATTAGCACAATCTGATTCATTTTATTTTATAGAGAGGCTAAATAATGTAAGATAGACATGATCCTTTCAAACAGACCCATATGTTACAAGAAAATTAGAGAACTGCAGTGCCCTTTGTCATCGTTATGAGCACTCATCTTCCGAGTATTCAACTGTGGGTTTCTTTTTTTCCTGTGGCCTTGTTTGGGTTTGAGTTCTATCTCTGTGTCTCCTTGTGATCTAGTGACCTGAAGAGAGGGGTGTGGGGGATGCGATGATCCGGCATCCAAATTGTCATCTCTGACTGACTGTTTTTCTCTACCCTTAAAAAAGTGGCAGGAAAAGACAATTCTGTATGACTCAGGTCATGTAATCATTTTGATCTGCTTATTTTTTCCCTTCTACTTCATGATTTAATATATATGTGGTGTCTGTATTGATAACTGATTGGCTTTTGAAAATTCACTTTATACCTTAAACAAGGATAGAAAAATAGAATATTATTAAATTTCTGAATTTTATGTATATATATATATTGTGTGTGTGTGTGTGTGTGTGTGTGTTTGTGTGTGCGTGCGTGCATGTGTGTGTGTGTGTGTGTGTGTGTGTGTTGCATTTGCCCATATCTTATATTTGATTAAAAGTTATATGTTGTGTAGTGAGTAGATAAATTTATATTGTTAAATAAATTTCTATTACTTTTGTTAAACATCCACTATTTCTGGGTTATATATATTTTGGAAGAAAATGTTCTTTCGTCGTGGTGGTGGTGGAATTACATAATAATTGAGAGGTCGGACATAAAGGGGGCCTTTGAATGTGGATGTCTATCATGAGTATGTTTATGGATATTGTTCAGGTCAGTATTAATCCAAAATATCTATCTGTAATATGAAGATTCACATTGGGTAGGGTGCGGAGAATCCCAGTCTGCATTTGAGAAGTGAATAGCATTACAGATGCGTAATAATATAAATCCTTAAAAGCTAAAGAGGCATTTCTCGAAAATACCTATCACGAATAATGCATTAAAAATGCTTATGTTGCCAAATAAAAGTGTGGTCACACTTACACACCAATGTTAGCAGGCTAACTACAGATTGGAGATGTAAATTATCACAATATACCATTCCTCATCTCGTTGGAAATCATGATAGGGGTAGAGGGACATGCTTAAAACTGTAAAAAGCAGCAAAGACCTCACCAACAAACAGACCCCACAACGCCTGTGTCTTCATATTCGAAATGTTGTAATCCATCTGATGCTGCGTATGATGGTGACGACAGAGAATCTACTTGTAAAGGGGTCTCATTTGACTGGAAATAAACTGGAGGCAATAATTCTGGTGGAGGTGACTGTGTGGTTTTCAAATACTCGGGTGGTGCTGTTGCTGCTGGTGATTCAAAATGCGATGGTGGCGGTGTAATCCACACAATGGTAGACGATGGTGGGACTCCGCATTTTCTTTCTAAATTCAGCTGAATGAAGATGATCGTAGATAAGATTAGATTAGTTAAGATTAGTTAAGATGATATTAGTGCCTCGAGGCACCCTTGATGGCTTTGTATTAATATTCTATACCAAATATTTACTCATCTGGTTAATAATATAAAACATCTATTATAACGAGTACGCACCGCTGTCAATTTGTCTCAGCCTCTATTCAGTAATAGACTGAGATATCGATATAAAAATAGATATGTAGACGACCTGAGAACAAGATATTATAATAAAATAAAATAGATGACTACTAGTGGGAAGCTAACCGAATGGATCACCACCTCAGAGTCCAAGGTTTGACAGTCTAAGGACTAGTCACCTAAAGTAATAATTGGGAGGACCACCTAAATATAAAAAACTTTAATCAATTAAAATAAAACAACAGACAAATTTATAAACAAAATCACCCATCGAACAATTATATGAATCTCATAAAAATCTAACAGCTAAAAATATTAAATACATAGAAAATAAAATTACAGAGACAAATAAATAACAGTATACAGAACTACATGAGACAAAACAAACATCATAGAGTAGACATTGTTCCTCACCAATCTCCAAAACACCACTCATAACCACTGAGCTATATATAAATGGAAAGGACATCCAATGATAGCAAGGACGGCTGATGTGTTGCTAATGGAAATTTCATTTTGAGAAGACCAGCCTAACGTAACTGTGCTCAAGACTACGTGTTGGAAAGTGTGGTGGAGTAAATTTGCCTATCCCTATTTCTAAACTTAATTGCTATATAAATTGTTAAATTTCAAAGTGACCCGACTTTGGGCACTGCTTATGCTGATACTTTTAAGTGTCAGAGTTGGAGTAAACAACTCAGGTGAAGAATATGCTAGAAGTAGCAGATGCAATCTAAACCAGTTCCAACTGGATGAGCAGTTTTTATTATCCAATGTTTAAAATTTGCGAGAACGAGACCAGCCAAAGAGCTGAGATCAAAAGTTTACATTCTGTAGAGAATTCTATTGTCTAATCACTATGAATTTGGTGTGGTAGAAGTCCGGTCATGAAAAGTGGCCATTCGCTTAATTGTGAGTTAACTAATTTATTGAAAGAGAATGGACTTATATCGAGCTTTTTGCTATTGATATATTATGCTTGCATTTTATGTACAGATGTATTATGTGAGTAGACATTTATTTCTACAAATTGTGAATTATGATGCTTTCATGTAGTATGCTAAACACTTGACATTGTTTCTAGTGAACACATTCACAAATTGTTATGTTCTTATCAGAGAACAGAAATGGAGTTAATAGAGATAAGCGATAATAGTTTCTATGTACCTGGTTTAAACTCTGTCTCAATGGTCTTTTTGTGCTTTTGCAACAATGTTATAAGTTATTGTTCACATCAACTCCACTTGTTTCTCTCCTCACGTTGTAAACATTGATTCGCTGCTATTCTCTCAAAGATAACCTGGGAGCCTTTTTCCCTTCGTAGGAGCTCGCTCAAGCAGAACAACAATTGTAGCAATTCCTAGTAACATCCTTGTATCAGAAATTGCTTGCTGTAGTCAGCATACCTTGTCACCATACATCAATGGAGTGTAGTGTATTCTTACACTTACACTCTGTACAGAGGCTCCCTGTGTCTTCCATTGCCATAGCAGTTTATAATCAATAAACTAGAAGATTCAGATAATACAAGGAGAGGATACTTTGTTCCTGTAAAAATATAATCTGGAACAAATACTAAGTTTCCAGTTTATCCCTGCGTATTCTTTCGAGACAAACTGGGCACTCATTTGCCGTACCAGCTCACTCAACCAGAATAACAGTTGTAGCTATTTCTAGAAAATTCCTTGTACCAGAAATTGCTTGATGTAGTCAGCATACCTTGTCACCAATCATGTACTGTTTTCCCTACACTTACTCACTATGGTAGATGTTCTATGACCGCATGTAGAATATCTCTTTGACCACATAGACTACTATCTCTCTGACCAAAGTAGACTGGTATCTCTCTGACCATATGTAAATTAGTATCCCTATGACCACATGTAGAGTAGTGTCTCTCTTACCACAAGTAGACTGGGTATCTCTATGACCACGTGTAAACTGTTATCTCTCTGACCAATGTAGACTGGTATCTGACCAATGTAGACTGGTATCTCTCTGACCAATGTAGACTGCTATCTCTCTGACCAATGTATACTGGTATCTGACCAATGTAGACTGGTATCTCTCTGATCAATGTAAACTGGTATTTCCATCATTGAATCTTTTAATGACTTGTTAATAGGATTGTAAGAAACCTCTATTCCGGATTAATTCCAGTTAATAGAATTAAATTGATTTCTTTCGTTTCACATTGAAATTGAAATATATCTTTTTGTGTATAAAGAAATGTTTTAACTTAAAAGAAACCTTTAGCATAAATACATAAGTGGAGTTTGCATAACTGTGACGGTTAAGTGGGGGGGGGGGGGCTAGCCTCCCGTCCTTTATCTTTTATTTCTCAGGACCCCAAACCACTATTAAATTCACCAAAACAGGCGGGAACCTTAGATCCATCATTTCACAAACACTTGGTAGATTGCCTCGATGTGCAGAGACTCTAGCCATCATTTGCAACATTTGACCGACCATGCATGTCAGTTTGTAATAATTCGATAGACCACGTGACCCGTCAATATATCTTTGACATAGACATAAAACTGTCATTGTTTTTAATATAATTTTTTGACGTAGACATAAAATTGTTATTGTATTGACGTAGACATAAATTTTTCACTGGTTTTATATATAACTCTGACGTAGACATAATAAATCTGTCATTGGTCTTAAATATAACTTTGACGTAGACATAAATATGTAAGTGTTTTAAATATTTCTTTGACGTAGACAAAAACTGTCATTGTTTTCAAATAAATCTTTGATGAAGGTTTGAAATAAAGTATTGATACACAGATCTGAGAAATAATTTATAAATATTACTGAAAATGGTTTCTCACGAGGCAATATATATATTAACCTCTGATATAGGCTACTCTTTTGAAAAGATACATTTATACAAAAATATATTTATAATGATCCAATCAAAACAACTGTCATTTTATAAATAGAAAGAGACCTTTTTCATAATTATAGATAAACCGAAGTGCATTTTTGACACTGTAAATCAGCCTGCTATTTACATGTTATATATAAAGAATTAAAAATATATATTTAAAGAAATGAAATAATTCTCTTTTCCAAAACTCACTTCCGCCATTATCGAGAAAGGGATGAATTGAAAATGTGTTCTCTAATTCGAATTCTATTTCACTGGTTTGGCTCTCGGCAAAGTCCTCGTTCACGGGGCTGTGTGGCTTTGAGTCCTGGTTCAGTGTCATCTGTGCAACTAAAGCTCTTTATTACATCGTCAGCTGTCTTTAAATAGAGCACTAAGATTTACTATCTTTACGGTCCTGCACTCGCGTACAGACGGGCAAAAAATAAGATGTAAAATATTAGCAAATGAAACGCGATTCTCCCGTACAAGTCATCGTCGATGCACGTGTTCTTAACACTCGATTAAACAATACAGTTTTATCCGAATTTACTTTTTGTTAGGTAGACTCTGTCAAGATTACCAGTATATTTGTATTTACAAGCTATGTGAAATCGACAATCCATAAAGCAAAACAGATTATAATTACAAAGTATATGCATGCTTAAATATAGAGAGAACACACAAGTTAACAAAAATCATACAATGAGACCAACAACAACAAAGATATAAATTTCAAATTAAAGTTCTTAAAAAGATGCTTGGTGGATGTAGAAACTGATACGTTGATTAGGTTTTTTCAATCCATCCCATTGCAAGATTTGTTCTTTGTTTCTTGTTGTCAAAAACTATGGCTTTATCAATTGCCAATTTGGTCCTTTGTTCGTCTGCAGCCTGGCCTAGCATACTTTTGGTCATTGTTTAGAAGTTTGTTTGTTTCAAGGTGAGTCATGATTTTACCAGATATAATTTTTGATAGCAGCTTCCAGGTAGTTGATAGGCATGTGATTGAATAATAGTTGATTGGTGTTGTGCCTTTCTCTAGATCTTTCATAATCAGGCTTATTTCCCCCTGTTATTATTATTATTATTATTATTATTATTATTATTATTATTGGCATCGTTAGTGTTATCATCACCATCATTATTATTATCACTGTCATATCAGTAGCTTCATCAAAGTCTTAGCATCTTGTAAGATTTCCTCAGTCGGCATGTTGCAGTTTATTTGCATGTGTGCACATGTTAACACAGTGAACTGGTATGTGCTACTATTATTCGAACGCATAGACGCTCACATATTAATGCATTCATCTATTTCGTGGGTACGTGGATGAGTATGTTTGTATCGGATGGAGAGGAGAAGGGTTTTTGAGGTTTTTTTTTTTTTACATATATCTTTTTTAACTTATCTTAAGTGTCAACAAGCACTCGCTGTTTACAATTACGTCATGAACATTTTGGCTTATCCACGACATTCCTGAACATATAGGTCAAGTAGCATGCGTGCTGTCATAGCTGTTATAAAAATAGATTTTTGTGGTCAAACTCCGGCTTTTATTGCTCATGCCACAATCTTGCAACGGAATCACTCGTATTTAATATTGTTTTCTTAAGCTATAAACCATAAAGAGAAGCACTGGAAGGTACTTACGTGAACGTACATACAACTTGAGAATTTAAAAAAAAAATCATTAAATCAATCTTATTTTAAACATTTTCTAAGTCAAACGATGTGACTCTCAATTTGATGGACTCTTCGCTTTCTATCGAGTGCCATTGGAGAGACACCAACAGATAGTGGCTGTCTGCTTTGTGGCTGAAAAATCCTCCAAAGAGTGTTTATGTGTGCTGATAACTATCCTACCATTAACAATCCTATATAAAAGTTATATTTTGGTTATAAAGGCGGTTAAAAATGTGCTGAGAACTGATAACGGTATCGAGCGACAATGTCGTCTGCTGCAAAAACATATGTCTAAGCGTACCAGTCAAAGTTGAAAGAAAAAAGCCAATGCTGCAATTCTAACCCATGTGATCGTCTCCTTAACATATCTTTTTGATGTCAGTATCATTACGTGAGATTCTAAAAATGACTACTTCTAACGAGCGGCTCAAAGAAAATATCCTTTCTCAGTAACAAATTAACAAAACTGGAAGATGACCACAAAGACCTTGACGATTTACAAATGTCACTGACCATGACATATATATTAAGTGAGATAAGAAAAATTGTGGATTAAAACCTAATTAAAACCTCTATCAAAGAGCTAACTCTATAGCCCCCAATGCACAGTTTAACAAGAAGTACATTGTAAAGATATAGGCTATCTAGATTTGTTTTTTTAGTATTGAGAGAAGTATTGCAATTACAATGTTTAAATAATTTAAACAGTTTTTCTCTAAATCTTCCTTAAATATAAAATGCATGAGAAGGTCCAGTCGATCAAAGCAGCCCTCTTCAAAATGTGCTGACTGTCCAGTTCGATCAAAGTAGCTCTCTTCAAAATGTGCTGTCTGTCCAGTTCGATCAAAGAAGCTCTCTTCAAAATGTGCTGAATAGAGCTCTGAGTTATCGTGTTGATGTCCAATTTGCTCTTCTCACATTTATAATCCAGTGGCGGTCTCTGTGGCTGACTGAATAGAAACTATGTTTAATAAAAAATTAAATGAAGTCTTCAGAATACATAACAAGTTTGATTTTTTTTATAAATCTGAGATTTCCCCATATAAATGTATTATGTCAGTTTACTATTAATTGTGTTTTAAAATTGCAGGGGGAAAGGTAGAAGAAAATTAGCTTGCAAAATATTTTTTGTTAAGTCATCTGTGAAAAATTATACAGAGTACATTTTATTATTTTTTAAAATTACAATTACATACACATATATAAAATTATTTTATGTTCTGCGTGTGTGTGTGTTGTGTTTTTTAACAATATAATGAATGCAAGCTGTTTGACATTTGACATAATTTTAGTTCATTGAATTCTTTTCCCTCACTAGCTACACTTCTATAATTTTAAAAGACTAATAATGATTCTATTCATCTAAAATGTATGGACAGCATGTTGAAAGATTGAGTCTGAATGATTAAGGGGGTCTCTGACCTAATTACATAAGCATACTTTTACAACACTTACCAGAGAGAGAGAGAGAGAGAGAGAGAGAGAGAGAGAGAGAGAGAGAGAGAGAGAGAGAGAGAGAGAAAGAAAACCAAAGTTGTGAGTTACTGCCATTATCACTTTGTATCATATATTTATAATAATTTAAGTGAAAATAAACAGTGAAGCATTCGTGACTACCTAGAGCAGAACGTGATTAACTAGGGGTACAAGATGTTATGATAAAAAGCACAGTTTTGCATAGTAAATACAAATTGGACATTTTTATTTTTATAAGCAGTTTTCGTTCTGCATAGTAAATAAAAATTGGACATTTTTATATTTACAAACACAATTTTTGTTCTTTATAGGAAATAAAAATTGGATACTGCGGCGTTGCCCAAATTAGTAGTATAACATTTTTTGTTAATATAGCCAGTAAAGTATTTGCACCGGCACTTTGTAAATCTATTATACGCTTTACCATAAATTTGAAATAATACATTAGGTCACCTCGTTCTAAGTAATCGTTTCTTAGTGAAGTGTAGCAGTGCCCATTATCATAAGTGATGGGGTGGGGAGAAGACCTACAAAACAGATTTATTAAGGGTCCTGTAAATCCATTCACCTTTTTCGCCAATGTTTACCTTCGTTCGTTACTCATAATGCATTGATCATTTCCATACGTGAGCAATGGAAAATGAGAAAGTCCTGGTCACACGTTCTGTGGATGTGTCTAAGGCTACAAAATAATGACTCGTATGACTATCGGATCAAAAATGGACTGGAATATTTTTGGATGACATCGTATCGTATCTCTCTGACCACGGGAAGACTGATATCTTTATAATCACGTGTAGACTGGTATTTCCCTGACCACGAGTAGACTGATATCTCTATGACCACGTTTAGACTGGTATCTCTCTGACCACGTGTAGACTGATATATCTATAATCACGTGTAGACTGGCATTTCTCTGACCACGTGTAGACTGATATCTCTATGACCACGTTTAGACTATCTCTCGGACCAGATGTAGACTGTTATTTCTCTGACCATCTGTCTGTAGACTGGTATCTCTCTGACCACGTGTAGAGTGGTGTCTCTGATAACACATATACTGGAATCTCTCTGACCACCTGTAGACTGATATCTCTCTGACCACAAGTAGAGTTGTGTATCTATGACCACGTGTAGTCTGGAATCTCTCTGATTACATGTAGACTGGTATCTTTCTGACCACGTGCAAACTGATATCTGACTGTATGTAGAGTGGTATATCCATCATTGCTGCTAAAATTAAGAAGTAGTGTTTAGAATATATTCATGTGTGTTTGTTTTGTTAAATATATATTTTTAATATATTCACTTAAAATAGCACATTTCAATTAAATAGTTGTATTTAATAATATACTATGGTGTGTATAGTTCTATGCTAACCTTTTGTATCAGTGTTCATTTGAGATCTCTGTTTTACCTAAGTTACATAAACTTTTAAGGGAATGGGATTACATTTGTCGATAATTTTATTGCCAGTTATTTAACCTTGCCTTGACTTCACGTCAATTCCTGTCAAGCAGAAGTCCTAGGCACACACCGTGACGTCACTGGTTGTCTTATCAAGGGCTAATAACCACAGCTTGGAATTTTGCCAGTCGACGTCTCTCTTCCTCATTCTTTAGCATAACATATACAAATCTCTCCATTTCTTTAGTACAGCTTGTATATATGTATCTCTTCCTCGTTCTTTAGTAAAGCTTATGTACACGTCTTTTCCTTGTTCTTTAGTACAGCTTATGTACACGTCTTTTCCTTGTTCTTTAGTACAGCTTATGTACACGTCTCTTGTTCTTTAGTACAGCTTATGTACACGTCTCTTCCTTGTTCTTTAGTACAGCTTATGTACACGTCTCTTCCTTGTTCTTTAGTACAGCTTATGCCTTCCTTTTTTCAAAATATGGTTTATATGGATCTATGTTTGTATGTATATATATATATATATTCATCTTTCTTTAGTACAGCTAATGTACATATCGTTTTTTCTTTAGTACAGCTTATGTACATGTCATTTCCTCTTTTCATAGTACACCTTATGCACATCTATTTTCCTCTTTTATTAGTATATCTTATATTTATAATATACTCTTGAAATGTATGTAAAGAACTGGAACACAAAATAGTAAGTACTTTTTCCTCTCTTTTCCGAATGGAACTGAAGGAACAGGGGTGTCTTTGGATCTATTGACACTGGATAGCATGTACGTGTATCGCAGATGTTGCCAGATTTATGTGCTTTTAAAACTAAAAAAAACAAAACATGCATGCAAAATAATTATTTACTATTTCCTTCTTATATATTCATTACTCTCGGATTTTACTTCATAAACATATGCATGTGTGCTTGTTTGTGGGGAGGGGATAGGGGTTGTTATTTTAGAACAAAAGCCTTGTTAGAGTTACTGCTGCTGCCATAAACTGTTTAGGTCAAGAAAAAATCAACTGACTTCATCAGCTAGTTCATGACAAATGTACACATATCTTTCATTTAATTACGGGAACTGGTTAGAGAAGTAAAATTTGTATTTCTTACATTTTTACGCGATTTTCAGTTATCATAATATCAACACCGTTTATTTTAAAACTTAAAATATACCGTTATTCAAATGATATAAAGAATGCAAGTATGCGAGGATGGGTGGTGGTAGATTTTACATTTTAAGTGAATGGTAATAAAGATGTTAAATTAATCTTTAAAAAATACAGTTATTATAAAAATTTGGATATTACAAGCAGAAACACACGCACAGACACACACGTGCATACTTGAAAACAGTTATATAAACTTCTAAACGGAAATGGCTGAATTATATGTCCATCATTTGCTGAATAACTGCCGCTATACAATCCCACATACAGAATCACACACTTTATCACCAATCTAACTGTATCTGTAACCCTACACTGAATAACTTCCGCTATACAGTCTCACATACAGAATGCACACATATTATCACCAGTTTAACTGTACCTGTAATCATACACTGAATAACTTCCGTTGTACAATCCCACATACAAAATCACACAGATTATCACCAATCTAACTGTACCTGTAACCCTGCACTGAATAACTTCCGCTATACAGTCTCACATACAGAATGCACACATATTATCACCAGTTTAACTGTACCTGTACTCCTATATTGACATCATGAACAGTGTGTCTCTTACCTGGCTTGGTAATGAAGGATTTGCAACAATATGGTTGTAACACCCAAAACGCAAATGACATAAGTAATAATTAATTATCATACTTTTATTAATTAACTAATCTTATGAATTTAATTTTCTGTCTTATTTGTTTTTGATGTTTCTTTCCAACCCGTTTTACTAGAGAGCGTTCAAAAACCTCTTAGAACTTTAATTGCCAAATAAGAGTGGGACAAGACAGTCTGGTGATGTCTGAGCGATTATGTAATCAGCACCACATTGCTTATTCACCAGATGTACATTCTATAGGTCCTCATTCATGCACGAGTCTCCTGCTGCCATTTCTATCAAACACCACTACACCTGTGAGAACTGAAGTCACTTTCATAATTAATTGAAACAGGAAAATACTGGCCCTAAGTGGACCAACATGGCCTGCAAGGAATTCCAAGTGCTGTCAGATTGATCACATGAGTGAACAGGTGTTCTCCACTTGAGAAATGAAAATAATAGGATCATGACTCAGGAGCCTTTACTGGGCCAGTCAAGCAAAATGATCTTGAATAATAAAAAGTAAAGACAGACATATGTAAGCTAGCCCAAATTTGAGAACAATAAAAAGTAAAGACAGACATATGTAAGCTAGCCCAAATTTGAGAACAATAAAAAGTAAAGACAGACATATATATAAGCTAGCCTAAATTTGAGAACAATAAAAAGTAAAGAGACATATGTAAGCTAGCCCAAATTTGAGAACAATAAAAAGTAAAGACAGACATATATGTAAGCTAGCCCAAATTTGAGAACAATAAAAAGTAAAGACAGACATATATGTAAGCTAGCCCAAATTTGAGAACAGATGCTGTAAAACGAACCAGTCCCGATAGAGGCTGAATCGGGAAAGATGGTACATTGGTATGCTTTGGAATGGTTAATATTTTGTAATTAAACTTTTTGTTCACTTAGCTACTTGGAATTGAATTTTTTCTTACTCTTAAATTCTTAGTGAATTTTTGCCTTTTTTCTATAGAGTTGAACTGTGATGCTCTGAGAACCTTAGTTAAATTGTTGTAATAGAATTGTTTAGTTAAGTTTGTATAACTGCATTCTCCATTTTCAGGAAACCCTCCAAATTGTAAATTTGGAATGAGAAACTTCCCTAGAAGAAATTGTATACGTATCATATTAATATTCTCTTTGCAGCTTCATGTAGAAAAATCTAATTGTATTTTCTTTATTTCTTATGGAGATTCATTGCTTGTATTTCTACATGTTCCTATGAACGAAGTATTGGTCAAGAGAGTCACAGGTACATATGTGTGTGTGTGTGTGTGTGTGTGTGTGTGTGTGTGTGTGTGTGTCTGAGAGAGAGGATGGGAGGCCTGATTGCCTATACAGAATAACTCTTACCTGTGTATCAGTTTTATCTGCAGTCCTCAAAGCCTTCATTTTTCCAGTCTGCTTTCTGTAATTTTGCACCAAATTCTACATCACTCTTCATCAAAGTCTCAAGCCAAGTTTATCATTGGCACTTCAACTGGTTCTACCACAATACAGCTCGACCTGATTTTGTTCATCTGTCAGCACTAGGGTACATGCATGTCAATACAAAACTGCTCTAAAGCAGTAACCTACTTCAATGCAGGATGCACAAGAGAGATTACTAAGTCATCACCAGTAAACAAAGGATCTAATCAGCTTCTAAATTTTCATCTTTCCAAACTTCTCTCTATGATGTAACTTCCATTTGTAACTCAGTAGTACCTGCATAATTTAGTCTTTGTAAAAAAAAATTAAATTACATGTTAAAAGTGACATTAGTGCTCTCACAAAAGCCAAGACTTTTTGCGGGAAAAAAACTAACTATAATCAAGTGGTACACGTTCTTATGGACCTTGAACTATCACTAATAGAGGCCTATTTTGTGCCAGATTTCAGTTGCAGATTTTCTGATTTAATCATTAACTTAAGTCATTTGAACAATACTTCTTAATTAGCCTGTCTTTGTGACTACTACTTATTATATTATATACCAATCGTATTTTATTTAACTTTTATTGTACTGAAATGATTTTGTTAATTGTTCCATTTCCTCTTCTGTATTTAAACAAAGAAGGAGAGATGTGCGCTGGGCGGGTGTGTGGTCTTAATTTTAATTGTTGGTAACAAATCAGAAAAAAATCAGAAAACTATATACCTTTGGAAGTATTCCCCTGAGCAGAGAGAGAGAGAGAGAGAGAGAGAGAGAGAGAGAGAGAGAGAGAGAGAGAGAGAGAGAGAGAGAGAGTTTGAGCTTACGAGTGAGATAGAAATTCTGAACTGGTACCTCCCAGAGACAAGTGGAAATAAATTGATTAACAGTTAATGTCTTGGAGGCCTGACCGAGTTTCTCTGTCTACAACTTATGAAGACCTGTATGGATTTGGGTTTGAGTAGGATAATCTGTTAAACCGTCCATCACAATCGTGTGTAGTTGACTTCAAATTAATTTTAACAGAAGAACGAATTAACCCAGTATTAGATCAACATACATTTTTTCTTTTGTTGATTAAGCCTCGATTTCCTCAACAAAACCGCCCACCACAATTGCGTGTAATTGGCTTCAAATTAATTCTAACAGAAGAACATATTGACCCAGTATTAGACCAACATAATTTTTTCTTTTGTTGACTAGGCCTCGATTTCATCATCAATGAGACTTGTAAACGGGGGAGAATAAATGCTAGTGAGAGAAAAAGACGCGTTTTATAAATGCACAGGAAATCAATAAATGACAAAACAAAAATTAAAATTAAATCAATGAAAGGCAACAAACTTGTCTATAGCAACCAAAAAAAGAGAACAAAAGTTAACATATAATTATATATCTCATTTTACAAACTAAACCGTTATTTTTGCTAGCCATAAGCGAGTCACCACTTTTCCAGTTATAAAATTATACTTAGGCAGATCCTGTGTAGTACAGTTTAAGGTGTACGTGTGCAATAGTTAAGACTGTGCATTTTTTGAGGCTTGAGTTGTATAAACACAACAGTCGAAGTGTATTCAAATTTCAAATGTTCATAGAGATTAGTTTGAAGAATACAAAAGCAGCAGTTTAAAGTGTACACATACATAACTTTATAGGACACACGTACAATTGTTTAAAGTCTATAGGCCTACATCACACAGAGGAGATTTTCACAACTGTTTAAAGTGTACACATCACTTCAAAAGACACATGCACAACTCTCCAAAGTCTACACAACACACAGGAACATATATACAACTGTGTAAAGTCTATACATCACTTCAAAGGACACATGTACAACTGTTTTAAGGTCTATAGTCACTTCAAAGGACACATGTACAACTGTTTTAAGGTCTAGTCACTTCAAAGGACTTATGAACAACTGTTTGAAGCTGGAATGGTAAATCTGCAGACCGCACGGGGCACGTTTCCAAAGTGCCAATGTACAATCGTGCGGGCAAACGAGCGAGCAGTGCCTTCGGTCATTATGTGTGTGTTGTTATATGTGTCCCGTAATATATGGCTTAATCTGTAGATTTGTTTTCTTTCTTTTTTTTTTCGGAGGGAGGGGAGGGAAATGACGCTAGCACATTGGATCACTTCATAGTATTACTTTGGCACATCGCTCTAAAAAGTTGCCGATACCAGGCTTAAAGTAGAATAAATCATTTAAAAGGGCACATGTATTTGTTTAAATCGTAAATATACACCACTTCAAAAGGAACACGTACAATTGTTTGAAGTATACATCACTTCAAAGGACTTAAGAACAAATGTTTAAAGTGTACATAAATGTCATTTCTCAAGATACATGTACAACAGTTTGAAATGCGTTCATATATAAAAAACATGCGCGCACACTCATACACACACACATTATTGCAAGACATTTTATTCTGATCATAAAGAATGCACTACTTAACACTGAGTTTGAGCTTTGCTAAAAGTTAAGTGCAATGTCTTCTTAGCAAACTGGACCGCATCAATAATAAAAAAATGCTCGAATTGTTTAAAGATCCACACTAATAATCCACAAAGCAGCCAACAGCAAGGTTATAATACCTATAAAGATCAAAGTGAGAAAGGAAACTAACATTCCAATAGTGTGAGCGTGCAATTAAAGGCCAATAACCGTACCAGGAAGTGATTTATTTAAAATTGTAATGTGTACACTGTTGTCTGCCCAGCAGATACAATAATTAAAGCTGTGAAAGAAAATCATTACAGTAAAAAAACACAGAAAAATAAAATAAATAAGCAGATCATTACACAGAATTTTTCATAGTATGCACAAAGCAAACTGCAAAGCAAAATTTTCATGTGAACAGAAATAACAGATGATCATCACTTACATTATTTTGATTTCAGGTTGAGTTTAGGTCATCACTTACATTATTTTGATTTCAGGTTAAGTGTTTAGGTCATCACTAACATTATTTTGATTTCAGGTTAAGTGTTTAGGTCATCACTAACATTATTTTGATTTCAGGTTAAGTGTTTAGGTCATCACTAACATTATTTTGATTTCAGGTTAAGTGTTTAGGTCATCACTAACATTATTTTGATTTCAGGTTAAGTGTTTAGGTCATCACTTACATTATTTTGATTTCAGGTTAAGTGTTTAGGTCATCACTAACATTATTTTGATTTCAGGTTAAGTGTTTAGGTCATCACTTACATTATTTTGATTTCAGGTTAAGTGTTTAGGCTACCACAGCAATACCTGGCTACTACAGAAACTTATTTTTTGATAACTATCTATAGCTAAGTGGTCATGATACAATTTTAATTGTACTTAAATAATCAGTGGTCTGCAAAAGAGAATATTTTTATTTCTGATTTAATAATAACTGACCATCACACAAAAACATTTTGGACCTAACTAATAAGTGGTCACCACAAAAATTATTTTTGGCAGAATTAACAAATTAAATAAAAGAAAATTATTTCTGACAGAAATAACAAGTGACTATCATACAAATGTCACTACAAACATAACTAATAAGTGGTCCCAACAAAGGAAAAATAATTTCACTTAACTAATAGGTGACCATTACTCTAATTTCATCGCAGGCACAACTAATACACATAAAATCAATATAATCAATCAGAAAAATCTACTTAATGATAGAACTATTAAATGGTCAGTTTACAGAAACATCTTTGCCAATGTAAAATGATCATTACATAGAAAATGAGTCATTTACAAACTAGGTAGCCACCAAACAAAAATTAAAATACTTTACTAATAATTAGAGGTCAAAGATATGTTATTGTTGACTCTGTTAACAAATGATCATCGTACACAAAACAAACAATACCATACCCTACAATACCATACCCTACACTTTACTATATATATATATATATATACTTTACTATATATATATACTTACTTGCATTTGAGAAATAAATTTCGCAAGCATTTTTTTTTATTATCAAATATGCATATTTAAAATATGCACGTAGGAAAAGAAAAAGGAAAGAATTCTTCTCAATCAGACTGAGTTGCAGTCATCAAGTGTGTGTGTAAGAGTGAGGTGGTGAAAATGGAACATTTTAAATATTTTTCTGTTGGTGTGTCTCTCTCTCTACATAAAATTCTGTCTGAATGATTGTCTCTCTGGCTGCTTGACAGTCTCTTTGTCTCCATGAGTGTCTGCTTACATTACTGTCTCCTCTTGCATGATTGTCTATCTATCTGCATGATTGTTTCTCAATTTCACAACTGTATCTCTGTCTACATGATTGCCTCTGTCTGCATGATTGTCTATTTCCACGTATGTATCTATCATTATTATTGTATCTCACTCTACATTACTGTTTCTGTCTCTGTATAATTGTCTATCTGTTTGATTGATTGTCTGTTGACATGACTATACATTTATCTCTGCTTTGCATGATTGTCTATCTATCTGCATGGTTTTATCTCTGCATGCTTGTCAGCATGTTTGAATGTTTGTATGATTGTCCCGGAGCATGATTGTCTTTCTGTTTGCATGACTGTATCCCTGTCTACATAATTGTCCGGCTATCTGCATAACTGTCTCTCTTATCTCCATGTCTGTATCTCTGTCTACATGATTGTCTATCTACAGTCTACACGATTGTCTCTCCTTCTGCACGATTGTGTCTACATGATTGTTTCTGTCTGCACGATTGTCTCTCTGTGCAGGAATGTCTCTCTGTCTGTATGATTATCTCTCTGTCCGCACCATTTTCTCTGTCTACATGATTGTCTCTCTCTCTCTGCAGGAATGTCTCTGTCTGTAAGTCTTTAAGCTATTCATACTTTGTAAGTGCCATCCATTTTATTTCTGAGTGTTGGATTTCTCATATATTTAAAAAAAAAAAGATTATTTGGTCTCTTGCGGATCGACATTAAAAAAAAAACTCTAGCTCAGATAAAAAAGTATTTAATTAACTGTATGTATTATCTCACCTTTAGTGCTTGTAGACCAGGAAGAATTACGTTTTCATTTTTTACTGTAAGTAAACCGCGCCTCTGTTTAACGATCTTTAAAGATTTAATAAATAGTGCCAGAAACTGATTATATTTATATTTTTTACAAGATAAGTGACGTTGTACACTTAAAGTAGAACACACTGAAGCAGAATTAGGTGCTCCCGTCCAAAGCTGTTTGAACCAAAACTTGAGTCATAGAGCAGCCAACCAGCATTCTAGTCACAGGGCTAACTAAATCAGAACTCGAGTTACACAAATGATTGAAACAGGACTCGTGTTACACAGCTGACTGAATCAGAACTCGAGTTACACATCTGATTGAACCAGGACTCAAGTTACATAACTGATTGAAACAGGATTCGAGTCACACAAGTAACTGAAGTAGAAATCGAGTTACACAGCTGATTAATCCAGATCGAACTACACAGATGATTGAACCAGAAGTCGGGTCACACAACTGATTGAACCAGGAATCGAGTTACTCAGCTGATTGAAATCGGTTTCGAGTTATACAACTGATTGAACCAGAATTCGATTCACACAACTGATTGAACCAGGACTAGGGTCACACATCTAACCGAACCAGAACTCTTGTACAACTAGCTGAACCAGAACTCGAGTCACACAACTGATTGAACCAGGACTCGGGTCACAGATCTACTCAGATCACACATCTAGCCGAACCAGAACTCTTGTCACACAGCTGACTGAAGCAGGACTTTGAAGAGAGAGGGATGCTCATTGAAATAGTATAGAGAACACGTTTTCAACACCTATCTAAGATAATGGCGACAGTGAGTCTTTTAAATATACATTATATTTAAAGTTAATGGTAATTTATAATTTTATGCCTGTGTAAAATATGTGAATTGTGCGTATTCGTAAAAATCATTTGCTCTAATGCTAGTGCACAAGTGTTTGTGTTCGTGTGTGTGTGTGTGTGTGTGTGTGTGTGTTTGTGTGGGTCCTGTGATGTGAATGTTTTTAAACTCTGAGGAGTGAGGAAAAGCGAAAACGTGGAGACATTAATTCTAATGTTTCTTGCCTATAACAATCAAATAAATATATAAGTAGCATGGATTGATTCAGAACCTGAACAAAATTGTTTCCGTATACTGTGATTAAAAAAGTCTTTCTACAAATAGATGATTTTTCTTTTATTAGAGCATAAAAGCACTTTTATAAAAAGTAGTTTTTTTTAAAGTATTAATATAAATTATAGATTTATAAATACAACAGATATATATTATAAGTACATTAATAAATCAAGACTCTTAATTTGTACGACAATTGTCAGTAATGAATTATAAAATCTATTTCTCTATAATTTATTAGAAACTTGCGATGTCGTTAAAGATATATTTAAAAATCAATTACAGATTTATGCTTCCGTCAAATATATATTCGTCATTAATTAATTATATGAGGCTGTCATCGCAATTATTAAACATATATATATAATAGATTTTCAAGGAATCATCATTACAAATCTGATTGTTGTGCCCATTTCAAATACACAAACACACACACACACACACACACACACACACACACACACACACACACACACACACATTAGTAATAAAAATTGTAATAATCTATTTCTGAGTTAATAATAATTTAATTTTGTGTGCATAACAAAAATATGTGTTGTGGTAATAGCTTACATCAATTACAAGTGCTTGTGTGTTTGTTTGTTTGTGTGTGTGTGTGTGTGTGTGTGTGTGTGTGTGTGTGTGTGTGTGTATGTATGTTTGTGTGTGTTATTATAACCCTTTTATAACAATGATAAAATGAAACGAAATGAAATGAAACAAGAATAACATGTAAAACATACTTATGCTTGGTTCGAATGATTCTTTGAACAGAAAAATATATTTCAATTTAAACGTTAAAGAAAAAAATAATCACTTTTAAGAAGGTTTTTTTTTTTTTTTTTATTAACTTACAATCATGTTGACAAGTCTTGTGAAAGAGAGAATGACCCAGATACCGTGCTCACAGAGAGAAAAGTCAATTTACCTGAGTTGAGAGACAGAGAAGAGAGAGAAGATACACGATTCCCGATTTGAAGTCTTAGACACAGCTTTGTACCCGTAAAACAATGTTCATCCAGTTTAATATTACTTGTCAACTGATGTAAATTTTGCTCTTTATCCTAATAAAACAATAAGAAACTACGAAGTTAAATATGGAAATACTGCGAAATAAGAAATGAATTTTAAAAATATTATATATCATTCAAACTGGAATGTATTTTAAAGGATTGCAGACATCAATAAAGTTCACATACCGTACTTAAACTCTTCAAGCAGGTTTTAATTATTAATCAAGTATTTAGCAGCGTCAATTTTATTTGCTGTGCTACCAAGCATCTATCTATCTATCTATCTATCTATCTATCTATCTATCTATCTATCTATCTATCTATCTATCTATCTATCTATCTATCTATCTATCTATCTATCTATCTATCTATCTATCTATCTATCTATCTATCTATCTATCTATCTATCTATCTATCTATCTATCTATCTATCTATCTATCTATCTGTCTGTCTGTCTATCTGTCTGTCTGTCTATCTGTCTATCTAACTCTCTCTCTCTCTCTCTCTCTCTCTCTATCTATCTGTCTGTCTATCTATCTATCTATCTGTATGTCTAATTATCTATCTATCTAGGCCCCATCACCATCAACCATTATGTGCATCACTCCGCCACCAGCCTATTCGGAATCACCAGCAGCAACTGCACCACCACCATATTTGAAAAATGAGAAGTTATATTCAGCACCAGGTGTTCCTCCCGCTTATTCTCAACAACCACGGAGCCCTTGGCAAGGAGGTCCTCAACAACCACAGAACCCTTGGCAAGGAGGTTCTCAACAACCACAGAACCCTTGGCAAGCAACGTCCCCGCCATACGTAGTATCACCAGCACCAGGCGTGCGACATGTAAATACAATCGTTGTGCGACCTGTGAATACAAACGATGTCCCTGTTAAAAGGTGACATTGGGATTTTTATAACTTAATTTTAAAAATATTTAACAATATTACAGTTTTGATGTTTGGTATATGAGATTAACGTCTTAATTATTCTTGAACTGACAAGAATAATTATTAAGGGTATTATGACAAATAAGCAAAACTAGCTAATGGACAGAGCACGCAGTAGGCGTATAACCGACCATCGATTAATTATGGAAGACCATTTAATCTGAATAACTCTAATGAATTAATTATTTCTTCTCTCTGCCGGGGAGCTAAGTCAGGTCCGAATTGATTGTCGTGTTAACGTCTCTGCCAAAGTGTTACCAGATTCGAAAATGTCATTCCCTCCCTTGCAGTATGTAGAATTAAATGTAGAGACTGTCGCACATATAGTGGTCTTCATCTATTCATACGTTTTTATTTCAACTTTGCAAAAATTTAGGAAGGAAAGAAGAAAGGAGGGAGGGAGAAAGGAAGACTTGAAGGCTTGTGTGAAAAATGGGTGGGGTTAACAATAGTTCCTTAATTTTTGATCTATTTAATCCCTCTCACCGACAGGGTCTTCGTCATTTGCAGTCTGAGAAAACTAAATCCATCCCCAAGGACAATACTTAATGAATATCTTATTCTATCCGTCCTTGAGTGTTACTCGTTCAGAAACACCGACACTCCTTAAGTACTACCACTTCTAGGACTATTTGTTACTCGTTCAGAAACACCTACACTCCTTAAGTACTACCACTTCTAGGACTATTTGTTACTCGTTCAGAAACACCTACACTCCTTAAGTACTACCACTTCTAGGACTATTTGTTACTCGTTCAGAAACACCTGCACTCCTTAAGTACTACCACTTCTAGGACTATTTGTTACTCGTTCAGAAACACCTGCACTCCTTAAGTACTACCACTTCTAGGACTATTTGTTACTCGTTCAGAAACACCTACACTCCTTAAGTACTACCACTTCTAGGACTATTTGTAGATAGTCTCTCGCCCTTCACATGTTCTCCAATTAGCTAAGAGGCTAACTTTCCAAGGTATGCTGTTAACTGACTTTTGAATTTAGAAAATATTGAATGACACGTATGATTTTTTTTTACTCACAAAAGAGATCAAAATGCACAACTTTTCGAACTTTGTTTCTTCTTAACTCTGAACAGACAAAGCAATAATTATACATCAGTGAAATACTGATAACCCTTTTGTTTAGATTCCTGCACATTTCAATGGGTGATCAGAAAACAATTATCCAATGATTGCTCAGGAAATAATGTGAAGTTTGTAAACAACATGTGACCAGTTTGGGATTTCCTTTGCTTTTTGGAGAAACTAGACAGGAGGCCAATTTGTTTTCTGATAATAAATAATTCTATTACAGTAAATAAAACTATATTCACTATTGATGTAAATATAATAAATATCATTAGAACCATGTTATTATCAATCCTACATTCATTTTTCTCTGTAACGGTTTTACTGGTATGTTTCAATTTAACAATATATACTCTGTCTATTGGTTATAACTGTATTCACATGACCATTTTCCATCTTTAAATCTTCAAAAGCAATTGTTTGAGATAGTACGGTAAGAATTTAGAACCCATTTACTTGAGTTACGTTGTCTGTTTGTGCCAGTCGTGTTGCCTTTCTGAATGCGGTTACTAAGGAAAACTAGAATGCGGTTACTAAGGAAAATTAGACTGTTAGTGTAGTTGATCTTTGACAATGTCTGAGAGTATCGAGTATTGTATTATTGTAAACACTGTTCAGTGCATTTTCTTACAACATGCACCGCTAGTTTCTGCTGAAGTCATTATGACAGTTTTCAAAGAGTGTGCATAACACTGTGACTCATTTTGTTGTGGTGAGTCACATTTGTGCATTCAAAAATATTTCGGTTAATTACTATTTCTTCCTCTGTTCATGCAAGCTTCTACACAGACACACTGTTGATTAATATACTTCCTCAATAGGGAGTTTATTATGACATCTTTCTTATTGATAACAAGTTACAACAAGCCACTAGATACCCTTGCTTTCACCTATGCTTGGATGTATGAGTTATAGACTTTAATATATTTTACTAACTCTACCAGCAAAATAAAGCTTAATGGTTTTTCTTGTATGATATTTAAAGGATATACAATAAGTATGTTTATATTATATTTCTTTTGAAAAAAAAAATATATTTAAAAGACAAAATAAAAAGTTCTAAAGTCATAAATGACTGAAGATTGTGAGTCATGAATCAGTGAGCCACAGTGACTGAGAATTGGTTTAATCATTGCAAATTTTATATTTCCATTGTTAAGCCATGTTTACATACTCCATGTTTTGCTTTTCTTAAAACAACAACAGAACAACTAAAAATGTCAGCATCATGGTATTTTAGAAGAAAAAATATCATGTTACATCCCAATAATTTACATTTTTTAATTTCTATTTTGAGTTTGCCTGTCCAGTGATCAGCTCATAAGTCTGACCACACATTTACAGGATGGAATAAATACTTTGTCAGCACTATTTATGGCTCATTTCCCAAAGTTTTCCCAACTCAGACTTTGACAAACAGCTATTCTAACATGCTTCAATGAGTTTGTTTATTCCGTACTTCCTTTGTCTGTCCTTCCTGCCTAACATTTAACAAATACACCGTGAAACAGGCAGTTGTCTGGCTGTAGTCCTTCCTGCCTAACAGTTAACAAACACACCGTGAAACAGGCAGTTGTCTGGCTGTAGTCCTTCCTGCCTAACAGTTAACAAACACACCGTGAAACAGGCAGTTGTCTGGCTGTAGTCCTTCCTGCCTAACAGTTAACAAACACACCGTGAAACAGGCAGTTGTCTGGCTGTAGTCCTTCCTGTCTAACAGTTAACAAATACACCGTGAAACAGGTAGTTGATTTAAACGCATCGTTCAGTCCACCTTTATAATCAAAGCATCAGTCACGCTTCGCTGCGCATTTCTGTGCTTTCTTATTGGTGCACACCCGTGTAACCATTTACTTGTTTACTAAATATGCTGGCTCAATTTTTTCACAACCAAATTACAAATTCAAAGAAGCATTTAAAAAAAATTCTAAATGCAAATAAATAGTAAAGAAGCCAGAATAAGCAAAAACAAAATATCAAATGTATTATTACTATATATGTGTCGAAAGAGTAACTTAATTTATATTAGAGGAGAGCTGATATTTTTCCTCTTCATTTTATTTTTATTCCAGCAAAAAATGCACTTGCAGGAACGTTTTGAAGGTTCTGGGCTACATATGTCTTGTTCTTCTAGTGTTGATTTTTTTCGTCTTCATTGTGGCAGCAATGCTCTTTGGGGTAAGTGAGATTTCTCATTAAGGCAAAGCTATTTAGCTGTCTTTAAACAAAATCGATTTTTCAATGCTAATGTTTCTGTAGGTAAACACTCTGCTATACATAACTGCCATGTTTGTCGTGTGCTTAGCCCCTGACTAGATAGGTCAGACCTAGCGGTTACCCAGACATATATAATAAACTAAAATTAATCTAGTCTAGATCCATGCATGCTTAATTTCCCTCCAAACCTATAACCTTGCTGCCAGGCTAAAATTTTGCCCTGCCGATTACTCTGTGCATACCACCCCAGGTATTGAGTCTGTTCCGATTTGGTGCTTGATCCGACCGGTCTAATACTTACACTGCTTTATTTCGTACCGCATTCATGACATTATAATAATTATACAGTATTTTTACAGGTAAAATTAAATTATAGTAATTGTGTGATATATGTTCAACTTTTTATTATTGTTTATAAATGTCTTATTTAATAAATGCTGGTGTTTATATATGACTTATTTTATGTTACTTTTAGTTTATATATGACTAATTTAGTTAGTATTGTTGTTTACTCATGATTTATTTAGAACATTTGGCTGTTGTCTATAAATGACCCATTTGGTAAATTTTGTTGTAATACAAGACATTATTTAGTAGGTGTCTATGGACAAATAGCGTAAGACTGCATTAATTTTTAAACTTACATAATTATGATAAAACTGCCTACATTTTAATTTTATTTCACAGCATAACCTATTCATCTATATACCTATACCTGGAAAAAGTTGTTGTGAGAGTGATTAAGGTCAGCAGACGATGAAGAAACATCAGTAACATGTTGTGAGAGTGATTAAGGTCAGCAGACAATGAAGAAACATCAGCAACATATTGTTGTTACTGTTAAATGACGCTGTAAAAGAGGGACTTTCTTTTCTTCTTCTTCTTATTAATAATAATAATAATAATTATTATTATTATGCCTTTTCCCACAACTTCTGTGGGCTCTTGGTGTGAACCAAGGTCTCGGAATCTTACCAAGACTCTGGGAGATTCAAGGTTTTACAGAGGATGTGGGCACTTTGGAGGAGCACTGCTTTTAGTACTGGGGAGAGCCTGTGGTTTCCAGTTATTTTATTGAGATAGCCTTCCAACATTTTCGTCATGGACATTCCTATGCTTTATTTTTTTGTGTGTGCGCTGAGTATAGTTGTCATGCGTTGTTTAGAAATATTTTGCTTTTAGATTGGATCTTTCATTATTGTAATGACTATGTTCCTTCATTTTATTTCGTTTTATTTTTACTGTATTATATTGCTCTCACTTGGTCAGCATATAGACTTATTTAATTAGCCACTTGTCTGTTCTGCAGTTAATATTCATTATTATTAAATTACTCACTATTTGCTGTGCAGTTAGTATTATGTAGTAGTTAATTACCCTTAGATTGTTGTGCAGTTAGAGTTCAATATTATTTAATTAGCCAGTGTTTGCTGTGCAGTTAGAATTCAGTATTATTTATTTAGCCAGTTGTTTGTTTTGCAGATAGTACTGGGTATTATTTTATTAGCCAGTTAGCTTCAGTCAGCATTTGGTATTATTTCAATAACCAGCTGTTTGTTATGCAGTTAGTATTCGGTATTATTTAATTAGCCCGTTTTTTTCTTCTAAAAATCGGTATTAATCAATTAGCCAGTATGCTATTTGGTATTCTTTAATTAGCCAGTGTCTGCTGTGCAGTTAGTATTCGGCATTATTTAATTAGCCAGTTGTTTGCCGTACTGTAGTACACAGTCTTATTTACAGTTGTCTTCTGTACAGTTAGTATTCGGTATTATTTAACTAGCAAATTGTTTGCTCTACTGACAGTATGTGGAATTATTTAATTATCAAATTGTTTGATGTTCTATCAGTATAGGGAATTATTTAATTAGCAAATTGCTATTATGTCATTTGCAGTAATGTGCGCTTGTCTAATGTGTAATGTATTACTTCATTAGCAAATTGTTTACTGTACTAAAATGTGTGCGATGTTACCTGACTCACAACTATTTATATTTCACATTCTAAGGAGTTTAGGATTGATATATTATCTATTTATTGTCCAAATTTCAAAACAAAATAGAAAGTTCAAACCTGTATACAACCGCTTATATCCACTAATCAAATTAAGCAAGTGTGAACAAAGCTCTGCTAGACATCACTTTTTAAAATTTTATTTTGAGTGTTCTATTGTTTGTACTAGATAATGACTCTCCCTACCTACTTACATACCTATCTATCCATCCATCCATCCATCCATCCGTCCATCCATCCATCATAAATAAATAAATCATACAAATTTCCTACTAAATTCCTCAATAGCTTTAGTTTTTAAAATAGTTCTCTTTAAAAATGGTCGATCACGCAAAAACTGGTTGACAGAATGATTGTCTCAGTGTGTCACATGCTTAACAACTGTAGTGATACATGAGGGTAATGAAGTGACATAATGACATTAAAAATGCAAGAAGGGAATAAAAGTAGATTAACCATCCTTTCCAACTTGGAATTATGTTATAAGAGGTACGATCTACATTTCTTTTGGTGTTTCTTTTGTTATGCATGCAAGGGTTACGTATGCTGGTGTGTTTGTATGTGGAGTGGAGAATGTAAACAATACAGGACAATACTACATGATAAACGCACTCACCCTTTCAAAACAATAGTAGACAAGTTAATATTTTTTTGATGAATATGATTTCACTTTTCATTTTCTATGGGTTCTCTTTTCGGTGGCACATAAAAGAAAATTTAATTGCTCATTTCACAAACCATTCAGTCATAAAACATGCACTCTGGGAATAAAGGAGTAATTTTATAAATGATGGGTGATGAAAATAAGAAGAGAATAAGAAAAGAAGTAGATAAAAACAACATATTATCAAATGCATGTTTGCCGAATTTATCGCTATAAAAGTTACGAGTAAAACAGATGGACAGGTAGACAGACATAGATTCAATTATTAGAATTATTTCTCTTGTCACGTGTAGTTAGAAGCACAATATGACTTTTACAACAAAAATTACTTCATTTAATGACGCTTTGCTTGCTATTGTTTGTTTATTTTTATAATTAATAATACATTTTAAGTACATCAGCTGTGCTTGTTACATTTGAATGACATCTATCTATCTATCTATCTATCTAGCTGTCTGTCTGTCTATCTATCTATCTATCTATCTATCTATCTATCTATCTATCTATCTATCTATCTATCTATCTATCTATCTATCTATCTATCTATCTATCTATCTATCTATCTATCTATCTATCTATCTATCTATCTATCTATCTATCTATCTATCTATCTATCTATCTATCTACCTATCTATCTATCTATTTATCTATCTATCTATCTGTCCATCCGTTCATCCATCTATCTATCTATCTATCTATCTATCTATCTATCTATCTATCTATCTATCTATCTATCTATCTATCTATCTATCTATCTATCTATCTATCTATCTATCTATCTATCTATCTATCTATCTATCTATCTATCTATCTATCTATCTATCTATCTATCTATCTATCTATCTATCTATCTATCTATCTATCTATCTATCTATCTATCTATCAGTCTGTCTGTCTGTCTGTCTATCTATCTATTGTTTCATCAGCATATTCTCACCTTTCAATGCTTACTCATGGATAACACTATTGCAGGATAAATATTTAAAGAATAGGAAGTGAATTATCGATCAAAGGGTGAGCATTGACTAATTACAACGATAAATAATCGATTACACAGTCCATTAATAAATATTTTCTAATCTACCCCGCACCCCCAAGGTTTGAGATAAGGCACTTGCACGTCATTAAGGAACAGTAACTCTGAAAAAAAATAAAGCTCGAAATACATAAGTAGAAAACATTACTGAATAACTTGTTTTGAAATATTCCAAACCTCATTGTTTGAAGTAGTATTTTTACACTGAGCATTTGTGATCCTACCTATAAGAGTATAAACACAGATGTAAATACCACTTCTCTCCCAACCACCACCACTTCCTACGCGCATGCAATAAAGATACACAATCACAACTAAGCAGACTTATACACATACATACGCACACTCATTAAACATACACCAAGACAGATAAATGCGTGTAATTTGTGCATATGTGCGCTTATGAATAACAATTACATGTACCTGTTCATTCCTGTTGTGCATTCCCTGGCTTGTGCTCTGACGTGCACATCACTCTGCAGCAAGTGGAGTGGGAAAGACGTACACATCACACTGCAGCAGGTGGAGTGGGAAAGACGTACACATCACTCTGCAGCAAGTGGAGTGGGAAAGACGTACACATCACACTGCAGCAGGTGGAGTGAGAAAGATGTACACATCTTACTGCAGCAGGTGGAGTGGGAAAGACGTACACATCACTCTGCAGCAAGTGGAGTGGGAAAGACGTACACATCACACTGCAGCAGGTGGAGTGAGAAAGATGTACACATCTTACTGCAGCAAGTGGAGTGGGAAAGACGTATAAATCAAACATCAGCAAGTGGAGTAGGAAAGACAATCGCATTAAACTGCAACAATCCAATTGGGGAAGTAGCTAATACTTTTGATATTGCAGGACATGCAATGTACGAAAAGTTATTGAAATAATAACGAAGATGATGGCAACGACACTAACAAACCACCACCATCATTATAATAGTTTTATTATAGCAACCTCCCCCAAATTAAATAACACTACTACTACTGCTAAAATCTACTAATAAAATTACAAACAAATTAGAAGAAAACATTGATAATAAGAACAAGACTATAACAATAAGAGTGGTAATTCCGATCGCATTATTTTTCAAATCTACTTTATATAATTAAATATTGTAGACATGCTTTATCTATTTCTAACTACCTCATTAATTAATGTACATTTACCTGTTTTTAAACAATTAATTTCTGAAATGTGCATATGCTTCTATATTGTAAAAGAGTTTTGTATTTTCTTGTTTCATAGCCAGATTAAATCTCGCTAATCGATCATAATAGTGCCAGAGGTGCCGTTGTTCTGTGAATTCTGTGTTGCTAGGTAAATTCTATCACACACGGCATGAAGGAACAGTTGATATATTTAGCGGTGTTATCTTTACAGCAGTGAGGCTGATACGCAGGGCGGGTTTATGTTCAGCAAATCTCTGACACTGAACGATTTAAGTTCAAGCTGCACTGGTCCAATCGCTAGCACTCTCCCCCTTCCCATTCCCGTTCTCCCTTCAAAGCAAACTAGGAATATTTTTCTTTGCTGACGGAATGCACTTAGGCACGAAGCTTGAAAGAGTGGATTGAAGGTGGAGCGAATAGATTTCTTAGAATCAAAGTGACGTCACTTCTTTTAACTTGAAATCCCATTTAAAGTTCAGGCTGTCATCCAGGGGAGATTTGTCAGCTTTTCTTCTTCTTTTTCAAAGTTTAAGATCCTAGTAAAAAGTTGATTGTCCACTTTCTTTAGTTTCATACCGGGCACATAACCCAAGGGTCTTAGATTTTGGGAACCTTTATATCCCTTTAGGGGTCTTCTTTGTCACTTTATGTCCCTTAGCTTCCCTTCATACTGTGGAGAGATTTCCCCCCAGAACTGATGTAGGTTCTGTACTGATGGTGCTTTTTTGTAGTTTTTTGTAGTTTCAAGTACCCATGAATGTGGAACTGAGTCATAGGTATTTTGCTAGTCAACCCAAGCCATTGCAAGATTTGTACTTCGTTTTCTTGCTGTCAGTAGCTATTGCCTTATCAATTGCCAATTGGTCCTTTGTTCCTCTGCTACCTGGCCTAGCAGCCTTTTTTTGAATTTCGTTTCTTTTAAGGTGAGACGTGATTTTGTCAGATATAATTCCTGATAGTAATTTCCGGGTATTTGATAGGTATGTAATTGGATGATAGTTAATTATTTTTGTGTCTTTTTCTGGATCTTTCATATTCAGACTTGGTATTCCTTTTACCACCCAGGATGGCAGGGTTTCTAGTTTGTTTAATATGTCTTGCAGTTGTTCAGCAAGTCTAGCAAGATGTTTCAACAACCAGAACATTTGTACTTGGCCTAGGCCTGGAGTTTTCCAGTTTGTCATCTTTCTTACCTTCTTATTGATGACTTTCTCACTGATTGTGACGTTGCATTTCAATATGCTCATCTTTCAGTTCCTTAATCCATCTGGCTGAGGTGTTATGTATATATGGATTGCTCCAAATGTTTTCCCAGAAGGTCTTGGTGTCCTGAATGTTTGGCATTTGTTGTTCTGTTCTTTAATTTCCTTTAAGTTCTTGGTATAGTCTTCCAGGGTCAGTTTGGAATGTTTTGTTCTGTTGGAATTGCTCACCTCTTGCTAATAATAATAATAATAATAATAATAATAATAATAATAATAATTATTATTATTATTAATGGTTAGTTTGCACCTATTCTCCGAAACATAAATGAGCATTTAAAATATGTTTTCATCATAACGATAAATGCTACATAATTAGTGTAAATACACAAATACGTACATAAATATAATCGATGCAGAAACATACATAAGTACATATATACAAATACATGCAAACATATTATATATATATATCTTAATTATATGTTAACATTAATGAATCTATATAAATCAAATGTAAATAATTACTTTCAATAAAATAATTGAATTAATAAATAAACAGAGACAACAAATATTCAAATTAAAGATAAAACGATTCAGAATATGCCATCTCAAACGTCACTTAAGTTATTCACATAATCATGCTTTGTAGTGATATTTTCTGATATTTATTATAACAGGCATGATTACTAAGCTGTCTATATTCCCTTTCAAAGTAAAAATTGCACACAATATTTTTTAAAGCTTTGTAGTTAAACTGTCAAGATTCCTGTGACTTTTGTCAGGGTTATTGGCTCAATGTTATTACTTATAAAAAAGCGAAAGCGCAAGTTCATCCGACTTTTCTACAATGGTGTTAAATAAAGAACATTTTTACTTTTTGTTTTTAATTCGGATTTTTTGATTTTGTAAAAATGGTGTTATGGTGTGGTCTGAAGTTTGAAATATTGTCAGAACATAACTATTGACAGACTCACACTTACCTTTGACAGCTCTTTTTCTACAGTGTCTTTAAGCTGTTTCTTCTTTTAACGACCATTTTTATCCAGGTCATTAGGCGGCAATGTCGGTGCGTGAGAGGTCACGCTGACCATAAAGAACGTGACGACAAATATATGCATCAATTCCATCCTGAGAATGAAAAAGCAAATTAATTTCGTTTTATTTGACTTAATTGAGATTCATCCTATAGAAGTAAAAACTGATTTGGGGTATATGGCATGGTATATTTGCATATCCCTATTTCTAAATTTAATTGTTATATAAATTGTTAAATGTCAAAGTGACACGACCTTGAGGACTGCTTATAATGGTATTTTTAAGTGTAAAGGTTGGAGTAAACAACTCAGTTGGCGAATATACTAGAATTTGCTGATCCAACTAGATGAGCAGTTTTTCTGACTAATAGTTTCATACTTGCTCATAACAAATTCATCCAATGGGATAAACCGAAATTTACTTTGTTGAAGAAGTCATTATTATTAAACTTTAATAATGGTATATTTTATGTCAGAAAAGGTGTTGATATTATGATAACTGAAAGTCATATAAAAATTAGAAATACTAATTATACTTCCATAATCAGTTCTCTTAATTAAAAGAACAAATGTTTGCATTTGTCATATACTACTGATTAATTCAGTCAATTTTATTCTTGAAATAAGCAGTTTATTGCAGTATGAGTAACTTTAACAGTGTTTTAATTTTAAAACATCAATACCCCCATCCACACTACCCACATTCATACGTTTGGGAAGAAATAAAATCCGAGAGCAAATAATATATAAATAGGTAAAAATGTTTACTTAATTTTACGTATACGTTTATTTTCACTTATAAAAATGACATAAATTTGGCAGCATCTCTATACCTATACATTCAAACCACAGTCAATAAGTCTAAAGTTCCAGTCAGAAAAGAGGTGAAAAGAAAAATGCTTACTATTCAATGTTCCAGTTTTACTTTTAGAACAGCTTACATACATAAATTATCAAGAATATATTATGAATATAAGTTATACTAAAGAAGAAGGAAGAGGGATGGATATAAGCTATACTAGAGGAAGAGAGATAGATATAAGCTATAGAGGAAGAGAGAAAGATATAAGCTATAGAGGAAGAGAGATTGATATAAGCTATACAAGAGGAAGAGAGATGGATATATACAATACTAGTGGAAGAGATAGGTACATCAGCTGCATATAAGCTATATCAACAAAAGACTGGATATATATATATGAGCTATGCTAAAGAAAGAAGAAGAGAGATCGACTGGCAAAATCCCAAGCTGTAGTTATCAGTGATTGATAAAGCAGCCAGTGACATCAAGCTGTGTACCTAGGATTTTTGTTTGACAGAAATTGACGGTGAGGTCGTAGAGAGTTAAATATTTGGCAATAAAGTTATCAGCAAACAACCCCATTTCCTTAAAACTTTAAAATTAAACAATAATATTTAACTTAGTTAAAACAGATATCATTAATGGAAAATGATATCAAAGTTAGGATGCAACTGTACGCTATGGTATATTATTAAATAAAACTATTTCATAAAAATGTGCTATTTCAAATGAATTAAAATATATTTAATCGAATAAAGAAAAACAACTAAACACACATGAATATATTCTAAACATTATGTTAAACGCTTAATAGTAAACCTATTTATTATCTATAACATTTTTTTTTACACGTTTTTACATCAGACCTGCTTATTATCTATAACATTACTCATAGAACGGTGGACAGTAAATCTATTTATTGTCTGTAACGTTAGTTTTAAATCGATGGACAATGTACCTAATTATTATTTATAATATTACTTATAAAACGTTAGTATACTACTTATTATATATAACATTACTTGTAAAACGCCCGACAACAAACCTATTTATTATTTGTAACATTACTTGTAAAACGCTCGACAACAAACCTATTTATTATTTGTAATATTATTTGTAAAACGCCCGACAACAAACCTATTTATTATTTGTAACATTACTTGTAAAACGCTCGACAACAAACCTATTTATTATTTGTAACATTACTTGTAAAACGCTCGACAACAAACCTATTTATTATTTGTAATATTATTTGTAAAACGCCCGACAACAAACCTATTTATTATTTGTAATATTATTTGTAAAACGCCCGACAACAAACCTATTTATTATTTGTAACATTACTTGTAAAACGCTCGACAACAAACCTATTTATTATTTGTAATATTATTTGTAAAACGCCCGACAACAAACCTATTTATTATTTGTAACATTACTTGTAAAACGCTCGACAACAAACCTATTTATTATTTGTAATATTATTTGTAAAACGCCCGACAACAAACCTATTTATTATTTGTAACATTACTTGTAAAACGCTCGACAACAAACCTATTTATTATTTGTAATATTATTTGTAAAACGCCCGACAACAAACCTATTTATTATTTGTAACATTACTTGTAAAACGCTCGACAACAAACCTATTTATTATTTGTAATATTATTTGTAAAACGCCCGACAACAAACCTATTTATTATTTGTAATATTACTTGTAAAACGCCCGACAACAAACCTATTTATTATTTGTAATATTACTTGTAAAACGCCCGACAACAAACCTATTTATTATTTGTAATTTTACTTGTAAAACGCCCGACAACAAACCTATTTATTATTTGTAATATTACTTGTAAAACGCCCGACAACAAACCTATTTATTATTTGTAATATTACTTGTAAAACGCCCGACAACAAACCTATTTATTATTTGTAATATTACTTGTAAAACGCCCGACAACAAACCTATTTATTATCTATATCAATGGATGTAAAACGATCGATAGCAGACCTATTTATTATCTATAACATTCCTTTATAAAACACACATATTAATAGCCACTTGTCCTTTCCTCTACATGCATAGATTCTGTCCGGGTTGCCACCTACAGTTTATTTTTTTAAATCTAGTGAAGGGATTTATAGTTTCTCATGCAGACGGCAGGTGTCACACTCCAGAGAAAAATCCGAAGCAGATCGTTTACGCGACGCGGTCATTTTTTTCGTCTGATTCACTGGCAGCTTCTGAAACACGTCTTGACTTTGGTCAACCTGACTGCCACCTAAGAAGATAACTTGTTCATTAAGAACTCTTAAGGCCGAACTCAGCCCATAACTTAACGATCTTTTCCTCAAATCAAACATAAAAGTCTCTCTCTAGTCACAATATTTTCTCTTTTGTCTTAGATGCATTTATAGCTCACGTGTGGGGGACGGGGAGGGGAGGGCTTTAGAAGTCCATTAAGACAACCGGCTGTCTGCCGCTGAAATTTTTTTCTCTCGTCGAGTAAGCATTCTATGAAAGAAAGAATGGATGAATCGATATATGTGGCGGTTGGGGATGGCATGGTGTGTGGGTGGGTGGTGCTTGCTTGTCGTTTTCAACCCGGGAATGTAGGAGATAAAAGGAGAGCGGACTGGGCAACAGTTCTGCTTGGTTGTGTCACGTGCTTAACTCCCCGCTTTAAGGGGGTTATTTAATTTCTTTTGGGGTTCGTGTCTATTTTTTCCTCCACTTTTTGTTTTCCTATATATTTTGGAGAATGTTATTGATTTAAACTTTTAGGACTAATTATGAATGAATAACTAATTCTAATGCGGGATTACAATTTTATTTTTAAAAATAATAAACTGATATAGATAGAAATGGTTTAAGGCGTTTACTGTTGTTGGATAATCAAGTATGTACCCATGAGTGATCAGATGTCTAGTAATGACAATTTTTTAATAGACGGGTACGAAGGAATGACAATGGTTTAGTATTTATACACGTGAGAATAATGAAATATGTACAATGAGTAATCAGTAAGGGATTTGTGATATTATGATACGGATATGTGATAATGTTGATTTTGTGATATTAAGATATCGATGTGTTATAATGTTGGATTAAGGTTTATACACGAGCTGGTACTCAAATGTAAGCATTGATAAGAATGATTCTCTTGTCGGATTATTTGGTGATGGTTGAGAAATTCTTTCTTGTTATGTGTATCTATGTTTGTTTAAGTTTTAAATAGTTCTTCCTTTCATATCAAGTGGACGGTGCTTTGTGACGTATTGATATTGAAGTATGAAGTATTGCTATGAAAAACCGCATCATAAACGTTAGAGGAATATGCCTCCATTGTTCTGTCGCAGGCTTTACAATGCCTTCCCTGTCATTACTCTGTCCATATATTTTTACGCTTTTACTGTCCTTACAATGTCCATGTTGCCTTTACATTTTTACTGTCCTCACAATGTCCATGTTGCCTTTACATCTTTACTTTCCTTACAATGTCCATGCTGCCTTTACGTTTGTACTGTCCTCACAATGTCCATGTTGCCTTTACGTTTTTACTTTCCTCACAATGTCCATGTTGCCTTTACGTTTTTACTTTCCTCACAATGTCCATGTTGCCTTTACGTTTTTACTTTCCTCACAATGTCCATGTTGCCTTTACGTTTTTACTTTCCTCACAATGTCCATGTTGCCTTTACGTTTTTACTTTCCTCACAATGTCCATGTTATAATATGTTTAATATCTTTACAATATCTTTATGTCTTTACAATATATTTAATGACTTTACAATATGTTTTAATATCTTTAAAATATGTTTACTGTCTTTACAATAAGTTTAATGCCTTTGATAAGTTTAGTGTCTTTACAAGTTGTTTAATGTCTTTACAATATGTTTAATGTCCTTATATCTACTGTCCTTAAATTATTTTCTTCATGTCGTTACAATGCATTCAATGTCCGTTCAACTCCTTTGCTGTTCTTGCAAAATGCAAATTCTTCTTCTTTACAATGTTTTCACTGTCCTTTCAACTCTTTTACTATCCTTAAAATACACACACACACACACACACACACACACACACACACACACACACACACACATACACACTCATACACACACACACACACACACTCACGCACATACACACATCGTTAAGGAACCAAATCAGAAGGGGAAAATGCGGTTTCAGGTGTCACAAGCGACTGAGACCTCTGAATACAACTAAACAGGTTGCTTAGAAATGTTCCAAAACTCAACGATTTTATACGCCAACGTGTTCATGAAGTAGTGTAGAAATAGCGAGCACTTATGGTCCTACTCATAAGTGAACCATTATAGACAGCCCCAACTTATGGTCTTACTCATAAGAATAAGTGAACCATTATAGACAGCCCCAGCTTATGGTCTTACTCATAAGAATAAGTGAACCATTATAGACAGCCCCAGCTTATGGTCTTACTCATAAGAATAAGTGAACCATTATAGACAGCCCCAGCTCCCTTTTTACTATACCCCACATAAATGCACATTTACCCATCGAAATAGACAAATTCCAATTAATAGATGAATACATTTATAATTTTGTGAATGAACATTCGTATGAATAACAGTTGCCCATTGTAGTTCATTTGTGTTAGATGTTTCACATCTTGTGTTCACAAGTGCGTATGAAACGCAGCAACTCGACAGGAAAGTCTTACAGGAATGGTAATATTTAGAGAGTTACTGATACGATTTTGAATACTATGAAGCACTAACAATTCGACCACTATCAATAATAATAATAATAAAAACAACAAACTTTCCAAAGTACAAAACCCTAACATTAATAATAAAATAATTTTACTCGCAGTAAAATACCAACCACAACAACATATGATGATGAAGTTTCTCTTGTTTGAAGATCATAAGATAATACTATTACTACTACTACTTCTACTTCTATCAGTAATAACATTGACAACAGCGACAATGGACTAGTGAGAACAATATTAATAAAATAATTCTGTTGCTCCTGCAAGTGTGATGCAGATTTCAATCTAATCAGTCTTAGCCTCAGTCTTAGAATAGAGGTAAATAATACTTGCAGAAATTCACATTATAGAGTAATGAAAGTAGACACTTTTTAAAATCTACTGCTCTTTATAGAACAGAGGTAAATATACTCGCAGAAATTCACATTATAGAGTAATGAAAGTAGACATTTTTAAAATCTACTGCAAGACGCATTATCGAAAAATAATTTACACCTTTGAAGTGATTCGGAACCTAAGACTAGGACGAATGTCTTCAGAAAAATGCAAAATTCCAACATTAATGTTGGAATGAAACAACGTATGTCTCTCCACTTCGCTGCTTCAGATGTGAATGAGAATGTTCAAATTTAGAATCGACCAATCAACAAGCCAAAAACAAGCAAACTAACTAACTAATGAACGAACTAACTAAGGATCTAATTAACCAACTAACTAATTCTCTGATCTACCTAATTAATTAGCTAAATAAACAATTATTTAACTGAATAACTAATTAACTAAATCAACAACTAATTAACTAAAATGCATTCACTTTTTTAACGACGACTCCATCGTCTTTACAATGACTTCACTGTCCTTACAACATCTCTGCTGTCTATGCAATGCGTTCACTGTCGTTATAATGTCATCACTGTCCTTGCAATACTAACTGTCCTTTTCACACCTTCACTGTCATCACAACGCCATCACTATAATCACAACACCATCCTGTCATTACAGCACCATCATTAATTCTAAAAATAACAAAACCAATACCGTACCTACACCAATATACATACTTATATATATATATATTAAAAACCAGCCTTATGTCGACCCACAGCATTAGGCAGACAAATATGTGGTCTGCCTAAGTCTTTTACAACCCCATTTTGCATTTTTCTCTCTTTCTATTATCGTTATTGTAGTTACCTTTGACATATTTCATATTTCAATAGTTTTTCCTGCGAATTCAAGTGTGGTTTTGAAGGTTGTATATATACACACTGAGGTCCACACACACACACACACACACACACACACACACACACACACACACACACACACACACACACACACACACACACACACACACACACACACACACACACACACATACACACACACACACACACACATTTGTATTTGATAGAATCGTTTTTAATGAGACTGAGTTGCAATCATCAAGCGTGTGCGTAAGAGTTAGATGGTGAAAACAGAAATTTCATATATTTTTCTGTTGGTTACTCTGTCTGCACAACGTTCTCTCTGAATAGTTGTCTCTGCTTGACAGTCTCTTCGTCTCCATGAGTGTATGCTTACATTATTGTCTCCTCCTGCATGACTGTCTATCTTTCTGCACGAATGCCTCTCTATCTGCATGATTGTCTCTCTGTCTACATGATGCGTCTCTACCTGCAAGTCTTTAGGCTATTCATACTTTGTAAGTGCCATCCATTAAAAAAGATTAATTATTAGTACTCTTGTCGGATCGACATTATAAAAAATCTCTAGCTCAGATAAAAAAATGTTCTTTAATTCACTATATGTACCATCTCACTTTTAGTGCATGCAGACCAGGAAGAATTACATTTATAATTTTTTTTTATTATTGTAAAAATAACCGCCACTCTGTTTAACGATTTTTAAATATTCAATAAACAAAGCCAGATGGAATTTATAAGTTTTACAAGATAAGTGACGTTATACACTTAATATAGAACACACTGAAGCAGAATTAAGTTGCTCCCGTCACAGAGCTGTTTGAACCAGAACTTGAGTCACAGAGCAGTCAACTAGCGTTCTAGTCACATGGCTAACTAAATCAAAACTCGAGTTACACAGCTGATTGAACCAGGATTCGAGTTACGCAACAGATTGAAACAGGACTCGAATTACACAGCTGGCTGACTGAACCAGAACTTGAGTTACATAACTGATTGAAACAGCACTCACGTTACACATCTGATTGATCCAGAACGAGCTACACAACTGATCGAACCAGGGCATGTGTCACATAGCTGGCTGAACCAAAACTCTTGTCATAAGCTGGCTGAACCAGAACTCGAGTCATACAGCTGATTGAACCAGGACTGAAGAGAGAGAGAGATGACTCTTTGAACTACTATAGAGAATACGTTTTCAATTCAACACCTAACTAAAGATAATGGATACAGTGAGTCTTTTAAATATACATTATATTCAAAGTTAATGATAAATTATAGTTTTATGCCTGTGTAAAATATGCGAATCTGTGTGCATTCGTATACATGTAAATTAATTGAGCTAATGCTAGTGCACAAGTGTGTGTGTGTGTGTGTGTGTGTGTGTGTGTGTGTGTGTGTGTGTATGTGTGTGTGTGTGTGCGGGTCCTGTGATGTGATGTGAGGAAAAACGAAAAAAGTGTAAACCATAATTCTGAGGTTTCTTGCCTATATCAATTAAATAAACTATAAATAGCGTTCATTGATTCAGAACTTGATCAAAATTATTTCCTTACGGAGTGATTAAAATGCTTTTTTATAAATAGATGATTCTTTTAAAAATAGAGCTTAAAAGTACTTTTATAAAGAGTAGTTGTTTAAGCGTTAAAATAAATACAGATTTATACATACAACAGATATAAATTATAAGTGCATTAATAAATCAAGACTCTTAATTTGTACGACAATGGTCAGTAATGAATTATAAAATCTATTTCTCTGTAAGTTATTAGAAACTTGCGATGTCGTTAAAGATATATTTAAAAATCAATTATATATATGTAAAATAGATTTTCAAGGAATCATCATTACAATTCTGATTGTTGTACCCATTTCAAATACACACACACACACACACACACACACACACACACACACACACACACACACACACACACACACACACACACATTATTAATAAAAATTGTAATAATCTCTATTTCTGAGTTAATAATAATTTAATTTTGTATGCATAACAAAAATATGTACTGTGATAATAGCTTACATGAATTACAAGTGCTTGTGTGTGTACGTGCGTGCATGTGTGTGTGTGTGTGTATGTATGTTTGTGTAATGTTATTATAATCCTTTTACAACAATGATAAAATGAAACGAAGTGAAATGAAACAAGTATAACATGTAAAAAATACATATGTACGTGTGCAGAATTATTGCTTGAGTTCGAATGATTCTTTGAACAGAAAAATATATTTCAATTAAACGTTAAAGAAAAAATAATCAGTTTTGAGAAGGCGTTTTTACTTACAGTTATGTTGACAAGTCTTGTGAAAGAGAGAATGACCGAGATACCGTGCTCACAGAGAGAAAAGTCAATTTACCTGAGTTGAGAGACAGAGAAGAGAGAGAGGAGACAAATGGTGTCTGTCAGACATTCTATTTCACTTTCTATTCGTCTTATGATTCCCGATTTGAAGTCTTAGACACAGCTTTGTACCCGTAAAACAATGTTCATCCAGTTTAATATTACTTGTCAACTGATGTAAATTTTGCTCTTTATCCTAATAAAACAATAAGAAACTACGAAGTTAAATATGGAAATACTGCGAAATAAGAAATGAATTTTAAAAATATTATATATCATTCAAACTGGAATGTATTTTAAAGGATTGTAGACACCAATAATGCTCACATACCGTACTTAAACTCTTCAAGCAAGTAATCAAGTATTTAGCAGCGTCAATTTTATTTGCTGTGCTACCAAGCATCTATCTATCTATCTATCTATCTATCTATCTATCTATCTATCTATCTATCTATCTATCTATCTATCTATCTATCTATCTATCTATCTATCTATCTATCTATCTATCTATCTATCTATCTATCTATCTATCTATCTATCTATCTATCTATCTATCTATCTATCTATCTATCTATCTATCTATCAAGGTCCCATCACCATCAACCATTGTGTGCATCACTCCGCCACCAGCGTATTCGGAATCACCGACAAAAACTGCATCACCAGAAAATTTGAAAAATGAGCAGTTATTTTCAGCAGCAAGTGTTCCTCCCGATTATTTGCAACAACCAGAGAACCCTGGGCAAGCAGGTTCTAAACACCCAAAGAACCCTGGGCAAGCAGGTTCTAAACAACCAAAGAACCCTTGGCGAGCAATGTTCCCGTCAAATGTAGTATCACCTGAGTCACCAGTCGTGGGACCTGAGGGTACAAGCGTTGACCCTGATAAAAGGTGACATTGGGATTTTTATAACTTAGTTTTAAAAATATGTAGTAATATTACCATTCTGAGATTCACGTCTTTACTTTTCATTGTAAAATACAATTACTTTCATTTGTAATGATTTAATCTCTTGCGTGTAATATATTATATTTTATTGTAACACGCATAAGCGTGATTTTGAATTACATCTTTTATATTTATCTATCGCTGTAAAATACGATTAAAGGTCGACTTGTAAATAGTCTACGCTATTTGTCTAAGCCACACGTACGGATCAGCGAATCCATAGAATTGTCGCCCATGAAAGGATATTATATTTTCAGAGCGGTTTTTTCTGTTTTGGTTCTGGCCTTTTCTTTGGGCTTTTGTTTATGTCACATCAAGAAGACGCCGTGACTTGTCTGAGGATTCTGCGTGGATCCTGGTGCCTAGACTTACCGAAACCCAGTCCTTTACAACTGAAGGTTGAAAGCACCAAATCAATGATTGTATGACAACCGCCATTTTGGTTCAATGACGTACTGTTGGAGGCGACCAAGCTGCCATAGCTGACAGACACATGAAAGTTAAGTTTCAAGTCTATGAACTCTGAACCCTTATTGCTTGTGATTCGTACGAACAAAGACAATAGGTAGTCCTATGACCTACGTATCGGAATTGATGTATGGAATTACCTTTTGCTAATTGTTAATTTATTAAATATTTTGATTGTTGTCTAATTACAGTAGTTGGCTAATTATTGTGAGGAAGGCCAATAAGCTGGGTTGGGGGCGAAGAGTCAAGATGAATGTTTGAATGCATAATTAGTTATAATTTGATAACGTACCCAGTTCGTGCTTTATTACACAGATTTACCTGTCACTAAATTTGATATCCAAAACTACAGGAAGTAATTTAGGAGACTGAAGGGAGATTGGGCAACCAGTCTGTTGTCAGCATAGGTGAATGTTAAAATTTAAATAATCTAAAAACCTCATGCTCAGACAGGGTCCTTAAACAAATGCTGGAATGTAACAATTGCATGATTTTTTTTACTAACGAAAGGGATCAAAATGAGAATTTTTTTGGACTTTTTTTCTCTGAACAGTCCAATCGATAATTATACATTAGTGAAATAACGTTCTTTTTAGATTCCTGCACATTTCATTGGATAACCTGAAAACAATTGTCTAATGATTGCTCAGGCAATAATGTGATGTTTATAAACAATATGTGACTGTCACAAACTGGGAGGCTCGTTACAAGCCGACCCGAGCTGAAGTTAGAGATGCAAGGGGTGAAGTCTATTTTTGGCCTGCTCCGGTGCACCTCCAAGAAAAGCCCGTATGACATATGCCAGTACTACGTCGCGTCAGGTTGTTACATAGACACACATGACATACACCATTGATGTTTGGGTGGGGCCCAGTTTATTTATGTCATGCCAAGGAACGTTTTATTGGCGGTGTATGTTGTGAGTGAGTATCATGAATGTGAATAAGTGGACGAACAGACGAACGGTGCAAAACACTAGTACAAATTCTTTCGTCCCTCTCAAAAACTATGAATAACAAGAGAGTTGAAAGATGGTTAAATCAGGATATTTATTTCCCGATTTAAAAGGGGCACTACTCTTTCACACAGTGATTAATCATTCATTCAACTTTCCAATGTCATACACTCTGTGGGAAATAAGGGGAGATGAAAATGATGAAATTCAAAATATAAAATAAAGATTAATTACACAATTCTTATGCGGCAAATGGGGCCGCTTTAACAATAGTTCACATATAACATAAGCAATAATTTTAACATTAAAGTTATATAATAGTGTTCATTTTCTTAGAGTCCTAGAGTTTAGTATGTGCGCGTTAGCCGTGCTAATTATTACTCACTATTAATGTCAGAGTTCCAAGGAGATGACGTAATCTCACACGTCACTTATAAGCGGCACTTCAAAGTGAAGACACGACGCAATTGCGGCGTCGCATTACAGGTGAAGATTCTGCAGAATCTAGGCACCACTTTCAGATTATCACTGGGGAGAAATCTGAAATTTAGCTGACTGTTGTCAGCCTCGATAACTGTCGTTGTTTCTTGGTTGTCGTGGAAACGGACACCCCAACGACGTTTAGCATTATCGGATGAAGTCGTCCAGTGGGATGTGTCGTCGCATTACATTGAGTGTAGAAATCCAGATATCTGTAAGATTATCTCGGTGCTAGCCTCCCAATTTGTGGAATAGACTGTCAAACCAAACTCTCAGACAGGGGGAAGAACAAATTGGTCCCTCATGTCGTTAACTGCATACAACCAGCGTCGCATACATCGGTTTTTCTTGACAGTGAACTTTCCACTTTGCCAAAAATTATACTGAAGTAATTTTGCCTCGTTACTCAATATATGGCATCAGACGGATGGAAAACGGATGGAAAGAGATTTTTGCAGCTTTCCTTTATGAAATCTCTGTACATGAGATAATTCATACGTGAAGTTAGACTGGCTTCAGACGAATCGACGTTTTCAACATTGAGAGTAAAATCTTCCTTTTGCCTCTTATATAGCTTCACTGAAGGTTTCCAGAAACTTCCATAGCTATGTCCTGTGACTCAATTTTCCCTTGGATATTAAGTGCTGTCCGTGCTGCACGCTTTACTGTGGTCAATTCTAATGCGCACTGGCCTTTTCTCTCGTAAACAACATGTGACCAGTAATGCGCAATTGTCCCAATTGTCTAATATACATATCCTTCATAAACTAATATATATATTCAATATGATATAATAACACACACTGCATCACGAACGTCTGTCTACTAAAGAGATCTTAGGTGACTGTTACTGGAAGTTTACACATGATAATATGAAAAATAACAAAACTCGGGTTACTTCAACTAGTTTTGTTAGCGGTTTTTTAAAATGAAATAAAATATAATTTCTGTCCCTCATTTCCTGTGACAGTGACCAGGTTGTGATTTCCTTTGCTGATTGGAGAAACTAGATATGAGGCCAATTTGTTTTCTGTCTGCTAATAAAGATTATATTACAGTAAATAAGTCTATATTCACTATTGATGTAAATATAATAAATATCATTAGAACCATGTTATTATCAATTCTACATTCGTTTTCTCTGTCACGGTTTTACTGGTATGTTTCAATTTAACAATATGTACTCTGTTTCTATTGCTTATAACTTTATTCATATGTCCATTTTCCATCTTTACTTTAAACCTTCAGAAACAATAGTTTGAGATACTACGGTAAGAATTTAGAATCCGTTTACTTGATTTATGTTGTCTGTGTCAGTCGTGATGCTTTTCTGAATGCGGTTACTAAGGAAAACTAGAATACGGTTACTAAGAAAAACTAGTCTTAGTGTAGTTGATCGTTGACCGACTGTGACTGAGAGTGACGAGTATTGTATTATCTTGAACACTGCTAAGTGGCTAATTGTTGGATTTTCTAACATATGCACCGCTAGTATCTGCTGATGTCAATATGACAGAATTTTCAAAGGCTGATATGTGGCTTATTTTGTTGTGGCGAGTCACATTTGTGCATTCAAAAATATTTTGGTTAATTACTATTTCTTCCTCAGTTCATGCAAGTTTTTACTCAGACACACTGTTGATTAATATGCTTCCTCAATAGGAAACTTTTTATGATATTTTTCGTATTGATAACCACTTACAACAAGCTACTGAATACACCTGCTTTCACCAGTTTAGTTGGATAAACTACAAATTTAAATAATTTTACTAACCCTATCTGCAAAAGAAGCTTCTTGGTTTTTCTTGAATGATATTCAAAGGACATACAATAAATATGTTGAAATTTTAAATTATATTTCTTTTTTAAAATTATTATAAATATTTAAAACTAAAAATAAGACATGCTAAAGTCATAAATGAAGTGAAGATTGTGAGTCATGAATAAGTGAGTCACAGGTTTAATAATTGAAATTTTTATATTTCCATTGTTATGTCTACATACTCCATGTTTATTTACGTACTCAATGTCTACACACTAAATGTCTACATACTCCATGTTTATCTACGTACTCAATGTCTACACACCAAATGTCTACATACTCCATGTTTATCTACGTACTCAATGTCTACACACCAAATGTCTACATACTCCATGTTTATCTACGTACTCCATGTTTATCTACGTACTCAATGTCTACACACCAAATGTCTACATACTCCATGTTTATCTACGTACTCAATGTCTACACGCTAAATGTCTACATGCTCCATGTTTTGCTTTGATTTACTTGTCCCTTGCATTTCTTAAAAGAACAACTAAAAGCATCCGCCTCTTAGTTTTATAGAAGGTGAAAAATCTTGTTTCATTCCAATAATTTACATTTCTATTTTGAGTTTGCCTGTCCAGTGAAACAACTTATAAGTCTGACCACACATTTACAGGATGGAATAAATACTTTGTCAGCACTATTTATGGCTCATTTCCCAAAGTTTTCCCAACTCAGACTTTGACAAACAGCTTTTCTAACATGCTTCTGGTTAGTGAGTTTGTTTATTTCGTTCTTCCTTTGTCTGTCCTTCCTGCCTAACAGTTAACAAATACATTGTGAAACAGGTAGTTGTCTGGCTGTAGTCCTTCCTGCCTAACAGTTAACAAATACATTGTGAAACAGGTAGTTGTCTGGCTGTAGTCCTTCCTGCCTAACAGTTAACAAATACATTGTGAAACAGGTAGTTGTCTGGCTGTAGTCCTTCCTGCCTAACAGTTAACAAATACACCGTGAAAAAGGTAGTTGATTTAAACGCATCGTTCAATCCACCACACAATCAAAGCATCAGTCACGGTTCACTGCACATTTCTATGCTCTCGTATTAGTGCACATCCATGTAAAACATTTAATTGTTTACTAAATATGCTGGCTCAATTTTTTCAAAACTAAATTACAAATTCAAAGAAGCATTTAAAAAAATTCTAAATGCAAATAAATAGTAAAGCCAGATTAAGCAAAAACAATATATCAAATCTATTATTACTATACATGTATCGAAAGTGTAACGTAATTTATATTAATTTATATTAATATTAATTAAATAATTAATTTTAAATAATAATTAATTAACTAATACTAATTTATATTAGAGGAGTACTGATATTTTTCCTCTTCATTTTATTTTTATTCCAGCAAAAAATGCACATGCAGGAACGTTTTGAAGGTTCTGGGCTTCATAGGTCTTGTTTTCTTAATGATGATTTGTTGCGTCTTCTTTGTGGTAGCAAAGTTCATTATGGTAAGTGAGATTTCTCATTAAGGCAATGCTATTTAGCTGTCTTTAAACAAAATCGATTTTTCAAATCTAATGTTTCTGTAGGTAAACTCTCTGCTATACATAACTCCCATGTTTGTCGTGTACTTATCCTCTGACTAGAGAAGATAGACCTAGCGGTTACCCAGACATATATATATATATATATATATACTAAAATTAATCTAGTCTAGATCCATGCATGCTTAATTTCCGTCCAAACCTATAACCTTGCTGCCAGGCTAAAATTTTGCCCTGCCGATTACTCTGTGCATACCACCCCAGGTATTGAGTCTGTTCCGATTTGGTGCTTGATCCGACCGGTCTAATACTTACACTGCTTTATTTCGTACCGCATTCATGACATTATAATAATTAAACAGTATTTTTACAGGTAAAATTAAATTATAGTAATTGTGTGATATATGTTCAACTTTTTATTATTGTTTATAAATGTCTTATTTAATAAATGTTGGTGTTTATATATGACTAATTTAGTTAGTATTGTTGTTTACTCATGATTTATTTAGAACATTTGGCTGTTGTTTATAAATGACCCATTTGGTAAATTTTGTTGTAATACAAGACATTATTTAGTAGGTGTCTATGGACAAGTAGCGTAAGACTGCATTAATTTTTAAACTTATATAATTATGATAAAACTGCCTACATTTTAATTTTATTTCACAGGAAGACAAATGCTGCATACAGCCTTTAGATATTAGTGAGAGTGATGACAGAAAAAAATGAAGAAACATCAGTAACATGTTGTTGTGAGAGTGATGACAGCAGACAATGAAGAAACATCAGTAACATGTTGTTGTGAGAGTGATGACAGCAGACAATGAAGAAACATCAGTAACATGTTGTTGTGAGAGTGATGACAGCAGACAATGAAGAAACATCAATAACATGTTGTTGTGAGAGTGATGACAGCAGACAATGAAGAAACATCAATAACATGTTGTTGTGAGAGTGATGACAGCAGACAATGAAGAAACATCAATAACATGTTGTTGTGAGAGTGATGACAGCAGACAATGAAGAAACATCAATAACATGTTGTTGTTACTGATAAATGACGCTGTAAAAGAGGGACTTTCTTTCTTTAATTTTTATTATTATTATAATTATGATGATGACGACGCTTTTTCCCCACTTCTGTTTGTCGGTTGTGAACCAAGAATCTTACCAAGACTCTGGCAGATTCAAGGTTTTACGGAGGATGTGGGCACTTTCGAGGAGCGCTGCTTTTAGTACTGGGGAGAGGTTTCCTGGGAGTGTATTGAGATAACCTTCCAACATTATCGTCATGGACTTTCCTATGTTTTATTTTTTTATGTGCTGAGTATCGTTGTCATGCGTTGTTTAGAAATATTTTGCTTTTAGATTGTATCTTTCAATTTTGTAATGAATATGTTCGTTCATTTTATTTCGTTTTATTTTTTTACGTTTATTACTGTATTATATTGCTCTCACTTGGTCAGCATATAGACTTATTTAATTAGCCACTTGTCTGTTCTGCAGTTAGTATTCTGTATTCTTTAATTACTCAGTATTTGCTGTGCAGTTAGTATTATGTAGTAGTTAATTACCTCTAGTTTGTTGTGCAGTTAGAGTTCAGTATTTTCTAATTAACCAGTTGTCTGGTGCGCAGTTAGAATTTGGCATTATTTAATTAGCCAGTTTTTTTGTTGTGTAGATAGTATTGGGTATTACATCATTAGCCAGTTTGCTGCCAGTAAGTATTTGGTATTATTTCATTAGCCAGTTGTTTGTTATGAACTTTGTATACGGAATTATTTAATTAGCCCATTGTTTGCTATATAGTTAAAATCGATATTACTTAATTAGCCAATATGCTATACAGTTATTATTCGATATTCTTTAATTAGCCAGTGTCTGCTGTGCAGTTAGTATTCAATATTACTTATTAAGTCAGTCGATTGCTGTACTGTTAGTATTCGACATTATTTAATTAGCCAGTTGTTTGCTGTACTGTTAGTACACAGTCTTATTTAATTAGTCTGTTGTCTGATGTACAGCTATTTTTCGGTATTATTTAATTAGCCAGTTGTCTTCTGTACAGTTAGTTTTGGGTATTATTTAACTAGCAAATTTTTTGCTCTACTGACAGTATGTGGAATTATTTAATTAGTAAATTGTTTGGTATTCTGTCAGTATAGGGTATTATTTTATTAGCAAATTGCTATTATGTCATTTGCAGTAATGTGCGCTTGTCTAATGTGTTATGTATTACTTCATTAGCAAATTGTTTACTGTACTAAAAAGTGTGCGATGTTACCTGACTCACAAATATTTATACTTCACATTCTAAGGAGTTTAAGATTGATAGATTATCTATTTATTGTCCAAATTTTAAAATAGAAAGGTCAAACCTGTATACAACTGCTTATATCCACTAATCAAATTAAGCAAGTGTGAACAAAGCTCTTAAGTACATCATAATACTTAGTGTACTGAGTTTTAAATAATAGATTGAATTTTAGATTACTTATGGAGATTTATAATACCCCTCAAAACTAAAGTTGGGTGTGTTCAAAGAAATGATTACACAATCGGCCATGCAGAAACATATGATAATTGTTTAGATGTGTATCTGTCATGTCACGTCTAGTCTTCCTTTGTAGAAACATGAAGAGGGTCACAGTTCAAAGGACACATGCTGTTGATGCTGGCCACTTACTCATGCAGGACAAACAATGGAGACAAAACATATACACATGCTGTATGTAGCTTGCTCAATCTGTCCGGTCATTGTTGTCTCTTGTCTCACTGGGTTGCTCATCTGACTCTTCCCCTCTGACACACTCTTGTAGTTAAATGATGGCCTGATTAAACGTAACTCAGTAAAATGACTGCCTGTCTATAGGTTGGGTCCAGACTTCCCTGTATAGGTTAAGTCGAATGGTGCTGAATGGTTCATCAGACTCCCATCAAATAAAATTGGTGACAAGTTGATGTTGGGGTCCACTATCACTGAAGTATCATCAAGTGTGGTATTACCCTCACAGAAGTCTGTGCAGATGTAACCATTCCACCCTGGAATTGCATCTAGAGTAGAGGCAATTCTGCTGTCCACTGGCAAAATGTCCTATCTGTTCAGCCAATACACTGTAATGGCTCATTAAATTATTAATGATTTTGCCAAAGAATATATTTCTCTGGTTAACTTTAAAGTGCTAAAAACACTCTCGCTGTTTTACCATCACAACTTTTCTGACTGTCTATCATGGTGTCACAAAAAAGAAATACTACTATGGAGAATCTTGCTCTCCAAACTCATGTTACAGTCTCATATTGTCATATCATCTTGTCCTCTTCCAGCCACGACACTTTCTTAATTGAGTAAAAATTAAAACTACGTGTTTCTGTTTGATGTCCTTAGTAGAAACTACCGTTTATATTTCTGCTCAAGGTCCTTAACTGAATCTTCAATTCAAAGTGATTTTCAAAATCATGAAAAGAGAAATAGAAGTATTGCTGGGCTGTGTGTGTGAATCTCAATCTACTGTTTATCTGTCTCTCCTTTTCTCTAGTGGAAAAAAGTTTATATACATTGCAATTTCCAGTGCCCCCTGGTAGGCTAAAATAAAAATGCTGTTCCATTGGATAGGAAAATTGTGTACCAGCTAAAACATGTGTTTACTAATTAATTGTCCTGGTCCTAGCACATGCTGGTCACTTGAAACACTATTTATGTGTTGATACAAACTGTCACCTCAGCATCTCTGAGTCATTGCATGTTTTCATACAATTAAGCCTCCAGCCTTGTCTCATTAACCCAGGGCATGATCTGTCTCCCCATTCGAAGTAACACACTTAATATGCATGCAAAAGTTCTTAAATTACCTGTAACCTCAGGCATGTAAATGATAAAAATAAACCTCCTCCCTCCACATTGAACACAATGTGAGGCTGTGGGATCCCACTGGGGCACTCCAGATCAGAGAAGGTCTGATGATGAAATGATCAATGCAAGCTCCAATGGTGACGTAAAACTGCTATCGACCCACACACACACTTTTAGAAAGTATTTACCAACAGAGGGTGTTGAGGGTGTGTGCCAAACTGGTGAGACCTTTTCACCCCTTTCCGCCAACCCTTCTGCCCTCCACCTCATAACACAAGTGTGAGGCTGTCGAGTCCCACTGGGATACTCCACATCAGAGAACATCTCATAACTAAATGATCAATGCAAGCTCCAGTGGTGACGTAAAACTACTCTTGATCCCCCAACTTTTTCAAAGTAAAGAATCTCTGTCATATTGAAACTATTTTAGATTTTTTAAAATTAGAAACTCAGCAATTAGTGTGAACTATTTTACTCAATGTATTATTTGTAACTACATGTATTAAGTGTTTGATAATTTAGCAGTTAGAACAAATGGAGTAGTTTGAAAGTTACGAGTAAAACAGATGGACAGGTAGACAGACATAGATTCAATTAAAAGAATTATTTCTCTTGTCACATGTAGTTAGAAGCACATAATGACTTTTACAACAAAACATTTACTTCTTTTAATGACTCTTTCCTTGCTTGATACTGTTTGTTTATATTTTTATAATTCCTAATACATTTTAAGTAAATCAGCTGTGCTTGTTACATTTGAATTCTATCTATCTATCTATCTATCTATCTATCTATCTATCTATCTATCTATCTATCTATCTATCTATCTATCTATCTATCTATCTATCTATCTATCTATCTATCTATCTATCTATCTATCTATCTATCTCTCCTCCTATCAGTCTACCTGTCTATCTTTTTATGCAATATTTCAATCACAATATTCTCATCTACCAGTATTTGCTGAGGAAAGCAGAAGCGCAGTATACATTTTTAATTGAGGAAGTGAATTATCGATTGAAGTGTGAGCATTTACAATTACAAAGATAAATAATCGATTACACAGGTCTATTACAAACCTTATCTTGTCTAACAACTCCCGTCCCCACCCCCCTCAAGGTATGAGATAAGGCACCCTTGCGTGTTATTAAGGAACGGTAACTCTGAATAAATAGAGTTTTAGTTTTAGCACGTGTGACGTTTTGCTGGGAGATTGGCAAGATGTTAATTCTCCACCACCCAGGGCTAATCCCCAAAATATGCCTTCTGGCTGGCCACACGTGTTAGAAAGGTGAATAATAGATAATGTAGAATAGAAGAGTGATAGTTCTAGAAGATAGGTCGAGCCCCTGATACATTCAGCCAGTAAATACATGTGACAGATTATCACGCGAACACGAGTGATCTATGTATCAGCAATATATTGAACAAGAAATAACATAAGATAGCATGGTTACATACAGCAAATAGTATAACAGTTGCAATTAGAGTTTATATATATATTATTTATTTCATAATCACGACCATGTGGTGTCATAAGAGATTGTTCGTTTTGAGTCCTATGAAAGCACAATAGTAGTTATTTGGTTCGTCCATATGAACGAACTATAAATGGGAACACGAAACATTTCTGAGTGAACTCTAAAGTACTTTGATAGAGCTTGTTTACAACTTGACTGAAGCTGTTCAGCTTATTGGTTTTATAGTTTTATAGTTTTTAGTTTTGGTTCCATGACGTGACCTCTGGGGTCGTAGTATCTGGTTGCACACAAGATCCATGGAACTGTCTCTGGCTTATGGGTCATTCCATTCTGGTGTTGCTTCGTGGCTCAGTGCACTTAAAAACCACATTCAAAATAAAGTGACATCCAAATAAAGTACCAATGTTCGGTAGCAATATATACAGAGGATGATTTCTTTCTGTGTGGATAACTGGCGATAAGTTTAATAGTAAGATTATATTTTGTTAACACCAGGAGACAAAATACATTTTGCCTCAGCGGTCAGCAGCATTCGACTAACAATTTACAGGTGCGTTTCTGGAACATTTGTTCACGTGGCTGAGCTGCACTTTGATTGGTTAGTTTAGTGAGTTGTCTGGAAGATACAGGTATGTTTCCACCCTGGGGATAGGGGTCAGCCATTTTAGAAGGTTTACATGTAGTCTATTTTTAGAGGAGGGGTGGGTGTTGGGTGTGGGCTGCTTAAGCCATTATGTGACGTTAACAATCCCAAATGTCTTATATCTTAGTCGATTTCGCCGTCATAAAAATCAAAACTGGTAAAAAGGCCACGATAATTCAACAAAACGGAAAACTTGCCTCGAATTACTGCCAAGAAAAATTCAATACTTTCTGAGCAATGATATGACACTGAGCACAACTTTATGCACGAAAACTGCACCAGCAAAACACAAATGTATGCACCAAAATTGCACCACCAATAAACACCTTTATACACCAAAACTCCGTCACCGATACACAACTTTGTGCCTCAGAATTGCACCACCAGTACACAAATGTATGTTCCAAAACTATATAATTAATTCACAGCTTTATATACACATTTAGGCACACCAATACCACCTGTAGACAATTTTATGCATTAAGACAACACCACCTGTACACAATTTTATGCATCAAGACAACACCAGCTGTACACAATTTTATGTATCAAGATAAACACTACCATTACACCACCACTACAGCGTCAAGAAAGAAAACGATGACGCCCAACACAACAGAGTCAACAACAACAGCCACAGCATCAACGGCAATAAGAACAACGCCAATAAAGTCACCATCAACGACAGCAATGGCAGCCCAGCAAGCAGCAAACCATGACCGAGAATATCTCATGATAAAATGTTACTGCAGCTTTATATAGGAGATGTCAGCGCGAGAAAATAAAAACAAACTCACAGAGGAAGTTCAGCGCCCAGCACAAAATGGCGTCTTACTTGGCTGGGTTTAAGTTTGCAGATGGTAATTTCCTTAATGCTGAGCTGTTCAAACATTAATACGATCGTCTCCGAGGACGTAAGTACATTCAATCTTTCTATTTTAAAAAATTTATAAGAAAATGGGCTGAAACGATGTGATTATCTGTGGCACTCATTCATAATCATACAGGGTGGGGCAAAATGTTCTGACACATTTGTAGGTTTAAAACAAAGAGAAATAGAATAAAGAATAAAAAATGTTTTATTTTCCAAATGTACATATAATGCCATTTTGTTTCATTTCGTATTAAAAATTATATAGGTCAAATGGGAGCTATTATTGTCCACACACAGTCGAAGGCGTTCGTACAGCGATTTCTTGACGAACGGCATCTTTTAATAATAATAATAATAATAATAATATTTTTTCTGATATATTTTTGCTCTGCGTTGCTTGCTCTCTAGATTTCCTTTTAATATAAAATTTTTATATTTTCGTTAACTTTTTATTTTTTTGCCTTCATGTTCATTACTGAATTATGCTGTTCTGAACTGGTCCAAGTGCTTTATGTAGTCACTATATGGTATTAATTCATTAGCAAACGGTTTGCTTATTTGTCAGTATACTGAATTAATTCATTAGCAAATTGCTGTACTGTCACCTTGCAGTAATGTGTGCTACTCTAATGTTTATGTAATAACAAATGTTAGTGTAAATTTTAGTACTCATTAGCAAATTGTTTAGTATACTTCAAAGTGCAATATTATTGCATCACAAACAGTTATATTAATTATCATTCTAAGGAATTTAGAATTGATAGATTGTCCAATTGTTATACACACACACACACACACACACACACACACACACACACACACACACACACACACACACACACACACACACACGTTCTAAATTTTATAGTGCACTTGCACTCTTGAAAAACATAGTGGTGGGAGATTGCTAATTTATATCTTTTACTATTGAGAGAGAGAGAGAGAGAGAGAGAGAGAGAGAGAGAGAGAGAGAGAGAGAGAGAGAGAGAGAGAGAGAGAGAGAGAGAGAGAACAGAGAGACAGACTCCCGCACAGATATTCAATGGTCACACTTATTTTCCTCTCACTGTAGTTTAAAAGAATGACTTTAAAACCCGTGCGGCTATTAATTTATTTAAGGATTACTTACTGCTTTTTGTTTAATTCTATAGTCCACAATACACTTTACAAAATCACTTGTGTCTGTTTATATTTGAATGACAGCTGTCTGCATATCTATCTATCTATCTATCTATCTATCTATCTATCTATCTATCTATCTATCTATCTATCTATCTATCTATCTATCTATCTATCTATCTATCTATCCATCCATCCATCCATCCATCCATCCATCCATCCATCCATCCATCCTGTCAGAATATTCTCATCTTTCAGTGCTTACAAGTGGATAACATTTGCAAGATAAACATTTAGTGAATTATCGATTGAAGAGCAAACTTTGGCAAACTACAAAGATAAAAAAAAGTCAGTTATACGAGGCCCATGCTATGATTTTACGATCTACCGGTTCTACCCTCCCCTCCCAAGATATGAGATAAGGCAGTCTTGTGCGTCACTAATAAACGGTAGGTGACCTTTAAAGCAATAGTGTTGTAGGTGACCAGAACGGTAACGCTTAAAACAAGTGATGTAGGTGACCTAAAACGTTAGCTAGAAACACATTAAGTGACAATACATCGTAACAAGTTGGTCAGAAATGTTCCCAAACTCACGAATTGAGAAACCAGTGACTTTGAAGTAGTGTTTAAAGAGTGAGCACTAGTGATCAAACATAAACAATATAAATCAGATGCAAACACCCCTTCTATTCCACCAACAAGCACGCATTCCACCGCCACACATACACTCACACACATGCACATATATAGAAAAAAGTGTGTATATGTACATATGCGTGCTTATGGATAACAGTTGTATATACCCCTTCATTTTGTTATATCGTCTCTCGGCTTGTGGTCAGACATGCGCATAAAAGCGAAGCAAGCCGACTGGGAAAGACGTACGCATGAAAATGAAGCAAGCCGACTGGGATAGACCGTACGAAGTGTTTATGTTTATGTTATTGATATAAAATGTAAGCTACTGAAATAATAACAATGACGATGATGATAGTGATGACAACACTAACAATACCACCTCCATCTTCCATGCGTTTAATAATAAAATTCTTACGTCTGCTGTTTGGCATGGACTAAAAAAACTACAGGATGGATTTTTATCGGACTTATACTGTTGAATACATCAGTGCTCTAGAATCAAGACAGGTTACAAATCATCACGTATCCCATAAGCGAGCGCGTCAGAAGCGAACTACAAAAATAATAAAGCACTACGTATGCAACCGGTGGGCTATAAATTGATCTGACCTCCAAGCACTGCTGACATTCACACTTATCATTATGTTTCTGGTGAAGTCATTCACACAGTGTGGGCAGAACCTTTTAGCTGAGAGGAAAACATTTTAAGGGCGCAGACCTTAATTCAATCTTAGAGAATGCAAGCCCTACAATGGCAAATATACATAATAAAACTAACCAACTAACTAGAGCCAACAAACTAAGACACTACCCCCTAACTAATTAGATCTAAGAAACCAACTAACTAATTAATTAAATATCAAACGACCTAACTAATTGACTAAATTTATAACTAAGCTATTAATAATTAAATAGTTAATTGACCAATTAGCTATTTAAACTATTAATAAATTATTATCTAACTAATTAAAAACTAACTAAACGTCTAATTAACTAACTATTTACTAACTCATTAATTGAAATAAACTAATTAAATTGCTGAATGATAGTCAACTAAATAGCGAGATATCCATGAAACTAACTAATTAACTAACTTAAATTAATTTAACTTACGAAATAATAATAAAGAAACAAACTAGACACCTAACTAACTAAATAATGATGAGTAATTGAACTAATTAACTAACTTGCAAAGAAAGTATATAATTCAATAAGTAATGAATGAACTAAATAACTGACGTAACTATCTTACAAATTTATTGTGTTGTAAATGAACTTTAAAATTATTAGAGAAGTGATTTATTAATTTACTTATTAACTATCTACCTCTTTAACTATTTAGCTAATACACTTACTCAGTAGTTATAAATAAATTATGAACAATTTAAATTATATTGTGTTAAAATGAACTTTAAAAGTATTTAAGAAGTGATTTATTATTTATTTACTTATTACCTATCTACCTGTCTAATTTCTTAACTAATACACTTACTCAGTAGTTATAAATAACCTAAAAACAATTTAAATTATGCTCATATAACACATACAAGTTGTGTAATGTGTGCATGTAAATCACACGGTGTTTAGCAATAGTTTGCACATGTTAAGGGAGTTATAGTATGTCAATCCTTCGCTCCCACTTTTTGTTTTCATATATTTCTGGATATATAGGTACAGATTTAAAGTTTTATAGTTATGTTTGGATGGTCACTTATATTCCAGGATAGGTTAATTTAATGCAGGAATTACCTCTTTTAATAACTGTTATAAACTGATCAAGTTTGTTAATAGTGATTCGTTAATTAATGGTGACCAATCTATTTTATGCATTGACTGATAACACGATCATATTATATAGGAGTAATAATGATGGTTTAAAAATGTGTATGCATACGAAAGTGTGGCAGAGAAGAGTCGTCTGTCCCTATTGTTGAATTAAATATTATATTACTTGTTTATGAAAAATACATAGCAATACTGAATAGCTTTGTCGAACGATTTAGACATGGACAACATTTCACTAGAAAATCATCTGTCAACTGTGCTGCACCAAGCAGGGATTTTTCCCATTCATATCAAAACTTACATCAGCCCTGCCATAACTGAGTCAACTGTGCTGCTCCAAGCAGGGAGTTTTCCCATTCATATCAAAACTTACATCAGCCCTGCCATAACTGAGTCAACTGTGCTGCTCCAAGCAGGGATTTTTATGTCTTCAAACAAGCGTTGCTGTTCTTCATTGAAGTCGCATTGAATTTCCCCAGCGAGGTTGTCAAGTGGAATTGACTGTTGTGAGGCTGTGAATTTTTCATTGTCTTCAGTGTCAGTGTATCGGATTGTAGTGTTCGCTTGTTGCTGTTCTATCTCTTGAATTTCTAGGACTGTAAGAAGCCTATTTTGTAGTATCGCTCTCTTCTGGTCCAGGAGCCGCTGTTCACTGATCATATCATCTGGATGATGTTTGAGCCAGTGTTCATACATTCGTTATCCTCTTGTTGTTGGTTGGCTTTGATAGTAAAAAACCATGATTTGTATGTTTTCCTCTCTGGTCCATTTCCTCCGAGTTTTTGCTTGCGTTTCAGTAGCCCATTTTTCACTAGAACACCCCGAAACATCAGTGCCTAGCGCATACCTTGTTAACCAGGGCGAAGTCTGATCCGGTATGGAATCAAAGTTAGTTTTCTCCATCATGAATGGGATGGGTAAGCGTGTATTTTGGAGGGAGCCGCTTTTCCCTCCCTCGACGGTCCAGAGTTGGGATTGAACCCGTAGCCTTCTGGGTGAGGTTTTTTCTGCTCTAAACACTGGACTATCGAGACACCTAAAACACATACATAGAAATCTGTGTGAGAACTATGGCATACAAACCCCAGAAAGAGCATGGATGCGTCAACCAGAAGCAGTCACCGAAACAGAAGAAGTCAAAATACTGTAGGAGATAAGAACAGATCGGGTGATTCCTGCACGAAGACCAGACATTGTAGTTCTCAATAAGGCCAACAGAACAGTATCAATCGCTGTTCCAAGTGATAGAAACATAAAAACAAAAGAAAGAGAAAAAATAGAAAAATACCAAGACCTCAGATTAGAAATCCAGAGACTGTGGAATGTAAAAGCAGAAGTGATACCTATAGTGATAGGAGCCTTGGGGAACATAACATCTGAATTGGAAGGCTACCTGAATAAACTCCCTGGAAACCACAGAATCGCTCCACTACTCAAAGCAGCGCTCCTCGGAAGTGCCCACATCCTCCGTAAAACCTTGGATCTCCCAGAATCTTGGTAAGATTCCGAGACCTTGGATCACAACAGACAGTCAAACAGAAGTCGTGGAAAGAGGCTGAATAATAATAAACAGAATCGCTCCACTACTCAAAGCAGCGCTCCTCGGAAGTGCCCACATCCTCCGTAAAACCTTGGATCTCCCAGAATCTTGGTAAGATTCCGAGACCTTGGAACACAACCGACAGGCAAACAGAAGTCGTGGAAAGAGGCATAATAATAATGATAATAATAATAATAATAATAATAATAATAATAATAATAATAATAATCATAACCAATCAACTGGGTGACGTTGTGTCACACTATTTATATGGTTGTCTCTCTATCTGCATGATTACCTGCACGATTGTCTTTCTGTCTACTTGATTGTCTCTTTATCTTCATGACTGTCTCTCTCTCTGCATGATTGTCTCTCTGTTGGCATGATTGTCTGTATGATTGTCTCTGAATTTGCATAATTGTCTCTCTATCTCACTACATGATTATCTCCCTGTCCGCATCATCGTCAGTCTGTTTGTTCTTCAAGACTTAAGTTATTATTACTTTGTAAGTGCCATCCGTTTTGTTTCTGGTTGTCGGATTTCTCATAGTTGTTTTTTAAAAAAAAAGGTTTATTCTTACTCCTGCATGATCGACCTTAAAAAACTTTAGCTCTGACAGAATTTTGTTTAGTTGACTGTATTATCTCACCGTTAGTGCTTGTAGACCAGGAAGAATCACGCCTTTACTCCCCCACTTACTCCGTACATAAACGTTTGCTTTTGGTTTACGATCAGTAAGACTTAAACTGATTGGTGTTTTGATTCTTTTTTTTTTTTTTTTAACGAGATTAGTGACGTTGTGCACTTAAAATAGAGCACACAGAAGCAACAATAGGTGGTCTCGTCATAGTAGTGTTTGAACCAAAACTTAAGTCATAGAGCAGTCAACTAGCGTTCTAGTCACACAGCTAACTGAACCAGGACTCGAGTCACACAATGGTCTCGCCATAGTACTGTTTGAACCAAAACTTAAGTCATAGAGCAGTCAACCAGCGTTCTAGTCACAAGCTAACTGAACCAGGACTCGAGTCACACAGTTGTCTGAACCTGGAGTCGAATTACAGAGCTGTATGAACCAGAAATCGTGTCACACAACTAACTGTACCAGAACTCGAGTTAACACAGGTGGCTGAGCCATTGTTCGTGTCACACAGCTGACTGAACCAGGACTTTTAATCGCAGGAGTGAGAGATGACTCATTGAAATAGTATAGAGAACAAGTGTTCATTTCAACACCTAGCTAAGATAATGGCGACAGTGAGTCTTTTAAATATACATTATATGTAAAGTTAATGGTAATTTATCGTTTTATGCTTGAGTAAAATAAGTAAATCTGTGCGTATTTGTAAACATCAATTACGCTAATGCTGGTGTACAAGTGTGTGTATGCGTATATGCGTGCGTGTGTGCTGTGATGTAATGTGAATGTATTTATACTGTGAGGAGTGAGGAAAAAGGAAAAAAATAATGAGACACTAACCCTAAGGTTTCTTGCCTATGTAAATACAAATAAACATTACGAATAACATTCCATGGAGAGTGATTACAAATTTCTTCCTCTTAATGTGGGAAAAGTGTTAACATTTCTTATATAAAGAGAAGTTTTAAAAGCGTTAAAACAAATTATAGATTTATACATACATTAGATATAAATTAACAGTGCATTTATAAATCAAGATTCTTGATTTGTAAGACAATATCAGTAATGAATTATAAAATCTATTTCTCTGTAGTTTAGTAGAAACTTGTGATTTCGTTAAAGATATATTTAAAAATCAATTACAGATTTATGCTTCCGTCAAATATATAATCATCAATAATTAATTATATGAGGCTGTCATCTCAATTATTAAACATATATATATATTTTATTTTATATAAATTTTTAGGGAATCATCATTACTTGTTGCATTTGGGGGTCCATGTCAAATACAACACAACACACACACACACACACACACACACATAGTAATAATAATTGTTATAATCTCTATTACTAAATTAATAATGATTTAATATTTTTATACCTAACAAAAATAATCGAAGTTGTCCTTATAGGTTACATCAATTTCTAGAGCTTGTTTGTTTGCGTATGTGTGTTTAAGTTTGTGTCCGATATTATATCCATTTTACAACAATGGTAAAATGGAACGGCTCAAACGAAGTGAAACGAAATATTTATAATATGCAAAACATTCTTAAGTACGTGTGCAAAAGTATTGTTGGAGTTCGAAGAATTCTTTGAACAGAAAAATATATTTTAATTTAATCGTTGAAGAAAAAAGAATCAGTTTCGAGAAGGCGTTTCTTACAATCAAATTGACAAGTTTTGTGAAAGAGAGAATGACCCAGAATCCAGTCTACATTTGCTCACAGACAGAAATGTCAATTTACGTGTGATGCGAAAGAGAGTGGGGGTGGGGTGGGGCACAAATGGTGTCTGCCAGACATTCTATTTCACTTTCCATTCGTCATATGATTTGCGATTTGAAGTCTTAGAAACAGTTTTGTACCCGTAATATAATATTCACCCAGTTTAATATTACTTGTTAAATTATGTAAATTTTGTTCTTTATCTTATGATAGATATACTTATCTTAATAAAAAGAAGCTACGAAGTTAAACAAGGAAATCCTGAAATAGTTCTTAAATTTCCAAATAAAAAATGAATTTTAAATAAATATTATATATCATTCAAACTGGAATGTATTTTCAAGGGTTGCATATATAAACAACGCTTACAACCTTACTTAAACCCATTCCAGCCAATAACCCCTCCCTCCAACCATCCATCTATACCTATCTATCTATCTATCTATCTATCTATCTATCTATCTATCTATCTATCTATCTATCTATCTATCTATCTATCTATCTATCTATCTATCTATCTATCTATCTATCTATCTATCTATCTATCTATCTATCAATCTATCTTTCTAGGACCCATCATCATCAACCACTGTGTGCATCACTCCACCACCAGAATATTCGGAATCACCAGCAGCAACAGCACCACCAGCGCCGTTATTTCCAGCAGTAGGTTTACCGCCCACGTATCTGCAACAACCACAGAACCCTGGGCAAGCAGGCACTCCTACAACGTTCCCGCCACCAATAGCATCACCTGCTTCACCAGGCGTGGGACCTGGGGGTACAGATGTTGTTCCATTTAAAAGGTGACTAGGAGTTGTTTATAACTTAACTTCACATTGTGATAATAATAGCATTCTGATGTTTGGTATATGACATTCACGATCTTAATTTACTTGAACTCGCCAGGCAGATGGGTGACTGACTAATAGATAGAGCACTCAATAGGCGTACAACCGATCGTCGATTAATTATTGAATATTTTATCTGAATAACTCTATTGAATTAATTATCTCGTCTTTCTGTTCGGGAGGTAAGTCCAGTCCAAATTTCTGACGTCTCTCTTTACTTCTCTGTCAAAGTATTACCAGATTTGAAAGTGCCAGTCCCTCATTACATTTTATAGAAATAAATGTAGACTGTCGCACCTACACTGGTCTTCATCTGTTCATATGTTTTTTATTCCAACTTTGCATAAAGAATGAATGAATGAATGAATGAAGGAAGGAATGAAGAACATAAAAGGTAGGTGAAAAAGTCCACACCTACGTATTACAAAGTTCGGAATACATCTTCTTAATAGCATGCTTTCATCACAAAAGAGAAATTGAAAAAATAGATTCAGGAGAACAACAAAAATTGCCTGATCTTAATTTAACGGCAATCAGAGAGAACTGCATTACTTCTGTGATTAAATTTCCTCATCCACACATATGACCAGTAGCAATAAGTCTTGTCAGAATTCATCACAATGACCAATAGCAATAAGTCCTGTCAGAATTCATCACAATGACCAATAGCAATAAGTCCTGTCAGAATTCATCACAATGACCTGTAGCAATAAGTCTTGTCAGAATTCATCACAATGACCAGTAGCAATAAGTCCTGTCAGAATTCATCACAATGACCAGTAGCAATAAATCCTGTCACGATTTCATCACTCTTAAAACAACTTCAGAAACAACTAGAGAGGCCTACATCTTGGCTTTTTAGAAGTTAAAAAATCATGTGAAATCCCAATAATTTATATTTCTAATTAGAGTTTGCACGCCCAGTGATCAGCTCATGTCTGACCACACCTTTACAGGATGGAATATATACTTTCCAGCACCATCCATGGTCAATTCAAAGGTTTTCCATTTCAGACTTTGACAAACAGCTATTCTCACATGCTTTTGGTTAGAGAGTGAATTCGTTCATCTCGCATTTCCTTTGTCTGACTCTCTAACAGTTAATAAATTCACTTTCCAAACAGGTAGTTGATTTAAACACATCATTCAATCCACCCACACAGTCAAAGCATCAGTCACACTTCATTGCACATATCTGTGTTCTCATGCTTGTGCACGTCCAAGTAACCATTTAATTGTTTATTTAAAATGCTGGCTCATTCTTTTCATCAGCAAATAATACATTCAAAGAAGTATTTTTAAAGTTCTAAATACAAATAAATAGTAAAGAAGCAAGATTAACCAAACCCAAATTGTCAGCTGTACTATTATTATAACTGTATCGAAACAGTAACTTATTTTATATTACAGGAGTACTATTATTATACCTGCATCGAAACAGTAACTTATTTTATATTACAGGAGTACTATTATTATACCTGTGTCGAAATAGTAACTTGTTTTATATTACAGGAGTACTAAGTAACTGATATTTTTCTCTTCATTTTATATATATTCTAGACAAAAATGCACATGCAGGAAAGTAATGAGGGCACTGGGCTACATAGGTCTTGTGATTCTAATGGTGATTTTTTTCTTAGCCATCGTGGCAGGCGTACTCTACACTGGGGTAAGTGATATTTCTCATTAAGGCAAAGATATTCAGCGTTAAGAATTTTTAAAAATTAGCATTCTATCAATGTTGAAAGTAAACGTTGCTGGTTATGGGGAAAAAAATCAGTTAAATGCAAAGATGATATAGTGGCAATGTGGATTAGCATTATAGGACTTTACATTTTGTGACATATAATAGAACTGACTTGCCATGCATGACTGACCCTGTTTAAGCTGTGATTTGTAGGACCTCTGGAGAGAGCATGCAAAGGATTATATATCTTGGATTTGGCCACAGGAGTAATAGACTGAACACCGAATGCAGTCAATAGTAAAATAGCTCTGGGTCTAGACTGGTGTATTCCTTGAGACCACGCCAGAGAATTGGTCAGTCGGTACCAGATACTCCTAGTCTTGATCAGGGAAATATGTAAAAGTAAGATTTGGAATTGAACACCATCATCAGAAAGAAATCATGGACGCAATTCGCATCGGATCGCCGGCATGCAGAGCAGTACGGTACCCCACCACAGAGAAGAGAAAAAAATCAGTTCTTTTCAGGACTAATTAGCAAGACACCCTCGACACAACTGTAGCAACAACAAATGATTTTATATATATATATTCTACTCAATTCTTTGTACATTGTGTGCACACATAATTAGTTCACGTTTGTCACGAGTGTTGTATTTTGTATAGATATACAAAGTACATTCTAAGTGAAAATTCATTTATATATTCAATTGCTGATTATTTCAAGTAAATAAATTGCTCTTGTTGTAACACTTATGCTTATTAAATTTATAAGGAAAGATGGAATGTTGATTGTGAAGGTGAATGTTTATTGTTAATTATAAAGTAGGATAGCTAATATATTTTTCAGTGTCCCGCGAAGGAAAGAGATGTGATAAGGTAAATATAGCACTTAAATTGATATGGGTTCGTTTGAATCCATTAACCGTGGTATTAATAATAATATTAATAAATGAGACTTGATGGAAATTTCTCGTCCGCATGCTTTAAGTCCTTAATAGGTGAGGTTAGGGATGAATCAGTTGGAGTGCTAATTTATTAACATTATTTATCACACACACACACACACACACACACGTATATATTGAAATATTTTCTAGCTGATAAAACTCTAATCACTTACTGATGTCTTTAAAAATATGCGAATTTTCAAAGCATATAAATCTGTTGGTACTTACGATGCTATATATAACTGCCAAAATTTGTGTCTGCTTAGTCTCGGACTAGAAAGGTCAGACCTTGGGGTTGTTAGGACACATGAAAATATGTCGACTAAAATTAGTTTCAGACTGCGTTGAGCCTAGGTCCAAACACATAATTTTTTTCCAAATATGTAACCTTGCTGCCAGGCTAAAGCGTTGGCTCTTCCGATTGATTTATGCCACCCCAGGTATTGAGTAATTTTCGATTTGGTGCTTGAACTGACCGGTCTAATACTTATACTGCTTTGCTTCCTACCACAATCATGATATTATAATAATTATAAAGTATTTTTATATTTATAATTAAATTATAGTAATTGATATATGATCGTATTTTTTTGTTATTGTTTACAAATGGCTTATTAGTTAATGTTGGTGCTTATGTATGATTCATTTTATGTTACTTTGTTTTTAAATGACTAATTTAGTTAATGTTGGTGCTTATGTATGATTTATTTTATGTTACTTTTTTTTATATGACTAATTTAGTTAATGTTGGTGCTTATGTATGATATATTTTATGTTACTTTGTTTTTATATGACTAATTTAGTTAATGTTGGTGCTTATATATGATTTATTTAATATACGTTGCAATTGTTTATATACAGCTCATTTCTTAAAAGTTGGCGTTTTCACTTGACTTACTTATATATGTTGCTGTCGTTTTTATATGTTTTTTTTTATAAGTGTTTTTGCTTACGTATGACATTATTTACTGGCTGTGGCCGAATAGCTGTTTGCGGACAAATAGTTAAGTCTACATTAAGCTTATTATTATTAATTTTTAATCTTCATAATTATGATAAACATTTCATCTACATTTTATTTTTATTTTACAGAAAAACCTATTCAAGTTGCTTTTCGTCGTTGAAATGTGTAATTCAAACTAGTGAGAGTGGCAAAGGTCAACATACAATGAAGTAACATCAGTAACATGCTGATGTTGTTGTTGACTTTGACGATGATTTTGTAAGATAGTGACGTCCAGATCTATCTATCTATCTATCTATCTATCTATCTATCTATCTATCTATCTATCTATCTATCTATCTATCTATCTATCTATCTATCTATCTATCTATCTATCTGTCTGTCTGTCTATCTATTCTTTCTATTCTTTCTTTCTTTCTTTCTTTCTTTCTTTCTTTCTTTCTTTCTTTCTTTCTTTCTTTCTTTCTTTCTTTCTTTCTTTCTTTCTTTCTTTCTTTCTTTCTTTCTTTCTTTCTTTCTTTCTTTCTTTCTTTTTGTCCTTCATACTACTACTATTATCATTGTGGATATTCCTATTAAATTTTTTTTTGCTGAGATTATCTGTCATGTGTTGCTTAGAAATATTTTGCTTTTAGATTGAATTTTTATACATTATTGAAGGATGAGTTATTTTTGTAATGTTTATGTTCGATCATTTTATTTCCTTGTATATTTACCTCCACTTCAGTAATTATTGAATTATATTGTTCTTTCCTTGTTCAAATCTTTTATATAGTCAGTGTACCGTATTACTTAATTAGCCAATTGTCTGGAGTGCAGTTAGTATTCTGTATTACTTAATTAGCCAGTTGTCTGGAGTGCAGTTAGTATTCTGTATTACTTAATTAGCCAGTTGTCTGGAGTGCAGTTAGTATTCTGTATTACTTAATTAGCCAGTTGTCTGGAGGGCAGTTAGTATTCTGTATTACTTAATTAGCCAGTTGTCTGAGTGCAGGTAGTTTTCAATATTATTTAATTAACCAGTTGTCTGCAGTACAGTTAGTTTTCAATATTATTTAATTAGTCAGTTACAATGGCATTAGAAATCAAAGGAGACAACGTAAATATGGCGAGATGAACTATCTCTTCCAGACTTGGAATTATAACGTTTTTGACCTGCATTTTATAATTACCTATTATTGACACGGATGCCGCATGTTTATATAGTGAAGAGAATGGGCTTGTGAAAAGAAAATTATTTGTTTAAAATATACAGTTAATATTAAATAATTATTTTGCAAAAATGACACGATTTTGCAAACTTTGGTACTCAGACTCAAACATATTATTATCGTTATATTCATATGTACCTCTTTTGCGATATCAACTTGTTTTACCTGGTCTAGCGCATTTTGTGCACATACAAAGAAATTACTAAAGCGTTGCATAAAGTTAAAGTGTATAAATAGTTAAATGACGAAACACAGGGTGAAGAATAAAATAAGCGAAAAGTACTGGTTGCTAGTTCACATGTATTACTAGTGTGAGAGAAATAGAGAGACATATAGACAAACAGAGATAGACAGGCAGACAGACATATTCTATTATCAGAATTATTTTCCTTGTTATTTTCCTTGTTTGTCACATTTAGTTAGTAACACAGTATGACTCTTGCAACAAAAGTGACTTTATATAATGAATCTCATATGCTATTGTATGTTGTATTTTTTATATAATTCATAATGCATTTTAAGTTCATGAACTGTACTTTATGTTTATGTTTGTATTTGAATGACATCTATCTATCTATCTATCTATCTATCTATCTATCTATCTATCTATCTATCTATCTATCTATCTATCTATCTATCTATCTATCTATCTATCTATCTATCTATCTATCTATCTATCTATCTATCTATCTATCTGTCTATTTGTGCAGCGTTTTGTCAGAATATTCTCATCTTTCAGTGCTTACAAGTGGATAGTATGTGCAAGATAAACATTTAAAGAATTATCGATCGAAGTGAATTATCGATCGAAGAACGAACTTTGGCAAACTACAAAGATAAAAAAATCAGAAAATCAGTTATACGGGCCCATACTGTGTTTTTACGATCTACCCTCCCCAAGATATGAGATAAGGCAGTCTTGTGCGTCACTAATGTACGGTAACCCTTAAAGCAATAGTGTTGTAGGTGACCTAAAACGCTGGCTAGAAACACATTAAGTGACAATACAACGTAACAAGTTGTTCAGAAATGTTCCCAAACTGACGAATTGAGAAACCAGTGACTTGAAATAGTGTTTAAAGAGTGACCACTGATGATCAAACATAAACAATATAAATCAGATACAAACACCCCTTCTATTTCACCAACAGGCACACATTCCACCGCCACACATACATACACTCACACACATGCATAAATATAGAAAAATGTGTGTATATGTACATATAACAGTTGTATATACCCGTTCACTTTGTTATATCGTCTCTCGGCTTGTGGTCACACGTGCGCATAAAAGCGAAGCAAGCCGACTGGGAAAGACGTACGCATGAAAGTGCAACAAGCCGATTGGAATAGACCGTACGAAGTGTTTATGTTTATGTTATTGATATAAAATGTAAGCTACTGAAATAATAACAATGACGATGATGATATTGATGACAGGACTCACAATACCACCTCCATCTTCCATGCGTTTAATAATAAAATTCTTACATCTTGTAATTCTTACATGTTTGTTTGGCATGGACTAAAAAACTACAGGATGGATTTTTATCGGACTTATACTGTTGAATACATCAGTGCTCTAGAATCAAGACAGGTTACAAATCATCACGTATCCCATAAGCGAGCGCGTCAGAAGCGAACTACAAAAATAATAAAGCACTACGTATGCAACCGGTGGGCTATAAATTGATCTGACCTCCAAGCACTGCTGACATTCACACTTATCATTATGTTTCTGGTGAAGTTATTCACAGAGTGTGGGCAGAACCCTTTAGCTGAGAGGAAAACATTTTAAGGGCGCAGACCTTAATTCAATCTTAGAGAATGCAAGCCCTACAATGGCAAATATAATAATAAAACTAACCAACTAACTAGAGCCAACAAACTAAGACAATAGATAGATAGATAGATAGATACATAGATAGAGAAGAGAGATACATAGATAGATAAATAGATAGATAGGTAGATAGATAAATAGATAGATAGATAGATATTTGAACTCTCCAGCAAATCTCAGATAAACTTCTAATTATTAATTGATATTATTTCTACTTCGTAACCTAAAAGGGAGATAAATACAACCAGGAAGAGATGACAGTTATAGGATATGACTATATACGTATGAACATTGGAAATATATATATTTGATAGTTTGTTTACATGTATGATTGTGTGTTTCTATCTATCTACCTCTCTCTCTCTCTCTCTCTCTCTCTCTCTCTCTCTCTATCTATCTATCTATCTATCTAGCGTTTTATAAATATTCTAGAATATTATAAACTCTCAGTGCTTACAAGTGGATAATATAAGTGCAAGATAAACATTAAAAAAAATCAAGAAGTGAATTATCGATCGAAGGACGAACATTGGCAAACAACAAAGATAAAAAATCAGTTATACGGCTCCTTAAATATTTTTAAGATCTACCCCCACCCATTCACCCACCCACACAGTCACACTACCCAAGATATTCCATAAGGCACTCTAGAACAGTAACCTTTAAAACAAGTGATGTAGGTGACCTAAAACGCTAGCTAGAAACACATTAAGTGACAATACATCGTAACAAGTTGTTCAGAAATGTTCCCTAACTCACGAATTGAGAAACCAATGACTTTGAAGTAGTGTTTAAAGAGTGAGCATTTTGAAACACAAATAATATATAAATCAGATGCATACACCCCTTCTATTCCATCAACAGGCACGCACCCCACCCCACATACAAATATAGAAAAATGTGTGTATATTTGCATAAGTATGATTATGGATAATAATTGTTTATACCTGTTCATTTTTGTCATATCTTCTCTCGGCTTGTTGTCAGATACGCGTGAAAATGCAGCAAGCCGACTGGGAAAGATGTAAGCGTGAAAGTGCAGCAAGTCGACTAAGAAATAGTAATCGTAAAGTGCAGCAAGTCGACTAAGAAAGACGCAAGCGTGAAAGTGCGGCAAGTCGAAAGACGCAAGCGTGAAAGTGCGGCAAGTCGAAAGACGTAAGCGTGAAAGTGCGGCAAGTCGATTAAGAAAGACGTAAGCGTGAAAGTGCGGCAAGTCGATTAAGAAAGACGTAAGCGTGAAAGTGCGGCAAGTCGATTAAGAAAGACGTAAGCGTGAAAGTGCGGCAAGTCGATTAAGAAAGACGTAAGCGTGAAAGTGCGGCAAGTCGATTAAGAAAGACGTAAGCGTGAAAATGCAGCAAGTCGACTAAGAAAGACGTAAGCGTGAAAGTGCGGCAAGTCGAAAGACGCAAGCGTGAAAGTGCGGCAAGTCGAAAGACGTAAGCGTGAAAGTGCGGCAAGTCGATTAAGAAAGACGTAAGCGTGAAAGTGCGGCAAGTCGATTAAGAATACTTACGCATATATGATTGTGTATGTTTCTATCTATCTATCCATCCGTCCGTCCGTCCGTCTCCCTCTCTCTCTACCCAACTATCTATATGTGCATGCACACGCACAAATGTGTGTGTGTGTGTGTTTATATGTCTCGCACTAGACACATCAGACGCACAGCTCGCAATAAAGCTTAAAGGCATTCCTCGGTTCCAGTGCGTAACCCATCCCAAACCATTGATTTGTACTCTGCCTTAATCCCCATCCAAAACGGTTCTGGCAGCCTGCCACAACTTGGCCACTCTCCTGATATAAGTTGAGAGCTAGTGTAATTTCCTGATAACATAAGTATTTCTGGTATTTATTCCAGTAATAGTCGCTTTGATCTGGCACATAATTTAGTAGGACGTCATTTAACAATCAGGAGTTACAAAGCAAACTAAGAAACTGTATTGCTGTTAGTTCGGGAACGTCTGCAAGTGGTTGTATGTATATGTATGTCAGTGTATGTGTGGAAATGTAAATGTATGTCTGTAAATGTGTTGATATGTATATGTATGTCAGTGTATGTGTGGAAATGTAAATGTATGTATGTAAATGTGTGGATATGTATGACGATCCTTATTTCGATAGGACATAATTTATCATTTCCCTCTCAGGAATGCTTTATTTACAAGTGGAAGTGCACAATCTTCATTATAACAACATATTTGCACTTCATTGTATCATGCAGTGTGAGCTCTCTGAGGCAAGTGTTTTAGTCTTTAGTTTGCACTTATTATAACGAGCTCTCTTAAGGGCAAGTGTTTTAGTCTTTAGTTTGCACTTATTATAACGAGCTCTCTTAAGGGCAAGTGTTTTAGTCTTTAGTTTGCACTTATTATAACGAGCTCTCTTAAGGGCAAGTGTTTTAGTCTTTAGTTTGCACTTATTATAACGAGCTCTCTTAAGGGCAAGTGTTATAATCTTTAGTTTGCACTTCATTGTAACATGCAGTGTAAGCTCTCTAAGGCAAGTGTTTTAGTACTTACTTTGCTGTTTTTCCTTTGCTTTGTTTGGTTTTGTTCTGGTTTATGTTTGTGTGTGTGAGAGAGAGTGTGAGAGAGAATATATATAATTTACTGGGCTTATGGGTGTGTGTGTGCGTGCGTGTGTGTGTGTGTGTGTGTGTGTGTGTGTGTGTGTGTGTGTGTTTGAGAGAGAGAGAGAAAGAGAGAGAGAGAAGAATATATATATTTAATTTCCTGGGCCTTATGGGTGTGTGTTTGTGTGTGTGTGTGTGTGTGTGTATGTGTATGAGAGAGAGACTATATGTACATTTAATTATTTTTTAATAGTCAATGGTGTAGGCAGTTAGCGAAACCGAATCCAAAACATATTGTTGAAGTGTGTGTGTGTGTGTAAAAATAATACTTATCTTTCACTAATAAAAAAACACGTGCTATAAAGTTCTCAAGGTCATTGGATATAATCTTTTGGCTCTTCTGGTGGTGGCTACCCATGGCCTTTTAATCTACAAAGTAAGTCCGTTTATACATACATATCAGTTTATAGATATATACCAATTTATAGATAAATATTAGTTTATAGTTGAATATCAGATTATAGATACATATTAATTTATATTCGCATATCAGTTTATAGATACATGCACCCTTTTGCTGCTAGTTATGATTATTATTATTAATCATCCATAACCAATTACAAATCAAGGAGAGATCTTTATGTTTATTAATAATTCTCCCAGGGGATACCACTCTTCTCTAACTTGGAATATTTGGGTGTAGTAAAAGTCTTCTCCCTTCCACAATTATAAAACAGACGTTTTACTATCACAATACTTCTGAAGGTGGAAACCTTTTACTAAACGAGTAAAAAATATCTGTCTTTTATTTAAATTTAACGAGCTCCCACCCACCCGCTATTACTCCAACATAAGGTTTTAATATATGTGTGCAAGAAGGTTAATAAATTTAACACTAAACTTTTTAAATCAACAAAAAAATATACAACATATGAAAATAATCAACTGATATGCGAATATACCCAAAGGTAATGTCAGGTCGGCATTTATCAAATTATATAATAATTAAGTTTAGAAATAGGGACAGGCAAATTTACTCCGCCACAGATACATATCAGTTTAAAATATATCCATCATGTTCCAAGGCAGTGGTACATGCTTACTTCAGTGAGATGTTATGAGATTTTCTTTCAGTCTGAAAGCAAAAGATATTTAATGTAAAATAAAGAAACTGTATTACATTACACATTTGTATTAAAAAGTTATGGAAAGTTCTCTCAATTCATTTAATGTCCGTTTCAAAAATTAAAAATAAAATATTCAAATAAATGTATGTCGGTGGTATTCCTGATGTATATTATTATTTCCTTTGAGAAAAGAAAAATAATATGAACAGGTTTGGTGTTTTAAAAAAAAATATATTTGCGACCGATAACCGATATTGTAAACAAAAATAAAAATAAAAATAGAAGTGGTTGGCTATCTAAATGACGTGTGTGTTTTGGAGTCTTCGTATGCAACACACAAGAAATTGTAGTCTTCTAGTTCTTCAAGTTCTTTACCAAACATCTTACTTCCATAAGAATCTGGCACCTTTTCAACAACAGGAATAAGATGTGACACACGTTTCCGAGATTTACTAATTGTTTGTCATGTCAATAACGTTTACTTTTTAAATACAATATATGTTATGCAATTTTAAACTAAAATGTGATCCAATATAGATTTAAAGTTTTTTTTAAACAAAACTTTTAAACGCAACTTTAATTTATATTTTTTACTCCTAATTCTCTTGTTCTTTAAAAGTGAATGCGCTTAAAAATTGATTTTAAAAAATTGTTTTACTGTATAATTTAGGCTTTTGATCAGCTGCTCAGATTCCTGCATGTCAAATTTAAACTGTTTGGTAAAAGTACAAACACAAATCTTATCAAATGAATCACATGAAAAATCGAAAAATTCTTAGATGAAACAGGTAGGGTTCGTCTTTTGGGTACTGGCTGTGCTAAGGCTGATTACTTCCCTTGAACTGAAAAGTGTTGAGTGAAGACCATCTAGCATTCTAGCGCATGCGCTGTTCACGAATGACGTCCCTTGATTTGACAGCGGTGGAACGAAATAGTTACAGCTCTCTCGCTTATCTACAGGCAAAGCTCAAGTGAAAAAAAAGTTTTTTAAATGCATAATAAAAATATGACAGACGGCTAGAAAGGATATAACTGAGCATATTCATATCACTAGGCAACCTCGACAAAATTATCTCCCCCTTTCTGTGTGGTTTTCTTCTTTTCTTATCGTTGTTGTAGAAATCCTGGAAGTCAGCGAGTATTTTTGCGGAGATACACTGAGATGCACAGTGCAGACAAGTGATAATAGACGTTAACAGTTTATAAAAAGTCTACACAATCACCGCTTTAAAATTGAGAAAACTCTGTTTATGAACACCCATCCTCTTCCAACAGAATCTGAAAAACAAATAAAGAATAAACAGACCACCATTTTTCGATTTCAACTGTGGAACAGCTGGGTTCATTTCACGAGATCACCATTATGACAGTGTCAAAGAACACTCAGCGAAAAGAACACTTACAAAAAAAAGAAGAACACTTAGCAAAAAAAGAAAGCGAAAGGAACATTTAGCAAAAAGGTAACACTTAGCAAAAGAGAGCACTTAGCAAAACAAGAACACTTACTGAAAAAGAGCACTTCGCCAATAAAGAACAGCAAAAACAAAAAACACAGTGAAAAGAACACGTTAGTGAAAGAGAACGCTTAGTAAAAAATAACACTTGTGAAGAAGAACACATAGCCCCCCCCCAATACTTAGTGAAAAAACACACAGTAAAAGAACAGTGAAAAAAAAAACAGTAAGAGAACACTTAGTGAAAAAGAACACATTAAAAAAGTAGATTTGGGCGTGAGGATTAAGAAAGACTTTTGAAAAGATTTAAACCGTACGTGGCTAACCACATGTCCATTCACACTTATGTAATATTGGGTGTTACACAGCATTTGACAATTAAAAGGGTAATTTAAATATTAACAATCATAAAAACGGCTACGAAAATCCCGGAAAGAGCAAGGATACACCACCGGAAGCAGTCACCGAAACAGAAGAAGTCACAATACTTTGGGATTTCGAGATAAGAACAGATCGAGAGTGTGGTGGAGTAGATTTTCCACCCCCTATTTCTAAACTTGATTGTTATGTGAATTGTTGGATTGCGAGGTGCCCGATTTGGGCACTCGTTATGATGGTACTTTTGTGTCAGACTTGGCGTAAACACTCGTGTTGAGAATATGCTAGAAAATGTGATGCAATGCAAACCAGTTCCAAATAGATGAGATGTTTTTATTATCCAATGGTGTACGAGAATGAGAACAGCCAATGGGTTGAGATCAAAAGTTTACATACTGTAGAAAATTCTATTGTCTAAACACTTTAAATTTGGTGGGGCAAGAAGTCCAGTCAGGAAAGCATCCGTTAGCTTAATGTTGATTTAACTGAATGATTGAGAGAGAAGCATTTCGTACATTTTCTATTGAGTAGACTATTATTTCTACAAATGTTTGGACTAAGATGCTCATATATAGTATGCTTAACACTTGACATTGTTTCTAATGAAACTGTAATTACAACTATTATGTTTTATTTATTATGCTGTATGCATGTGTCAGGCTATTTAAATACTGTTTCAGGAAACTGCAAGTTGAGACTTGAATGTCAGAGAGAATGGAGTTAAAGATGTATAAACTTAGCATTTGTTCCCTGATTATATTTTACGGGGAATAAGCAGCCTTTCCTTGTAATATTTGAATAGCCTGATTTACTAAGTGTAAACTGCTTTGACAATGGTAGACGCAAGGAGCATTTATCACAGTGTGTAAGTTTAAAGGAATACACTATACTCCATTGATGTATGGTGCCAAAGTATGCTGACTACATTGAGCAATTTCTGATACAAAGAAGCTACTGGAAACTGCTACAATTGTTGTTCTGCTTGAGGGAGCTAAATTCATCAGTGCCAGATTAGTTGCAAGAGGAAGAGATAAACATATGGAATTGACATGAACAATGAACTTGTGACTTGTTACAAATAGCGTATGAAAAAGACTATTGCAGCTTCGTCTATACAAGTTTACATAGAAGCTTTATCTCTTATCTCTAATAACTTCATTTAGTTCTCTGATAAGAACTATCCTGCGATTTGTATAGACACTAAACTATTGACTTGTGTTTAGGATATAAGACGGTATAGATATTACAATTATTTGAACATGATTTCGAGGAAATATTCATGTCAGGTAATCTTTTTCATTGTATTTGTATACTGGCCAAGATTGTGTAATTTCGACAGCGATCGCCAGGGCCTCCACGCACGAAAGGAGTTAAAGGTTAGATGAGAAACGCAAGATTTAAAGTCGGGCTAACTCTCACGGGTCTAGAAGCACTGCGAATTTGAAAGATAAATGCAGTGTTAGGAGGCCACAACTCGTACCGTCATAAACAGCAAAAAAAGAACACAGTGACAAAGAACACTTTGTGAAAAAGAACACTTGCATAAAAATAACACTTATTGAAAGAGAGCAAAAGAACACGTAATGTAAAAGAACACTTATTGTGAAAGAACACTTGGTGAACAAGAACACTTATTGAAAAAGAACACTTACTGAAAAAGGAACACTTAGTGTTCAGCATAAATACAACCTAATTGCTATCGAACAAGAAAATGAATATCCGCTGCCTTGTAAAATTATATGTCCGCTTCTGTGAAGCATTTTGGTTAGTCTGTTTCGTGGCATCACGTACAATAATACCCTGACGCTAATGCGCAGGCCCCGTTGTGTTGTCGGAACGCATTTTGAGAACAGATTAGTTAATGAGAATAGTTTCAATAAAAAAAGGAAGAACAAAGAATAAGAAGAAAAGAGGAGGAAATGGTAGGGCTTTTAATTGCATTCTCCTGATTATATAGACAGAAAATTAATATTTGAAAATATCACACACACTTTCTCTCTCTCTCTCTCTCTCTCTCTCTCTTACACACACACACACACACACACACACACACACACACACACACACACACACACACACATGTGATTGTCAGCCGTCAATAACAAGCACTCATTAAAATAACAAGAACAGTTTTTTTTTAAAATAGAAGACAGATAAAGGAAACTAACCATATTTCACTTTAACAGTTCTCTTAGATATGAAAACACACTATCAACCGCATTTTCATTTCTTTATTTATTTTCATTACACTGAATGAAAACCAGCATTGCGGGTGAGATCCTGTTTAATGAGTTGTAAATATCACCGAGTTACTGGCCATGTGCATTTTTATTTTCCCAAGCTCCTTTCACATCTGTATCAGCACGTGTTGAAGATTTTCATAGTATCCACCATTATAATCTCAAGAATGAAATGTCTGCTCTTAGGGTGTATCGGAATGTTTCCACTAGATGGCAGGGATTCCCTTAAAATGGAACAGGGATATGTTGTCGATGAGTCAGGATGCTGTTGTTGATTGTTGCGGTATATTACATGTATTTTATCTAACGATAAATTTTAATGAATTTGCTGTACGTACGTACGTGTGTGTGTGTGTGTGTGTGTGTGTGTGTGTGTGTGTGTGTGTGTGTGTGTTTGCCTTCCACATATGTATGTGCTATAGTTTTTAAACATATCCTTACAAAATCTCATGTGTTTATTGTATTTTATTTTATCTATAGAAAGACGGGAAGCTATTACAAAACTATATGCGTTGTCTTGTACTTTATTTCATATCTATACAAAGAAAGTAAGAAAGATGTTCTCAATCAGTACATGTTTTCTTGTATTTTATTTTATAGCTTTATAAAGAAAATAGGAAAGCTGTTTGCAAAAGTACATGTGCTTTATTATTTCTAGAAAGACATTGGAAAGCTGTTTGCAAAAGTACACGTGCTTTATTATTTCTAGAAAGACATTGGAAAGCTGTTTGCAAAAGTACACGTGCTTTATTATTTCTAGAAAGACATTGGAAAGCTGTTGGGGATCGCGGTTGGAATTCAGAAAATGAAAGCTAAGAAAGAAAGTGGTAACCGTTAATCACGTGACACCTGGTGTAATCAGATGTAATCAGTGCTAGCTGTTACATTTAACTGATGTTTGCTTTTCTTGAAATGCCAGTTAAAAAATATAGCTTAATGTTCTGTTTCTAAAGTGTAAGATTACTTTTGCTCCTACCCGCAAAAAAAAAAATGCGCTCACACACACGCATGCACACACACACACACACACACACACACACACACACGCACACACACACACACACACACACACACACACACACACACACACACACACACACACACACTCACGCTGAATACACAAAACGCATCTATCTTCTGTCAGATAAAGTGAAATTTGAATGAGACCGATCATATTTCTGTTTGAGTAATCCGTTGTATACACTACCATTTACGATGCAGTGTATAGTAATTCATCAATACTTTCCACGTGGCTGACTACGAATGTACAGTATAGTAATTCATCAATACTTTCCACGTGGCTGACTACGAATGTACAGTATAGTAAGTAATCAATACTTTCCAAGTGCTTGACTAGGAATGTACACTATAGTAAGTAATCAATACTTTCCAAGTGCTTGACTAGGAATATACACTATAGTAAGTAATCAAAACTTCCCAAGTGGCTGACAACGAATGTACAGTATAGTAAGTAATCTATACTTTCCAAGTGGCTGACTAATAAAATAAATTACGTCATTGGCCACGAAACAAAATCCGACGTCATGCACAATGGCGATTTACAATCTGGAGCCTCTGGAATGACTTCTTTATTCTTCATCAGCAAGAATAGTTATTTCCCCTTGTCAATATATTTATTTGATGCATAATGTCATTTGCATGTGAATTTGTCATTTTGTTTTGTTGCACTATTTCTTTATAAGTTTCAGTTCTTGTATTTTGAAGTAGAGCAGAGGTGGGCAAACTTTTAAGATCGCAGGCCGGATAAAATTGTTGGAACAGTTCGCGGGCCGGACTGACGACCAAAAGTCTCAAAGACCAGAAAGTTCAGAATATATAATGAGAACAAAAGTAATTTTTAAAGGTGCATTTTATGTAATAAAGAAAACCACCACCACCAACAACAACAACTCAGTTTCAACGAAAAGTTAATGAGATGGATGTTGTTAGTCACAGATCTACAGTCTTTGCTACATTATAGAGGGGGAAAGAGTAATGATCTGATAAAATGTCAATTCCTCTTATGATGGGGTGGTGGGTGTAGTAATGCAGTGAGTCACCACAGGAAGCAAGAAAATGATGATGAACAACAGTACATATGCTTGACAACAACCACAACAAAAGATGACAACTACTTTATCGTGTTTACATGAGAGACTTTTATTTCCTGGTGACACAACCAACCTCATTCTCTCCCATTTCATGCTACATATATAGTTCTCTGTTTTCTCTGCCCTCATATTACCGAACACCCATTCACACTCTAGTGCACCAAGTAAACCACTTGAATTCCTAAGCTATCGTCCCTAGAACCGGACTTTACTTGTATGCTCCGTTTTCTGTCTTTCATATATATATATATAATTTACTGCTAAATCCCTAAGAGTTTTGTGGTAATTTTGTTATTTATAGAAACTGCATTAATTATTCTCTGCATACAACTTTCCTAACATATAATTTGAAACTTAAAGGACACAAATAAAATAAATAACTAAATTGGTGTGCTTTGGGAATGCTCACACAAATAAATTATAAAATATACAAAGAAAATAATATAAACCAGCACACAAAAATAAATATAAACTATAATCACTATTGCCTATCTAAATACATAAGTGCCAACTTCAGTTAATAACTACTTAAAACATAATACAACGATAAATGCATGAACTCTCTATATATAACCTTGTTATCGCTGACCCAATTTGCCGACAGTGACAGGCCTATATGTGAAAGAAAAACAAAGTACTGTGCTTGGCAGATTGCAAACCTAGCCTTCCACACTTTGTAATGACTGTAAATGACACGTGAGTAGATCAAGTAAGTTTCATTAGTCCTTTTCTGTAACTAGAGGAGTTTTCCAAAAACAAATAAATGGACATGTTAAGTAACGAGAGGGAATTTTGAAGTAAAAAGAAATAAACGTGTTATGTAACTAGAGTTTTCAAAACCATAGACAAATAGAACTATTATGAAACTAAAATTTTCATAACATAGATAGACAGACCTATTATGTAAATAGAGTTTTCAAAACATACACAGACCTGTTGTGTAATTATAATTTCAAAACATAGATACACAGACCTGTTGTGTAATTATAATTTCAAAACATAGACAGACCTGTTGTGTAATTATAATTTCAAAACATAGACAGACCTGTTGTGTAATTATAATTTCAAAACATAGACAGACCTGTTGTGTAATTATAATTTCAAACATAGACAGACCTGTTGTGTAATTATAATTTCAAAACATAGATAGAGAGACCTGTTGTGTAATTATAATTTCAAAACATAGACAGACCTGTTGTGTAATTATAATTTCAAAACATAGACAGACCTGTTGTGTAATTATAATTTCAAAACATAGACAGACCTGTTGTGTAATTATAATTTCAAAACATAGACAGACCTGTTGTGTAATTATAATTTCAAAACATAGACAGACCTGTTGTGTAATTATAATTTCAAAACATAGACAGACCTGTTGTGTAATTATAATTTCAAAACATAGACAGACCTGTTGTGTAATTATAATTTCAAAACATAGACAGACCTGTTGTGTAATTATAATTTCAAAACATAGACAGAGAGACCTCCAATCTCGTTATCAGATGTGTTGAACGGACCCTTTCCTTCTTGATAAGTGAGCTTAAACTTTTAAAATACTGTGGCAAAATGAAACGAACAATCGCGCCCCGCTCCCCTCCCAAAGATACATTCGAGAACATACTTGTTCAGGCGGTCAAAATTTGTTTCTTTGATCCATTTCAGTATTACGTTTGAAAGATTGCCGGTGTAAAACTTGATAAATACATACATACGTACAGATATGCTATGATGCAAACTGACTTGGCCAAGCTATCTCACACATTCTATGACAAACTGACACGACATGTTCACATGCTATGATAGACATCCTGCCACAGTGCGGCAGACACCCTATGACAAACTGACATGGACATGCCATAACAATCATCCTGTTCCCACTTGAAATAGACATTTGGCAGACATCGAGTGGTAAACTCACTAGATATGCTGGTAGACGAACTGACGCAGGCGCATTTTGACAGAGCAGCTGACACAGATGCGCTTACAAATAAATTGACAAAGAGAGCCCAGACATATACTAATTGATACAGACATTGCTTACATATAAATTAACAAAGGCAGTCCAGGCAGAAAACTAACTCAGTCACACTTATATATAAAGTGACACATTCAAGCAAAATAGACAAATCTGATACACGCTTACATATAAACTAACAAAGACAGCCTAAATAGACAAGCTGACATAGTCACTCCGTGACAAAGATAGCCAATTCCAGACTGGGATACCCTTTTTAGTATTGCAGTCCTATTAGTATCATCATTTACACTATTTAAATAGTCATTGAAAAAGTTACCTAGAAGGCGAATAGAGCAGTAGTGTTGGTAACCAAGTGCACTTCCGTTAAGTAGCGAACTTTTGAGCCTGAACAAGCTCTGCACTGGTCCGTTCAACTCTGCTCTGGGGATCGTTTTCTAGGCTTGTATTCAATAAGGTCACGCTAAAGAACTTCTGTATCCACTACTTTAAAATAGCATGCGTACTGTCATAACTGTTATAAACATATTTTTATGGTCAAATTCCGGCTTTTATTGCTCACGCTATAATCTTACAACGGAATCACTCGCATTTAATATTGTTTTCTTAAGCTATATGCCATAAATAGAAGCGCTGGAACTCACTGTGCAGTGCTTGGATGTACGTGCAACTGAAGATTTCATTTTTAAAGACATTAAATATTTTTAAAAAAAACATTTTCGAATTAAACGACATGACTGCCAATGTGATGTACCCTTCGCTTTCTATCGAATACAATCGGAGACAGACCTCAAAAGATAGTGGGTGTCTGTTATCGAATACAATCGGAGACAGACCTCAAAAGATAGTGGGTGTCTGTTATCGAATACAATCGGAGACAGACCTCTAAAGATAGTGGGTGTCTGTTATCGAATACAATCGGAGACAGACCTCAAAAGATAGTGGGTGTCTGTTATCGAATACAATCGGAGACAGACCTCTAAAGATAGTGGGTGTCTGTTATCGAATACAATCGGAGACACCTCAAAAGATAGTGGGTGTCTGTTATGAATACAATCGGAGGCAGGCCTCAAAATATAGTGGGTGTCTGTTTTGCGACTGAAAAATCCTCCGCAGAGTGTTTATTAGTGCTGATAAATATCCTACCATTTACAACCCCATACCAGAGTTATATCTTGGTTATAAAAGAAAGGCGGTTAAAAAGCGCTGAGAACTGATACGGTATCCAGCAACAATGTTGTCTGCTGCAAATACATATGCCTAAGTATACCTGTCAAAGGTGGAGAAAAAATGCCAATGCGGTACATTCTAATCCATCTGATCGTCTCCCTTAACATATCTGTTTGATGATCCAATCTTACTTTCAAAGTATCCATGTTTATGTGAGATTCTAAAAATGACTAACTTTTAGCGAGCGGTTCAAAACAAATATATTTTCTCAGTAACAAATTTACAAAACGGGCAGTTGACCACAAAACTTTGAGGATTTACCAACGTCACCGACCTTGACATATATTTAAGTAAGGTCGGGAAAGTTGTGGATAATAAATCGGAATTTGTTCATTTTAAGATCTCAATACTTTGTGCTAATATAAATTCATCTATATTTAAAACAAACTCAGCAATAATTCTGACAAGAATTAAATGCATAAATCATTCCACTTCCATGTTTTAATAAACAAAATAGACTAAAAGAAGAAACTCCCTATAGCTGTACAATTATTCTACTGGCGTCTATTAGCTACACTGTGTTTTCATTGAACTCTTGACCCGTTACACAAAACTCGCCATTCGAACAAGTGATAATTCGACTTATATGAATTTTCTCTGGTATATATTTAGCACCCTACGATTATACAGCAAGTTAAAAGTAACAGATGGATTTGTTACAAATCAGTTCTTACAAACATTTCAATTTCTTCTTGGACAAGATACGTCTACTATGAGCACCACTTCAGCACAAACATCAAATACAATTTGTTATATATCATGAACACAGAAAATCCTAAACATAGACTCACTCGTTCAATTTTAATAAACAAAACAAAACAGCACTAAATTTCTACGTTAAACCTCACAAAAATACCTCACACAGCACTAAATTTCTCACACAGCACTAAATTTCTACGTTAAACCTCACAAAAATACCTCACACAGCACTAAATTTCTACGTTAAACCTCACAAAAATACCCCACACATCTTTCATACGTTATCATAACTTTTCACTGGCTGAAAAACAATTCTAAATATTGTCGAAATTTCCATTCATGTAATACATTTAGAGTTTTAGAGTTCATGTGTTTATGTGTGTACAATGTATGGGGACTGCCTAGAGCCGTATGACTGGACTACTGGAGTTTAAACATAGCTATTTGGATATAATTGTATCTCTACTTCCGGCCCAAGCAATAGACTACCTCAGATCAGAATCATCAACTACAATATATAATGTCCGGATCAATGGGACCTCTGTAGACTTGCTGCCAAACCATTTCTGTTATATTCCTATCGCATCCACCCATCAGCTTCTTCTTTCATATCTTAGTCCATCCGTGCACCCAGCGGAATTTATATCTGGCACCATCCCTCTCTTTTCCACACTTTTAAGACTCATCCATCCCAATTCCCTATCAAGTGTTGCCTGTTGGTCACACTTCGCCGGCACTAATTGCATAATCAGTAAGCGTTCCACCTCAGTACTCACTACGTATCGGTTGAGTTCAGCGACCCATCAAGTACACGTTAGCCGTACTCTTAGCGTTTCAAGGAATAATACACGAATAACGAAACAAATTCAGATACAAGCATATAAATATAAGATGGACTTTATCTATCTATCTATCTATCTATCTATCTATCTATCTATCTATCTATCTATCTATCTATCTATCTATCTATCTATCTATCTATCTATCTATCTATCTATCTATCTATCTATCTATCTATCTATCTATCTATCTATCTATCTATCTATCTATCTATCTATCTATAAATCAAACTAGACTACCCGACTATATTCGTCACTAATACTTTTGGCAAAAACAGAGAGAGAGAGAGAGAGAGAGAGAGAGAGAGAGAGAGAGAGGGAGAGAGAGAGAGAGAGAGAGAAGAGTAACCCTTGCAACCGCAAGAAAATCCCTTTCGGGATTCTCTAGTCAAGTGTTTATGCCATTATCCGAGCGTAAAAGTTAATGTCAAACAAGATGCCCTCTGGAAAGTGAGATGAAATGTTATCGCAGCGTTCCATTAGCAGCTTTATACACTTGCAATCGCGCCTCTGTATCTATGTGGAAGCCAGACTAGTCTCAGTCAGTCAAACCTGACTAGTAGATTAATAAGTCTAAGTCAAACCTGACTAGCAGATTAATAAGTCTAAGTCAAACGTGACTGATACACTAGCTGTACTCACATGTAGTTAGCAGATATACTATGTGCTCTTTAGTACAAAGACTACTTTTCTTTAAGTACAGCACAAATAGAAGATACACGTCTGCACATTTTCGGTCAAACGTGACTCACAGACTCGCAAATATATTAATATTTTCTCAGTCGAACATAACTAGTATATATATATAAGTCTAGGTTAACCGACACCAGCATATATATATATATATACATTTTTTTCTAAATCAAACTAGACTACCTGACATACAGTCTGAGAAAAGTAAATAACTAGCTATATTAACTTTCAATTTAATGTGACTAGGCGATTTACAGTTCCTGTCTGATGTGACTAGCAATTATATTATTTGTGATTTAACTATGTCACGCACCTACGTGCACAATAATTCGCAGTCAAACGTGACTAGCAGATATATTGGTGTTCAGTCAAACGTGACTAACAGATATATTAGTATAGAGTCAAACGTGACTAGCAGATACATTGGTATTCAGTCAAACGTGACTAACAGATATATTAGTATAGAGTCAAACGTGACTAGCAGATATATTGGCGCTCAGTCAGAGGTGGCTAGGAAATGCGTATGCTCTTCGCTATATGTGATAGAACATACACTACTTTTCATTCAGTCGTGATATATATTGCTGTTCAGTCCGATGTGACTAGCAAATGTATGTTCTTATCTATATCTCACTAGGAATTTATGCAGCATTATAGTAATTCTCATCTAATTAACTAACACATATATTGCAGCTCATTCAAATGTGGCAGAAATATAGTCTACGTTAATAATACTAGCATAAGTTCTAATTCTCAGTCATTCATGAGTGGCCGATACAATGGTCAACTCCGTGACGTCACTAGCAAATATAAATGTTCATTAGGTGTAACGTGCATATGCAGTAATTTCAAGTGAAACATTTCTAGCAGATAGTTTGGTTCCCAGTCAAATGCAAAGAGATTATATATATATTTTAAAAAATGAGATTAGACTAAGAATACTTGTAACTAGGCAAATTTAACAGCAGGTACATAATCAAGGCTGATGAAAGGTAGCAGTTTAAGGTGCTTACAGACAAGAATTTTGTTTATAAATATTCTGCAATGGATCACACACACACACACACACACACACACACACACACACACACACACACACACACACACACACACACTCTCTCTCTCTCTCATACTCATACAGGCATACACACACACTTCCTTCAACCCCCACCCTTCCAATAACATTCTCCCACATATTCACCTTTCCAAACCGTTGTGATGTCTGTTTACTGCTTAACGTCAGTGTGTAAATCGTGTAAATTTATTTATATCTAAAGATATACATAGATGGATGGGTAGATATTATCCGTGCCAGGATAGGCGTTGGCATTTTGCATTATACTATATAAACTTACCGACGTGCGCAGCTGTTCTTAGGTACAGTGCTATGCGAGAGAACAGAACAAGAAAAGATAGCTATTCTTTGGTGTTGTAGAAACTGGAGCATCTTGCCAACGTAGGAACTATACTCGGGGGGGGGGGGAGGGGGGAAACATCTCAACAAAGTGCTACAGAAACGAGGAAGGGCTTCAGCAAACACAAACAGTGGAGTTGAAAAGATGTTGTTCAAACGAAAAACCAATCCAGAGCGGTCGCAGACTGTTGTTCAGAGGTAATTGTAAACAAACTTTCCCGCAAATAACGCAGTACGTAGTAAATAAGCAAACATGAAAATCTAGCCAGTTTGCCCCCCCCCCTCCCCTACCATGCCTAAAACTTTAAGTAAAGCTAATAAAAATTCAAATCTACTTTGCCTTATCGCCACCATTTCTTTTATTTATTTATTTATGCAACTGGGAATATGATTCATGACAACGTCAAACTTTTGTTGCGAAGAGAAAAAGCCGTGGGTGTTAGTGACGTAGCTCGTTTGTTTTGTCATTGATGACAAGGAGGAACGGTGTAATACTATTGTTTTTCGATAATGATAAGGAAGAACGGTGTAATAATATTATTTTTTCATTGATAAAAAAGAACGATGGAAATAAATTAATTGCGCTCATTTGTAAAATGCATTATTCTCATTGAAAATGATTACAACGAAAGACGAGAATAAGTGATAATTCATCTTGGCTGACCGAGTAATACTTCATTTCAGCTGACCCAATAATAATTTCTTCTTACCTGACTGAGTGATAAAGCATTTTAGCTGAGCGAGCGATAATTCATCTTAGCTAACCAAATAATAAATCACCTTAAGTGACCGGATAATAATTCATCCTGGTTTACAGGGTAATAATTCATTGTGTGCCTACATGGGGCAAACATACAGGATAATAATTCATTGTGTGCCTACATGGGGCAAACATACAGGGTAATAATTCATTGTGTGCCTACATGGGGCAAAGAGAAAACGTACACGGAGCAAACATACAGGGTAATAATTCATTGTGTGCCTACATGGGGCAAACATACAGGGTAATAATCCACTGTGTGCCTACATGGAGCAAACATACAGGGTAATAATTCATTGTGTGCCTACATGGGGCAAACATACAGGGTAATAATTCACTGTGTGCCTACATGGAGCAAACATACAGGGTAATAATTCACTGTGTGCCTACATGGAGCAAACATACAGGGTAATAATTCATTGTGTGCCTACATGGAGCAAACATACAGGGTAATAATTCACTGTGTGCCTACATGGGGCAAAGAGAAAACGTACACGGAGCAAACGCAGCACAAACGTAAAGATTGGAGCTGGCAGCGCAACTAATATTACTCCATATGTAAGGTTATCTGCCCATGGTAGATTAAGTGCCCATTACAATGTAACAAATGTGTTTCTTACCACCCTCCCCGCGCGAAATTCTTCCTACATTTCCAGGGAGGAAACTGCGCCTTGCTTCTGTTTCAGTTCAATGCTATTTAGACTGTTGAGATAATCATTTCTGGTCCAACTGTTTTGACTCCCCAATTAACAACTATTTTGGCTCCCCAATTAACAACTAATGTTATGTGCGGTAGTAACTTTAAAACTCGCTGCATTTTAAAACTGACATGTGTGTGTGTGTGTGTGTGTGTGTGTGTGTGTGTGTGTGTGTGTGTGTGTGTGTGTGTGTGTGTGTGTGTGTGTGTGTCACTCTCAGTCAGTTAGTGCAGAGCCGAACTCTTCCTTACCATCTATGTCTCCATTTCATGTCAAACTTGACAGAAATAAGTGGATTATGTCTCCATATCACGTCAAACTTGACAGAAATAAGTGGATTATGTCTCCATATCATGTCACATTTGACAGAAATAAGTGGATTATGTCTCCATATCATGTCACATTTGACAGAAATAAGTGGATTATGTCTCCATATCATGACAAACTTGACAGAAATAAGTGGATTATGTCTCCATATCATGACAAACTTGACAGAAATAAGTGGATTATGCACTTCATTGACAAACAAATAAGAGAGCAATGAGCAAGGGCAAACAGCTGATTGTGAAACAGAACGCGCGTGCTGCGTGTTACGCACTTCCGGCCCAACCAAAATAGCTGGAAAACGACGCACGTTGACCGAAAGATTTGCAGGGAACCGTTTACTCCACAGTTTTCTCTGAAAGTAAAATGAATCGCTTCAGGCTGCGTGCAAATTGCAGTTCTTTCTAAATAATAAATTAATACGTAAATAATACTGTGACAAATTGCAGTTCTTTCTGTTATAAATAATAAATTAATACGTAAATAATACTGTGACAAATATTTCCTCCCCCCTACTCTTATTTGACACTTGCTTTTCATATTTACTACCCATATCCGAACTTTTATTTATGGCATATTTTGTTGTGACAAGTTATGGATCACGTGCTTGTATCTCCAACATTATACGTAGTGCTTAAAGTAGGCATCGTGCACTTATTGTTAAGTACATACGCAAAATATTTAAAAAGAAAACCAAAAGAATCCTCCTAAAACGGATTATTAGTTGCCCAGAGTACCATCAAAACTGAATGACCTGGTCGTCACACCTAGTAGAATTCAATAGCGTAAATTGAGGAGAACGCACGAACTACTCCAAAACTTGTTGAAGACGAACGGCTTATTGTATAATATTGTATAGCCAGTTAGGCTCAGCCAATGGCTGTACACTGACCAATTGTAGTTACCCAATGGCCATCTACCGATCGATTGTAATTAACTAATGGACACTAAAGGAAATTTTACGGGAGAATACCCTAGTGAAGAGAAACCTCAGTTCTTCACTAGTTTCCAAGCGGTGGATCAGAACTCATCATCGATGTTTCCGTAGTGTTGATTAAAATACTATGGATTATTCTGGGCAGAGTGCAAGGGTTACTCTTCCAGTATGTTACCCGCAAGCTGAGAGGTGCAAAATAATTATCTTAGGTGCGGAGATGATAATTTTCTCGTAAGTAAAGGGAACTTCTCGTAATAATATAAAATAACCTTTTGCAAATACTATATTTATTGTATGTTTGTACGCTATTCAGTATTGTGTGTTATACTTTATCCTTCCTTCCTTCCTTTGACAAAAGAGAATGGTACTAAACGCACTTCAAAGAAGCAATCAAAATCCTATACTCATAAATGATAATGAAGCTGTGTTGAGGACGTCATATTTTTGTTAGGTAGATAATGCACACGTTGTAATGGAAACTAAGTTATTCTATTGGACAGTTTATCGTCAAGAGCAAATGATTTAATTTGTAAGTGACAGCACTGTGTCATTCGATATAGAAACCTGTAGGGGACTGCATTCTTTTTCTATGAAAATTAAAATTAATTAAAATGAATTCATTAAAAATACAAAAATGGATATTTCCAAACCAAATCACTTTACGAGCTCGTATAGAAACGGTTACAACTTTTTGCCATGGTCAGCTAAAGTATGTTGCGAAAGATACTCCAAAAACAGCCACTTTTCAACTAACACCTTTAGGTAGCAACGAATTGTCCATGAGAGTTCTATGGCAACGAATTGTCCATGAGAGTTCTATTACAACAAATGTGTGTAGCAAAGGTTCTCCATAACGGTCTTGTTATAACTGTAGCATGTAACAAAAGGTTTTCCACGGTGGCCACTTTAAAACTGGAACATGTGACGAGGGTTTTCCCCATTAGCCGAGTGTGTAACAAAGTTTACTCAGTGACACTCCCACCTCAGAGTTCATTGTCAAGACCACGTCATATCAGTCCCATCACAACCAGCGTCATTTTGCGAAGAACGCACTAAAATAAGCAAGACTATCAGCCTACGAAAGCACGGACATCAAACAAACTTTTCGACTGGTATGCGTTTCCATAAATAACATAAAGGTGAATGAAAGCCTTCGGCATTGCGTGCAAAAATATTCCGTAAACAAACTCGTTATTGCTGTTGGGACTCACAGACATTGGAAGAGTGAAGATAATAACACGGGCTACAATTTACCAGAGTGTGTGTGTGGGGGGGTATGTAGGAGGCGTTGTGGAACCCAAGAACAAAGTGCACGGACGGGCTGAAAGATTGACATGAAGAATTAAAGTAGCAGAGTACGAGATCGAGTCAATGTGTATGTGTGTACAGTTTTAAGTGTATGTGATTGTGTGTGTGTGTGTGTGTGTGTGTGTGTGTGTGTGTGTGTGTGAGAGAGAGAGAGAGAGAGAGAGAGAGAGAATATGTGTACATGCTTTGATGAATATATCATTGTTTTTAAGTGTGTCGGTGTATGTGGTGTGTGAATCAATTCTTGTGTATGACAATGTGTGCCACTCAGTGCGTGTATGCAAGCGTGCATATATTTCGGTCGGTCTTTTTTCTGTCTGAAACAATTAAAGCCGAATGAAGTACTGACGTCATCTCATTCAGCAAGATGAGGAGAGCGGGATTGAAGGGAGGGAGGGGTACCAAAAGAGGAGAAAGTGGGGTGAGGAAGTACTGCACTGTGATTTGTGTGTATACGTGTTTATGTAGAAGAAATATAAACCCCGCTTTAAAACAAGCAATACATACTGCCTACAGATTGATTAGAACATTAAACCTGTTTTAGAACACGAAATACATACTGCTCCACGTAATCTTTAGAAATCTATACCCTGCACTATATCACTAGAACTAGAATATTTAGTGTCCCCGTGTATTAGTTAGAAATATAAACTCTGTATTAGAATTAAAAATGCATACTGTCCCATTTATTAACTTGAATAGAAACCATGCTTTAGATACAGAAATGCATAATGTTTCGTTCATTATAAATCTAAACCCCTGCACTAGAACTAGAAATGCATAATGTTTCGTTCATTATAAATCTATTCCCTGCATTAGAACTAGCCATACATACTGTGGCTGAAACATGTTATTAGTTAGAAATCTAAATCCAGCATTTAAACTAGAAGTGCATATCGTTGCATGTATTAGAAGAAGCATAATGTCAAAAGTCATTTCAGACAAATAGCTACACATAACTGACATACCAACATTAACTAAATATTTTAACAACGCAGTCATTATTGAGCGGCCAATAGTCAGCAATGCTCTTGCGCCCCAAATAGATGCCGAATCAAGGGACTTAACTCAAGACTGGCAATTTCTTTTAAATTTCTCTTAACATGCACCGAACTGCACAGAGTTCTAGCTAAGACTTTTAACGCCGAGATTGGCTCCTCGCCCAACATGATAACATTTGTTTATATATTCAAAATGCAAGTATGTGGGTATTTTCGCCACAGGTTCTGTCTTCAGACGCTAATTATAAACAACATTCTAGTGTTTATTATTATTATTATTATTATTATATATACATATGTAATTGTGTGTATGTATGTGTGTGTGAGAGTATGTGTCCCCATTTTCTCCCAATATATACGGCTTACACGCAAAAGTAGAAAGCCAGTTGCAATTGTTTATTTACGAACATTGCCATGGAAACCTTGCCGCTGAACACCACTTGACAAGAATCGAAATGCCACAGGTACATTAGCGGGTACGCCTAGCTTGCACAGGCACAAGAAAACCTGAAAACTGACGTTGTAAAAGATTAAGTGTTAAAATCGTTCGTTGCTTGAAGAGTTCTTGCAAGATTCTGCCACAGACTTAAAAGTCGTCCGACCCACAGGGAGCCAGGGAAGTGGGAAAGCGGTGCAGCACAACTAGTTCAGTTGATGCAGCTGTGGTCGGTGGTTGTTTAAGCCGTTGGTGTACTTGCTGCCTGTTTTCTGTTTCGACCAAGCAAGTTTCGTTTCGAATTAAAGGGCGCTGAGTCGCTTAGTGGAAAGGAAATTCTGAAGTTTTTTAAACAGGTGTGCGAGCGGTAGGCATAGAGGAAAGAAAAGGAGTCGCTTCCCTTTGACATTTCTCCCCGGTTTTCTTTTTTTCTTTTTTCTTTTATAAACTATTATTTGTTTTAGGTATGCATTAGCATGCTGGCGAGAAATTGAGATCATATTGGAAACTCTCCATTAAGACGACCAGAACTTGTCGATCAGCAGTAATGCGTTAATACAAACTCCTAAGTCTGTCGATGTTATACATTTCAGTTCGCAGAATTCAGAAGTAGTTTCAACATGCTCACAACTTCCTTTCCTTTATTTTCTTAATCCCGTACTACGAATACAGTTATATGTGCTCAGTTAAAAGCAGAAAGACAACCCACCGACTACCACCACACCATGTCCTATCGGCAGCGAACGTTAATTAAAGCCATAATCAACAACATTTACGTGTAACGTACGGTGCGTTCCTGGACACGGAAGAGATTCCGCGTAGTCGCTCTTGGCATCATGTATCCAGGTAAGTATTGAATATTTCTCATACGTCTGTCTCTCGGAGCGTCTGTCCATCTCTGTCGGGCTTTGTCTGGCAGACTGTCTGTGTGCCTCTTCCACTCAATGTGTAGGCGTTTCTGTTTCTCTCTATCTATAATTGTTTTCCTTGAATATCCTTACATTTTTTAATTTTCTTTCATTATTTTATTTCTTGTTTTTTAATTGACCTTTGTCGTCATTGTGCTATGTTAATCTTTTGCAAGTTATTTAGCATGCTAATTGATTACTTAGTCTGAACTGATTAAAAGACAGGTTATTGTAGAATAAAGTTTATTCAGTTCAGTGAAATTTAATTCAGTTCAGTGAAATTTAATATTCAGTTCAGTGAAATTTAATTCAGTTCAATTTAGACAGTTTAGATTAATTTAGATCAGTTTAATCTCAGCTCTTCTCTCCATCTGTCTGTTTTAGTGACACAAATTTTATGATAACCTCTCTTTCTTTTGTGAAACCTCTGTGCGCGCGTGTGTGTGTCTTGCTGTGTCCACCTGTTTATGTCTGTCTGTATCTGTCACTTTCGTTCTGTTTCTCCCACTCTCGCCATGTTATCTCCCTTATTTCTTTGTCGGTCTTTTGGGTTTGTATTTGTTTGCTTCACCTTCTATCTCTCTCTCTTTCATATTTTCTTTTATCTCTATCTATCTATCTATCTATCTATCTATCTATCTATCTATCTATCTATCTATCTATCTATCTATCTATCTATCTATCTATCTATCTATCTATCTATCTATCTATCTATCTATCTATCTATCTATCTATCTATCTATCTATCTATCTATCTATCTATCTATTCATCCCTTAGTCTTGTCGACCGTTGGGGCACCACTGATGACCTGACAACCAGTTTCCTCCATTCCATTCTCTGGTAATCTTACCGTATTATTCAGTTTTTTCTTTATATTTATTTACTGGAAGTAAATTTCATAATGTGGCTTGTACAATTTCCAAGCAGAACAATGTTCCTCACTTAAGCAACACTGTTAAATCTTTTTACATTAAAATGTAATCGGACAGAATCGTTTTAATGGATTCAATTTGCACATTTAAGTTTTAAAGTCCTTTAGAACATATTGATGCCGAATTTACATTTACCTAGACATGGTGAATAAAATCGATGACATTTTATAACCTTCATTGTAAGGGTGTAATACGAGAGTGTGAAATAATTTTAATACGACCACCAACACCACCTGCATAAGCACTTTGGAGGAGGGGTTTCGTTATTGAGAAGTCCACCAAGTGTTGACAGTTCTCCAGGATATAACGAGGGGAGTTGAAACTCCCGCGACCAACCCATAAAACGGTAACATCAATTTGATAGTAAGGTTTTATAGGCTTTTGGTTTGGGAGGGGGGATATAGGGGAGAAGAAATAACCCAACACATTAGCCCAACCACCACCACCACCACCGTGTAATGTTGAAAATGTCTGATAGCTTTTGGGTTCGGAGTTAAACGAACTTTAGGTGGTCAGATACAATACCAGGTTGACGTGATCATCTGTGGAGTTGGCCTTGGAGGGACTAAAACTCCGCTCGCTAAATTCTGGAGAGCTGACTCAAGAGGTCCGATTCTTGCAGGTATTGGAGGTGAATCAACCACCATGCAATATTCATCCATCATTCGTTCTCATCCTTTCATTATCTACCTGTGATCTCTCTCTGGGGAACCCTTCACTCGTACTGGTTAATATTTATTAATTAATGACAAATAATTAATTACAAGTGATCTAGAATCTTGATTTATAGTGGTAGCTTTTGTCCATCACCATTGGATAAAATTGTTTTGAACAAGTGTGAGACTATTAGTCAGAAAACTACTTACACGCTTGGAACTGGTTTGGATTGCATCAGCAAGTTCTAGCATTTTCACCTAAGTTGTTTATTCCAAATATATCATCATAAGCAATGCCCAAGGTCGGGGCAACAAATATATAATTATTAATATATATTATTAAGTTTAGAAATAGGGATAGGCAAATTTACTCCGCCACATTACCAGACTTCAATTATTAAATTATTTTTCATCATAATTTCACTCTAGTCTTGGCACCTTTTTGCAAAATCAACGAATTTTAGAATCGACTGTTGAGAATTAAAAAAAATCCGGATTTCTCATTTAAGCTAAGTCTGTGCCTTTTTCCATTATTGTACAATGTATTTGTTTCATTTTGATTCCAGTCAGTAGAAGTTTTGGACGTCGTAAATAAAAATCATTGCCATCTCTCGCATTTACAGTTTTTGTAATTTTATTGTGGGCATGTGTGTGTATGTGCGTGTGTGTGTGTGTGTGTGTGTGTGTGTGTGTGTGTGTGTGTGTGTGTGTGTGTGTGTGTGTGTGTGTGTGTGTGTGAGTGTTGTATTTAAAAGAAAACATGTTTATTAAATACATGCCTGTTTATACTTTTCTGGTTATGAGAAAAATAAAACTTTATCAGCGGAAGACCCCACAAAAATACCACTGCAGCAATTTTTAAAAGACCGATAAGCTTCTCTGTCGTCGTTACTTGGCGTTCTTCAAGACCTCTCGAGAACTCAGCAGGTTATTTTGTGAGCGAAACAAAACCCCGTCCAAATAATTATATTTCTTTGGACTGGACTGACTGCGATAAATGCCATTAAAACGTTTATTGGCATGATTACACAGAGAGAGTACTCGGTAAGCTTGATAGCAGAAGTGGGTCAAATGTCTAGCACTTAGCGGAAGTCGAGCACCAAGAGTTGACCTGAGTGACGTAGTAAACGATTACTTGGACACTGGACAGAGTGCATTCTGTTTAAAAAATACGTCCTTATAATTAGTTAATCATTAATTCTTTATGGAATAATTCACAACCATTAGATATGCACCAAGCACTCGGTGCTACTCATATCGAAAGCGGATCTCCCACAACTTATTTTGTCTTGAATAAGAGTAGACACTGCGCTTGATTTTTGACGTGCTTAATTCACCATACTGAGAAACAAATGAATGTATCTCCCACAACTTATTGTCTTGAATAAGAGTAGCCACTGCGTTTTCTTGACGTGCTTAATTCGCCATACTGAGAAACAAACGAATGGATCTCCCACAACTTATTGTCTTGAATAAGAGTAGACACTGCGCTTTCTTGATTTTTGACGTGCTTAATTCGCCATACTGGAAAACAAACGAATGGCTCGGTGTGTCGCAAACACGATGACGTAGACGCTTTCAGAGGAATTGACTCTGTCAAAATGAAATAGGGAATCGTCATAGTCATTGCACAAATCTGAAATTGGCAACTAATCGGTGAAGGGGAATTAATCCATCGGCGAATGTGAATGACCTGGAATGACATGCTCTATTGCAGTGGCGTGAAGTGTTATGGTCACTTTTTCATGTAATTAATGTCTCTATTACCATTAACAATCTCTCATTGTACTAAAAATAGGGATTGTCACTTACTTGAATCAGACTATCTCTAACAGGCCACAAAATCTTTGCGCTGTGTAAACCTTATCAAGACTGATGAGCAGTTCATCCTGTTGAAGTCTTGTAATTCTCATCAGCATATCCAAACGACACTCTTCTTTAAACGTCTTTTTAAATTTGTTTTTGGGTGAAATCATTAAGCTGAAACCCTGTTCACTGGATGCTAGGAAATGTTCCCCACTTCCATCGAGTTTACAAGTTTTCATTTTGAAGTGCAATTGTCCACCATAACAGCAAAGCTTTTAACTAGTTCACTCTGACGCCAACGCCACTCACTTAATGATTATGATGATGATTATTATTTATTAATATTTCATAACTAATTACAAGTGATGAAAATCTTAAGTGATGTTATTAATAATTCTCCAGCAGACACTACTCGTCTCTCTCACTTGGCGGATATGCGGGTGCTGTACAGTGTGTGGCTTTTAATAAAACGATGATATGATGGAATACAGACTTGGATATAATTAAATACATGTAAGTCAATTAGGGGAAGTTCGTCTTGAATCTAAGTTGACTTGCGACCTGCTTGTGTCGGAACATGACCCCATCCGTCGGAATTCGAGGACAGTTTGTGTATCGATTATTGAGTAGCAATAATAATGCACACAGCCAAGTTCGTTCTCTTCGCATTAGTCTCGTGGTCAAGTTTGCGTTTTTCCTTTGACGACTGTGCTTGTTTTATTATCATACTTTTTCCTTTGACGACGGTGCTTGTTTTACTATCATACTTTTTCCTTTGACGACGGTGCTTGTTTTATTATCATACTTTTTCCTTTGACGACGGTGCTTGTTTTACTATCATACTTTATCCTTATTTTGTGTGTGTGTGTGTGTGTGTGTGTGTGTGTGTGTGTGTGTGTGTGTGTGTGTGTGACATTTTATTTCTGTGCGCTGTTCAATTTCCTATGTGCATTGATTTCATACCGTGTGCACGCGTGCATCTTAGATGATAAGTATCCTTGTCAGATTTTGTTAACCTGTTGAACAGGGTTAGTAATTCTTCTTCCAGTACCCTGTAAGATTTTGTTAACCTGTTAAGCATCCCTTTAAGATTTAGTTCACTTGTTTAGTGCCCCTCTTAAGATTTTTTTTTAACCTGTTCGGCGTCCCCATAAGATTTAGTTTGCTTGTTAAGACCCTTCTAAGATTTAATTAACCTGCTAAGTGTTCCTTTAAGATTTTTATTATCTTGTCAAGTACTCTATTAATATTTTGTGAGCCTGTTAAGTGCCCTTTTAAAATTATTTTTTTGCTTTGCTTTTCTGACAAAGATTTTACATTAAGCTGGCTACTACACGAATAATGTATAAATTACACTTTGGCGTGGGGAGTAGCATTTAGAGGATTTCACCTATTTATTAGCAAATCTTGACGTTTGCACATAATGAGTAGTATCGATAAAATTTAGTGATTCTTTTTTCTTCAGAAATTAGCGTCCATGTTCCTTAGTCACAGCGCCACATAAGAGAAGTTATCCAACTTTAGATAAGGAGATTGATGTCTCATCTGTACTGTTAATAAGAGTGTGAATTTCACTCTGACGTGTTAAGTCTAGTTAATTTTTAAACAATAAAATAATCTTTTCTCTTATTTTTCCATTATTGTTTTCCTTTTCTGGGCGGTCTTGAAGAAAAACCAAGCTACAAGACAAGCCGTCTTTTATTTCGCTATCATACACTGATAGTCTGAAATGAGATAGTAAATTACGTCAAATGCACAGTCACGTGACAAAACATACAACACGCTAGAACCCAATCGACTGGAATGAAGTAAATGAATTTAGCAGGACAGAATATTAGTTACAGCCTGTTGATTTTAATCAAGATCAAAAGCCACAATGACTTGTTCTTGGAGACCATTAGCCTGAAGATAAGAATCAGGAATGAAAAATACAGGTCAACATTTTTATTTATTTACTTATTTATTTTTAAAATGTGGGTTTGGGGGAAAGAAGCTAACCTCATTGCTTGCAGACACGAGTTCTGAGCTATTTGTGGACGTCGAAATGTTTTTTGTCTCGACCATTTCCTCTTTCTTATTCTGGTCAAATTGTCACATTTAGTGAAATCCTTGATTTCATGGACCTCACAGTACCCTTCACCCTCAAAAAAAAACAAAAAAAAAACGGTCGCCAATCTGCATTTGACCTGATTAGATGCTATCTATATTTATTTCTATGACGACTCCAGCTACACACGATTTTGAACAACAATTTTCGTATACTTTCACAGGTCCAGTTCCTAAACACTTATGTGATCATGTCCCAAACACTTATGTGAGTATTTACATGTTCATGTTCCAAACATTTCTGTAAACGCTTACAAGACCAAAATTCAAAACACTGATAATAACATTTACCTGTCTCTTTCAAGATGAGGGAGATTCGGTCTCCTCCCACCCTAAACCCAACCACCCCCATCATTACCACGTTGCTTCTTTAAGGACAGGGGAGATGTGGTTCTTTAAAATACTAATGCTTTAAACATATCACGTAGTGACGTCATTATTTATAAAGCGTGACAATGACCTTACGTATATGTCGGTTTATGAACTTGTGTGTAGCTAAAATTAACTTACTATTATTAAGTCTTTGCTCTCAAATAACTTCTATTAGAATATGCAGTGAAACAAAAGTTTTTTGTACTCTTATGTGAGTCTCATTCATGTCCAGCCCTCTAATAACTAATTACTGTTCTAGAGTAAGTATTGAAACAAAAGGCTTCTCTATTCTTATCTGAGTTTCCATTCTAGCCCTCTAATTATAAATATAGTTTTCCAGTTCTGTCTGTCTGTCTGTGTGAAATGCATTCCTTCGAGTTTGGGGGGGGGGTCTGAGCAACGCTAAAGCATCCTTGACCTTCGTGGGAGTTTATTTTTACATGGCCAGCTTTATGTTGCATTATCATGATCACGAAAGACCAATGGTCAAGGTCGTTTGCTAAATGATGCTCGAATTTTCACTCGGAATCTGACTTATAATCTACAGCGCCCGCATATCCGCCAAGTGAGAGAGACGAGTGGTGTTTCTGGAGAATTATTAATGACATAAATTAACATTCTCATCACTTGCAATTAGATATAGATGATTAAATAATAAAAATTATCATAACCAAATAATTAGTTTTGGCGTTGGCGTCACAGAGTCCATATACCCCTATAACATTAGATTTGTCAATCCGGTACTCCGTTTGTAGTGAGACATCAAACTCGTAGATAATTCCTTGCCGTTCAGCCGTGTAATGAATACAAACGTTTTTTTAAAAAATATATTTTTGTTTTATTTTTGTAAATGTGAGCTTGCGTGTTTGTGTTTGAGAGAGAGCGTGAGCAGCAACAAAACTTTTTTTTTTTCATTTCTTCCGTGTTAACACAGCAGGATATTTAAATACAATCCATGCAACACGCACAAAAAACCAAACATTTTGTTTCTGTCTTTTATAAAATGAATATACTCACTTATCATTTATGTTTTGCAATATTTTATACCCCCATCCTACCCCACTCGATCCCTGATCGTCTCCTTATATTGATAGGATAATTTACAAGTTGATGAGCACTTTGAGACTGTAAGTATTTATAATTAACTGTTCAAATCAAATGTAATGAGTGATCGGGATGAAACAAGTACTGCGAACGGGTATGACTCATGCCACTGACGTAACATACCGCTTGTCTTCTCATAACCGGCACTCTGAATCTTTGATACAATTACTGCATCCCAGTGTGTCTTTTGTCAGTGAGGTAGCTTGTACCGCCCTGTCTTGTAGTACACTCGAAAGGTTTTTGAATGACTACTATCCGGCTTTGAAGAGAGACTGGCAGAGTGAACAGAATGGTTGTAGGATTGGCAAAATTGGTGAATGGGTGACGAATTAGCACAGTGAGCTGATTGGCAAAATTGGTGGAATGGTAGACGAATTAGCACAGTGAGCTGATTAGAAAAATTGGTGAAATGGTTTCCGGACATTAAACCTGTCGACCTGTCTGTTTTGTACCAGTGTTTATGACGCAAATACAGCATTGATGCGTGCAGCATCCTTGTCGCAGTTAAAAAATCCGTTAAAAATCCGTTAAAAAAAGAGGCCACTTCTAATATCAAATCCGTCTGCTATATGTAGAAAGTCGGATTAAGAAGGTTTTTTTTTTAGTGTCGCAGACCTGCTGGAATTTACTAAACTATATAATAATTTAAAATAGGAAAAGCAAATTTATTCCATCACACATATAGTTCTAAAATTACTTCTTTTTAAAGAAGACCCCCATCATCATGCATTAAATTTTTCTTCTGTCTTCTTTCATTTTCTTAACTGAAGGTGCCTTATAGTTAATAGTCAGATTAATTGTCATCGTCCACAGTAATGGTCTAAAGCAATGACTCTCAGTGCTGCATATTTGGCAAAAAGCAGTAGTGATGTCCAAGGTCTAGGATATATTTTTACAAACAAGATTGCTACACATACAAACAAACAAAAATCAAGGCGTGGTCATGGGATACGTGATATTACTGGGCATATTACACGTCATATTACTGGGCAAATTCAGTTTTCTAATTAGTGAGTTGGAGGAAACAGTGAGTACAACGGTTTGACAGACATTCGGTTTGTACTCAATGTCCAGGGGAAACAATGAGTATAAAGTTGGACAGACATTCGGTTTTTGTACTCAGTGACTAAGCAAAACAGTGAGTACAACTTTAGACAGACATTCGGTTTTCTGCTAAGTGACTAGGAGAAACAGTGAGTACAACTTTAGACAGACATTCGGTTTTGTACTCAGTGACTAGGAGAAACAGTGAGTACAACTTTAGACAGACATTCGGTTTTCTGCTAAGTGACTAGGGGAAAAGTGAGTACAACGTTAGACAGACATTTGGTTTTCTGCTCAGTGAGTAGGGGAATCAGTGAGTACAGACATTCGGCTTTCTACGCAGCGAATCGAGAAAAACTAAGAGCACAACGTTTAATAGACATTTTGTTTTCTGCTCAGTGACTGAATACAACGTTGGACAACCATAAAACAGCAATAAACACCGTTTTTGAGAGACGTTCCTGTGTATCTTGGAAAAAAGATCTTACCGACGTTCGAAGTGATGAGGCGTACAGATGATGTGTTCGTTACATTCCGCGATGTATTTTTAGCTACAGCTACGGTTATTACCATTCCTTCACACTTCTTAAAATATTTCTCTGACTTCCTTCTGTATTTTTTCTTTACTTTTTCCCCTTGTCTTTATTCCTTTCTCCCTTTTCGTCCTAATTCACCCCTCCTTCTCCTCCCCCCTCTCTCTCTGTCTCTCTCTCGCGCGTGCGTGCGAGGTCATTTTCTCTATCTCCTTCTCTCTTGTATCTCACTATTTCTCCCTCTTCTCTTATCTTCCTCTCTATCTCTCCATTTTTCTCTTCCTATATATATCTCACTATTTCTTCCTCATTCCTCTACAACTCTATTTTTTCTTTTCACTTTCTTCACTTTTCCTCTCTATTTTTCTGCCCACCTGCCCACCTGCTACAACTATACAAAACCACTTCTTTCCACCCAGTTATTATCACACTACCACCGCAATCAAACCCCTATCACCACAACCACAACGACTGACACGACTCACCCACCGTCATCCCTCAATACAGGACCCCCACCCCATCACTGTAAACACTGCGGATACTGTCTTCTTTGTCTTAACGCATTTTCATTCACTAAACTCCACACAACGTTCACAGCTAAGATTAAATATAGTGCTAATAGACCGACATTTTGAATAAGAAAATAAAATTCTTTCTAACATCAACAATATTCCATGGCGTTGACAAATTTACACATATCTCTCCTACGTATATAAGAAAAGCTATTTGGCCATAAATCTATTGTTCTGACAAAGCTATTTCCATTGGGGTAAAATGGTTCGTGCTATTCGTTGTAAAAATGTATTCTAAAAATACATCCGTTGAAACCTTACCGCCTAGCTGTTTCAATAAAGAATATTTTTTCTCTGCAACAAGAATATCCCAGAATACACCTAAAGAATTACCTAAAGAAACAGAAAGCCTAGCAAATCTGTCGTATTATCTGTGCACCCCAAAGTCAACAATAAATTCTAGAAAATTATGAATATTTGCAAGACAACTACTTAGACAAAATCATCCACAATCTTATTTTTAAAAAGTATACAATAAATCAACGAGAACCTTGGTAAAATGTCCTCGGTGAACTAAGTACAAGCACTTGCTTCAATGCTCAACGTAAATGTCATGCTGTATACTTATCACGTTATTCATCGCTAATTTCTTTTCATACAAGATCTCAGGCAAACTTTCATGACTTTGTTAGCACGACTATATATTTGTTTGGTGGATTTTGCGTGTGATCATTTAATCTGCACTCAAGCTGCATTAATCTTATTGTCACCAAAATCTTTGCCGAAAGATCTTTTATTACTGCATAAGCTGTCAATCGTACTCTTTTGGCAACCTCTGAATCATATTTGTGCGTGTGTGTTTATGTTAATTTATTTGTTTTAAAACTATCTTTACCAGACAAGGATGGATGCATATTCTTTATTACTCTTCGATATAATTAGTTGGCAGAATTATTTTCAATACTAGTCTGAGAGGTGGAATTAATATTTAAAAGATAAAAAAATAGAGGACTGCAATTTCTGGGTGCTTATTTTGAGAAAGAAAATTAAGTTGTACACTATACACAATGTTGAATGTATTAATTTCATACACAGTTTTGAAAGTATTCATTTCGCATATAATTTTTTAAGTATTCATTTAAAACATAATTATAAATAGGCAAGGATTCATTCCAAATTTAATTATAATTATCCAAGAATTCATTCTGTAAACAATTATAACTATGCAGATATTCAGTCTACACATCATTACAATTATGCAAGTATTCATTCCTGATATAATTATAATCATTCAATTATTATTTAATATTTACGATTTCAAAGAACACCTATCCTGACAAATACTAAACAGACTGGCTAATGAAAACGCTCTGGAACATACCCCTTAAATTAAAAAGAAATCTTTAATATTTATCAAAATAATTAAAGAAAAAACTCTAGATTTCTTAAAATATTTCTCTGACTTCCTTCTGTACTTTTTCTTTACTTTTTCCCCTTGTCTTTATTCCTTTCTCCCTTTTCGTCCTAATTGGTATCAATTGATTCTCAGGGAAGGGATGTAACCCGAGTTATTCACTCACTAACATACAAATTTATCAGATGACTTTGTACACATGCGCAAGCTCACACGGAATTGGACGTCCCGCAATTATTTCTGGAAAATACGGCTGGAGAGTTTTTGAAAATTAACTTGGAGCCGCGATGGCTAGTGCGTTAAAACGACGTAGGGGTGCGTATCAGGCCTTGTTCTTTATGGTCTTCATGTTCTGACAGCTAATAATAGAATGCTTTAAGGTTTGATAATTCTCAGCCGACAAGCTTGTAGGCACTACGTAATTATATCCTGTCTGTTCTGTTCTCTTTGAGTGCGTGTGGGAAATCCTGTTCTGTTGCAGAAAGCCTTTCGAACAGGATTGCCACTGTGAGATGAACATTTCTCAATTTATTAAAAAGTCTGTTAAATATAATTGAATATGATTTATATTCTCATTATTATTAATTTAAGGGTGTTTAGATATATTTTAGTTTTGTTGTTGGTGTTTGATCTGTTTCTCCTCAAGTCTGTGGAATGATTGTTTACGGTGATAACAGCCAAGTGTAGATTTACCTACTTGGATCACATGTGTTTAAAATATATATTTGATCGTTTACGGTGATAACAGCCAAGTGTAGATTTACCTAGTGGGATCACATGTGTTTAAAATATATATTTGATTGAAATACACTGCGCTGCAGTCCGCTTAACATATTTCACTGCCTTATGCCATTCTGCTTCAGTTTCAGCAAAACACGGCAGGGTTATTTCCCCAAACGGGAAACACTTATATAAATTATAAATGGCGCCAATCATCTACCTCGCGGTGTTTACTTTAACTCTGATTTACGCAAACGCTCTTAGGTGAAGTGAAAATATAATTTTATTCAGAGCTGTTAAACGTTACCATTTTTTTAATTTCCTCTGTGTGTGTGTGTGTGTGTGTGTGTGTGTGTGTTCACAAACCAAATATCATGTTCTTTTTAGGACAAAATAATGTTTAAAGTCTTCATCAAATATTACAATGTTTTGATTAAGTAGATGAGTTTGAACACTTAAAGATAATTTGTTGTAAAAAATGAAACATGTGTAACAAATTCCTTGCCATGTTAATCAATAATCAGCGTTTTCTCGTTTTTATGACACAATAGTTACTTTAATATTAATGTCTCGAGCAATCAGAAGCAGAACAACAATTTAACAATTTCTAGTAACTTCCTTATACCAGAAATTCCATGATGTAGTTGAGTATTCTTTGCTGTCGTATAATTAACAGAGTGCAGTGTATACTTACACACTGGGGGATAGAGACTTCTCGAATCTACCAAGGTCGTATCGGTTTATAAATTAGTAAGCCAGGAGATCTAGTAAAAAAAAAAATTAAAAAAAGACTGCTTCTTCCCATTAAGCTAACGCCGCCTTTGATGACCTTACTTCTTCCACTCCAAATTCAAAGTTATTAGAAAATATTTTTTTGCAACAGGTAAAATTTGATCTCAGTCCATTGGCTGGTCTCTTTCTTGTAAATCTTAACCATTGATTGATAAAAACAACTCATCCGCCTAAAACCGGTTTAGATTACATCAGCAATCTCTAGCATGTTCTTTATCTTTTGAGTTGTTTACCCCGAACATATCACGGTCTGGTCTTATTACCAACGGCAACAAAGATATAATTATTAAGTCTAGAAATAGGGATAGGCAAATTTCCTCCACCACACAAACAACAAAGAGATTATTAACAACACAGATAGTCTACTAACAACGGTAGAAATTCAAAAACTACAGTTTAAAATTCAACAACAAAAACTTTGTGCTGAGTGCAAATTGCGTCCTAAAACAATTCACCAGACTACTTAATACTAAGAGGACCAGAAGCAACACCATCAACAGGTGGTAGGCACTGCCTCATTCCCAACATCTCCCACCACCACTACTACTGAAGATTCCAGCCTTCGGCCAAGGGCATAAATACCAGCAACAGCCGTACTAGAAATAACTTTGGTATCTTGTCAACCGATTGTTGTGTGATTTTTAATGGGTGGTGCTAGTTAAAGGTCGATTACATGCGCCACTCGACATCCTTCAAAATATCAGGCAGCAAACAGCATCGTTCTGAGACAAGCCAGCCATTCAGTGACTCTAACGCCGTCATGTCACAAGCAGTCTTAAGCCAAAAGCGTCAAACTGAGATAATTCAGACAACTGAGACAACATCCGTTACAACCCTTTACTATCTTGAGCAGCCTCAAGCCAGCAAATCGCGCTGGGTTAAGCCAGCTAAAATCAGGGACAACACCTGATATACAATTCAGATCATCTTGAGCAGTTTCCAGCACAGATGGTTTAACCAGGACGCTTAATATTATTGTTTCATTACCTCCCCTTCTTTTCAACAGATCATTTCCACTTTATTTTTGTACTTGTTTGTCCAATTTTTTGTGCTTTAAATATCTAGCAAACACTTAAATAATCGTCTGTTTTAACTCATTGATATGTACACATATAATGCTTAATGCCTTGCTAAAATTGTCTCCCCTTAGTCATGCCTACCCCTAGTCCTTTCACTCTTTATTTTTTTTTAATAAGTATTATAAAGTTATTTAACATTATGTTAAATATTATATTATTATAATGTTTATGATTATTACAGACAAACTCAATGTTGATCCAGGCCTCAATATTTATTCAGTTAATAATTACTATAGAGCATGTTATGTCTGAAAGACGTTTGAACGCCAGACACATATATAATGATCTCAGTGCCAGCTAACACGCACAGATTACCAACTTGAAGATTGCAGAAGGCAATACAAATCATCGTGTGTGTTTATGTAGGCCTATGTGAGGACGTATGTGTGCGTGCGTGCAACTATGTTTGTGCGTAATAGCGTTTATAGTATGAATTCATGTTTATGTATGTGATTTTATGTGTATTATATAAATGTGTTTGTGTGAGTGAGAGAGAGCATGTGTGTGTGTATGCTTATATTTACGTGTAAAAGTGAGTGAGAGAGTATTTAATTAACAACGTTTTATATTGTTTGATTGTAATGGAAACAGATGGGTGCAATTAATTCGTTTTATTACTGTGTTGATGTAGATGGAAAAAAAGATAGGCATTTGTTTTAAAAAACTGAGGAGCTATATATTTGGTGGGGAGCGAAGTCGCTCTTGATTTTGGCTTTGGCAGTGAGTTGCAGTTTCTTGATTACTTATCGCCCTTCTTGTGACTAAAGTCTTGGTCTCAGGTCTTCATTTTGTGTGGGTTTAATGTTTTAGAAGTCACCAGTTACTTTTCACTTTTAATTACCATTTCTTCTTTTCTTGCTCTCTCTGTCTGTCTGTCTACCCATCCATCCATCTATCTGTTTGTCTGTCTATCTGTCTATCTATCTATCTATCTATCTATCTATCTATCTATCTATCTATCTATCTATCTATCTATCTATCTATCTATCTATCTATCTATCTATCTATCTATCTATCTATCTATCTATCTATCTATCTATCTATCTATCTATCTATCTATCCATCCATTCATCATTCTCTCTATCTATCTGTATTTCTAACTGTATTCTTGAATCTACTTTGTGCGTACCAAGATACCACCTGACTATTATTTCATTCACTTGTTCAAATCAGAGATAAATCTCCGCGATTTATTTAACGTCACTAATTCAAGACATATATAAGGAACTTTGGTGAATGAATAATATATTTAATGACAAATCTATCGTTTTCTAAGATCACTAGAATCATATTGTTATGTTTTTGCGACGAAACAATTATTGCTGTACAGTTCGGTTGGATATTCTCCACACAAGATTTCTTTTTGTGTTTTTCCAGCCTTCGCAGGATCTGACGTCATTGACAACAGCTATAACCGAAAACTGCCATTCAGCGTTCCACTGAACCGGTGAAGACAATGCGTGTCTCCCTCTGAACTCACGGTGCAACACAAGCTATGGAAGATTTCTTGCCAGGGGCTCTACGTAAGCAATACAACCGCCACTTCTCTGAGGTCACTTCCTTGTCGTGCTACATCGAGCGGCAGTTGCCACTTCGGGAGCCATTTTTTCAGTTAAAGCGAGTCCCACACTTCCAAGTGCGAGACGATCTCCATCACTGTGATGTACCCGCTTACAACCCAATTCCAAGGTTAATTACAATTACCAGGAAATTTGTAAATATGTTAAGTACTCTTTTTTAAATCGTGCTTTCCTCACACATTTTCCATTTAAAAAATCTTTAATAGATCATTTTGTAAGCCCATTAAGTAAAATAGTGCACATCAAAGAGGGGTTAAAAGGGTTAATAGTTGTTCTTTGTATGTGAACGTGATGTTAATTGCACAATTATGAGAACAAAATCGAAAAATGAAAACTTTATTAATGGAAGAACCATGAAGTATACAAATGTTTATGTGTAACTATATATGTTTTATACATATTTTTAATTGGGACAGTTAGGAAGAAAGTATGACCTTGTAGGCAAATCCATGTTGTTCACTCTATTGTCCCCCCTCTCCTCAATGGAAAAATGTCTCAGAAGCATATGCTAGTTGATGGGACTGTACATGATTGAATACTACCAGCTCATAGTCTGATATTGCGTCAAAACAGATGTGTAGACTATGTGTAGAATTACTCTATCTTTTGAGAACTAGTAATTAAGGTTCCTATGTATACAGGCTAAATTGATTTTATTGTCATCAGTCATGATTCCAAGAGGGGGGTGTATGTGTTTGCTGCTTTGATTGTCATCAGTAATGATTCCAAGAGGGTGTATCACTGGCAGCAATAACTGCTGAAAAACATGTTTTTGCTGTAGCTATACATGCTTTCCATCAGTGTATCCTGGATTTCTTACATTGAAACACTTCCTACACATGTGTACACTGAAGCTGGACTCATAATTGGCTCATTGATATGTGCTACTATTCCAGATGAGGTCTATATTTCGGCTCCATTCTTTTCATACTAGACCGTTACTAGGTACTAGACTAAGCAGACAAGTATCCATCCACATTCAGCAACTCTGTCTTGGAAGATGTCCTCTGAAAGATTACAGCTGTTCTAGAATCATAGTGACCAGTAGTGAAGCTTTGCAATTCGTTTATATTTGGGAGAGTACAGACTAAACTGACTATAATCAATCCATTAAGGTGCTTACATAAGGATGTATATTTTAACTTTAATATCCATTATAGCATTATTAGTTTAGACTTGTGAGTCTGTTGTCTCGACTGTAAACATTGTTTTGTCTTTTGTTTAACAACCCTACAGCCAGTTACCCACCTACTATATGTTTCGACGTCATGAGTTTGTTCATCCGGCTCTTCTGTTCATTATCAACTGTCTGCACTCATCTGTGTGTCATTGAGTGTGTGTGTGTGTGTGTGTGGGGGGGGGGGCAAATCAGATATCTTTCTATCAATCCGGCTTGTGTATGACCATTCAAGTCAATTTATGATTGTATACTTGCTTCACCAGTGAGGTGCAATGGATTGATGGTGGCACACATCGTCATCATCTATAGCTGCATTCTCCCACACATACGTCACATTGAGTCTCAATTCATGCTTTTGGGGTTTTCTTTCTTACTTTCTTTCTTTCTTTCTTTCTTTCTTTCTTTCTTTCTTTCTTTCTTTCTTTCTTTCTTTCTTTCTTTCTTTCTTTCTTTCTTTCTTTCTTTCTTTCTTTCTTTCTTTCTTTCTTTCTTTATTTCTTTCTCTCTTTTGTCATTAATTTCATGCTCTCTTACCTTTTCCTCTCACTATTACTCTTTTTAAAAATATTAATCCATATTTGTGTTACGTGTGAGTCTGCTTTAATTAATAAATTATATCGTATTATATTACATTAAAAACTCTACATATAGTTATATAAAAAGTGTAAATGTTTTAACCGACTTTTACTTTAGATCTCTTTACTGTTACTGTGGTTCAAAATTCCAAGAGAATGATTCACGTTCAACAGAACCAGTTACACAAAATTAAACAACAGAGGAGTGAATGAACAAATATTATAAGATAAGAAAAAACCCCACAAAATCAGTGCATAAATTAAAAATTGTGTTTTGTTTTTAAAAATATTTTCGATTGCAAGCATCTCAATGATGTAACTATCCTTTTTATTGGAGAGAGGGTGGGGGCGGGTAGTGTAAAAAAAACGTTTCGGTGTTTCTCCCCACAAACAAACACAGCATTATGTTCTCAACTCCTGAATAATTTGTCCGGTTCTAACAGAGAACATTCTAAGCGTGCGCACTCTTAATGGAGGACAACTGCCATGACAAAGGCCCGTTTTACGGATAACTCTGGCAATAAAATCGGTCAAAGAGCAATATCGTGGTTGGAGTAAGGCGAGGATTTCGGAAGGGGTTGGATCAGAGGTGGTAATTGGTGTATGTGCGTGCGTGGGTTGGGGTGCAGAAGGAAGATAGCTAGGCGGTTAACACTTTTTAAAATTACTGAATTGCTTTTTAATGAATAGTGGGATAATGAAGAGCAGCCAACTACAGGGAAAAAGGAGTCGTGACGTAAGCAATACCAACACTCGGGAAATTACTTTCAATGTTCTGTAATGCAGCAAAGCAGGACACACACATATATGACGTTTTGTCTTAAAACATGTTTTTCTGGAGAAACGTCACGTTACAGAAAGAAAAGAAACAAAGCACAAACAGAAATGTTTCATGATTGTTGTATAACAACACCTCAGTAAAAGAATACTTTTGCCTGTCGTATGACTGTTGTCAAGCATCTTTAAATATCTAAATTGTTTTTTTTAAGGCTTTTGCTTAAATTTATTTTTAAGCTATATTTAATCCTGTAAGAAATATACCTCATTCATACTCTTGCCCAGTCAACACTTTCTACCTTTCCGTTTGTATGCACACAGGTTGGAGAATGCGACACCAGAAGATCTATCACATCGAGGACGTGCAGGGTGCAGACGCGTTCTGGTCGAGGGCGAAATTGGCACCGGAAAGACGTTCCTTTGCTACCACCTGCTGCATCAGTGGGCGGAGTCGAAGAGCACCAAACTGTTCGGCAGCATGAACAAGGCTGCCAGGATCGATGACATCAGCACCTTCAAGGTCGCCGTGTACGTCGACTGCGTCCGCCTGCCGATAACGGACATTCTGGCGAAGTGTAAGTTCGTGCAAAAACACCACGTGTTCGTCATCGCCAGTGCCTTACTCGCGCTAGTCTCGCACAACGAGAACCGCCATTTCCAAGAGCGTGTCTACGATTGGCTGGACAAGAACCAATCAGACGTATGCGTTATTTTCGACAACGTGGACTGTTCCGACGCCTGGCTGCAGATCATCGACGGGACTCTTCGAGAGCGCCATGGGTTCGGGAAGATTCTCGTCTGCGTCACCCACGGCCGGGTTCCAAAGAAAAACATCGACTCCCTTTTCTACTGTTATGGCCTTCACCCCGATTACAGCAACAAGCTGCTCGTATCCAAACTCAAACGGGCGTCGAAGGACTTCGCTGAGAGAGCCTCCATTCCCAAGCAACTCGACTCTTCGCAAGAACTTCTCCGGAACCCGTTAACGTTATCCATGATTTCCATGTATCTGAAGGAAGTGAAAGCCATTCGCTGGCCCAAAACTCAGTTCGATTTCATCGAGGACGCAGTTAGCGCTGCTATGGTTGGCGACCCCTACCCGGTGCGGCCTGTTGAAAACGCGCGCCACCCCGAGGCGTCTACCTCATCTCTGATGAGCATCTGCGAGACGGTGGCCTTCGAATGTCTGGAGAGTAACACGAACTACTTCTGCAAGTTCAAGTTCCCGGCACATTTTTGGTCCAAGCACTTATGCGACTGCCGTCTGCTGCATGAGATTCACGATGTGGCTAATCAAGGCGAGTAACTCTACTGATATTTAAAACGAATTATTTTATTTTTCAGACTTTGTTGTCTTAATTTTTTCCTTATAATTTATGTTTGTCACTTGTATGATTTCATCCATTCAGCTTTTTGTCATCTAGCCATCTTCATCAGTGATAGAACCCCCATCCACCCCGCAAAGTTATGTGTCCCACGAACAGCTCTCTCCATGGTGTTACTAGTTGCTTATCTATCTATTTGACTATCTATCTATCTATCTATCTATCTATCTATCTATCTATCTATCTATCTATCTATCTATCTATCTATCTATCTATCTATCTATCTATCTATCTATCTATCTATCTATCTATGTCCATCTGTCTCTTTATCTTGTCAGTCTATCTACACCGCAACCATTTTCTTATCAACGATTTATTGTCCTTAATTTGTTTGTTTATATAGCCATGATTTATTTATTTGGTTTGATCATTCGTGTTCGTAATGTAAGCCGTGTCACTGTCAGGTCACTTTAAGACTGTTTATTAAATTTCCTTCAAGATGATTTGTTCGTTTTCTTTGTCAATCTATGATTCACAAATTTATAATGAACAAGAAACCGCTGCGAGCAATCGAAGTTACCGTTCTTATCTCTTTCATGACTTTCATAAAATGTCAGTTTCCTCTCACCTTAAGTTTGGTCTTAGGTGTCCTTGAGAATTACTCTTTATAACCAAATTATCTTTCTTTCCTATAACTTTTATTGGCACTAATTGCTAATGAAAGTCTCTTCTCATTTCTAAGTAAATTTATTTTTGCGATTCTGTTTCAGAAACTACTACCACTTCACCGAGTTACCTTTCTTGTTTATTACTTTGAATCGTAACCTCCTGCAATCTCAGGCAGTGTTTAAGTACACTTTAGAATTCGCTGCAGACATTAGGAGTAATCTTTCTTGTTTGAAATTTTCTCATTTCAAGAACGTATCCTCCTATCTTGCTGGTGTGCTGTAAACGTCATTGCCATCGTTTGGAGTTATCTTTCTTGTTTATAACTTTGATTAGCATTTCACGGAAGTCTCTCAATATACATCTGTAGAGCTTTTGGGAGGCATTGAAAGTCGCTATTTGAGAATTCAGTTCCTCTTATCTGTGGTTCTATGATTGACATTTAATATAAGTAACACACATTCATAGATCTGCTCCTCCTTTTGAGAGTGCCTGTGTGTGTGTGTGTGTGTGTGTGTGTGTGTGTGTGTGTGTGTGTGTGTGTGTGTGTGTGTGTGTGTGCATATATGTGTGTGTGTGTCTGTCTAGAAATCGCTGTCAGCACTCGAAATTATCTTTCTTACACATACATGTATTAAAATGTTTCTTCCTTCTCCAGGTAGCCCAGTGGTGTCGTTCACAAGTCGTTGCATACGAGATTACCTGGCGTCCAAACGCGTGTGCCGGTACTTGCTGTCCGACAGAGACTCCGGTCAGTTCCTGGCAGCCTTGGTGCACAAGCGACATTTCCACCCGGTAGTGAAGTTTTGCATCCGCCAGTTCGTCAAACTCGGCCGTCTGGACATGGTGCGCATGCTGCTAGAGAGACTTCTGGCTGCGGAGCCGAAAAGGTGAGAACGTGTCGCCACGTCACGGGTCATCGCGTTCATCACTAACAGGTACAAGATGCCCAAATTGGCTGACACCGTTGACCTGGGTGTTTGTGTATTTAGTGGTGCCGCCTTCGTATTCCAGTACTGGACTGCAGATTTCGGCTGTCTTCGTCGAATTATAATTTTAATGAACATGACTCTAAATCCCAAACAGAAAAGTTAAGATACGAAATGTTCTCTCATTTCATAACCCAGCCTTTCTTTTGTGCGTGTACTTAAATGACGTATTGCTCTTGTGTGCGCGTATTTAAATGACGTATTGCTCTTGTGTGCGTGTATTTAAATGACGTATTGCTCTTGTGTGCGTGTACTTAAATGACGTATTGCTCTTGTGTGCGTGTATTTAAATGACGTATTGTTCTTGAAAACTGTATCGCCTCCACACGTTGAAATAAGTCCATCTATCAGCACATACACACACTCACACACTCAAAGCACTTCATACACACACACGCAAAGAAATATCTACACACGCTACTTGTATATGTTGTTGCACTTGTATAATATAATAGTGTAAAAGTACTATAATATTAATGATGACGATGAATATGGTGATACTCTATTTTCACATGAACTCATCTTTAAGTGGAAAAAGACTAACCATGCAACTAGGCTAAAACTGCACTTATAGCTAGCTATCTTATCATTTGCACTGAATTTAACAGTGACTAATAGTCTTTATTATTTGCACAAAATTAAACAATAACTAATCATTTTTATAATGTACACGAAATTAAACATATTTCCCTCATCTTTAACAGTCGATGCTACCGCATCTTTTCTCTCAGATGGATCAAAGCTCACAGTAGGGCCGGGGCTTACTCCCGCGGGCGACTGTGCGAACAGAAGGAGGTCTTGTCCTGGCTACGAGAGACAGACTTCTGCCAGGATTTGGTGCACACGGTGGCTTCCCAGTTTCCTGCCATCATGGAACTCTCCAACAGCGACTGCCTGCCAGAGACGATCATGGATTTCGCGCGCTTGGTGGAATCGGCAGGGAATCTGTTGGGCATCCAAGGGATCGTCATCTACATGGACGGGCTGTTCATGAATGCGGGTCTTGGCCTCGCTCTCGCCAGGGCTTTGAGAAGCTTGCCGTCCTTGACCACTCTGGTCGTCTGTTTGCGCTGTGTCGTGGACACTAGCTTTGTGGTCAGCTTCCTGTGCGAACTGTTTGATATGAACCACCACATCACCAGCCTGACGCTGGAAGGTCCGTTCAATTCGGCGGAAAACCTCACTCCGGCTGAGCACAGGCGAGTCCGGCAGGTGTTCACGGAACAGTCCGTGGCGCTGCGAAGTCTCGCCCTCGACCACGTGAACTATCACCATCGCGTGGCTTACCTCCTGTCCAGCTGGCCCGCCATTTTTGAGAAATTAGAAATCCGCAAGTGCAACCTCGACAACACGACGGAGAAGCTGGCCGACAAACTCGCGCGATGCCAGAACTTAACTACCCTCATCCTGGAACATTGCCACGTGACGACCGCCACGCTAGAAGCTCTTCTTCAGCAGATCAACCTTATGCATGGTCAGCTGGTTCTCAAAATCGTCTTCTTCAATCTGTTGTCCCCAGCGAGACACTTCACGAGGTCCGACGCCAAAAAGCACAAATTCAAACCGTCGTTTACCCTTGCCTGCTGTCGCTATTTGTCGCAGTTTCTCGCAGAGTCTCAGACACTGCGAGAACTCGGGCTATGCTATAACGGCATAGACGATCTTAAGTTTAGAATGTTGGCGGAAGCCACCACGCGCAGCTGTGGTCTGACCTCACTGGACCTGACAGGCAATATCATTGGAGATAATGCGTGTGATGACGTCATTGGCGTCATGCGCGACACGAAGACGTTGCAGTTTCTTTTTCTACACGAAAATAACTTCACCACGGCCATAGAAAAAATGGTGATCAAAGGGTCGTTGGATAGAACCAACCTGAAGCTGAGCTTATGACTGTGTCATATTGTGTGATCAGTGAGGGCGACCTACGTGTATAAGGCGTGAGGTGTGTTGCAGATGAAATATGTGCACGCGAACCTTCGTGTGCTTATATGTGTATATGTATAAGTGTGCGTGTCTGCGCGCGCAGTTCTGTTCTGAGTAAGCATACAGCTTTACTTTGAATATGTATGTAGATGTGAGTAAGCATACCGTGGTATTGTGAGTAGGCATACAGCTTATTGTGAGTAGGCATACAGCTTTACTTTGAATATGTATGTAGATGTGAGTAAGCATACCGTGGTATTGTGAGTAGGCATACAGCTTATTGTGAGTAGGCATACAGCTTATTGTGAGTAGGTATACAGCTTAATATGAGCAGGCGCAGAGCTGTATTGTGAGCAGGTGTACAGCTTAATGTGAACAGACGCGTAGCTGTATTGTGAGTAGGCATACATTTATAGAGTGAGTACATACACAGTTGTGTTACGAGTAGTTATGTATTTCTTTTCCAAAAATCCTTTTCTGTATTCGAAGATTTAGCGAAACCCTGTTCAAAAATGTTAATAAGAATATAATTCTTTTAAATGATCAAACAAACAAGCAAGGAAAGATAATTCTAAATTCTTAACAAAAAAAAAAAAGAAAAGAAAAACATTCTGATTGCTCAGATTCTATATGCTGAGAGTTGGTGATCTTATGTTCGACAGCAAGAGGGCTACCGCAACGAAAGCTTAAGTGTGGTAAAGCCATAGAAAACATCCTTGTATAATTCCAGAAAAATGCTTCAAATGATTTAATGTGATTACCGAGAAAATTGTACTTAAAAGTAGAATTTAAAAAATAGACTTTTAGAGGTCTTAAAGATATATTCTGGAATGTTGGACGTTTGCTTTGCAACCTGAATTTTAAGTCAGAAAACATTTAGCGTTCATGACTTCAAAATGAAACAGAAAGTAATACAGCTGGTTGTATTCAATGAGAATTTCTTTAATCTAAATGCTTCTAATAGTCCAAGTCTTCCAGTCATGACTGTGACATCCTCACGCCGAATCGTTTACGCAGCAGTCTGTAATAATTGTCCTGACATATTTATTAATTCTAATTTACTTATAACATAAAAGTCTTTGAAACATTTCAGTCTATGTCCAGCACAAGAATTATAAATGTTCACTGCCGCACTGTTCACTGTTAAGCAGTTGGCCCTAATATCAAACGTTCAATGTAGAGGTAAATCTGTCAGAAATGCGCGTAGTAAAATTCCCAAAGGATATTCTGGCTTATTCCCCCTGACGGAACGTTCCCAAATTCGTCGGTTATGGAATTCTACAGTAAAATAGTATCTGTTTCAGGATTCGTTTTTTTGAAGGTGACTTTCTTCTGCTGGAATTTTCTAAACTTTTCCATTTTATTTTCATTTCTTGTATTCTGCAAAAAGTAAATTTTCTTGTAATGATAAAGTACCTATTCTCTCTCTAAGGTACCTACTTCTCTTTCAGAGTTCTTGGGCTTTGCCCTTGTTTAAATAAAAGTTTCAATACATGCAGACTTACACACACACACACACACACACACACACACACACACACACACACACACACACACATTATATAAAATCAAAATTCGAAAATATTTTATTTGATAACTCATTTAATTGCATTTCACAATAAGTAAACTTAACAAGATTTATTAAAATAAAAGTAACACTGAATTGTAAAAGACTATGGCTTTGTAGGCTTCAAGGGTATTAGACCGAGTTTATGAATAGTAAATATATGTCTACATATGACATTACACTGAAGAAATAAAATCGATTACAATGAATTACTGTTTGAACCTCGCATTTTCTAACATTATCTGTGAGTTAATAAAGTAAATATGCGAACGAATTTTTATTTTAAAAAAAAATAATAAACGCAAATTTTATTTCAAATGAAAGGCTGCCTGTTTCGACAAGATTTTTTTCAAGTGTTTGATGCAGTCTAAAAATATCTGGTGACGAATACCTCTCCTTACCAACCTCGCTTATTACCTCCCTTTAAATGTACATCAGCAATCGGTGATTTCATTATTCCTTAGAGTAAAAATGAAAGAGAGTTAACGTTAGCTATGCATGATTATAATATTTCCTTGCATTGTTTTAAATTATGACTATTATAACGAAAGTTAGTTGGCAGTATTTTGTAACAATAATTTTATACACCACCAGTGATATTTATACTTTAACTCTGCGTATATATATTGAAATGTGATGTATGCTTAATCTGAAGCTGTGGGAAGAGAACGAAAAGAGAGTGGGGAGAAGAAAATGGTGAACGTCACCACGGAATAACCGGTAATTCTTTCTTTTCCTTGTACCTTTGTATTCGATGACCAGTGTAGAGCAGTGCCAGACCACTTATATTTAGGGTGACGTTGTACCAGACCAGCTCTGTTTTGTGTGGCGCTGTACCAGACTACGTGTATTAAGTGTGACGCTGTGCCAGACCACGTGTGCTTAGTGTGACGCTGTGCCAGACCACGTGTATTTAGTGTGGGCTGTGCCAGACCACGTGTATTTAGTGTGGCGCTGTGCCAGACCACGTGTATTTAGTGTGGCGCTGTGCCAGACCACGTGTATTTAGTGTGGCGCTGTGCCAGACCACGTGTATTTAGTGTGGCGCTGTGCCAGACCACGTGTATTTAGTGTGATGCTGTGCCAGACTACGTATATTTAGTATGAAGTTGTGCCGGACCAGCTGTTTTGTGTGGCGCTGTGCCAAACCATGTGTATTTAGTGTGGTGCTGTGCCAGACCACGTGTATTTAGCATGACGTTGTGCCAGACCAGCTGTTTTGTGTGGCACTTGTATTCGATAGGCTGTGACTTATTTTTGATAGCTACAGAATCGGAATTAGAATGCGTTTTCTTGTATCTATTGTGTGAATCGCTCCCGTTAGTATGGTTGAAATTTTGTCATTGATCCAAAATGTGATAACATGAACAGACAACTGTGATCATATTCGATTACATGCAATACTTGCCATCTATTAAATAACATTAACGACCCTCTGGGTTCAGGATGGGTAGAAAGCATTTTGCGCCCTATGCAAACCTTCCGCCTTGCACCCACCCACATCGGGGTATGTTTGATTATAAACTATCGAAAAATGAAAACTGCATACTATTGCTCATGACTATTAATACTCATTCTGCTTGATAATTTATTAATTTCGCACTGACCATTTAACGGTAAAAAATCATCATTGTCGAGCAATAGTGTCCTAAACAAATTTCTGGTAAGTATTGGCATCCCTCAAATTTTGGCACCAAACGCGGCCTTCTAGCTAAACTCAATTCTCGTAAAGAATTGCAGCGTTATCGAAAAGAACACGCAGACCCTTCATCACATGCTTTTTCTTCTTTTCAAATCTTTCTCTTTACCCTGCTATCTCTCTGTGGCGGCTAAAGCGCCTTTAATGCTTCAAGTGTAGCTTTATAAAATGCCATTTAAAAGTAAGCAGTTTTACTTTTAACTGTACGTTTCGTTCGTCATCTAATACAATATTTAAAAAGAACAAAAAAGTTTAAAGATTTTTTTTAAATAAAAGAAAGAAAGAAAGAAAGAAAGAAAAAAAGAAAGAAAGAAAGAAAGAAAGAAAGAAAAAAAGTAAGAAAGAAAGAAAGAAAATAATTTATAAAGAAAATATACTTTCCGTGCGAATTGAAATTATGTATGAACAATCTATATAATATCATAATATAATTTCTTAAAGACGATTTTTGTAAAAAGTGCGTGCGTTTTTGTTGTTTGTTGTTGCTGGCTGGTTTGTATCAGAGATGACGCAATTGTTTAACAAACACCACTCACTTATACATGTGGGTGTTAAGTCACTGTTGTCAATAACTTGTCTTCCATGGGCGGATATGTGTGGTATGGAAACAACCATTATATACATATCGTATAAGACTTTATTTGCCTTTAGAACTTTCTATTTTCTTGATTAAATAATAGTTATTGCAAAATGAGAGAATTATGCTTGTGAGAAGGAAATTGGCGAAAACTGGAATCTGGCATGGAAATACACGTCTTTCTGTTCTGCAAATAGCAAACTTTGCATACAATGGAACTTTATTGCCTTATTACAAAGTAAGAAGAAGCAAGTAGGTTTATTGCCAAATTCCTCAGCGACAGGTGTTGGCCAGGCACTGCTAATGTGCACCGAAAGGCTGGAGCCGAGTCAGAAATGGCGTTGCCTGATGTCAACTTACACACTACATAACACAAAAGCGTGACGCACATTTTCTACTATACTTTTAACGTATTAAATTATTGCTTACTTATTTCTAAGAACTCTTATTATTACTTTGATTAGTAATCAGCCTGCAAGGAAAAAACAAGCAAGATTTTTTTTTACTTATGACATGCGTACTTATAGAAATATTTCCTGCGTAAGTTCCTTACTACAGTGTGTTTGCAGTCACTAGCAGCTTCTGACGTCATTTATTGAGATAGACGTCATTTATTGAGATAGACGCCATTACGTCATCACAATCAGTGCCATAGCATGTTTATTCTGAATTCTTAAAATTGACTGCATGTTTTAAAAATTAGTGTAACATCACGTGAAATGCCAATTAAGGCCAGAAGGAGGTAATATTTCTTGAGCTAATACATGTTTTTATGACCTTGAATTGCCATGTACAGAGAGGGTAGAACAATGCATTTTACACAAGTTTTGTGTTATTTTACTAAACAAGCAAACAAAAAACAAAATCAAAATGCTTTGGTAGTATCATGGGCGAAGGCCGTTAGAAACAATGTACCCAAATCCATTTATCAATTCGCTCAAAACCAACTTGAATGTGAAAATATTTCAAATAAAATGTAAAAAAGTATTAGTATTTATCTAAGTGCTAGCTAAGTTCCAAATTAAAAGTTTGCAAATATCAGACGACTTATAACTAGCGTCGTCAATTTTTCTCATTGAAAATTCAAAAAGCGTAATCGAAGACTCAGGGGATTATATGAAATAAAATGGTTTGCATCATCTGATTTTAAAATAAATTAAAATATTATTTATGCATTTTATCTAAAATAGTTGAGATGCAAATTTATAGTTTGAAAAAAAAAGACGGATGGTCAAGTTCGCAACGCTTATTGTCATTGGTCAGCAAGTCTCAGTTGATCAGATCCAATAAAGTTTAGCATGATGTACTTTGTATCTAAAGTCAAAACGGTTAAAAAAAAATTACCTTATTTGATTTTAAAACTCGCCTAACCAAACATATTTTCCCTTCTTTCTGTGCGTCTTTAGTCTGCTAAGGGTGTATATTTCAACCACAGCGTCGTGACTTCCCTTTCGATGTACAGACATTTGTCACGTGTTCCCAATATAAAGTTTCGTTTTTTTCAAGCAGACCCGACTCACGAGTCCAAGCTGGTACAACACTCGTGGATGGAATTGTCAGACCGCCAGTCAAAACAGTCAAAACGCTTTCCAGAAAACTGGCATGCAGCCGTACACAGTAGTTCTTAGCTTGGCAGTCTCCAATTTTCTTCACTACTCTCTTTCTCTTTTGAGCATTCTCTCTTCATTTCTCCTATCTCTCCATCTATATATCTCTTTTCTCTTGTCTCTCTTCCCCCATCTAATAACTTCTGTCCAGATGTTTTTTTTGTTTTCTCCCTCTAGAATATGTTTAGTCTTTACTCCACTCTCTCTCTAAAATCTTTTTAGTCTTTACTCCAATCTCTCTCTAAAATCTTTTTAGTCTTTACTCCAATCTCTCTCTCCTCCTCTCTCACTTTCTCTCCCCCGTTCACCTCTCTCTACTCTCCACCTCTCTTTTCTATCTCACTTCCTCACTATATTTATTTTCTAGACTCTCTCCCTCTAATGTCGTCTCTCTCTCTCTCTCTCCAGCTATTTGTTTCTCTCTGTATTCTCTTTCCCTCCCTCTGCAAGGAATTTTAATTTTCAATTGCTCTGTTTGTCTCATCATTACTCTCTTCTGTCCATCTCGTTTTCTCTATTTGTTCTTTCTCTTTATTTCTTTCTCATTCCCTCTCTCTCTCCACCCGTATTCATAGACACACACTTACTTACCCAGTAAAGACAGACATTAACACACATGTCTACACAAATATCACTACATTCACCATTTAATACCTCTCAAGAACAACTCTCTCTCCTCTCTCTCTCTCTCTCTCTCTCTCTCTCTCTCTCCTTTACAGTTGCCTTGAACCTACAAATACGTATATCACGTCACAAGCCTACAAGAGGAAGAAAACATAGCGTAGAAAAATAAGATATCGAGTTTCAAACTTAGTGTCTGAGTTTATGCAATTCGCTGTTTGAAGCTTGTCACAGATGGTGTCAAGTGACGTAAATGTGCGTCACAGCACTGGTGGCCACAGTTCCATAATTTACCAGGAATGGCGCGACCCGCTCTGACAAACCCAGTCGAGATAGTTTAACTCACGCTTTGGGGGGTGGGGGGATAAAAAGAAAGTACGTTTTTCTTGATATTCTTTCTATACTGATTCATTCAGCATACTTTTGCAACCTGACTCCTTGTACAGGCCTATCCTTGATTCGACGATTTTTTTTTCTAAACTCCGCTTTGCTTGCAAATTTTTAACATTTAAAATCTTGTATCGCGATTAATCGACATTTTAGTTTTATTTAACTGGTTTTCTTTATGACTGCGACTTTCATGACAAAAGTTCTAAAGTCTAAAATAAACCTTTACAGACCAAGAGAAGAGGTATGTACAAAAGTTCTATAAGTAAATAAATAAACCTTTAGAGACCAAGAGAAGAGGTATGTACAAAAGTTCTAAAGTCTAAATAAACCTTTAGAGACCAAGAGAAGAGGTATGTACAAAAGTTCTAAAGTCTAAAATAAACCTTTAGAGACCAAGAGAAGAGATGTACAAAAGTTTTGCAGCATGCCTAACCTCTTAAATATGCCTCTTAACTTTTAAAAAGTCTAGCTTAGAGATATACTTATGACAAACAATGTAGAAGTATGATGGATAAAGATCACATGAAGGGAATATAGGTCAGTCTTTCAAAAAGATGATTAATACAATTTTTGTGATAACGGAAAAATATTTCAAAGTCGTTGTCCCAGTGGATATTACATGTAAGATTAGCACGTGAAAGAACGCCTTTCTACCACAGATTTTCGAGTTCGCCAAAGTACAATGACTTTATAATAACGACACACTCTTTTATACAGTAGGTATGACACAGAACACTCTTTATACAGAAGGTATGACACAAAACACTCTTTTATACAGAAGGTATGACACAGAAGTACGCGGAATAAAGGAATAACTTTGCTTGGGTTGTGGCTGAGAGCAGCCACTGCTTCGTCAAGCTGTAATATTGTTCATCATCGATAACTTTCAGTAGTTTTATTTTACTTTCATCATTAAAGAACATTTGTTATAACAACTGTTGGCTGCTTATTTAAACTTTGCCAAGATGTTTAGAAAATTTGGAATTGTTGGCTTGTCATTGGATTCTTCTAAAAATAAATGCATTATGTGAATTCCTGCAGAAAGATGGCACTCATGGTTGTAAAGTATGAGTGACCTTTAAATAAGTAAAAAGACATTTGACAAGAAGTTGTAAAGTATGCGTGACCCTTAAAAGACCAAGTGAAGAGACATTTGACAAATAATGGTTGTAAAGTATGCGTGACCCTTAAAAGACCAAAAACTGAGACATCTAACAGATGGTTGTAAAGTATGAGTGATCCTTTAAAGACCAAATGAAGAGACATTTCACAAGACTTGGTGTTGTGTTTTTCATGCAAATGAGGTATCAAGAATTAGCCAAGGCACTAGATATATATAGTACAGATGTTATCGGATGAGGTATCAAGAATTAGCCAAGGCACTAGATATATATAGTACAGACGTTATCCGAATTTTTGTCAAGTCAATCCGTTATTATGAAATTCTGGGTGGTCTCTTAGTGTCGTCATCACCTTCGATTGTTAACATGCGAGACATCTCACAGAATGTCTCCTGCTTTTTCTCCAATTGCTTCTGTTAAAGCACCCATCGGAATAGTGATAACACAAGCTGCTTCCTCCAATTGCTTCTGCTAAATCACCATTCGGACTACTGATGACAAAATCTGTTGTTCCCTCCATTTGCTTCTGTTAAAACACCCATTGACTGCTAAAGATAATAGCTGTTTCCCCCGATAGCCTCTGTTAAGGAACCCATCGACTGATGAAAACAAAAGCTACTGATTTTTAAAAAAATATTTCATTAATGCATTCCATTGTGATCTGAATTCCATTTATATTTGTCTTTGACGATCACTACTGATGCTTAACGTTTCAAAAGCAAGAAGGATGTCAGATCGTATGGCTTTTGGTCAATCTTTCCTTTAAATAAGCACGATGTTGGATGGTCAAGAGGTCTATGCGTCGCTTCAATGGAAGTTCAAAACCCAAGCCAGATCATTGGGATGTTGCCTATACAGTATACAGCCTCACCCTGTTCCTTGATTAGGGTTACTCACCGCTCTTTCTGGGGAAAGAAAGAGAGACGTCTTGGGCTATTAATGTGATGCATAATAAAGAAAACAGATGTGACCTTGCATAAGTCATGGGCAGTAGTGTTAAAAAGGAAGGCAACTCTTCCTAGTGTTCGGTAGTAGTGTTAAAAAGGGAGGCAACTCATCGGCAGTAAACAAGAATAAGAGGTGTCAATAGCAATTAGTTTATAGCATCAATTGTCCATAACTTTTAATAAGTGCAATATTATTTACAGTTCTAGTACTCGTAGAGGTAGGACGGTGAATGACCAATGGTAGAGCGTATTAGCCTGTGACGTAGGCAGCTTCTCCACACTAAATTCGTGCAGTTATTATTTTTATATTACAACCGGCAGGAGAATTATGTTTCATTTCAAAGTTGTGCAGGGTTATGTGCAGGGAATATTTTTTGTTTGTTAATTTTTAAAGGGTTACAATTCTCTATGTGCCTGCTTGTATGAAATGGTCTTTTCAGTTCGCTCTTACATTGGAATGCTGAGTGATTAATTCCTTCTCTACGGGACATCTGAAATGTGCAGTTTTATTTCGTAAGAGACTATGTTATTTTTACAATTTTAACAAACATGTTATCGGCACACTTGAAATATAGTTGCTGGAGCCGAGCTGAAATGACTAACTTTTTCATGTAAGGTGTGTGCTTCTCACATACTTCATCAAAACAATTCTATGGCAACGTTTAAAAAACAAAACTGTAACATACGTGGTAGGGCTGTTAAAGGTTAAATCACCACTCGTAATTTCAGCTCTCTAGCACTTTGACATATTTTAAGAGAGAAAGTTCCGTACTTCTACTTTAACTTTTGATATGGATTTGATCGTTTAGCCGTTAGGATAAAAATACAACCAATGCTCAAGTTGTACTGAAAAAGCAATCATCACCAGCATCATCATAATTAATTTGGATTTAGTTGCAGTAGACGAAGTAGTAGTGGAAAAAGTATAAGCAGCAATAGCAGTAGAAGAAGAAGTAGAACAGTACTAGTAGTAATGATAATAGTGGTAGCAGTAGTTATAGCAGTGATGATGGTAGTAGAAGTGGTGGTGGTGGTAGTAGTAGTCCCTTGATAAGTGTCAGTCGAAATGAATTCGAGACGAAATAAAGAGAAGCAAACGAGAACGACAGATTGATGAAATGCACACAAAAAGGAAAGAAAGACAAGAATATACAGTCAGATGAATAGCACAACGACCACGTGATTACTCACTTCACACCCAGGCGCCAAAAAGAACGCATGTAAAAATCATAACGTTTCTCAGAATTGAAAAAAGAAAAGAAAGAAAAACTAACCCACTGAATCATATGGTTCCTTCTCGTTAGTTTCTACTTCATTTCAATGTAGAGAAACTCCAAGCGCTTTGTGCAAGCACTGTACATTTAATTCACAGGTAAAAATTAAAATATATAAAATTAATTTGAAAAAATAAAAATAAAAATGAAAGACCTTTAAATTAGTCTCTTAAAATAATCAGTTAAAAATATTTCGAAGAAAATAATACCTGAACAAAAGCACAGAGCAAAAATAAACACTGTGAAGAATAAATAATAATGTCTTTTTAATTCGTGAGGTCTAACGTCAACAGAGAATTTACAGACCTTTCATAGACACCCAGACATCTGAAGCGTTTGAACTCATGAAATTAAGAAGCATTTGTTTCAAACATATTATTTTATTGAAGAAATAATTAGCCATATTGTACAGGGGAAAATAAACAACACACAACATTGATATAAATTAAAGTTAAGCGTGTTTCAGAGGATGCAGTTTTTAAAATGTCAACAACAATTTTTAAAAAATCCCACAGAAGATTGTTTGACCATGACCTTCTTAAAACAAATGTGAAGGAAGTGGCCACTAAATCCATTTACACATGCTTAAATATAATATAAGCTTTTATTCGTTCATTTTCCTCTCTCTCTCTCTCTCTCTCTCTCTCTCTCTCTCTCTCTCTCTCTCTCTCTCTCTCTGTCTCTAGCTTTCTGAATTTAACAATTTACTGCCCATCTAGCCCACAACAAAACTGTTTTCTGAAAGGGCTGTGCCTCTTTCACGTGTCGCTATTCTGTTTAAAGATTTCACAAATCTGGTTTTCTCTGCCACGTGCTGCCTTGTGTGCCAGGTGTTACCTATTCGCCAGGAAGAAATCATTGCATCACTGAGTACTTTGAGAATGTACAGTACATGTCAAGCTTACTTATTCGCCAGGAAGAAATCATTGCATCACTGAGTACTTTGAGAATGTACAGTACATGTCAAGCTTACTTATTCGCCAGGAAGAAATCATTGCATCACTGAGTACTTTGAGAATGTACAGTACATGTCAAGCTTACTTATTCGCCAGGAAGAAATCATTGCATCACTGAGTACTTTGAGAATGTACAGTACATGTCAAGCTTACTTATTCGCCAGGAAGAAATCATTGCATCACTGAGTACTTTGAGAATGTACAGTACATGTCAAGCTTACTTATTCGCCAGGAAGAAATCATTGCATCACTGAGTACTTTGAGAATGTACAGCACATGTCAAGCTAACGGAGGACCGCCGATACATCACGAACCCAGCACACACACACACACACACACACACACACACACACACACACACACACACACACACACACACACACACACACACACACACACACACACACACACACACACACACACACACACACACACACACACACACACACACGCGCGATTACATATTTGTTTGCTCTGTTGGCCTCGTTTTCAGAAATTTTCTTATGCATTAAGTGATAATGGCCGATGAAATGATGTTTTAGTTTTGTTTGTATTTACTGACAAGAACTATGCCAATAGTTTATTACCCCCACCACCACCCACCCACACACATCTCCATCTACCCACCCACTCCTAATAACCTAATTTAATCCTTTAATTCTCTATCAGTTGTGATGAACATACTAAAACAACTAAAATGTTTTTCAAAAAGAGAAATACTTTCGTATCTTCTTAAAAGCTGTTACTTTTCTTATTGAAATCAATCAGTATCATATTTTGATTTTTTATAATTTGAAAACAATGAAACAAATATAAAATCTCTGTTAATTTTATAAAACCTACAATTTGCCTATATTGCTTTTTAAAAAAATTCTAATTAATATTCTATTTCTAGGAGTATGATTCCTTTTTGAGCAATATCATTTTTTGGCGTTTAGTGGTCGCTAATGTTTGCATCGCGCACTGGCTTCGGGCGTCGCTGGCGGTGGCTCCGAGGATTGTAAATATGGCGGTTCACCTCGTAATGGACAAAGCGCCTACGTCGTCGTGGTCGTCTGGTTTCGGACTGCAGAGTGTCAACGACTGCAACAAAACACACCGAATTTTGAAAAGAGTTTTAAATATTTATCACAAGGCCCGTCACTCCGGCTTTCGTATCACCAAAACAACGTACTCATCCCTTACCATGACAAGTCCCTTCACTCTGGAACTCAAAAGCATCCAAACAAATTACCGGTACTTTTCTTTATCACAAGACCATTCATTCCGGCATTCAAAACATCGAAACAAAATTTTGCTCGTTCTTCGTCACAAAGTGCCGTCACTCTAGCATTTATCCACACCGGAAGTCACAAGTCTTAAAGTTCAGAGTTTAATTCTTTTTTCGCTGAGTTGGACATTCAGAAGACATACTACTTTTCCAACGGTAAATAGTATGAAAGAAAAATGTGCCCGACACATATTCCTTGTCATTCATTCATTCACACACACATACACACACACAAACAAACAAATACACATGAATAATGATTGTATGTATTACACACACATATATAGGCCTACACAGAACTAATGAAATAAACTACCATTAAAGTTAATTACTGATGAGGCAAAAACAGAAACAACATTCTTAGAACATATAGCTATGGACTGAGCAATTAGTTAATTACGAGCTAAATTTAATAGAAAGAAGTACAGTCGTGTTTGCCATCTCATTCTGTCAAGTATAAGTAGGTCACCTTTTATGAATTTATATTCCATCTTGCAAAGCCCTTTCTCTATAAGTACTCAGCTCTTATTAACTTGCTCGGCACTGTTTAAGTATGATAACTCATCAATTTATTTGCCACCTTGCGGTGCCCTGAATAATTAGATTACCTCTTAAGAACTAGCTTGCAATTTTCCAAGACACTATATAAGCAGGCCAACTTTTCGTTTTAAGTATAAGAGTAATTCTAATATTGAGAGAGAACACTTTATTGTCAATAGAAAACATTTATGACAAAAACAAAAGGATTAAGGAGTAGAAACCTAAAATATTTCTGCTTTTAAGATATATATTATGTCAAGTGATACATTTTGCATAGAGACATTACAGTACAGGCCATTACTGAAAGTCTCTAATTTTTTTTCTAATTTAAACAAAACAAAATCTATCTGTTATGCAAAAAATAGACACATTCTCGATTATAGTTAAATTAATTAACTAATAACAACAACAATAATAATAATAATAATATTAAACAATATCAACGAGAGTGATAAAATATCCTCACCGGTCTCCAAAGCGTGGGTCAAATCCGAGGCGACTCGAACTAAATCCTGCGTTTCGCCGTTGACTTGTCTCGGTCTCCCACAGACAAGAGTGGCGGACAGAAGGGCGACTACTAGCATCGTCACGAGATACACTTTGCACTGATCCATCTCACACTGTACAGAAATGATTTCAGTCTAGAATTATATGGATGAATGATAGATAATAGATAGATAGATAGATAGATAGATAGATAGATAGATAGATAGATAAATAATTATCAGGATTTACACATCTCCAACTGTAGGCCTATATACCAATGATTAAGTATGTATTCCAATGATTTCCATTTAAGTTACAAACTTACCTACAGTTTGTGTAATTGGACTCCATTTCACTATATAATTGGAACACGTACCATTATATAGCTGGACCTCAATGCCAAACATAGAGTATGTATTCGACGTTTGCTTCAACATATACTTGAAACCCACTTTAATGCCGGAGCATATTTCATTGAATAGCTGAAGCTCATTTCAATAATCCCTTGAAGCTCATTTCAACATAGAGAGAGCTTATTTAAATAATTTATTCTTGGAGTATATAGTTGGAGCTTAGTTTGTTGGAGCTTATTTCAATGTACACCTGGAACGTGTTTCAAAGCCTAGCTGGAGCTCAACTCAGTTTTTGGAGCTCTTGCAATATATATTCTGACCTAAAAGCCACATGCCCTCATTTCAGTTATATATATATTGCAATGGGGTCCATCTATAAACACTGATGTGTTCCAGCATTATATATATTGGGGCGATTATATAATGAAACTCTGTCAAACGGCATATACTGTATATATTGCAAATCGGTATTCTTGGGCTCAAATGTGCTCTGCTGATATTGTAAAATGTGGTCGTGATAATTATAATTAAAATCACATTCATGCATAAGCAATTATTTATTAATTTTAAGGTTCACTAGTAATAGTATGAAGCCGGATTCGTGTCTTTGGTGGATATTTTCGTTTTCGACTTTACCTTCTTGAAATAAATGCTTATTCAGTACTACAAATATTAATCTTTATGAGTAACAATTATTTATATAAATATATGTGTGTGTATAATTTAAATAATGACAAATACATTTTAATGCATACGTTATGTGAAACACAAAGATAGTTATATTTTTTCTTCAATTACTGGTTTCTATACAGAAAACTTGCAGTTTAAACACTTTCTTTAATATAATATTAATGTACATACTTGTATGATTCAAAGTAAAAGTTAAAAATGTAAATATGACAATCATTTTCCGAGAAAATTTATTTTCTTACCTGATTGACACCCTGTCGAGAGATGAAAATATCTGAGTAGAGCCGATGCAAAAACCACTTATTTAGAAAACAAAACGGTCATCTAAGTAACTTGGGCGACTGCTGAAGTTGCAATTAGCTCAACGACAAACACGTCGTCAAGTAATGGACGATTAGTGTGTCTGGTTGTCTTGCCGGATCTCTTTTATAGGGCTGAATTTCACTCGTAAACAACTTATGCACTTTCAATCAAGTTTGTGGAGAGGTTGTTGTTTTTCTTTTGCTCCTTCTTGGTTCTTTACTATTTGTTCAGCAGCCCGTAAAATTTACTTATTTAAGCCCTCCATCCCCTTGTTCTAACCTCCCACACCCAAGTATGCCTCTTTCACGCCTCCAAAGCTTGTTCCGTAATATGGCCGAGGAAAGTGTTGGATTGGTTGCTTTTGAGGTGTGCCTAGGGTGTGCGCGCACGGTGAAGGTCAGATGTCAAGGTCGACATCTGCAGAAAACAGCTGACTTCCTGATGCCCACCCACTTTGCATTAGTTCGGCCGCTCAGTAATTATTACTCTCTCTCTCTCTCTCTCTCTCTCTCTCTCTCTCTCTCTCTCTCTCTCTCTTTCTCATATGCACACCCAACCACACACACAGACCTTGCAGTAATTTTTAACTTTTACCATTTGAAACACTTTGTGTTCGTTAGTTTAGTTTCTCTCTTTCGCTCTTCATCTCTTTTTTTCATCGCACGTTAGCTTTCATTATTTCTTCCTGTCTTTCTTGTTCGCCCATTCACTTACTCTTTTTCTCTCTCCCGTTTATCTCACTCTCGTATTCTCTCACTTTTATAATCCCTCTCTTTCTCACATGCTCACACATACTCACATATATACGCACAATCATATAAATATATATACATAAATGATACATATATGCATATGCATACACACACACACACACACACACACACACACACACACACACACACACACACACAACACGATTTAAATTCTCTCACACTTGCTGTGTATATTTGGGAACATGATCATCCTATAAGCTGGGAGAAGAAACAACAACAACGACAAAATGCAGAAACTCAACAGCGAGAAGGTTGTCGAAAATTTTCGCCTGTACACAGGATGTTATCGTATTTCAAACTAAAAATCCCTTTATTAAAAGCAAGAATATCTTTAACAAAAAAAAAATAAATAGGTTAACATCTTGGAAGTCGACCACGCATGCCCAGTTCTACTGATACTACTCCATGTCACGTGTCCTCAAAACAACGCTTTATTTGACAGATTTGTGCACTCCAGTTACTGTTGTAAACTCCGTCTAATCACAGACCTAGGGAGATACCTGGGTCATAAATAGGACCACGTGATCGTTCTATGTTGCAGTGGGCATGATTTTTGCACAGATTTGTCATGAAATGCATTTTTAAGCTGAATACGAAGCTGGTTTAAAGCTGGTTTAGGTTTAGGTTCAGTTCAATATCTACTTATTAATAGGGCCTAGAGACATTAAGGGTTGGGCGTGGGGAAATTATGTACTACTCTAGGTTGTGCACTTGTGGACACATTGTATGAAACTTTCAGCCCCTACCGTAGAAAGAACAAACTGTGTCTTTGATGACGGCATTGATCGCCCCATGAGTCATTCTGATAAAGGCTTCGACCCTGATAGTGTCTTCCTTTGCAGTCGACATTGCTTTAGATGACTCAGATTAAAGTCGTTTTAATCCAAATTTAGTCTTAATCTGTTCACTGTACATTAATCAGAAGTCACGAGCGGACAGTGTAGTGAACAATCCGACAATTTTAATTTAGTCTTGAATATAAAAGTTATAAATATGTGACTAAATGCAACAAGGCCACTAAAGAGAAGGCTGGGATCTAAGAGAACTTAACCACCTAGCAAGTAAATTCCTTTTTTTTTTAATCTCATGAGAATAAAGGCCCATAATTCTCACATACAGATTTGTCTTGTCAGCAGCTGACGGCCCTTTGTACCAAATTTTGCCTTTGTGTCTGTAAAGTCACCTGCAGAGAAGCTTATAAGCACACCTCGTGGTCTCTGCTATCGGTTTTTGAAAAGTAGCGAAGGTCACATTAACACCCGCAGAGTGACTTTTAAAGCACCATTCGTGGTTCCTCCTTTCAATGAGGATCAGGTTAAAAGTGCTTGACAAGCTTACATTTCATCGCACTTGGGGATGGGTGGGTTGAGAAAAGAATCAAAGAATATCTTTAGTGAATTAAGCAAATTTACAGAAACTTTATTGAATAACTCAATATCACCACACACTTCTCTATATCTACTGCACTTGAAGAAGGATCTATCTGTTGTTAACAGAATATGCATGACTGTTACGCGAAAATAAACTAACCTAGCGAGTTGCAATTTTGAAAATTCTGGAGGACCAGGATATTTGGATGTGGTAACGTGTGCTGCAAATCTGAAACCTGATTAAGTTAATGGACCTTCTTTAGTGGGTGTGCTAATGTGAGTTGTAATAGTGATAGCCCCTGGATGACCAGGACATTTGGATGTGGTAACGTGTGCTGCAAATCTGAAACCTGATTAAGTTAATGGACCTTCTTTAGTGGGTGTGCTAATGTGAGTTGTAGCCCCTGGATGATCAGGACTCAAAGTTTCACATAACCACTATCACTCAAGCATATTCTTGATTCATTTTAACAGACACCCGAGAGGTAAAAATTAATAGCTTTCTCAAAGATTGACTGAGGGCAAAGGATAGGATTTTTTTTTTAAAGACTTGATCTTCAAAGGTTTTGAGAAAGCATTAGTATTTATTTTTCAGACGGTTTATCTTCGTGAGATTTTTGTGAAAGCGCTACGATTTATTTTTAGATTAATTATCTGTGCTAGGATTTATTGTTTCCGACTGTTTATTTTCGAGAGCTTTGTAAAAACGCTAGTTTTTTTTAAAAATGTTTATCTTTGCTAGGATTCATTTTTTTAATCTGTTGATCTTAGCGAGTTTTGTAAAAGCTCTAGGATTCTTTATTTAGACTGTTAAGTGAGTTTTAAAAAGGCGCTGTATTTTCAGAGCCTATATAGGTATCTCATCCTGCCGGATGTTCCTCAATGATGGGGATTATAATCGTTTGTGTGTGGGACTTATTTTGCATCAGGACTCCTGAATGATAGACAGTTAAAAGCCATTAATAATAACGTATTGTGAATTTGAAGTCATGAATGATGGACAGTTAAAAAGCCATTAGTAATAACATATTGTGAATTTGAAGTCAAGAATGATGGACAGTTATAGCCATTAATGATGACGTATTTTTAATTAGAAGTCATGAATGATGGACAATTATAGCCATTATTGGTGTATTTGTAATCAGAAGTCATGAATGATGGACTGTTATAGCCGTTAATGATGACGTATTATTATGTATTAGAAGTCATGAATGATGGACAGTTATAATCATTAATGATGACGTATTTTAATTAGAAGTTATGAATGGTGGACAGTTATAGCCGTTAATGATGACGCGTATTTTAATTATAAGTCATGAATGATGGACAGTTATAGTCGTTAATGATGACGTATTTTAACTAGAAGTTATGAATGATGGACAATTATAGTCGTTAATAATGACGTATTTTAATTAGAAGTCATGAATGGTGGACAGTTATAGTCGTTAATAATGACGTATTTTAATTAGAAGTCATGAATGATGGACAGTTATAGTCGTAAATAATGACGTATTTTAATTAGAAGTTATGAATGATGGACAGTTATAGTCGTTAATGATGACGTATTTTAATTAGAAATCATGAATGATGGACAGTTATAGTCGTTAATAATGACGTATTTTAATTAGAAGTCATGAATGATGGACAGTTATAATCGTTAATGATGACATATTTTAACTAGAAGTTATGAATGATGGGCAGTTATAGCGGTTAGTGATGAGGTAGTATAAATTAGACTCATGAATGAATGGCGGTTATAATAGTTAGTGAATTAAGTATTTCGAATCAGAATACTGTGTGTCTGAAACTTCTAGAACCAATCCCGAATGTTCATGAGTATGGACGAAATTAGTTCATTCATTTTGACCAAAATGCTTTGTGTTAGCAAATGTTCAACTGACGATTTAAATAAGCACGCAGGTATTCTAAGACAAGGGAGGCAAAGTATCCTGCACAAAATCGAATAAAGTGCTGTTTTCTATTTTAAGATTTAATTTTCAATCCTTTTTTTTTGTTTCTTCTTGTATTTATGAATGAAATCTCTTTCATTCGGGAGAAAGCTATTTGGCTTGCAATTGGCCTCTTTAATACAAACACGTTATTTGTTTGCAAGTAGCAATTCCAGTTTCCCGGCTATAAGCGTTATGACACCTAGCCAGTAGGTCACTAATATGACGTAATATTTTTAGGGAAATATCACGTATTGCGTATTTCGTTTTACTTAAAAATGGAAACGTGCACAAGCCTTTTATCTTTATACAGTAAGTACGTGTCTTTATCAGAGCAGGCATTAATTACAGAAACAGTAGACAAACTGAAAAATGAATAGCTGCAATTGTAAAAGTAAATATACATATATATTTTTTAATATTAAACGTTTTGAGGTCGTTATCAAATGGGTATTGGCACACGGCACTCAGTCGATGTAATACTTAAATTGCACACATTCGAGCGGTACAGGGTATTGGCACACGGCACTCAGTCGATGTAATACTTAAATTGCACACATTCGAGCGGTACAGGGTATTGGCACACGGCACTCAGTCGATGTAATACTTAAATTGCACACATTCGAGCGGTACAGGGTATTGGCACACGGCACTCAGTCGATGTAATACTTAAATTGCACAAAGAGGAGGTAACTTTGCACAGGCCCGTGTACGTAATTTTAGAATGGCGATACGAGTTCAGGAACCAGGTTTTGCCGTGAGAAGATGGGTTCGTTTGAAGTAGCAGCTATTTGGAATTTAACCGACTTTCACAAAACTCTTCTGTCTTTCTGAACAAGCAGCGTTCTCTGATGATTCAGACAAGCGTTCATCTGTAAGCTCAACAGCCTTAGAATATATATCAGACGCTTTTAGCAAAATAAATATGTTGCATAGTTTTTGGTATATACAAAAGAAGACGCTCTCAGAATAGCTTCGTTTTCATTTTACCAGCAAAAAAAAAAACCCACTTGGATTGACGAAGTGGAGGCTGACAAAGGTTGGGGGCAAGCGTGGGGGTAAATGATTATGGGGGGTTGAGTCTCCCATACTACTCAGCCCTCCCATACCTGTTAATTATGCCATGTGATATTTTCATAACCACTAGACCTTCTGCTCTGGTACTCACTATGCTACGGTCGAATTAAAAGCCCCGCCAAAAATGCATTATTCGATTGCTAATGCCTAAATCAGAAGGCGAAATTTGGCGATAAAATAAAATAACATTTTAAATATAAACACATAGAAATATTGTCTTGAATTATTTCAAGATAGATAGATAGATAGAGGGATGGATGGATGGATAGATAGATAGATAGATAGATAGATAGATGGAGGGAGGGAGGGAGGGAGGGATGGAAGGACAGACAGAGATACTCTTTAAGGTCTTGCATCATTTTCGTATATAAAACATTTGACGTTTGATTTATTTTGTAAGATTTGTGAAATTTCAAATAATTTTCGATATAAATTGATTTTAAAACAGTATAATAATTTGTGTTGTCTTTTTCCTATTTAATGTTGAAATTCACTTCTTCCATTTTTTTCCTTTGCGATTTAAAGCGATCAGATCATCACTACTTCGCTTTGTGTTTTTTTAAAAATATTTTAAATATTTGTTTTTGAAACGATTGCTGACTTTTTTTGCTTGTAGATATCTGTAATCATACTTCTTCATCATCGTCATAAGATACTGTGTCATTATAATCATACTTCTTCATCATCGTCATAAGATACTGTGTCATTATAAGTGCATTGAAAGATTTGATCAACAGATGCTGAAATTGATTAATTTCGTCTATTCTTATTAATCTCGCAAGGAGAACAATATTTACTGTTCAATCAGGTTTGTGTTAAGATATGAAATAAAATAAGTTGATTTCGACACTTTACATAAGGCTTGACACGGGATTTGTGTGCTCTGCTCTTTCAACAAAGACACTATCTCGCTTGAATGGAGAGAAGCACTTGTCTACCTAGTGCTTTCTGACAAGGCGAGACGAGGTGAACGGCTTGTTCGAACAGCCATTTTGTCGGGCTGGCAGATCCTTTCAAGACTTTTCTAGAATTAACCCCTTTCCAGCTCATGATAAATTCGCACTCTTCTCGAAACCCTGTCTCCTCCCATCGCCACCGGATCGCACCTCATTACCTCCTGCAGCCCTTCCCAGCCCCTGTTCTTAAACTTTTTGTCCGCGAGATGAGTGTCTGGTTTTTCAGGACAATGAACTTTGAACTACGTTTTAAAAATTATTATTTCTAATGGTGCAGTCAGCATTAAGAATCTAGTGGTGCATGAAATTATTTAATTGTTAATGCCATATTTGCATGTCATTAATATGTACAAAATCTAAGGAGAAAGACTGATATTCATATGTATGCAGGAGAAGAGTGTTAGAGAACACTAGTAAACTGGTTTAGCTTGATCTCCATTTCATCGCTGTATTTCATCAGCCCGTACCGAGCAGAACTTGCGTATGACGTAGCTAGAGAAGATCAATCAGAATTGACATCAGCATAGTTCAAAGTGCATTGCAGGAAAATGAGAATAATAAGAAACCTTCATTGTGTTTTTTGTCCACAAAGGCGATACATACAGAGGAGAATCAATTACGTCGACAGTCACGAGTTAGAAAACCACAGTCCTCTCCTGGTGGCAACGTAAATTTGAGTTACTTCCCAATTTTCTTGAATTTTATTATTTAAATAAAATATGTTATTGGATGCTTTGTTATATGTAAATTGTCTGAAAATAAGTGACGTTCTACAGACCTTGTATACATATTTCTTCATCTCATTGACTGGCATGTTTTTGGCAATGATCAGCGCATTATTGAATGATTAAAGTCTTTTAGAGAAAGTGTACTGACTGTTTGATGCAGATGTTGTGACCGACATTTCTTGTTAATGAGGAATTAACAATTAACAATAAATATAATATAGAAAGATCATTAAAGTCATTAAAGATTATTTGTAATTTTAAATCGTTTCCGAGTAAGAAAACATTAGTCAAAACTGTCAAGTTTTCCCCATGGTTAAAATACAGTGCCATTCTTTATAAGAGAGGCCAGAGAAGCCAACGTACCGAGACTCAACTACTGGTTATCTTTGAGTGCTAACAGGTCATGCTACGTCCAAGACACACGAGGAAGATGACATCATGGAGTTGGGCTAAGATATCGATTGTCAAAGACACCAGAAGTGTTTGTACACTATATGATATGGACAGGACTGTTTTTTGACATAGGGAAAAGCAGTCTTGTATATGGTCTAACAAAAGACTTGACATAGATATACAAGGCAGGTATGATGTAGTCTTGTATACAGTATAACTAAAGATTTGACATAGATATACAAGACAGGCATGATGTAGTCTTGTATACAGTATAACTAAAGATTTGACATAATGTGGCAGAGTAAATTTGCCTATCCCTAAATTTCATTGTTATATATATTATTACATTTTTTTAAGTGACCTGACCTTGGGCACTCCCTATGATGGGATTTTTGTAAGTGTCAGAGTTGGAAGTAAATAACTCGAGTTGAGAATAGGCTAGAAATTGCAGATGTAATGTAAATCAGTTCCAACGAGATGAATAGTTTTTATTATCCAATGGTTAAGATTTACGAGAACGAGACCAGCCAAATGAATGAGATCAAAAGTTTAACTTCTGTGATCAGACAATGGAATTCTCTAGAGTTTGGTGTAGCAAGAAGTCCAGTCATGAAAGGCGGCTGTTAGCTTAATGGTGAGTTAACTGACTGATTGAAAGAGAATGGACTTAGAAATATTTTGTGCATTTTTGCTATTGATATGTTATACTTGCATTTTAGTAGAGATGTATTATGTGAGTAGTCTATTACTTTTACAAATCTTTGAACGTAGATGCTCGAATATAGCATGCTAAACATTTAACATTGTTTCTATTGAATGCGTTCATTAAAACTGATATGCTGTATGTGTATCAGGCTAATAAATACTGTTGCAGGAAACTGTAAGTTGAGACTGGAGTGTAAGAAGAAATGGGAATTAGAAAAGGAGTAAACTGGAAACTGAGCATTTGTTCACTGATAATATTTTTACAGGGAAAAAGCAGCCTTTCCATGTATTATCTAAATCTCCTGGTTTACTGATTATAAACTGCTACAATGTGGTAGATGCAGGAAATACCTATTGCAGTCTGTGTAAGTGTAAAGAATACACTACACTCCATTGATGTATGTTGGCAAGGTATGCTAACTACATTGAACATTTTCTGGTACAAGGAAGTAACTAGAAATTGCTACAATTGTTGTTCTGCTTGAAGAAGCTAGTATGGGGAAAAAGTGCCTAGGTTAGCTTTGAGAGAAAACAGTGAATCAGGGTTTTCAAAATGAGGAGAGAAACACATGAATTGGACAATAACTTTTGACATTGTTACAGAAGCATATGAAAGACTATTGAGACAGTGCTTAAACCAGATTACATAGAAACTATTATCACTTATCTCTAATAACTCCATTTCTGTTATCTGATAAGAACTATGCTATGATATGTATTGAAATTAAATTATTGTATTTTATGAAAGACTGTGTACTATAAAAACTAGTAGAAATATGGATGTCAAGTCATCTTTTCATTGTATTTTTCATATATATATGTATATATATGATCTTGATTTAATAAATTTGACTTTCTTACACATATTGATAATTTTATGTTGGAGAAAAAAAGTGGGTGGATGGGAGCTCGCTAAATTAAAGATGGATTTGTCTTCTCCTTTAGTAAGAGGTTTTCCATCTATGGAAATATTGTGTGATGCTAAATGATTGTCTTTAATGTTGTGGGAGAGAGAAAACGTTTAAAGCTCCTGCATATCCGCCAAGTGAGAGAGACAAGTGGTGTCTGCTGGAGAATTATTAATAAAATAAATTAAGATTCTCTCTTGTGATTAGTTGTGGACGATTAATTAATTAATAATGATCATACCATTAACTAAGTGGCGTTGGCGTCACACAGATAAACAAGACAGGCATAAAATAGGATAACTTCATGAACTGGCACTGGATGGCGTTGGCGACGTCATTACTATCTGCTGATGATTGTCAATGTAATTAATTTTGGACTAAAGCTGAACGCACGAGAGCAACAGTAGTAAAAAAAAGTAGAATAGTACTAGTAGTACTGGGTGATAGTAGTAGCAGTAATAGATGTAGTAAGGGTGGTGGTAGCAGTAGTTGCCCATTGATGAATTTCAGTCTCATGAGTGTGGGGCGAAATCAAAATGGACGTCTGAGAGCGACAAATTGATGAAATGCACACAAGGAAAACAAACAAACTGTCAGTCAGATGAACAGCACATAGACAAACAGACGGAACCTCGAGACTACTCACTTCACACCTAGACGCCATAAGCACACAGACAAACAGATGGAACCTCGAGACTTCACACCCAGACGCCATGAAGAACGCATGCAATAACTGTAACGCTTCATAGAATTGAAGACAAAGAAAGAAAAAATAATCCACTTAGTTACATGATTTATCTTCATTGATTTCGGATTTATTCCGGTGAAGGGAATATCCAACCGTTTAACATAACACAGTAGATCTGATTCACAGATAAATAAAAAAAATAGAATAAAATAAATTATTCTCCCAAAATATTCAATCAAAAACATTTGTAACTAGTAACAATAGTAACACGTAACAAACGAAATGGACAGAATAAATAACGATGTTTCATTTCATGCGTGACAACACAGCAATAAAATTGCAGAAATTTCGTGAATCCTAGACCGTTGTGCAGCTGTTCTTATAATGAAAATTTTGTTTCAAACATTAATTGTTCATTCAAACAAATAATCAGACATATCACTCAGAACAACATATACAACACAAACGTCGGTATAACTCGCAACATAGCCATGGTTCCAAGGACCCAGCATTCTTTTTTTCTTTTTTTTTTTTTTATAAAAAAATTAAATAAAACAGAAAATTGTTTGACCATTCCATTATTAAAACAAATGTGAAGGAAGTGGTCATTAAATTCATTCACACATATATAAATTAAAAAAAACAAGGTTTTATTCGTTCTCCATTTCTCTTTCTCCTATCTCTCTCTCTCTCATTCTTAATCTCGCTTTCCGAATTTACAATTGACTTCCCATCTAACTCACAATAAAATCTGATTCCTAAAGAACTGTTCTCATTTCAGTTGTCATTCTTATGTTTCAATATTTCAATTATCATTCCCATGTTTCAATATTTCAATTATCATTCCCATGTTTCAATATTTCAATTGTCATTCACATGTTTCAATATTTCAATTGTCATTCTCACGTTTCAATATTTCAATTGTCATTCTTACGTTACAATATTTCAATTGTCATTCTCACGTTTCAATATTTAATTGTCATTCTCATGTTTTAAGATTTCAATTGTCATTTTTATGTTTCAACATTTCAGTATTCAGATTTTCTTTATCATGTGTTCCCCACTCTGCTCAGTCCTATTTGTGGTCGCTCGAAAGAGACATTTACACCACAGTCTCAACAACATCCGTAAGCGTAGCACATCAAGTAAGGTTACGGAGAAATTTAATAGCACAAGAACGAGCTGGATAACCAATATATTTACTCGTTTTCTTGGCCTCGTTTTAAACTCCTAATTTCCTTATGTATGAGGGGGTATTGTACGATAAAAAGTTTTTATTTAAATCGTATGTACCCTTCCCAGTTACCCAAATACACCCTCCCTCGCACTCAGTTCTTTTAAAATTACGGGTACCAAGTAACCCATAATTCTCTGTCATGAAAGTAATGAAAGTACTAAATATCTCAAGAGAGAAATAAAATTTAACTGATTTTTAATCAGTTAATTTTATTTTTGAATTCACTCAATAATTTTTTCAAGAACTCAAAAAAACAAATCAATAATGGGCTAGCTCTTTAATAATTTTATAAATCCTAAGTTTGAAATTGAAATGCTTTCTTATTTTTATTGTTTTCATTAATGTTCTGCTTGAAAGTGTCTGATTTCTTTCTTAGAAGTCTCCATTCTTACACTCTAGTGATCACTAATGTCTTGAGTGCGAGTTGCCTTCTGGTGGTTGAATCTGCGGAGACGTGATTGTTGATTATAGTTTCCAGGGTGATGATGCTGGCGGGCGACATAAAGCTGGACCATGCGCCTACGTCGACGTGGTCGTCTGGTTTCAGATTGCAGAGTGTCAACGACTGAAAGAAAACAAACTGAATTGTGACAAGAGTTTCAAACATTTATTGCAAGTCCGTCACTCCGGCTTCAAATCATCCAAACAAAGAACACAGTTATTACCACAAGTGCCATCACTCCGACACTTAAAACTTCCCAAATATTCATTCTTTACCAGTACCAGTACCATCATTCGAGCAAAACCATGCTACAAACAAATTATTTGTTCTTTATTACAAGTCACGTCATTGCGGCATTTAAAACATCCAATCAAATTACTCGTGTTTTTTCTTTTTATAATTAAGACACGTCCCGTCACTGCGGTATTTAAAACATCCAATGAAATTACTCGGTTTTTTTTTATTAAGAAGTTCCGTCAATGCGGCATTTAAAACATCCAATGAAATTACTCGGGTTTTTTTATTAAGAAGTTCCGTCACTGCGGCAGTTAAAACATCCAATGAAATTACTCGGTTTTTTTTATTAAGAAGTTCCGTCACTGCGGCATTACCCTCACCAGAAAATTCAAGTCTACGTCCCTCCCCCTCCTCCCTCTGTATTGTGTTGGATATTCACAGACACGCATTTTTCACTGGTGTACTGTATGGCCACGGACAAATTGTATTAAAAGGAAATACTGACTTCGTGGAAGAGTTCCAATTTTTCTTTTCTTTTACCGGTTTATGACACATTAAATTCTTGACTTCCGGTGACTCTTTGCCATGTCGTAAAGGCGTGATGTTTACTCGGATTATAGGTGACGTTGATTTTTGAATTTTTTTTTTTTTATTGAAATACTGGCTGCAGCACCACGTTATGTATTGTTAATTTGTGTACTCCGCATATACCAGTCAGGGAATGGTGGGAGGAATTTGGTACCTGACATATATTTCTTGTTTATCTGAATACTCATGCCCGCGCACGCACACTCACATGTGCATGTTGAGGAATGTGTTCTTGCCATTAATAATCATTTATGTGAAATCGAAAGGAATACTTTCTGAAAATATATGCATGTTGGCGATATATTCTCTCATTATTAGAGGAATGTGTTCTTGCCATTAGTAATCATTTATGTGAAATCGAAAGGAATACTTTCTGAAAATATATGCATGTTGGCGATATATTCTCTCAATATTAGAGGAATGTGTTCTTGCCATTAGTAATCATTTATGTGAAATCGAAAGGAATACTTTCCGAAAATATATGCATGTTATTTTCTTTTAAAATTCAAATATAAATATTCAAATAAACAGTGAAATATTTCATATACAGACATTAGTGACAAAGGAGAGGTTACTATTGTCGAACTAAAAGTCTCACTGTTTCTATTAAATCTTCATAAAACTAAATTTATCTAAAATGTAAAGCAAAGATACATACCCCATCCTTACATTTCTTATTAAAGGAAATTTTTAAAATTTATTTTAAGAGCTAATAATAATATTAAACAATATCAACGAGTTAAGTGATAAAATGTCCTCACCGGTCTCCAAAGCGTGGGTCAAATCCGAGGCGACTCGAACTAAATCCTGCGTTTCGTCACTGACTTGTCTCGGTCTCCCACAGACAAGAGTGGCGGACAGAAGGGCGACTACTAGCATCGTCACGAGATACACTTTGCACCGATCCATCTCACGCTGTACACAGATGATTGTAATCTGCAGAACCAATAACTTTTTAGAAACTAGAGCTAAAACAAATTTGGTTTTAATGGATGTGGGCAAATAGTAATATTTGCAAATCCAATAAAAACTTTTTTTTTTTTTAAAGTCCCAAGCAAACACGGATAAAACATATTCGTTTTGTTGTTAAAACAATTTTTTAAATAGCTGTTTCTCATCCAGGGAAGGGGCACCCATAATTTTAGTTTGCAAAAGCACATTAAAAAAGATCGGGGCAAAGATAGAGGGACGGACGAATGGATAGATGGATGGATGGAATGAGATAGACAGAAAAGGTAAGGTTATATTAGGATAGATAGATAGATAGATAACACCTCATATCAAAGTGACACGAATCGAAAAGATCGACAACGAAGTGAAGGATTTATTTTATAAAATTATCTCTTACTATGTACTCCAATGATCTCCAACAATGTACTCCAACGATCTCCAACTATGTATTACAATGTTCTCGATCTATGCATTCCAATCATCTCCAGCTATGTATTACAATGTTCTCCAACTATGTATTAAAATGATATGCAACGATGTATTCCAACGATCCCCAGCTATGTATTCCTATGATCTCCAACAATCCTTATAATGATCTCCAAATGTGTATTACAATGATCACCAACGACTTATTACAATGATCTCTATATGACGTATTACAATGATCTCTAATGACGTATTACAATGATCTCCAACTATCATATGAGCTAAAACTATGTGTTCAAATGCGATCCAGATATGTTTAAATGAGTTAAAACTATATTATTCAAATGAGTTCCATCTGTATATTCAACTTGGCTTAAATTTATACTAACATGAATTTTAACTATATACTCGAATGTGTCTCAACTACATGACCAAAGGAGTTCCAGCAAAATATTTTCAAATGAATAATTCTATACTGAGAAACACATCCATCTATACACTGAAATTAGATCCAAATAAATATATTGACTTGAGTTCTAATTATAAATTTAAATGGGCTCTAACTATATATTCAAATGAATTCCCAATATATATTTCAAATGTACAACTAAATATATGTATTTATTTTCAGCTCAGAATATATACTGATTCTAGCTTCTAGTGAATATTGAAATGATCTCCAATAGAATATAATTTATTAAATAAACTCTATGCTGAAATGAACTTCTATTGTGTATTGAAATTATCTCAACATAATTAATTAAATACACTCTATTTTCTCAACATAATTAATTAAATAAACTCTATTATCTCAACATAATTAATTAAATAAACTCTATGTTGAAAAGATATATTGAGATGATCTGCAAAAGAATATAATAAATTAAATCAAGTCTATCTATATGTTGAAATGAGCTTTAAAATATTATTCAGAGATCTCAATCTCTACGTAAAATTTGCTCCGACTTCATTTTCAAACTAGATCCAACTACATTTTGAATTGTGTTCCAACTACACAATATTGTATACATTCGAAATAAGATCTAGCTATTTAGAAATGTGCATCAATTATATAATTAAATTAGGTCCAATTACGTGTACTTTTCTTATCTGTTATTATAATTAATATCGTTTTCACGCATATGCATTCATTTTAGCGTTCATGAATAGTTATTGAATGGAAACGGAGAACTGTCGTTAGTGTATTTTGTGCTTGATTTTATTATCGTGAAATAAATTTATATTAGTAACAAGAAAACAGATGTTTTTTCCTCACCTGATAATTAATTACACTTTTGAGTCAATAAAAGCGTCCGAGTCCAACTTAACACAATGACCACGTGACTCGAGTCGACAGCCAACGTTGCATATAGCTTAACGGCAAACACTTGACAGTCGGATGGTAGTGTCTCGAACGCCGGGTCTCTTTTATAATGCCGAGCTTGACTCGTAAACAACTTATCCAAATTTAGCAAGTCAAGTTTGGAGATTTTTTTCTGCCTTTACTGCTTGTTCAGCGTCCCGTAAAATTTGTTTAAACCCTCCGCCCCATTGCTCTACCCCACCCCCACCCCAAAATGCCTCTCTCACGCCATCAAAGTTTGTTGGGTGTAATGGCCGTGGAAAAAACATTTGATTGGCTGATTTCGAGGTGCGCCCAGAGTGTATGCGCACGGTGAAGGTCTGATGTCAAGGTCAACACTTGCAGACAGCTGATTTCCTGATGCCCACCCACTTTGCAGTAGTCCGTCTGTTCAGGTCCCCACCCCCACTTTTCTCTCTGAAGAAACAGAGCGTTTCACTGTCATATTTAGAAAATATTTTCCACTCTATTTCGTTCTTTCTCTTTTTCTTTCCACCTCCCCTTTACTTTCGTGATTTCTTTCATTCCTGCTCTCTCTCGTTCGGTCTCTCACTTCCCCACTCTCTCTGTCTCTCTGTCTGTCTGTCTGTCTGTCTCTCTCCCTCTGTCTGTCTGTCTCTGTCTCTCTTTGTCTCTCTCCCTCTGTCTGTCTGTCTGTCTGTCTGTCTGTCTGTCTGTCTCTCTCTCTCTCTCTCTCTCTCTCACACACACACACACACACACACACACACACACACACTTTCATAATCTCTCTTACTTGGCATGTATGTTTTCGTTCGGAACTGAATCTTGAAAGTGTGAAGGAGAGAGAGAAAAAAAAGAAAATAAGAAATTTTCCTGCAATGAGGTTGTCGAAAGAGCTCACCACTGCGCAGGAGGAGGTCGTCTTTCAACAAAGAAAGAAAAAGAACACAAAAGGTCAACGTCTTCTTTAAACCCCAAGTTCACACTGCTAAAATAAAATACTCATTCATGTGACCTCAAAAAACTATGCTTAGTCCGACAGATTAATGCAGGCCAATTAATGACTGATGCAAACTTGGTCCAAGTTAGACGCATTCACGCGGCCAGTGAATGACTGGTGCAAACTTGGTCTAAATTAGAAACATTCACGCGGCCAGTAGATGGGTATTCGGAGCTGATGCTTTGAAAGATACCTCTTGCCTCGGAAGAGTTACTGTTCGTGAATACCGGCCTTTATGTGGATGCCAAATGGAACTGAAACTTGCTATGCTGTTCGTGTCGTTGATGTTACTGATTTCTTAACCGAAAATAATGAGAAAACATGGTGGCATAAAAGCGTGGAGAGAAACCCATATCTCGGATAACACACACGATGAATTGCGTATATCAGAATTTATTTTAAGCCTGTGACATCATCAAAGTATAAATCATTCGGAACGATGTCTAACTGGATGAAAGCGTGCGAATGCTCTGTTTGACACGTTCTGTTTAAAGTACCAACAATTAAAAAATAAATAAACGTATTAGAATGAAGTAAAACAATTATGTTGTCCTTATTTATCGATGTTTTTAAAATATCAGCGTAAAATTATTTAATCATTTAATCGTTTTACTAGTATTAGTGACACATCATCAAAGCCCTTTACAGAAAACCTTTTTGTTAAAGAATCTTGTTCAATACAGCAAGTGAAATTATGTCCTGACAACAAGAACCTGTTTGAAGGCATAAGCTTGTCTTCTACTACTGTTACAAGCAGAATTACTGAGCTTGCAAGTGATGAGAAGCAACAATTGACTAAAAGTCTCACAACTCTGAATAATTTTCAATAGCACCTGATGAGAATACAGACGTGTCTGATAAAAAAAACAAAAAAAACCCACGCAGTGTGCAGTGTTTATCAGAGGTGTGGACGTCAATTGAAACATAACTGACGAGTTGTCTGACTTACTACCAAGGAAGGATACCACAACGGGTTGCAACACATTTCAAAGACTAGAAGAGTGCATAAGAACGCTGCACTACCAGGAAGCAAACTGGTGTCTAGGCTACGGATGGTGCGCCAGCAATGAGTTCTGCAAACATTGATATTGTTAGATAACTGAAGCCTCACTTTATCACAAAATAATTTCACAAGCATTCATTGTATTTTGCATCAAGAGACTCTGTGTATATACAAATGAAAGAAGTTATGGATGTTGTTAAAACTGTCAATTTTATTTCGTTCAAGAGGATTAAATCATAGACAGTTCTCGTCGTTTAAAGAAAGTGTTGAAAGTGAATATGGGGAACTTCTTTATCACACTGAAGTTCGGTGGCTGAGTTGAGGAAACGTTTGGAAGCATTTTGTTTTTTTCACTTAGCAAAGAGATTGAAACCATGCAAATGCAAAACGAAGACGTCTCTAATTTTTCCTGATTCAAACTTTCATTCTACGCTGGATGGTTGAAATGTATATTTAAATTTTTATACTATTCCGTAATAATTTATATTGTTTAGCTTTCGTAGCAACATTTTTTTTAAAAAACGGGGGTGGGGTCGACACTCGGTAACGTTGGTTATATTCAAACTATTTTTTAAAATGATCAACTTCTTCTGTCTTTAGGTATGGGTCGATAACTGAATCTTAGTGATTTGTTGATATCTTTATACAACTTTATAATATTAACATCATATTGGCAACCACCTCAAGGCTGTTTGCAATTATTTTCATTTTTATTTTGTAAACCTACATATTTTACTGTTCATATATGTAATAATTGTAATAACTAATTTACTTAAGCAACACACACACCTACACACACAGAGACACACACTCGTACAAACACGCACGCACGGACAGAAAACAGCAAACACCGAAAGATGGAAATAAAGATAAATTGTTTATAAATTCTCTGTAAAATATAAAGAATTGTAAGTGGGATTGAGCTAGAAGGGAGTACACGGTGATATCTTGCACTAAGAAGTTAAAGTTAAGCGTTTCCATGGAGACCTACCATTTCCACCATTGTTGCCATTTCTGGCTGTGACGGCTATTACTAATTTGACTGCTGGTGTCTTACTGTTTAATTCGTGGTGATTGCATTTTGCCCGCAGGTCACGTCTACTTGGCTGCTTTTAGACCTTTGGTCACTAATTCCATTTCGACCATTGGTAATCGGTTGAGTACCATTTGATTGCACAGATAATAACGAGGGCTAATGTACTAGAAACTGCTTAGAAGTAAACATTAATCTTAATGAAGTAGGAACTGCTACTTAGACAAATATGAACCTGAATGAAGAAAGAAACTATGCTTAGATAAGAATGTGTTGATGTATGGATTGTACATCGAGAAAGAACAGTCAGAGGACTTGAAAACAAATAAGGGATTATGTACAAAGAAGTTAATGCTTCGGGGACTGTCCATTTAAGAACTGAACATAATCACTGGGACGGCAAGATATAGGGAGCGAAGGAAATAGGAATTAATAAAGAAAAAAACAATTTCATGGCTTGGCAATGTTTTATGTGTTCTCAGAAAACAGAACATAAAGGGTTAATGAAATAGGCGGGAAAGACAATTTTTGGTTAGATTAATAAAGTAGAAACATTTTTTGAGAAGACAAAAATTAATTATTACGGTGAAATTAATAATTATAAATTGTGCACTAAGAAGCAGAGTTTAGAGGGCTAACAAAGTATAAAATGTACGCTGAGAAGACATATTTTTAGGGGGCTAAATAAATAGACATATAAAAAGTCACGTCTACAGGTTAAGTAGGTAGTGTATATAGATAACGGAAAATTCCTAGGGTAATAATGTCGTCACTGTACAGTGTACACTGAGGCAATGAAATGTTTCTGAAGAAGCATACTTTCGGAAATTAATAAAGAATAAATTGTACACTAAGACACCCATTACTTGAGTCTAACAAAGAATATAGTTTACATTAAGACACCACAGTACTTGAGTCTCATAAACAATATATGTACACTAAGACACCCCATCACATGAGTCTAACGAAGGATATAGTGTACAATAGGACCACAGTACTTGTCTAAAATATACTGTAAACTGAGATATCACAGTACTTGGGTTTAATACAAAATAAATTGTACACTAAGACAATAATAAAGAATATAGTGTATACTATGACAGCATAGTACTTGAGTCTAAAAAATATTGTACACGAAGACACCACAGTACTTGAGCCTACAAGAGAATAAAAATGTGCACTTAGATGACAACACTTCGTCTAATAAAAAGTAAATTGTACACTTAGATGACACAGTATTTGAGTTTAATAAAGAATACAAGGTACACTAGGACACCAGGATAATCTGGGTCCTAAAATAAAAAGAATATATTTGCACATTAAGACACCACAATATTTGAGTCTAGTAAAAAATAAATGTACATAAGATGACACAGTTTTGAAGTCTAATTAAAAAAGAAATAGAGCGTACACTATGACAACACAGTATTTGAGTCTGAAAAGAAAAAAATGTACACAATGACACCCCATAACTTGAGTCTAAAAAAAGTAGGAATTATGTCGAGAAGGCGAAATTAATGGGGTTAAAAACAAAGAAAAGTGAATATAGACAGGATCACGTTTCTCGGCGCAATAAAGTAGGAATTTTATAGAGATAGAAAGCAGTCATCCAGTTATGATGTACAAATTCGTTACAGTTGAAATGGTTCGAAATATTGGAGTGTTGAACTTTGACCTGGCCTTCGTGCCCGAATTGAATACTGATAAACAAGAATGGGAAAAGTACGATTGAATGCAACAAGGCAACCAAAGGGAAGGCTGGAATCTAACAACTGAACCACCTACTCGCTTGCTAATGTAGGGGGCGCTTTCGGCTTCAGCCGCTTTCGCGCTGTTAACCACCTAGTAAGTGAATCAAACCTTTTAACCTTATGAGGATAAAGGCCCATAACTCCCACATACAGACTTGTCTTCTCGCCAGGTGACGGCCCTTAGTACCAAATTTTGTTTTTGTGTCTGTAAAGTCACCTGCGGAATAACTTTTAAGCGCACCTCGTGGTCTCTGCTCTCGGGGATGAGCAGGTTAACACGTGCAATGACTCTAAGCACAACGTGTGGTCCTCCCTCTCGCTTTTGAGGGTCAGGTTAACAGTACTTCCTTAACCAGTTTACAAGCTAGTCGAGAAGAATTGAATGGGAGCTGGGGTTAGGGGTGGGATGTTAAAAACCAACCGGCATTAAGGAATCGCTATAGTGAATTATAATGACTTGTAGAAATTTTATTCAGTAACTCCGCATCGTCACAACGACGAATTCTCCAACTTTGTATACCCAAACACACACACACACACACACACACACACACACACACACACACACACACACACACACACACACACACACACACACACACACACACACACACACACACATACACACATGTTGCATTAATCCCTTGCTACGTTTACTGGCCATGGTCGTGAACATTTAAACAAACAAACATTCACTCCCCTAATTGGCGCATGTATCAAACACTGGTCAGTAAATCTGCCACCATGCACGACTTATTCGTTCAGGACCTCACTTTCGAAACAAGCATGATGCAATGCACACGTCATTCAAATTACAAACAGCGTTCAATTTAAACTGCACGTCATGAAAATTTATATAAAAATATATATGGGAAAATTTCCCATCATATGACAAATGACTGACAAAGAATGAATGGACTTAGAAATATTTGAATATTTCATACATGTTTGCTATTGATCTATGATTTGATTATGTTTTACATTATATTTGTGAATTTCGGTTGATGCTATATTTCTTATGCTGTGTGTGGATAGAAAGGAGTTATAGATATGAAATATGCCTGAAATTTAGTGCTGCCTTAATTTGACTTTTGCAGACTTTTGCTTTAGGCTACAGTGACTACTGTACTCTACCTGATCACATTGGCGTGTGTCTCCAACGTTATCGTCGAATTTATCAATAACGTGTTGCTCTAAATCGATTCCTGTGAATTCTGGTCGAGGGCCGATACAGCGAAAAATGTGGCTTGAGTTTGGTCTAAAAATTCATGAAGATTATTTTGAATATTCCTCGTGGTGTGCTGAGTAGCATACACGAAAATTCGGGGCGATTCTCCATGGCGTGCTTGGAGAGCGCAACGAAGATTCTGGAAGAGTTGTCTAACGTGCTTAGAAGGGGTACGTGGGACCGTCGTCTGAATAAGAAAGACAGTGACTTGTTGTAAATCGCCTGATTGTGAACACGTCCTAGTGACAGTGGCCATCTTTGAAAATGTTATGTTCATTGACTTTAAATATTTTCTCTAAAACTCCACTCTCGTGTCTATGATCAATTATACTTATGAATTTGATTATGTATATATATGATCATTTGACTGCTTATGTCTGTGCTAGGATAAATAAAACGATTGTCTAGCGATAATAAAACATTGTTGTGAAGCAATGTAAATGTCAGCGCCCTTATGCTTGTATTTGTAATAATTATGTATATTTGATTATTGATTTAATAAATTTATTGTTGAATTTATTGACCTTACACATATTGATAACTATATGATAGAGAGATAAAAATATAGATTAAAAGACGGGTTTATCTTTTCTTTCGTTAAGAAGTTTTCCGTTCATTCTTTATCGGTCAGTTAACTTACCATAAGCTAACGATCACCTTTATGACCGGATTCAAGTTTCTTTCAAATTAAAGTGATTAAAATATAGACTTTCTTCAACAAAATATTTTTTGCCCATTCCCCTTGGATGAATTTGTTATGAACAAGTGTGAGACTATTAGTCAGAAGAACTACTCATCCAGTTAGAACTGGGTTGGATTGCATCAGCAACTTCTTGCACATTGTCCACCTAAGTTATTTACTTAAAAAAATATCGTCATAAGCAATGCTCAAGGTCGAGTCACGTTAACATTGGCAACAAAGATATAGTTATTAAGTATAGAAATAGGGATAAGCAAATTTACTCCGCCAAACTTGGGGGGGGGGGGGGTATTTACTATTTTACTATTTACTTTTAAAATATTTTTCTCTTAAGCTTAAATACAAATATAGTTCTATACTATAATTTAAATATTTGTGTTTGGAACAGATTTGATGGATTCACTTGCTACAAATGTAGGGATCAGCATCATAATCATTATCTTAATAAGTTACTTTGACATTGTTTATATTATATTAACCAGTTGTAGATATTAACTAATAAGTTACTTTGACATTGTTTATATTATTATATATACTAACCAGTTGTAGATATTAATTAATATTGCCTGTATATAGCAACATTTTGGGGAGAGCATATTGCGGTTCTGTCACACATTCATTAAATATTAAAGATTTAAAATACAGTAAGTTGATTTCGACACTTAAAAGTAAACACAAAACTGTATGTTCTTTCATGAAGGGCTCTACCGCTATTGACTGCAGACCACCATCCATCCGCCAAGTGCTGTCTGATAGGCGATACAAGTTGAAGGACATGCTCCAAAATGCCATGCGTTTCGATCTGGCGGATCCTTTCCAGCTTCTTGTAGAATTACGCCCCATTTCAGTTCGTGATTAAATCAGCACTCTCTCACACCTGTCTCCTTCCCCTGCTACCTACCTATATCTTATTGTCTCAAGTCTTCCCTCACTATTCTCCAGCTCAGTGGAAGCTATGTCCCGAGAGATGATTCTCTAGATTTTGTACACGATGATCTTTGAACTAAATTGTTATTATCGATAGTAGCAGATGCAATAGTAGTAGTTGTTGTAATAGTAGTAGTTGTTGTGATATACTGATTATAGTTGTAACAGTTCAGTAGTGTTTTTCTCCTTCTTACTATTGTTATTCTGCTGTTGTATTTCATTCTGTTATTATTTCGCAAACTTTTAACAGTTTCATATTTTGGTATATTATATTATGTACAATGAATGTAAACTACCAATCTCGGTTATCAACTGTAATTATGTGATTATCATTTGTCACTGAGAGTTGGGGGGGGGGGGGGGCTGAATGCAGGCCCAAGCCTTTCAAAGAAAAATAAAACAAAATTAAAACATAACGAAAAGCAAAAATATCACATAACAAAACAAAACATAGCAAAACAGCACTAGCCCCCCAAAAATCAAACAAACAAACAAACAAAGCAAATAACAACAAAACATAATCAAACCAAGCAAAATAAAACAAAACATATCATAGCAAAACAAAACTTAATACAGAAACACGTCTGACTTGATCCTATTGCAAAAGCTTTACGAAAATCCACTACTGTCAGGATTAAAAAATACATTTATGTACAGGTTCTACATTAATTAATTAACCTTAATTTCCCCCACTTTTGTCAGCAAGAACTATCCTCGTCTTCTATTTGATTCTGTCTACTCTCCTTGTTTCTATATGATCCTGTCTACTCTCCTTCTATTCTATATAATTTTGTCTACTCTTCGCCTTCTATATAATCCTGTCTACTCTCTTCGCCTATATGATCCTGTCTACTCTCCTTGTATTCTATATAATCCTATTTACTCTCTCCGCCTTCTATATGATCCTGTCTACTCTCCTTCTATTCTATATAATTTTGTCTACTCTCTTCGCATTCTATATAATCCTGTCTACTCTCCTTGTATTCTATATAATCCTGTCTTCACCTTCTATATGATCCTGTCTATTCTCCTTGTATTCTATATGATCCTGTCTACTCTCCATGTATTCTATATGCTCCTGTCTACTCTCCTTGTATTCTATATAATCCTGTCTATTCTCCTCATGTTCTATATGATCCTGTCTACTCTCCTCGTCTTCTCCTCCGCACGGTCGTTTATAATTGAGGTGTCAACCGAGGATTGTCTTAATTTGCACCTGTTGCTAAATTGCCACTGATTTTTAACAAGCCAGTGATGTCAACAGAACTTCATTGTACAAAACACACCTTCGCAGAATGAACACTGAACGTTATAAGAAATCCTAATAATGTCCGACGTAAAATCTTAAAACCTTGGAAACATGCGTAAACTTTCAAATCTTCACATACAATAAAATACAATACACCAGCTGGTTTACTTTTAAGTGTTTAATTCAAGTGTTTGTTTCAAGAGATTATTTTGCGAGTTGTGATGATCAGACCATGGGGAAAATTATACTCTTCGTATTTCTATTATTTCTTTTTCTATATTAATAATTATTATAATCAGGAATTGACAGTTACTACTTACATCTGACCTCCGAGTGCCTGATAATGCAATCTGCCATACCCACCTATGCTACATGCAGTAAAAAACCTAGGTCAAGTTCAGTGGTCATGCATGACAGTGGAAATGTATAGAAGGGGGAGAGGTGACAGTAAGGATGGGTGAATGCTGACAGGATATAGGACGTCCTTATATGGACATTTGCATTGTGATCAATGACGCGAGAGAACATGCAGTGTGACCCAGAGTCATTTATATAGCCTATATATTGCTGATAAACTATGCAGTCTCACGCACTGTTCCCAAACCATTCATGAAGGGTTGAAATCTGTGTAGATGAGAAGGTTTTGCACGTTTCTGTGAGTGGTAAACATATTGACTTCTCAGAAATTATTGTTGTATATTATTGATAAAATTTTTGTGTACAATGTTCGTATATTTTTACTAATGATTGTTGTACGAAACTAACCATATCTCTTGCAGAGAAGGTTATTTGCACTAGTGATAGTTCAGGCCGTATGTGTAGATAAGAAAACTGAGATATGCACGTGTTGTGCGCTATGCTTTATTCATTGTAAAACCAGTTGTAGCAAGGGAAGCTAAATGGAAGATTGAGATAATCATTCAATGTGAATTTAGTGTAAATCATTGTTTGATTATGGTTGTACCCTTTGAGATTCATGTAAAATGTGGAAATGGAAATATTATTCTCATTTGTAAATATTTCTCCATGATGAGAATTTTGTAAATTATACATATAATTATTAGCGTGTAGCTAAAATTTACTGACGTAAAACTGTAAGAGCCATCTATGGCTGTGGCCACAACATTGTCTCATATTTATTGGTGGCTACAGAGAGATACAATTATCTTTTGCATCTGGCTTTTCTTTCTTATCATGATTTTCTGCTGAACCCATCCTCGTGTTCACTTAAATCTGCACACCTGACTCTTGCTGTACACTGATTGCCACGTAGTTGGAGGACGCTGTCAACGTTGGTGAGGAGTAACTAATGACACGATGGGTTCATCTCTATCGACAACAACAGAATTAAGTTGTTCCAGGTCATAATAATTGACCAGGCGAACACTAATCAATTAAACAAACGTTGACAGTAAATAAATCGTCTCAGTTGGCTTGGGTTTTCCAAAAATTGAATGCTATTTTTTATTGTTATTATTGAATCTTCTGTGTTCTTGTTATCTTAAATCCACATTTTGATTAATTGTTAGTGTGATCGAGAAGAATTGTGGATGTTATATAAGTTATAATTAATCAAATGTTGCCAATGCGAAGCACAACAGCTAATTTGCCTGTCGCCACATTAGACAAATAAGGGTCCCAAACAAACATAGAGACTGAAGGATAGATTAGGCCACCTGGGATGTTGTCAGTATTACAGCTAATATAATAAATTTAACGATTAATAATTTTGAGTCTCATACTGTCACTGGATCATTTAATAAAACCGGATATGTGACACAAGTGTTGTTCGAGGTGTTTATTTCTCATTTGAAGAGCTTCTTTCTAAATACATGCATTCCAATTTCGGTGTTCTTTAGAGCTGCTGGTTTAAATGTTTAAATGGGTTTTCTGTATTTATTTCAAGTGTTTAAGTTGGTTTTTTAATGTGTTTGTTTCAAGTGCTTAAGTTGGTTTTTAATGTGTTGATTTCAAGTGTTTAAGTTGGTTGTTGATATGTTTATTTAAAGTGTTTAATTGAGTTTTCAATGTATCTATTTCAAATGTTTAAGTGGGTTTTTAATATGCTTATTTCAAGCGTTTCTGTGGGTTTTTAAAAATGTATTTATTTCAAATATTTAAGTGGGGTTTTAATATATTTCAAGCCTTTAAGTGGGTTTTTAATGTGTTTATTTTAAAGTGGGCTTTTAAAGTGTTTATTTCAAAGTGGGCTTTTAATGTGTTTATTTCAAGGATTTAAGTATTGAATTTAAATACATATTCCACCACATGATCATGACATCACTCGCGTCTCAGAGAGATGAAGGAATTATTTTGTTTAAAACTTTCCAACTGACAAAGATTTATAGCCCAGAAAGGGTTTTGCTGTGATCCCACAAACTGTTTGGCATGATTCAATTCCTATAATTCAATGTCATAAAGGTATAAGAAAATTTCTTTTACAATCTGATTGAAATAAAAACAATCTTGTGTTCTATTACGAATGTTAAATCCATAATTGAGCCATTATTATCCGAGTAAAATTTTTACAACGATATCAATATTTATGCGAAATTTATAATGGATTTTTGTAATGATTAATGCAGAATTTTGGCATTTTGTTTGTGGTTAATGTCGAATGTATAAAGACTTTTGATAAAGATGTTGAATTTATAATAGGTTTAACGGTTATAGTTATGTCAAATTTATAATTAATATGTTTTATCGAGTTAATAATGAATTTCTATTATTGCTAATGTCGAATTAAGTAATAAACTGTCTACGTGTATAATGCACAAAGGAATAAACTAAGCCTGCTTAAATATACACTAAAAAATAAACTAAGCCTGCTTATATAATATACACTAAAAAATAAACTAAACCTGCTTATATAATATACACTAAGAAATAAATTAAGCCACGAAAAAAAAGAAATAATCTAAGCCTCTTTGTAATTTCTGAATCGAGATCATGATGTCTGGTTATAGAGTATACTATAAATTGACAAAAATCCAGATACAAACAATATTTAAATTGATAATAAAAAACAAAATAAAGATTTACTCTGAAAGTGTTCTAGTTTTGGATGTTTTACATAATTCAAACACATTTCCAATTTGAAGTACTTAAATCCTACAAACATGCATTACAAACCTGGGTTTTCTCAGTAATAAAACATATTCTCTTAAACAGAAATATACAATAGATGATAAAGGTGTTAATATCATTTCCGAGTGAACCATTTTTTTCTTATTCGTTCTTCGGTGTTTGTTTAATACAACTGTATTCTTTGGTGACATATAGAAATTATTTATATATATATATTGCTTTCTTTGTTAAAAATAGTATTCAATTTAAATGAACATATCTGACCCGGCCAGCGAGCAAATAGACCGTGAAATTGAACTGTACGAAAAGGAAGTATTGCTAATTGGACAGTACATTATTCTGACACTCTAGAAGGATATATTCTCGATGACTGTTAGTTTTCGGGGGTTGTTTTATTTCTTTTTTTTTTTTTTTAAATCTTCTCACACTTTTCCTGCCAGGTGAATGTAGGAAGTTTTGAAGAAATCAGTCTCTCTATACTCCGGAGAAGCTATGCAAGATTACATCGGATCTGGTTTCCAGGAATTGACGTAGGCAAGAAATGTCACGTGGTCCGAAATGACAACATCCCCCTAACCACGTGGCACCAAGATCAAGCCAATCGGAAGCCATTTCCGCAAGAGGGGTCTTGCACTGTTCCTGACTGAAAAAATTCAAGGAAATAAACAATAAATAATTTTCGCATTAAACGACTGTCCGAAAAACACACCTCAACAATTAATAACTTCAACCAAGTAGTTTATGTGATACGACAGCCCCTTTGAAACACGTAATTTTAGCACAGACGTTCCTAGTTAAATACATGTGAACTAAAGCCACACCCCAATTCAAACTGTCAACGGTAGAATATAAAAATTGACAGCTTCATTGCGATCCCTGTCAGAGGCAATGTAGGTAAAATATTTAGTTCTAGGGAAGAGGGAAATGGTTTTTGTCGTAGTTTAGTAACTGCAAATGTTTAAGATAAATAAATACAAACGTTAGGAAATGCTCTCTGGATGAGATGTCTTTATGCTGATGTTTAACCAAATTCTTTTCGTGGATCCCGCTATTTTTACCGCATTTGTAACGCTCGTCTGAACTGTCACAATACGTCGTGTAAAAGGATGAATAACGCGCCAACATCAAACACGTGCACACACACACACACACACACACACACACACACACACACACACACACACACACACACACACACACACACAAAACACAACACACACACAACACACACACACACACACACACACACACACACACACACACACACACACAAACACGTATATACGGGGGTGAAAAAGACAAGAACGACGAAAAGAAAGGGAAAGAGAGAGAGAAAGAAAGAACGAGAAAAAGAGAAGAGAAAGACAAACAAAAAGAAGAAAGAAGAAGGAATGCAGTACAAAAGAAACTTCTGAGAATGCTTTAGCAAGAAGAAGCGGTTGAGGGATGGAAGAAATATAGGCTTTGTGAAATAAGTCACAAGATCGCTTTACGTCCTATGGACAAACAAAAAGAATGGTGAGATGGGGGTTGTAAAGAACATGTTAAAGAACATACTACAGATTAGAATAAAGATGTAAAATAAAGTTAATAGTAAACAGAGATCCTACTGCATATTCAGCCGAGTGACGTAAAATGCAGATAACGGTAAATAGAAATCCTTTAACGTGTCTAGCCGAGTGACGTAAAATGCTGATAACGGTTAAGAGAAATCCTAGTCCGTGCCTAGCCGACTGACATAAAATACAGTTAACGGTAAACAGAAATCCTAGTCCGTGTCTAGCCGAGTGACGTAAAATGACTGTTAACAGGAAACAGAAATCCTATTACGCGTCTAGCCGATTGACGTAAAATGCACGTAACAGGAAACAGAATCTATTGCAGGTCCTCCTGTGTGATGTAAAATACACGTAAAAAGAGATCCAAATGCATGCCCAGCCGTTTGATGTCTCAAGAAATATTGGTGACATCAAGGTCACACTCTCAGGGAGACAATAACGGGAAACAATCGATGTCAAACTTATTTTGAAAGATAGGATTGGAAGGGAATATGGTTTAATTACAACTATCAGTCATCAGAAACTGTCCATTAAAAACACAGAGCTGGAGTGGCATTTGGTAGCCAGCGGTGATATACAGTTACATAGGTGGGGATCCCAGCAGTGATGTACACTGGCAGAGCAAAAGTTTATGAAATACCAAGGTGATTTTATATTAACCCAGTCAAAGCCTACGACTTCCCAGATGAGAAAACCGATCTGGCAGGAGCTGAAGACTTTAGATCCAGACATTTTGAGGAGAACAGCAAGCCACAGTAAGAAATTATTAACAAAACAAAACAAACAAATATTAAATAAGAAGAAAAAGAAATGGAAGATACTTTTAAAAAAAAAATAACAGTAATAGTAATATAATACTGCACTTAAAATCACCTAAAACAAATCATAAACATTAAAGTAAAAACAAAAAATCTTTTGAAAGGCAAACAGTTCAGATTGCAACCGTGCAAAGGTAAAATTGTTACTCGTAAAAAGAAATGTGGATTTACTTCGCCGCAGCACCAAATATCGAACTTACCCCCTTACCACAATCAAGAAACTACTAAGTGCTGTTGAAGTAAAGAGATTGTAAGAGGTGACCTAGTTTTTTTAAAGAATCCAAGAGGAATAACCAAGTCCATCCACTGATGGAACCTTAATAAAGAAGAGTTGTGATGCTTGGGCGTGGAGGGTGAAAATAGCGCTGTTTTATCCCCAAGCAGAGAAGCCTAACAGTAAGCCCTTTTCACCAGACCAGAAAAGTTTACACCAGATAAGATTAATAATAGGCCCATTTTTCTAACCAATCAAATGTGTACCAAACTTAGAACCAGCAAGCCCACTCGAACAAGCATGGCACCGAGCCATGTTTCAGTTTAATGTATTTATTGATTAATTATAAGTATAAAGATAATTAAACTAAGCCCGACCCATTGTCTTGCCGAATACAATAAGTCAGTGATAGGCGAAATCACTAAGACACAAGACAGTGCTATTATTAGGCAGATTCTGGAGTCAGTGAAAATGCCACAGCACAATGAATACAATGAACTTGCCAATAAAGACCTTGACCGTGTCAACGAGTACATTTTCATTGGTCGACTACTTCGCTGTACATTACGAACAGTGGTAAAGTGGAAAGGCATAGACATACTGAGTGTGTTAACAAGTTCTGAAACTTACCTGATGAAGGTGATGTTGTTTGGTTTCGTGTTCTGAGACTTACCTGATGTAGCTGATGTTGTTCGGTTTCATAAGAATGGGAACGGGAAGAGTCAAGTGAGAGATACTCTGGAGCAATGGCACAACGTTCTCTGGAGAGCAACAGTTAGCACCCACTGCGATTATTTGGTCGGACTGTATCGATCGTCGAATTGCATCTACGAACATTTCTCCATGGCCCGTACTCTTGCCGTCCTTGGAAATACGAATATCAAACAAGGGAGATAATTCTTTTAAGTCAACTGAGGCGTAATTATTTAATTTACTCTTCTTAATTGTTTACCCTTTGTTCTAACAGACTTTTATTGGCAGGTACTTCATACTCGACTGCCGTGGATGGAAGACCCAACAAGTCACAAGTCTGTCTACAACCATAGTGTTTAAAATAACAAGGGTCTGTATGTGTCATACTGAAGAACAAAAAGTTATATTGTACATGGTAATTCTTAATCAATAGTATTTTTACTCCAATATTTAAGTTAGCAGAAACAAAAAAATATATCGGAAAGAAATAAAAAGATCATTCTAAACAAAAACAGATTTAGTGTATGGATTTACTTTCAGTTTTTTATTTGGCAGGTAACCCTAATCTTTCCCTAAAATCCCTAATCCTAACTTTACACTTAAAAAAAAACACAAACAAACCCCCCTAATCTTTCCCTAAAATCCCTAATCCTAACTTTACACTTAAAAAAAAACACACAAACAAAACCCCCTAACCCTTACTGTAACACCTGAAATGCAAATGACATAAATAATAATAATTATATTTTTTTTATTAATTATTTAATCTTCTGAATTTAATTAAATGTGTGTCACTTTCATTTCTTGAGATTTCTTTCTTGGTGCTTGAACATTTCTGGTGACGAGAGTAATTTTTTCTTTTAAAAATAAAAAAAATAGGTGTTTGGGTTCTGTGTACACTTATTCAGCAGTTTATTTAGTTAGAACTAACCAAAGTGAATGAGTAAAATAAAACAACAATAACCAATACAATGGACTTCCATATACAGATCTTAGTTCCTTCTAGAACCAAAGACTTATGCGGATTTGAACGCTATGCGGGGTTAGCAAAAGGTGCACGATTGGCCAGTGTGTTTGATGGTTTGTCAAGGACAAGTGTTAGTGAAGGTTCCTCGTGAGTTTCTTAAGAGTTCATTAATTATAATGCTAATTATTATTATACTACCAATTATTAATGAAATAACTTATATTCCATTCATTACTATTACGTCAATTAAAGCTAGGGGGAAATCCCTATAGATGGGGGAAAACTTAAACCATTAATGACTCATTTCTGACACGCTTTAGTGCATCTCGCAGGCATTTGACAAATGGTGTGTGACCGAGAGAAAAGCAAAACCTGTCAAGCTGTCTTCATATCTGAAATCTATCCAGCCTTTTTGTGCCTCTGTCTGCAAATCACGTCAGGATATAATTTACCCAACCAGCACCAGAATGCTAAGAATAGAACACCCACGAGTCAATAATACGCAAAATACTCAACAACAAACATCATTTGTCTGTCGTGTCTCAGACTTGTGTGAATGATTACTTTGGATTTTTTTATTTTTTTTTTGTAGAAGAAAGGTTGATTTTTTTAAAATTCAAGCCTCATGAACCAAATATTTAGTGCATTGGAAATTTTCTTTCGGGCGAGTTACTATTCTCTGTCACACAATCAAACTTACCATCAAATAATCAAGAGACTGTAGAATAACGTCAGATAAATTATATGGCCATGGAGTCGACATGTCCATGGCCATGAAAGCATGTAGTGGGTAATACTATATTAATATATATCTGCGTATCTTTTTTTAAAAAAAAGTATTCAGTGTACCCAAATGACCTTGTTACAATGTCAAATTGTTAGTGCCAAGGAACGTTACTATTCACTGTATAATCAGTTAACTGATAACACCATTTTACGGAAATGGTGTTAAGTATATATGTATTGAAAAACAAATTGTACTGGAAATGTTTTCCTTTGCAAAGACAGTGCTCCTGGTGACACACTATTTATAAGAAGATGAAAATAAGCAATACGAATTACAAGTATACAGGTTTTAATCATGGAATAATTATTCCTGTGAGTATGAATTATGCAAGAGTTAAGAAACCAGAAGAATATATTGTAATGAAAAACTGATAATCAGGATTCAAACGGGGTGCCTATAATTTCTTCCTTTTTCTTTCACTAGAGTTTCTCCCTCCCCACTGTGTCTCCATCATACTCGATTTTTTTTCTCTCTTTCTCTATATGCTCTTATTTCTCACAATATCTCTTCCTATCTCATTGTCTCTTTCAATCACTTTCTTCCCTTTTTCTTTCTCTCTCTGTCTTCCACTTTCAATCGGCTTGTTCTCTTCCCTCAATCTCTCTCTCAGTATCTTTCTCGTTTTTTTTTACCTCTCTCACATATCTAGCTCTCTTTTCTTCTCACTCTCCTCTCTCTACTTTCCTCTCTCTCTTCTTTCATCTCTCTCCCTTTCCGCTTTCTCTCCCATTCTTCTCTCTCACCCCCCCCCCCATATCTCCCTCCCTCTCCTTCCCTCTTTTCTCACACTCCTCCCTCTCTCTCCCTTTTCGCCCTCTTTTCTCTCTCTCCTCTCTCCCTCCTTTTCTCTCCCATTGTCTCCTTTCTTTCTCTCCCCCTTCCTCTCCCCCATCTCTCTCACCTTACACTGAAACGAGATCCATGCGCGAGCAGCAGGAAACATTTTTAAACTTTCTATTATGGCTTCGGCTTCCTTTACAATTGGTATAGTTTCTATGGCAAGTAAGTCAGGCTGACCCTTCAAAATGGCAGCTAACCGTTTCGTGTGCCAGGAAATCAGTTCCTGCCAAAAGAAAAAGAAAAAGAAAAACACATATACTGTGAAAATTAAAAAAACTTTCCAGATTGCAGAACAAACTGCCTTTAAGAAAAGAGCGTAAAAGTGTAGGCCTACAAGATTAGTGTTTCACGACAGCTCATCTGAATGGAAAACTGCCAAATCTTTTTTTTTTAAAATAACAATAAAGTTTTTTGAAATTATATGTTGCATGGTTCCTTTTTCTTTTTTCAGGAATGATTATCTTTTAAAAAATCTTTTATAAAGTACTATTTTTATTTAAATGATATTGCTACTATCGCCAATATAAAATTAAAGGGTTATATTTATATTTAATTTTAAAATTAAGACTAATATTGATTTTATTAATCCACCTATTACATATGCCCTGCTGGTTATTGGTTATGATTAATATTTATTAATTAATAAAACACAACTAATTACAAGTGATCGAGAATCTTAATTTATAGTTATTAATAATTCTCCCATGAGACCAACATGTTTTTCACGTGTCGAATTATAAGTGTGTCGTCAAACTCTCCTCTTTACACAGTAATAAGAAAGACGTTTTACTGTCGCATGATGTTTCTAAAACACGAAAGGAGTAATAAAAGTCAGTATTTTATTTATATTTAACGAGCCTCCATCCACCCACTATGTTACTTTTGAAGACATGGCTTATGCATGCCTGACATGAACCTTGTTACCCATGTGTATATATACGATAAACAAACACCAAGAGCCACTTGGGTGGAATGCATGCCTGACAACAAACATCTAATTAAATGTGAAGACATGTGGAGTCTGCATACATAACAAACACTTAGCTACCTGTGAAGAACGATGAATGCATGCCTGACAACAAACACCTAGTTACCTGTGAAGACATGGAGTCTGCATACATAACAAACACTTAGCTACCTGTGAAGAACGATGAATGCATGCCTGACAACAAACACCTAGTTACCTGTGAAGACATGGAGTCTGCATACTTGCCGTGGTATTCAGATCGGTCACCAAGAATGGCGCCGTACGGCCCAACTCCTCCCGCCACCCAGCCACTGTGATCTAGACAGAGGACAGGGATTATGGACATGATCAACGTCTCTCCCATCCCCACCCGCGCAAGCCCGCCACAAACACTATTTACATTCACAGTAAATTACTACAACTAGGCACGAACTGTATTTCATAGAGATGTACCATATATATATACTGAACCTACACATGTATAGAGATTAATAATAGAGAAAGATTGGCTTCGTGGCATTATTTGTCTCATTATTCCACTTATATACAACAACACAGAAACACACAAAGAGAATGGAAAAGACACAATAATTAAAAATACATGTATCACTTTTAGTATATTTGACTAAAGGGGAAGACACTGAAACTCTCGAGTAAGCACACGAACGAATCCATACTGCTTTATTCTGGTTTTGTTTTTGGAGCTCTAGATTAAAACAAGTACATCCGTTAGAGAAATCAGCTAACGCAGGAAACAAACGTTAAATCCGAATTAAAGGTGCAAAAACATTTATCAACACATGACACCAATTTAAGAGTACATTAAAAACAGACACTTTTCCAAATAATCAGTAGTTATCAAAAACTGTCCTTTTATTTCAAGCAAATTCGACTATTACATAGCTTTGCTGTCATTTGATTATGTTGGCGTGTGAATCCGACATTGTCGTCAACGTATCAGTAAAACGTGTTGCTGTAAGTTGATTCCTGTGAATTCCAATACCCAGCAGAAATTGTGGCTTGAGTTTGGTCTAAAAAATTCAAGAAGATTATTTTGAATGTTCCTCGTGGTGGGTTGAGTAAACGCACATGAAAAATCCTCCTGATGTGCTTGTATGTGAAATTCAAGACAATTCAAGAAATTGAAGACAATTCTCTATGGCATGCTTGGAGAGTGCTTCGAAGATTCTGGAACAGTTGTGTAGCGTGCTTCTAGAAGGGACACGTGGGACTTTGACTAAATAAGAAAGACTTGTTGCAACTGTGTGATTGTGAAACACATGCTGGCAACAGCGGTCATCTTTGAACTGATATGGGATACCATAGCAACAACTAATGCTATAGTGAGAAGGAAATAGAGGTCGCTGCCTCCACCGGTTTATATGGATACATAAGAAAGGGTAAAGATCAATTCCAGCTAGCGACCGGTTAATAAAACAAAGTAAGTAGGCAATAATGATCAAAAGCTGATATCCTTTTCCTATCAGTTAACTTTTAACATGCTCGTATCGTGGTGACAGGGATTTCATCCATCGCCAGTAAACCGGGATTACTTACTGGTGGATTCCTGACTCTCATTGCGTGCACGGCAAGCCAGTCTCACACCTTCAGTGATCAAATCGGCCGCTTCTGCCTCGGTCATGTTGAAAGTTTTACAGTAACCTTCAAATGACGCCTGGTAGGTGGCGCTGATTACTATGTCAGAACCGGCTTCATAGAATCTATAATGAGAGAATTCATACACGTATTTGTTTTCGGTATTTATAAAGAAATTTGCCTCTTAACTCCTAAATCTTTATCATTTAAAGGAGTAACGAAGCTAATTAAACAGAACGACGAAAACTGTTAATTAAATGATTTTACTTTTTATATCAACGTCTGCTGCACTTTAGCAAGATTAAATAAGCACTTTCTATAAGTATGACGAGAACATAACTGACGATTACAATTTTTTCTTGATGATGATGATGAGGAGGAGGAGGAGGAGGAGGACGACGATGATGATGATCAGCTTCGAAGTAAGGACAGATTGCGTAATCCCCACACACGTTGTACTTTCCTATACGCTCAATAACAATAACAGCAAAAATAATCAAAATAGCTGTCCAAATAACATAAACATAAAAATAAACGGGACATGAAAAATCTCAACTACACAAGATCTTAGCTTATGAATTCAAACCATATGGAATGTAAAAGCGGCAGTAATACCAGAAGAAATTGGTGCGCTGGGGAACAAGATATTTGTGCTGGAATGTTATCTGAATAAACTGCCACGAAACTGAAAACTTGCCCTACCCCCCCTCCATTCGCATCCCTGCTCAAAGCACTCTGGCGAGTGCCGACACTTTTTGTGACACCTTGGATCTCCCAGAATCTTGGTAGTTTTCCGAGACAAAGGTTTACAACCAGCTAACCGACCTATACCAAAACTCTTAAGAAGAATCAATGATGATGATGATGATGATGATGATGATGAAGAAGATGGTGGCTTATAATATTATTATTAACCACTAGGCAATATTTGTCATTTCCGCATTTCTTTGAAAACTAAATTAGCTTCCTGATGATCGTAGCATTAAAGACTAAATTCGTACCGAAGGGGAAGTAAATCCACAACCCACTTCTGGCCAAGTAGGCGGCAGCTTTCTATGAATGGGTTGTTTTTAGGATTTGTTTTCAGCAAACAACTCGGAAGTGTTTCCATTTATTTTGTCAAACAATTTATCATCATGTCATCCATGTTTTAGCTTGTTTCCTTGTTTCTTTTAACAAAGAACAGCAACTCTTATGACTGTCTGAAAGAAAAGTTCAACACAGAACAGCCAGTATTATGTCATACATGGATGGATGGACGGACGGAGGTATATATACCTAGATAGATAGACAGACAGACAGTTAGATAGATAGATAGATAGATAGATAGATAGATAGATAGATAGATAGATAGATTATAGATGGATAGATAGATAGATAGTTAGATAGATAGATAAATGCAATTCGACTGAATACCTTACTTTTTATGACAATCTATGATTGCCTGAGGATTTGTTCTCACCAGCAATGCAGACCATAGAGGGTGAGTCTACAAAAAACAAAAAGAAAAAGGACAGGGAGATTATGCAACAACGTTATAATTTATGAGAAAATAACATTTACACATGGGGTAGAAAGTTAATGCATTTACTTAAACTAAATGGCACATACTGAGTAGAACAGAAAGTAAAGCAAATATAATTTATTTGTACACAATACTAAAAAATTATGACCATTATGAAGGGAAACAAATTATGTGAAGGAAATTATACACACTAGAATTACAGGAGACAAAATTCATAACCGACTTCACGCCTAAAGGGCTCCCTCTCCATGCATGTGTCCAAAAACAAAGCAAGGAGTGTCATGTATCAGTCAGTGGCCTGAGTGCGTTTGTCACGTGACCACTTTCCCACGACTAAGAAGAAGCAAATGGAATTACCTTAAGGCTGACTATCGCTGTAATCGAATAGTAAATACATGTTTGTTTTTTAATTTGAACGTCACGGACTCAGGTTTTTGTCACGCCCGAGTTAATTTCAAGCCATTTAAGATAAATTATAAATATATATATATATACAGGCAAGAGACATCTTACTTAGTTATTATATATTATGAACAACATCACTGAGAGTAAGATGTCTGTTACATCAGTGTATGGTAGTGCGTACACATTAATAATTCACACTCTGGTGTTGCTTTCCAACAACAAGCACGACATCAACCTTTCTTAAGTGCTACAGACACACACAAAGCCAATGAACGCCAAAGATTTACTCTCTCCATCTTTGGCGTTCATTGGCTTTGTGTCTGTAGCACTTTAGAGTGACTTGCGTTGCCGACTGATAATGACCCGGACAGACACTGGCGCTGTAAGTGACGTCAGTGACAGATCTAACTCCAATATATTTCACGTTGGCCTATGAGAATTCACTCCAGTCTTGGCACAATTCCAGCTATTGAATATTAGGTAAGGTAGTACGGGTCTCTTGAATTCTGTTATCCCATTGGACCGGCTTAGTCCGTATTCTGTTATCCCACTGGATCGGCTCAGTCCGACAAGGAGCCAAGAGTAATGGTTGATAATGATCAGAAATTTATCATATTTTAAATGTGACAAGAATTAGTATTTACAAACTACGATCGACACATAACAAGTGCATACTACCCTCTGACTCAAGATACTTCTCGGTAAAAATGCAAAGTCACGAAGCCCCAAGGCAGCGCTAACTTACAATTCAGTGCACTTGACAGCATTAGAACTCAGAGTTTGTTGTGGTAGTGGTGAACCAGGGTAAAAAAAAACAAGTAAAAAAAAACAAAAAAAAACCAACTACAGAGGTCTTTTCCAGAAACATGACAAAGCACTGCAACTTACTATTGAATGCCTCAAGATGGTCACTGATGACAGATCGAGAAAATCTGCCACTGAAAAACTGACTGAATTTAACTTTGTATTAGTCGGTCCTCGAACTTAAGTCGGGTTCATTTGTGGTTTATGTTTGCACAGAGCATATAATTATAATCAGTCCCTTGTGGGTATTCTCAGCTTTGTAAGCTGATGTAGTTGGGAGTGTGGGCTGTCCGGAGAAAAAACAAAATGCGTTCTCAATAGTGCAGCTCATTTAGTGAATGCGCGAACTCATTGTTCAGTCAGCCCGTAAAGGCATCTCTCTGGCCTGCACTGTATATAGTCAACACATTCAGACTCTTTTCGCGGAGAATCGCCAGTTAAGTATACTGCCATAACTCTTTATTAAGATAATGTGTTTCAAAGTGTGTATATGTGCGTGTTTGTATGTGTGTGTGTGTGTGGGGGGGGGTCTTTTGTATGTGATGGCGGGTTTGAATTGGGAGATTGCTTTTGGTTTGCTTGGGGGACGCGGAGACTGGGTCACTCAATGGTTTGGTTTCAAGTGTTAATCTTGAAATAAAGCTAGTGGTTGATTGATTATGGCATCGACTGACTGGTTCATTTGCTTAAAGCCATCACAGCTTAAAATAATATGCAAGTTCATGTTACATTATCGTAGAAATTAGAACACGAAAAAATGTAAGACAAACTTCGATTTCACTATGACCCACGGCAACCAGCGACGATCCGGTACCACCGTCAAGAAGGACAATTTTCTTTTTAACTGACATTTCTTTAGAGACGAGTTAGATCCCTTAATTTTTGCTGCGTCTAAATGTGTACACGTTGCAAAATACGTCCGTTAGTCTGCAAAATAAATAAAAGGTGGAAAAATAATATGATTGTTCATAACATAGAAATGAGAAAGATGCACTCTAAAATACATTTTTTAACGAGGTATTGATTAATTTTCTTTTCTTTCTTTTTTTAAATAAAATATTCTTGCCTAGGATTTCAAGGCGCCATAGCTCAGTTGGTTAGAGCGTCTGCCTAGTAAGCAGAAGGTCGAGGGTTCAACTCCCCCTGGCGCCTTTCATGAATTTTTGTTTTTAATTGTTCCACAATGATAATATAATTTTTATAAATAATCAAGAGCCTCTTCTTTTCATAGGCATTATAAAGCATATTTAAATATGCCTCCTGTTCATACTTCTTAATTTTGATTCCAACTGTAAAAACAAAAGCAATGAATTAAGAATGCATCTTAATCTACCTGTCTTTATCCAGCAGAATCAAAATAATTCTGAACACACTTTTAAAAATAAAAAATCTGACTTACAAGTATTTCAAGGTAAAAAAGATGCATGCACTCAATGATTATTAGAAACTGCCATATCGTTACCTGATTCTTTCCTGAATAAACTAATCGCCTTTATTTTCAGCAACAAAGAAACAGCGGAGAAAAAAGTATAACGCATAATGCTTGAATAACGTGATAAAATTAAAACTATTATCGAAATCTAGCAACAAAAGTAGAATTAATATTAATTAATTAATATTAACAAAAGTAGAATTAATATTAGTCACAAAGTGAAGGTGATTTATGTATCAAGGAGTTAGTTGAAGAATAGTCTCACATGTATTTGATGGATTGTTAGACCTTATAATACGATTTTGGTTTAATATCCAATTAAAAGTTGTTTAAACTTTAAAAAAATATATTTAAGATTCAAACATATAAGATTTTTTTCGCATTAATAAAATAAGTTAAAGTTTTAAACGTGGGAACTGCTTGTGCTGTTTACAAAATAAGAAGTTAGAAAAAACAAATTATATTGCCACGACAAACAGATGCGGCGACCCACAAGCACTAGATGAATCTTGCCAACATGAGTAATGCATTAGTCTTGCACCACCTGGAGAATTGTTAGACCTTATAATGCGCGCACCTTGTGAACTCAAATGACATCAATCTTTTATATGAAACAGAAACAACAAAGAGAAAAAATACATTTCTTTGGGGTTGTAGAGCCGAGTCCATACAGTATACTAGTCCGCTGGCTAAAAAAAAAAAAAAGGGGGGGGGAGGTAGGCACTCCGCACACAACGGTTGTGTATGGAAGACCCAACAACTCCGTACACAACTGTCGTCTTTAAAATAGAAAAATAGAAACGGGGTCTGTATACATAATATGGAAGGACAAAAGTTACGTTGCTGGATGATATTTTTACTGCAATATTTAAGTTATTAATGCACAAAAATTAGCAGAGACAAAAACTAAATGAGGAATTAAAAATTATTGAAAAGATAATGCTAAAAAAAATCAATTTTAGTGTATGGATTTATTCTCGTTTTTTACTTGCAATTAATCCTAACATTAACCCTAACCTTAACCTATCTCCAAAAAACACCATATCCTTTATTTAAAATAAAACTCGACATTTGTGTACGTAGATGACAACACACACACACACACACACACCCTTCCCCAAAAAAGGAATCTTCTAGCGAATCTACGAAGTCAATAACGTCTTATTATTTTAAAGCGCATTAGCCTTGATTACTGACTTGTTGTATTTACCGTTAATTGTACTTATTGCTAAGGGTTGTGTATGGCTGTTTATGGCTAACTGTACTTACGGCTGGTTGTATTTATGGCTTTAAGGCTAGTTGAGGTTATGGCTAGAGGTGCTTACGGCTAGTTGTAGTTATGGCTAGCGGTATTTACGGCTAGCTGTTCACAGTTGCTGCTCTACAGACTATGCACTCGCATAATCAGAAGTCCCGTAGTTTTTATGCAGGGAATCCCCCTTTCAACTGTTTCAATGCAATCCATCGACTTGGTGTAAATTTTGCATAACATATTGATAATTATAATCCGCTATATACAAATAATTACAGCCTACATATTCTCTATTTACGATTACTAGTACAATGGGTCCACAGTTGTGTGATTCAGGAACCAAATGACAAACACTACATTGCTGCATTTCGGCAGTTTGCTTAACCTACAACAACCAACAAGACAGCGACACAACAGTAGCTTACGGATAACCGGGCTCTACGTGCCTCTCTACCAGCCAGACAACGAACGCACGTACCCACCGGCCACCATTCATCATCACCATTCTTCAACTATCATCATCTACAATCCTACCAACAGCGGAACGCCTCGTACCAGGCAGCGAAATCGTCAGTCAGCACACTCATACCCAAGCTACACTTTGACCGTATTCCTTGTTACTACAGTAAATGATTTGGGGCCGGGGAAGTCTATTGTGAGGCTAGTTAAATTTCAGTTTGACGGTTTAGCTGATTACTGGATTCTTGACACTTACATCAAAGACGCATTTTCAGTATTTATATCGTGCATTCAACCACTGTTGTGTTGTGGTGGTGGTGGGAAATTATGTAAGTTGACTGGAACTTCGATGAGCTCAGATGGAGACCATGGGGTGCATTTGTGACTTATTCAACAATAAAATTATGAACGTCGCTAGTGGGGGGGGGGGGAATTGAACCCTTCTCCTTCAGCTTACTAGGCAGACGCTCTAACCAACTGAGCTATGGCGACAAGTAGTTGCAAAAGGCGTAATCATTCTCAGTAGTAAGTCAACATTATATTAACATAAATTTAATTTATTAGCAATAATATTATTATTACATCAATTAATTTTTAAAGCATACAATTAAAGAAAACATTCAGAATTATGCGGATTTTCTTTCACTGACAGCATGCGGATTTAATTTGGAGAATAATGGAATTATCTTAAAGTACTTTTTTCTGTATTATGTTCACTAAAGCCTCTTGTATCAAGAGTCACTAATAAATGTATAAGCCAAATTACTGGACTATAAACCTCCGCTTGAAATTATGTTGCTCAGTGTGATTTATATACTGCTCACCTAAAAAAATATATAGCTATAATGATATTCATATCTTTTCTCATATATTCTGTTTTTAATAAATTCAATCATATAACCAACAAGCATCCTTACCGTAAGCATTAAGTACACCTTGCTGCTGTGCGCATTTCATTCTGCGCGCTAAGGGAAGTAACAGCTTCATTGCACTCTCCATTGATGAAAACAAACAATAGTATGCGCATGGTTGACGCCTATGATTCGTCCAACTACATCTATTTTATTTTCGTGTTCTCAGGATATAGCTTCTAGGTGCGTTGAAAACACTCTTTACAACATAATTAGTGTAAGTAAAATTTAAAGAAAACGAACAATTAACTATAGCTGTCATTGATTTAGTTTCCTTTCCAAAATGTTAGGACTGATTAAAATTAAAGACTGACATCATATTTGGTTATCTGCATGTCCTAACAATAGAACTAGAACCTCTGAAATGTACTGTTAATATGTACGAAAAAAAAAATCGTGAATTGAATTTGGGGATGTGGTATTGAAGCACTTTCATAATATGTTCATGAATTCACCTGAAGTTCTTAGAGGGCTGGGTTAGAATCTTTCTTAACAGGTATAAAACTAAGTAAAAGAATATATTTCTGAGTCAGCTATGCTTATAAAAGTTATAAGGAAGTCAAGTTATTCTTATGGCGACAACGATTGCAAGATAAATGGTTCATGATTAAACATAAATGGATATTGCAAGTATTATTATTAACATTTTCTAACATAGGCCTATTTATTTCATACAGGTTTTTCATATTTTAATTTCAGAAGAGATTCAATCATACATGTTATATGATTTTATTACTTTCCTAACAGCAAATGTCAGAAAATCTTTTCATTGATTAGTTGCACAAGTGCCATTTGTATGACTACACTTTCAAACCGTCAAATATAACTCTTAAAATGGATGATTGTTAATAGTGCAGTTTTTAATAGATGACTGCAATTTTTACATGATTTCCTATGCACCACTCTCAGATGCACGCCTTTGAAACCATGCCTTGTAAAATGAATTTTTTTAAAATCATGATAATAATGAATGAAACCATAATGTAAATGAATAAAAGTGTCATCTTTTCTTTTGTTAAACAAATATTAAGTGCATTGTTACAATGTTAGGTCTTAATGACCTCAAACATATTTTTCTTGCTTTATAAAGCAAGGGGAAGGCATGCAACGGGGTTCATGCAGATTATGCTCACAAGTCACATAATGAATAGTCATACAAATTGAAAAGTGATGTATATAAGATCTTCACCTTTCCTTGTTTCACTATTCAAGGCATTTATCAGATTTATGATATTTTACAATACAATTGTAAAAGTCCTTGTCAGTATACTATAAAATTATATAGTATATTTATTTGGTGACTTAATTTTCAGTGTACTATAAAATTATATAGTATATTTATTTACGGACTTAATTTTGGTTTCAGTCTCAGGCCTTCAGTACTTACAGTTATACACTTAAGTATACTTTGATTTTTTTAAAAAGTAAATTACATATAATGATATATATTGCTTTTTCATTTAGTGATTAACAATAACATTTATATTTTATTTGTCAGTCTATTCCTAGCAAGTCTGCAACATTGGTCACTCCCTTCCCAAGTTCTTAACACTGGAACAAGTATAGAGGTTTGTGGATCTTGGTACGGATCTACAGAATGACAATGGGTGATAAAAATCTTTATGGAAAGCAAATTGTGGATGTAGTAATTGGCCCAGTTTTGGAGAAGGTCAGTTATTTTACAGGAATTTTATAGACTATATTCGTATAATAATATATAACGCTACAGTAAACCAGTAAAATCCTATTCTCAAAAATAATTTTTAATTGACTCTTCTGTCCACGTAAGTATCTGACAAAATTAGAATTGTGTAATTATATGTGGACATATATATAAAGAATACTTGATAAGATGTAATGCTTAATCTTATAAAAGCTCTCATCTAAGAGTTTCTCAGTAATTTTTCATAACTTCCAAAAATAATCTTAGAAACTTTTTAAACACTTAATGAAGCTACATGCACAATGGCAGTAAAGCTGTTCATCTCCTATTTTTATGCATTCATTACCTGACGATAGTGAAGAATAGCACAGATCAGTATATTGACACATACAAAATATGTCGCATAAAATTATTTTTCTTACATATTAAATTTATGTTACACCATTTCAAAGCTGTGGATACAGATTGGACACTAATTTGTTTAATATTAATCAATGAAATGTTTAGCAATATTTAAATGAATATTTACAAATCTTTGCCTAAAGTTTCTTATAGTGTTCATTTATCATCATCCAACACACACTTTCATTTCATTTCAGAATGCATTTGTTCCAATATACTAAATTGATTTGGTAAATGGTGCTACTCAGATTCTAATTAACAAGGAAACCACAAAAATGAAGTTGTGCTAGCTAGCTTTTGACTTTGAGTCCCTTAGTGAATCAGATTCTTAGCAGTTATTTGGTAAATATATATTTTTTTAATTTGGTTCTTAAAGTTAATTCTCAGAAGTTAATAAAATTATAAATTTGTTATGATTAACAATTCTGCAAAATTGTAATACATGTACTACTAGATTGAATCATGACGCACTGTTAATTTAATTAAATGACTTTTATAAGTTTTAAACTAAATCACATCCCTGATAGAAGGATACATCATATTATCATAACTATATGAGTATATCTGATTAATTGAGTGATTTTTTTTTTAAAAGGGAAGACAATAATATATATTAATTTGTTTTCTCAGTACACAATATGCTTAGAATAACATGTGGAATGGAAAAGAATTTTAAATGTTTTAAGTAAACTTAACACATTGAATAGAATACACTTTGAAAAAACTTCATTGATGTAAATATTGTAAAATTATGCCCCTTTCCTGTTTCATACAACAGTAAGATATTCACAATGAAACAAAGGAGACAATACATCTAAACAGACGGGGAATGTTTCTAAATAAGGGAGGGTGCATATAAAATGTTAGAGGTTCACATCTGGAATGTGCATGCAGGTGAAAGTTTATGTGCACCATTTGCTGTTATACATGCAGTTTTGTAGTCACATGGAACTAATTCAGATTAATTGAGAGTCAAATGATCAAGGAAATTCAAATTGTCTAGCTGAATGGTGTCTGGTTTTGGTTACTTCAAAGAAACACAGTCGCTTTGCCAAGAATGTTTGCATTGTATTAAACTTCCACAACAGGCATTTTAAAAGAAAACATTGCTTAGAAGAGAACAGTTTATATAGTGTGAGTCGAAGCAATAGACATTTTAAGAGAAGATAGTGCATAGACGAAAACAATTTGCATGGTGTGATCTTAACAAAAGGCACTTTAACTTAAGAGCAGACAATGCATTGACAAAAACAATTTGCATGGTGTGAGTCTTAACAAAAGGCACTTTAACTTAAGAGCAGACAATGCATTGACAAAAACAATTTGCATGTTTTGAGTCTTAACAACAGACATTTTAAAGAAAACAGTTCATAGATGAAAACAATTTGTATGTTGTGAGTCTTAACAACAGGCATTTTAAAAGAAAACAGTGCTTAGAAGAGAACAGTTTGCATGTTGTGAGTCTAAACAGTTCACATAACATGTCTCAATAAGAGGCTCTTAAAAAGACAATAGTGTCTAAAAAGAAACAATTTCATGATATAAATCTCAGTAATAGGCACTTCAAGTTCAAGAAGAGAACAGTTTGCATAGTGTGAGTCACAGAAGCTGGCACTTTAAAGGAAAACACTGCATAGAAAATACTTAGCTGCCTGATGTGAGCCTCAACAATAGGCACTTCGAGTTCAAGAGAAATGGAAACAGTTCTGGGACATTTTGAAGTGTATGAACAAGACTGCAGAAATCATATCACTTTATTGAAATGCATTTTAATTGTATTTCTTGTTTAATATTTGTTCTGTAAATTTGGCATTTGAAAGCAATATTCTTTTATTATAATTATGTATAAAAATGTGGAGTTTATTGTACATTTTGTAGACATTGAAAATCAAAATTATCAAGATTAGTTTGATATAAACTAAATGTTATGCATCATTGCAATTGCATGTAATTCTGTAGATTTCAAGTGGATGGTCATATGAGATTTACTAATATATTCCTGGTTGGCTGGGTTTTTTTAATTTTGTTTCTGTTTTTACTTGATAAGCTATAAAAGCATGTAAAATACATTTTTTTTTTAAAGATAATTTGCAAGTTTACTTAATTTTTACTTAATTTTGTTTTTCAAAAATTGCTTTGAATAATAATTGCTATTGTTACCTTACTTATACTAATATTGACTAATTCTTAATTAAAAAATATTTTTAAAGTGAAATTTATAAAGATTATCTGGCATTATTGAATATTATTATATAATAATACAGTTTTTGTATAATGATAAAATATTGTACGTTTAATTATACTTTGATTAATTATTGTTTGTTTCTTATTATTTTTCAGTTGGAAAAGAAAGATATATCTGCAGCGCAGACCTTAAGATCTGCAATCACTAAGGTAAGTAGGACTTAATTGATAATTACACATTGACTTTGGCCAGAAATATCTTTTGACCAAGGATACAGAAAAATTACTCTAAAGTCTAATGACTGTACTGGCATAGAAATATATTTATCTGCTCTCAAAGATAATTTTTAAAGTTTGATAAAAATTCTATAATTTTTTTTTAATGTTGTGACATATGGTGGAGTGGGTGGTCATTATAAATGGTAGTTACTGTGAATGCATCCCTCCCCCCTCCTTGTATTAACTAAAATTACAGGCAGAGTCCATATTCCAGGGTTGGACTGCAGAGCAACTATGGATGATGCCAACATAATATAAAATAATTTTACTTTTAAGCACCATATTCTGAAAACTTACATTTACATGAGTGAATCCACAGGCAGAAGCTAGTAATAAATAAAAAGATAAATCCATTTTTCACTTCCAAGATCAGTTTAACTTGCATAGGAAAGCTTCTTGAAGCTGAAGGGAATCACTTCATATAACTTATATAAAAATCTGGCTTTTAAGAGTCTTGGCTTAAAATCAAGGTATTTTTAATACAGATAGATTTTCCCCATCTTTGTTTTGTAGGCTGAACGTCGGATACCTGGAGTTACATATGACTTAGTTAGAGGATTTTTGCAGCGAGCAGATTTGGCCGACAAGATTGATTTGTGCCAGACACTATTACGTCTTGGAGGCAACACAGAAACAGAGGGTAAGAACTAAGATAAGAAAAAGATATATTAATATAATGGCAACTTAAATTATTTTTCTACTAAAGCCATGGCATTAGTCAGTATTGCCACAGTTAGAAATGGTTTATGAAAAAGGAGTAATATTTATAATAAGAATAATATAAAGATAATTAAAATAATTTATTTGGGTGGTTTTTTTAAGCTATAATTAGGTGATGCATTAATTTGAACTTGTTCACCTTATGGTTGAATTTATATCTCATAGCCATTTCATTATTTGCCTTTCAGCTGCTGGTTGGCATTTCACTCTTTCATGTGAGAGAATAGCCACTATGTACAGTAGACATCTTTTGGAGAATTTTAGTGAGCAGCTATTAGTGAAGGAAATTTTATATGTACTGTTGTTTGTCTTACTTATGGGAGAGAACACTCAGTATTTATACTAGATTCTTTTTGCTGGAGAATTGGTTGGGGAGAAGATTAATCAAGGAAATTATGTGCACTGTCATTTGTCTTATTCAGTCAGTACAAGCAGTAAGTCTCTTACGATACAGAATCACATTGTCTTAATTTTCTGTCTTGTCAAGATACCTCCATGCATAAACTAAAAACAAAGCATAAAGTAACAAGAAAATACTCTTAAATAGTACTTCATTTAGGACACCAAGCACAAGATGTCCTGAGAAACAAACACTTTGTTAAATGTTGTTTCATCAGTCTAGTGCAGCATTAGAACATACTCCTCCAAATTTCTGGAATGCATTAAATTTGGATGTTCAGTTTCTGGGGATCTAGTGATTTAAAATTTTTTTCAAATAAATTTCATTTTTTCAGAGTACCTTGCATATATCTAAAACTGACCAAGATAGTTAAGAGTAGTAATGGCCTTGAATTATTGCAATGATATTCCAAAAAAGCATGCAGACTGTTTTGAGGTGCCACCTTAGGCATTATGCATCTAATAAGCATTTCAAGAAAATTTTTTACTTTTAAAATTATATCTTTCTGCTTATTTATAATTTAGTATTTCTGAATGTTTTAGTTTGACTGTCTTTAAATTTGTGTTCACCTCAGCCTTGGCTTAAAGCATTTATATTAATATATGCATCTGGTATTTATCATGTCTATGTTTATTTGCTTTTAAAAATTATATTTATAACAGATATCAGAATTCCAAGAACTGAACCAACCTTTAAAGAACTGAATGACTGTGCAGTGGATCTCAAGAAAATACTGAGCCGCATTCCTGACCAAATCTATGACCGCAAGTTATTCCTTGAAACAATAAAGTAAGTTTTACAAGTCCGGAATATATTTTTGCAAGGAATAAAACTTATTAAAAAAATTTTTTAAGTTTATACATTTTTATCTAAATGTTATATTGTTTTATTGAGAGCTCTAATAAACAAATACATTTAGCTATTAGATAGATGGGTAGTCCACTTTGCATTAAATATAATTTAAATTATTACTGACCATAAAATGAAAAAAAAATATATGTTTAACAGTGTGCAATTTTTATAGTAAGAATGAAATTACTGAGAAGTGTTCCATTCACATAAACAGTTTTGATTAAAATTTACGCCCTCCCTATATTATTCTGTAACCCTTTTCCACCCTATTGTACTTTTCATGGGTACATAACCAGTGACAGAATGTTTCTCTTTTATAAATGGTTATTTGTCTTAGCATATAGTCATTTGTATGTGGATTCATTTGTTTTGTTGTTTTTATTATATTACTTGTAGTTTTCTTATGTATTTTAAGTAGTTTGTCTAAAGACCATTACTCTAGCAGACTGGCTTGGTTCTCCTTGATTTAATTCTAACTGTTGCTATAAAGGAAGCCAATTGTAATTACCTATGCTTTGAAATATGTCTGATAGAGAGATAGCCAGCTCCATTAAGACACTGCTTGATGCAGTTAATAAAGTCATAGCAGAGATGCCACCGCACATGGCTGAAAATGGCACAAAACAGGTATCAAATTTTGTTATTGAAACATGTAATCCTCTTTCTCTGAAACTATTTTCCTGCAAATGTTTAAAAGAAAATGATGACTGAATTAAAATTTTACTTAAACTTCAAACAATTATCTTAGAATTGTTAATGAATTTATTTGTTTTCTTTTTTCTTTTTTTTTTTTTTAACTAATTCCAACTTAGACATAATTTTTCTGAGTCCAAACAAGCTGGAGAGTTTTTCTTCAAGTTAATTGCTGTAAAATTTATATCTTAATACTTTTGTTATATTTCTTTGAGTGTTGTACTTTGGTCCTTGTTTTGATTAGAAAGTTTATTTCACAATAATTTATTGCAGATAATTTTGTTTTAATTTTAAATTTTAGTTTGAATGAAATAAAATTGTAGTTATGTGTTAAAATGCATATTATCTTTTTTGAAAAGGTACTGGAAGACAGAAAAAAAGAGTTTGTCCGTTTTTCAAAAAAATTCAGTAACACATTGAAGGAATATTTCAGGGACACCAGTTTGTGAGTACTTTTCTTTTGTGATAAGTAAGAATTATGAAGAGAAAATAAAAATGCATGATGATTAGAATAGAAACTGATTACATTTTTTTCAGTATTTTGTAATTTTAAAAAGAAACATTTAAATTCAATAGAATACCTTTAGTCTTAGTTCAAATCTGCAGAAAGCATTGCTTTCACTAAAAAATATAAATATGAAAATTAAAATAATGGAATAAAAGTATAAAAATTATTCTAAATGTTTGTTAATTTGCAATTAATCTCTTGCAAAATCATTATAGTGAAATGCTACTTTTAAAATTGTATTTTAATTTTTTAAAATTTTATTTTATTTATTCATTTTGAGGGAGGGTTAATTTTGATATTGAAAAATTTCCTGTCTTAATTTAATTTTGTTACAGAAATGAAAGTGTTTTCCTCAGTGCCAACCACCTAATCCAACAAACCAATCTGATTTTGAAGACAGTCCGCCAGGATGTCTGCTGATAATTTTCATTCAACCGTTCACCATCAAACTGCAGAACTGTTGGCATATCATGGGATATTTATCTAATGAATCTGACGGTCTTGAGTTGTCCAGATAAATTGATTATGTTGGAAAAGGATGCCTCCATGAAGTTCAGACATTTTCTTTTAAAAAATATTTAAATGTTTGCTTTGTTATCTAGCAACATAACTATTATTGCCATGTCATTCATTCATGCAGAAATATTTTTTACAAAGTAGAATAAATGTATTGTGTTAATTCAGTTGTACAGTACATGGAAACAAGTAGAACAAATGTATTTGTGCTGAACATATGGTTGTAAGATTCACATTGTGATGGGTCTGTTTGTCCACAAGTTATAATTTGCTAGGAGAATGATTTTATAGGCTTTGAAGTTATTAACCCTCTTATTTATCTTTATGACCATTAGTCCACTTCATTGTTCTGAGGAAATTTCTTTTGGTTTTCAGCATTCAACATCACCATAAATGAATTAATCTTAACATCTGTAAGTGGAAGCAGAAACAGAAGTTATAGTGAGTATGAGTGGTAGTTGCATCATGTCTTGGTATTGGACTCATTCTATAAAATATGTAAATTATGAGTCACTTTAGGGTGATATTTATCACCTTTAATATTTACCTAAGAGGTAATTGCATCATGTCTTGGCATTGGACTCCTTCTATAAAATATGTAAATTATAAGTCACTTTAGGGTGATATTTATCACCTTTAATATTTACCTATTTAATATTTCCCCCTTCTATATTTACTCTGCCAGTCTTGGTCATTTGTAAGTTAATGAAGCATGAAGTGAGTAATTGATAGGCATTAATGCTCCTCTTATCAAAGAGTTTAGTTTATTGGGTGAACAGTTTTAGTAATAAATCTTTAGTGGAAATTTCTTTATTTTCTAAACTAGGCAAATTCAGTTTTCATTCAGTTAAAATTGGCAATAGAATCATATTAAATATATATATATATATATATGTATTTATAATGTGAAAAGCTGCAAATGTGAACTGGAAAATGTTACTTTAAAAAATATTTACATAGTAGTAGTGTTCGGTTTGACAATATATAATCTTCTTTTTTTGTGTGGTGTGATAGACTGCAAACCTTCACTAGAAAATACTACTTTTTAAAAATTATAACCTAGCAGAAGTGTAGTGTTTGACAATCTGTCTGTCACATAATCTGTTATTCTAATTGTTATGAGTCATTACTAGCAAAAAAAGACACAAAAAAGTGTCAGCTTTGAACTATTAAGCACTGACTAAGACACACCAGTAAAGTACAGTAAAGTACAATTGTCCATTAAAAAGAAATTATAAATAAGTACAGTTTCATTCTTATAAATTTCTTTTTCAAATGGCCTTTTCTTGCAATTAATTTAAGAGCTAATGCAGTTTTTGTAATTCTTTTAGTTATTAACATTATTTCATAAAATTTCATACTGTCTGATGAATGAAAGAAAATAATCACTTTGAAATTTCATCCTGTCTGATGAATGGAAGAAAATAATCACTTCAAAATTTCACTCTGTCGCATGAATGGAAGAAAATAATCACTTCAAAATTTCACTCTGTCGCATGAATGGAAGAAAATAATCACTTCAAAATTTCACTCTGTCGCATGAATGGAAGAAAATAATCACTTCTGGAATCACTTACATCAACTGAAGTTTAAAGGTTATTTCATTTCAGACAATATCCAAATGCCTGTGTTGTAATTAAAACACTAAGTTAATCTCCAGTCTTTCACTTATAATGATTGTTACAGTAAGTTTAGAACTTATGGACAGTCTTTATCTTTTCTGTATCGGTAATAAAACATCTCACAATCATATTTTCTCATAAATGCATCATTTATCATTCATAACATCTGTGATTTAGCATCCCTTTGATTCTTTGTCCAGGTGTTCCTTTTCAAATTAAAATTAGAAATTTATCTGTGACTGGGGTTTGATTTCATCCAGAATTACTTCAGTAGTCAGTGACCCAGACTTCAATTCCTAACTTGACATTTTATGTTGGATTTGTCTAAGAAGCGTCAGGAATTATCTTCACATAGGCTTATTAAGAAGGCATTGACCAGCCTGATATCTTATTTGCTTCTGCTGTAAGTGATTCTTATTTGGGCACAGAAACAAAAGCCTCACATTTTAATATCTTCAATCAGATAACTTTTGAGGTTGAATTAATTGACCCTTGATATGATTTTTTTTTGCACTAGAGTACAATTTAAAAACATTATTTTCTGTTTATTGTTAGATGCTGTAAAATTACTGATATAGTGCGTGTTTGCTATATTAAAAGTTGTTGTTGAATAAAATGTTCACATTGTTGGTACTTAGCAGGGTAAAGCTTAAATTTAATCTCATAGTTCCCCATATTAAAATAATAATAAAATCTACTGGTAATCTGTATAATGCCATTCCTTTGAATATGTATAGAACTTGGAGTATTTATTGCCTCGATGAGTAACCATATTGGTGATTTTATCTCTGGTTTAATAGCAAAGTGTTTAACAGTGTTTGCAGATATAAGTAGCCCATTTCAGATTTTATGTTAATCATCTTTTCTGTATGTGCAATTTCTGTTTGCATCAATAATTAATTCATTTAATTTAGTGTAGTGTTTATTATTTTTAATTTAAAATATTTTATTCTGCTAGAAATACAATTACAGGCAACCCCTGACTGACATGTACAATTTTTTCAACCAGACACAGTATAATTTTAGAAATTTTTGAAATGCATGCAAAAATTTAGGGATGTACTGTTCAAAGACTTTCTGTGGGATTTAAAAAAAAAAAATGCGATATGGCCAGGATGCACAACAATATTTGCATGGTTTAATGACAGTTTTACAATTGTTTCCAAATAACTCAAGCAGCAGCATGGTCACAAGCAGAAAACTTTTCCATGTTAATGGAATCACTTTCTCCCAAGCATCCAGGCACAAAGGCACCACTGTCAGATGGCACCGTTCGCTGTCATTTGCAGTTTTACAAAATCTTTCCCATCGTATAAAAATTATGTGAGCGTAGTGATTGAGATTGTTTTCTCTGGAGAGGGGGGAAGCAAATGGTGATGGTAACACTTCACTACAATTAACATTTTAGAATTCAAGCTTCTATTAAGCAGATTTTACCAATTATGTTTTTTTCTGAAAATGTATATGTAAATTTTAATTGTTTATAGATTTTAATTGACATATCTCCCCTAAATTTGTCTGCTATTTTTTCATTTATTCTTGTGCTATGTTTTTCTCATCCTTAGTATTTATTTGCATATTTTGACTTGAGAATTTATGTTTCTTTCCAGGATTTAGAATTTTATCTTTCATTCTCTTAGTTTACCTGTGTGAATATCAACCAAAATTATTCATTTGTTTGCTGTAATTTTCTAGATTGGAATTGATAAATTAGCTATATCGTGTTGTATCTTGATTCCTAAATATGTTTGTGTGTGCATGCATGCGTGTGTGGGTTGGTTAAGTGAAAGGCTCAGAATTTTGCCATTAAAAACAGGTAGCTCATTTATTTATTCATTGACATGCCAAGTAAATATAGTTAAGATTGTGTTAGTAAAACAATATATACAACTAAAAAAAAATAAATTTTTGTAAGTTACTATATGGATTTAAATTTTAATAAATGATAGTAACAGTATCATTTTTAAATGCTGTTTTTTTTTAAAATTATTTTCATGGGTTCTGGTAAATTTTCCGTTTTATGCACACATGTACCACTAAATGGAAATATGTATCTTTTTGAATGTTTTTTTTTTCAAAATAAAATGTGTTTTTGTTGTGTGAGCATACCTGGAATGTTTGTGTCCTATGCCTGGGCATGTTTCTTATGTCTTATATGTTGGCATATTTGTTTATGTCCTAAATATGGTCATGCTTGTTTATGCACTTATTTGTGGACATATTTGTTTTATGTCTTACATGTAGATATATTTCTTTATGTCCTAAATGTGGACATGTTTGTTTATTTGTCTTATGTGTGGATGTTTGTCTTATATGTGGACTTGTTTATTTGTCTTATGTGTGAACATACTTGTCTTATATGTGGATGTGTTATTTATGTCTTTTAAGTGGACATACTTGTTTATTTGTCTTATATGTGGACATGTCTATTTATGTCTTATATGTGGACATGTCTATTTATGTCTTATATGTGGACATGCTTGTTTATTTGTCTTATGTGTGGATATGTTTATTTGTCTTATTTGTGGACATGCTTGTTCTTTTGTCATATGTGTAGACATGTTTGTTTATGTCTTATATGCGGACAGACTTGTTTATTTGTCTTATATGTGGACATTCTAAAACTAACTGCAAATGCACATCATGTTTCATCAGTGTTTGATGCTTCAAACATTTAATTCACACATTTTAATGTCTATGGAGTCCAGTACAGTATTTATTTATTTTCAGTCTTTGTGCATATTCATTTGTTGCACTACATTTTTTGTTAATTTAGAAAGTTTTTGAATTGCTATTTTTGTGTGACCTTTACTCAAAAATTATCATTATTTTGTTAAATATAGTTTTAATACATCAGAATATTTGTTACCTCAGGCTTCATATATCATCATTGCATACTTAACGTCTATTTGGTGGAGGATAAAAATATAGACAAATGCTCTCACATGTACTATTAACTCTGAGCCTTTCTCCTGTACATATATTTTTAGACTGTTGACAATCTCAGGTAATCAGTCATGCAGTTGTTGAATACCCATCCTTCAGATTGCAAGTTTATTTAAATTCTTGTTATATGGTAGTCCTAAGTTCCTATTATTGCGTTTCATGGACTGTTTTACCCAATTATTTTTGTTTGTACTTGTACTAGTATATATGTATGTTAATATTTTTATTTGCATTTTTTTCTTAAAGGGTGGTTGAAAAACTGACAAGTTGCTTAATTATATTGAACCAGAATATGTTATGAATATTGAACATAAGCTTCTTCTTTTAAAAAATAATGTTTGTTTATTAATCCATGTTATTATATGTATATATCTCATTTGAACATTGCTTTCCCCATTTGACTTTTTTTATAATACAAAATTATGGTAATTTTTGCATCAGTCTTTAACACAATAGTATATTCTCAAGATTGTGATGCACTTGGTGTACATTCCATGAAATAAATTTCAATGGTATTTTTATTCCTTACTGTTAATTATGCATCGATATGTTTTATCTGCGTGTACTTGTATGTACTTTTGTACACACACAAAATTGAAAATGATCAGGCATAGTGAGCCATAAGGCATGTTTTCCTTTTGTTTGTGATTGCTCACCTCTGATGCTGGCAGACTGTTAAAACAAAAGCAAAACTGCTTAAAGTAAACAGATCAATCAGAATCACAAACACACAAAATAATAGCTTATGTTTGGCAGATGCATCAAGAAGGTCCCAATTTTAGTCTAAATGACCTATTTCATATCAAAATAAATACATAATACTGACCTAATTCATATTGAAATAAATACAAAATGAAAAAGACTTTGAATGATTAATACTTTTTTATTTATATATTGAAAATAGCCCTACATTTTTGTACATTGTATTTTGTAGAAATAAAGTTTGAATTGACACAACTGATAAGTTCTGATTCAAAATGTTTGTTGTGCAAATAGCTGCACTCTATAATAAGCACAGCAGTCTGTGAAGAAAGCTAAAGTGTCAGTCAGGAACAGAAAGCAGCCATCAGTTCTGTCAGGAACAGAAAGCAATCATCAGTTCTATCAGTCAGGAATAGAAAACAAATGTCTGTAGGGAGATTTTTCATGCTTTCATTAAAAATTAATAGTTGAAAGAGCTGGATTAGGATTCCAACAGAGGCTTTTGGCATTAAACATATTCTGGATATAACTAGTTTATAAACAAAATACAAACTGTTTCTTTATTTTTTCACCTTCGTGTGACAGATTAACAATTTATTAACATCATGACAGTAGGCAAAGAGCGGATACATTATAGTATGCCACAAATCAAAGAAATCAATAGCACATATAAGAATGTTGGCAAAGAAAATATTAGCATAAATCATTGACATGAAAAGGCAAGAAGCCTTATCTTTTCGGAATTAAGATTGAAATAAAATTTCTTGCAACAAAATATTACATTTTATACTTATTATATTTAATATATTTTTTAATTTTAAAAAATTATACAGGTTTCTTATTTTTAAAATGAAGTTTTCAGAATTGTATATATTATTGAAAGATATGTACATTAATGATTTGTAAATAACATTGAAATTGTATAACTGTGCATATCAGTGCTATATGTAAATATGTTTCTGCTGTTATTTTTCATTTAATATAGTTGGTATGCACAGATGTATTTCCATTTAATTAAGAATAAACTGGGTGACAAATTCTCTCCCTCTCACACGTGTGTGTGTGCGTGCATGCACAAATTTGTAATTTAAAAAAAATGCAGCAAAGGATTGAATAAGAACACTGCAATGTATTTATGCTATTTTAGTTCTTTATTATGGTTCATGACTTATGGGTTAAATCTCATTAATAGTTTGTGTTTTATATTTTTTAGCTTAAACAAAAGTTTATAAATGAAAAGCTCCATCATGCTGAATTTGAAGCTTCTTTCTTAAAACATATTTTAACATTTCATCTAAACATTGGAATGCCATGTATTAAGTCAAAATACCTTCATTATTATGCAAAATAACATTGCTTTAACCAAACCAGATTTGCTAAATCCTTGTGGCCATTAATAAATAAAATCAACTTCTCTTGTTCAAAACCTCAGATGAACCGATTTATTTCAGAGGATTAATAATCACTTGGTCAGTATAAATCCATATTTGAAAGGATTTGATATATATATATACACTAAAACATACAAACTAAAAAAGAAACCCATTGTTGAAAGGATCAATTGCTGCATGATTTTTTTTTTATTTGTTGGCTTTTCATTAAATCCCAGTCATATTATCTTTCTCATATAAAAAGTATTTCTTTGTAAAGCACATTTTGGTGAAGGTTAAACATTTCCCATTCACCAATTTTTCCCTGTTAATATCTATCAATAATTTTAATTTTTACAGAGCAAGACCATCAAACTCCTTAATAAGGCAACATATAATTGGCCATGGCTAAAAACAGGCTCAGGGAGATATACTTACCTTGAATGGACTGTGCACTTAATATATTCAGAAATGTCAGACATAAGAATATGTGATGTAGTTACCAAGTAGTTGGTAAACCCAGTTGAACAATGATGCATTCAGAGTGGTGTCCCTTGCATCACAATTAAAAATGTGGTAATCTATGTTGAATAATGGCTGCACTTGGCAGCTTCTGACTGAGCCAGTGCACAGCTTCAGAACCAGCAGATACATATATCTTATATATTTATGATGTTACCCTTACATATTCTGATTTCACAATGCAATATAATTAAAACTTATCAGAAAATGCATTTCTGGACACAAACTAATGTTTACTCAGTACTTGTGGGGGAGACTGCAACAAAACTTATATTATTGGTATATTATTTTTTTTAATGCTTTAGTGATTTAAAATAATGTAAGCAAATTTAAACCAAATCAAAGTAGATACTTAGATGTTCGGGTATCTATGTGTTTCACAACATGGTTTTGAGCCTTCTCAGTGCTAAATAATAATAAAATACTGCACTGCATTGCACTTGTCAGCCTCTGCACACACATTCCTTGTCTTTCTTTAACATATATGCATGCACTCACACACATGTACAAATACACAACAATAAACTGCACATTCCAATACTTTATTTCTTGTACTCAGCATAGCTTTTAAATATCTGCATGTAGTGGTATTTAAACATGCAGAATTTCTTATAGAAGTGGGTTGGCTATCTGTTATCAATTATGAAAACGAAAATAGGGTACTGTGAGCAATGGGTCATATGCAGTTCATTGCTTCTGTTTCTTTGACCAAATTTATGCATTGACATGAAAGAATATTTGTTTTCTGATGAATCTTTTTGTTGGCTAATTTTCTTTCCTAATTTTACAAATGATTATGCTAACTGAACAGGTTTTTAAAATATATATATAGTTTTACATAATGTGTAAATGAAACTCTGATATCATTTTAATAACAATAAAAGTAGGCATAGTATTATAAATATAATAGAATGATTATAAAATAAATAGGGTTTTTTTTAAATGACATCATAAATTTACTGCTAAATGAGATATAAACATGATGTAAATTATAAACTAAGAATTTTACTCTGGCACAATGTGTATATATAATTGTTTTATACATTTTTATGGTTTTCTTTTTTTCTTATTTTTAATGATTTATGAGGGCAACCAGATCAAAAAACAAACTTGCTCCATACAAGATTTGGCCAGTCTACTGATCCTCATAGTTGATTGACTTGCAGTCTGTGTGTGTGAAACTAAAAGTAATTGTATTATCTAACTTTATGAAATAAGACAAAAAGGTCTGTCAACCCCTCTGTTTACATTAACACTAGCCATTTTTGTATCAGTATTAATAGATTGTCTTGCTTTCCTTACTTAGTGTAGCACTGATATGTGACACATGGTTACTGTGACCTCAATGTGAGGTCAGCATATCTAAAAAAAATATTAAAAAAAACCCTAAATGTGACAATATCTTTGAAAAAATAAGAATACTCTCCTTCACACCTAATAATTTTCTTAAAAAACTGAATACTTTCTTGCCCACCTTATTTGATTAGAATAACTAATGGATCAAATGGCAATTAAATATATATATATATATATCAAAAAGGGCGAGGAATAGACTGGTTTTCAACTAAAGAAGGCAAACTATTACTGAAGAAGATCATATTAAAATAAATCTGTAATCAGTCAGAAATATTATACTGAGTTTTAGTTGAATGTATTAGGATACCATTAGATTAAAAGATTACTATCACACAACACCAAAGCCAGCTATGAGCAAAGATTTGATAAAGGGATAGCTAAAAAAGAAAATAAAACTGTTTAAAAAAATGGAGAAAATTTTAAAATCATTTATCATTTAAACAATCAGACAAAACTGCTTATGACAGTAAATAACAATATGTAAGCAGCAATTATAAAGACACTTTCGAAACCTATAAATTAAAATTTGCTATTACACAAATTATTTCCATGACATTTTGCACATTTACCAACCCGTTCAGCATCACGCTAAAATGATAATTGAATGGGTCATTGTGCTAAAAAATTAAAACCAACTGTACTAATTAATGGATTTTTAAAATTTAAATTACTACTTTTTATAGACATATTGATTAATTTAATAACACGTTGAATTCAGACTGATTGGTAAAAATTAGAATGATAAACATGCTAAAAATAAGCTGGCCCATGGGCCCTGGCTCATTTCATCCCAATGACGCTGAACGGGGGTAAATATTAATGACTACTAACATATATTAATACAGTTATTATTATTTTTTAAATAATAAAAATATGAGATTCATTTAATGAGCTTGCATTGTTTAATTTTCTCTTTTTGTTGTTATTGCTATAACTAGCTAACTGGAAAGCAGCAAAGTGATAGCTAACTACTCAATCTATTCTAAGTGCCAGATAACCACTCAGAGTGAGTGGTTAGAGTGCTAGATAACTACTCAAACCATTCTAAGTGCCCGATAACCACTCACTCTAAGTGCTAGATAACTACTCAATCTATTCTAAGTGCCAGATAATCACTCACTCTGCTAGATAACTACTCAATTTATTCTAAGTGCCAAATAATCACTCACTCTGAGCTGGATAACTACTCAATCTATTCTGAGTGCCAGATAACTACTCAATCTATTCTGTCAATTCTAATCATTTACAGTAGCCACAATCTACTTAATATAAAGGAAATAATGACAGTCAGATTTTAAGTGCTTTATTCCTGCCTATGTGCACAGTTCATTCAATATTATGCCAATAATTTAATTACAACATTTAATGTATAATAGCAATGACCAAATTCGGTAACTTAGAAACTTACTTTAGATTACCTTAAGTAGACAAAAAAGTTCATGACAACTAACTTGACTATGAAGCTTATAATCCAGTTTAACTAGGTTAACTTAACTATACTATGAAATTCATGACCATTAACTTAACTAGGGCTAACTTAACAAAATTATCAAGTTCCTAACAATAATCTTGACTACAAAATTCGAGGCAATTATCTTTACTAGTCAAAGACATCAAGACAGTTATATAGAGTAACTTAACTAGTCTATAACATTTGTATTAACTTAACTAGTCTATAACATTTGTATCATTAAGTTTAACTAGATCAAAGCATTCAATCAATTAGCTTGCTTATGGGTAGACTGACTTGACTAAGGTGATTGCATCTATCTTAACTAGAATAAGATATCCAAGACAACTAACTTAGACTAATTTGACTGTGAAGTTCATGGCATCCTTCTTGACTACATTAAGACATTCAAGACAACTAAATGAGCTAAACTAAGGCCTCTCTCTTAGCTGGAGGAAATCATTTAAAACCATTAACTTAGCTATACTAGACTAAGAAATTCCTTACATCTAAACTAGACTACAACATTTAAAACAACTATTTTTAGCCACTAATTTAACTAGACTAAGATATTCAAAACAACCAACTTAGTACATAAAGATGCTCATGACAACTATCTTAATTAGACTAAGAACTAGGAGACAATAATTTAGCTAGACAAACATTAAGTGGATTAGAAAGTTCATGACAAGTACTTTAACTTGGCTATAAGGTTCCGACCTCTGCACTTCCTGAATTAAAGTTCGTTACAATTTACAGATACCTGTGCTTATCCAATATGTAATCTAAAAAGTCTTATTTTATTGTAATATATAGCTCAAAACTTCTGAAGGAGTGCCCACATTTTACAAAATCATTTGGTTTTAACTATCACAACTGATGGTTATATGAATCCTTCAAAACAGCTATTCAAAATATTCTTTAAAATAATGACCAACCACTATTTTAAAAGAAAGAATATCTTTAATTGCTTGCAGACAAAAAGATTAATTGTGATTAATTATTAATTTACAATTAATAAACCCACTTCAGAAGTCAGAGGAGATTATCAAGTTTTGAGCAGGAACTTGATCGATTTATTAAATTCTCTTTATTGTCCACTTTCAATATTAAGTGAATATAAAGTGTGCAAAGAATTTTACTGAGAATGCATGAGGATGAAGGAAATAAATGTTGAGATACACAAATGCCTCTCTACAATTGTTCAAAAACCATTCAGTCTTGCTTTCATAATCAAGAGCTAAAACATCTAACTAAAAAGCAAATTGTTATCACAGTAAACAGAACACTAAAATTCTGTTGGATGATTAAGGCTCAAACCTTTGCAAACTATAATAATCTGCACATTGCTGGACAGCATTTATTCCTATAAAGCAAAGGTTGTTCATGTATTTTGCTCTATTTCTTTCAAGCTGAGGTATTAATTTATATAAAGATTTAAAATGTTTCAGGATACATTTTGAATCTGGTTTACAAAATTCTAAAAACTAAATAAAATTTAAAAACCTAATGGTCAGCAAAGAGATGGGGGTCACATAAGTTCCAACTAAGAGAAGAGACAGCCATTGAACTGAAGTAAGGTTGATGGTAATATTTTAACATGACAGTTTTAGATAGCTAGACAAATAGATAGATGGGTATTTAGATAGATAGATTTGGTCATAGAGACTTCACATTTTCAGGAGAGTTAAGCTTACATTTCAACTGCAGCAAAGGGGCTGTAACTGCATAAGAAGTGGAAGACCACAGTTTGCACTTAAGAGAGTGAGATCAGAACAGGAATTAGATTATCACAATTTTCTCTTGCAATGTGGATACACATGCTTGATGCTTTCTTCAGAGCATCATGCATTTCCTGTCATAATATGCTGTTACTAATTGGATGATTTTTAGTCATCAATCTCTGCCATTATATACTAGTGCTTTTAACAATATTAGCAATTGTAATGCTAATACTTTTAACGTTACATTACATAGTAGTGTTTTAACTATATAAACAATGAAACTGCTGAGAAAATTAAGAAATCAGCTGTTACAGACTTCTAAATCTAAACAAAAATGTTGCAGATATACATGTATATAATTCTCATTTCAGAAAAGATGTTCACATAACTACACAAGTTTATAAAGTTTTACTATTGGTTCGTTACTGTTACATTATTATTATTGTCCTGATACTGATGAAACACTGAGTTTGCATTTGTCTGCTTGAAATATATTTCTAGAAACCTGAATGAAATTCAAATTGCACTGATTATTGGTGCTATTCTAACTTTCAAGTGTTCATTCCTCAAGTAAATTATAAACTGCAAGCCTTCATTAATTCTTTGGTTTGTAGATAATTTTATGTAGATTATGCAATACTGAAAAACCTACTACCAGTGTGCATTTTTCATTTTGCAGTTTTTGGTAAAAATCCATACAAAACAAAAATAAAAATATATAATTTAAAAGAAATCAATAATAGAATTAATTACCAGCACAAGAATGCAATGTAGGTTGCCATATTCTTGACAACAATGACAAACAAATTACAACAAAAATAAATACTACACCTAAGATTACTTTTGTAAACACTAAATCATTGAATAAATGTATTGAAACAGGAAAGAACAGCCTGAATCTTTAGATTGAAATTGTACAAAAAGATAAAGCAAAATTAAAGATAAATATGCCATTAACTAGTAGAATACAGGGACATCTTAAAAAATAATAATAAATTAAAAAATAGACAACAAAATAAGAAATTACAAACAACAGAAAACTAGAGCCACCAACTGCCCTGCAGAAAAGATTATAAAATAAACTTGACTTCTGAAATTAAACATGATCGACATAATCATTTTTTTTAACTCGTTAACATATCTGAAATCAATTAAACAGTGGAAATTGGAATATGAAAACAAAAAAAAGCATTAAAGAGTTAATCTCATAGTTCACAGCATTCCATAGTACCTCTTCTATAGTAAGATTGTGGTAGTTATTATGACACTAAAGTACACGCACAAATGTTCAAATAAATTATTTAATGCGTTTACATAAAACCAAAACTGACAAGATCCATAGTTACTCTTTAATGTTTGTGAACACTATATTAAATGGCAGTTTGAAAAGCCATCCTCCAAGTTATTCTGTGATGAAAAGGGATATGCACAACATAGAGAAAACAGTGTCTCCCGTGAATTATGAAGACTATATTGTTTGCTTGTACATGATAAATGTTAGTACAGATATTAATTGACATTAAATGTAGTTAAGTAAGCATGCAAGACAACACAATAAACTAACTTAATTTTCAAATAAAAACTTAATGCAAACATGAAAACCAAAACAGAAATAAATAAAAAATCAAAATTAAACAACAGACATATACATGTACATTCAAAAGTATAACAGTAATATTTCTTTAAATATAATCTCAGGTAAACATATCACTTTTTTGTTTGGAGGGTAAAATGTGTGGAAATAAAAAGGAATTTAGGAAAATCGCAGACGGAGTGAAGTAAGCAAATATAAGCCTCGTGGGGTGGAAGGGACACATTAAGACAATCTACAGCAATTTATATAACTCATGCAAGCTAGATAATTCAACATTAGGAAGACATATCTAACAAGAATAAAACTACTATTACTTTCAAAACAAAAATAAATGACAAATTAAAAGAAATTATACATATTTAAAACAATTAATGTTGCCAATCTTATCTCCAAGAAATCATTTGCTGTGCACAAGAATAATAAAAATAAATTAACACTTTACTAGTAGTAATAATAACTAATAATTATGACAATTCATATAACAAAAAAGTACTGTGATTAGTTACCTTCAAATATATTTATCTGTGCCATGCTTCCCATGTTGAGATTTTTAAATGCTAACCAAAAAGACCAATGCATTTGTAAGAGTGATATGTCATTGTTAAAGAGAGTGAGAGAGAAGCAATCAAATTTCTTGAAACAAACACACATCAATTTATTATGACCAGTTAATAATATTGTCTTAGATTCTTGACAGGCACTACGTAAACATAACACAAATATTTGTATCTATTTCAAATACAGCATGCTTTTTAAATTATTTGTTCAACCACACTCCATGCTATTTTGGAGATGAATTCAATAGTAATTAAAACTTTCTAGTGAAGCACTATGAAACAGTACTCTCCTGATAAAGGTACAGAACTCTTTGCATAAAGATATAGTGCTATAATAGGTAAGGGACACTTTTCCCATTTACATTTTTTTTTTAATGTGCCCAAAAACATTTGCATCACACTGAAAGAAAAGAACAATATAACACTCTTAGAACATTAATCTTAATTTCTAGTAATAACTTATGATTTTTTTTTTTGATCAGTTGTAGTCATGTAAAATTCTAAATTCAACAGTATCAGAAATCTGAAATGTGAGACTGCTTCTTGTATTCAAAACAAAAGCAGATACTGCTTTCATTTAACTCCATGACTACTGAAAGGAGTTTTAATGTGTGCATGTGTTATACAAGCCATTAGCATGGCATGCATAGTAAAAGTGAATGATTAATGGTCTTGCCATCAGCAATCTGCTGCAAGAAAAATTACGACCAACAATCTGATTATCCGAGGTCAAGCAATTAAATTTAAATTTTTGTTTGAGTGACATCCAACACATTAGGAACAAATACAATGATAGGCCTTGACCACTGTTGACGGGGAATAAAAACAGGACAGCAAGTGCTAATCATTATGGAAGCTGTGGCAAAGCAGCTGTTCATTTATCTTTTCTAAATTCTAAAAAAAAAAAATGTGACATTAAAGAAAATGAGTTTTTACTTTTAAAAATGTACAAAATATGTTTTTCACTATGATTCTATTGCTACAAGCACCTTATTGGCCTAGTGATGTCAACAAAGCCAAGATCATTTCTATATATATGTTTTGTAAAATCATTCTTAGTTTTACTGACCTCTGCTATATTTTTTAGTTTCTTTCTTTATTTTCCTTAAATATTGACTGGACTTTTGTTTCTTGAAGATTGACCTGAAGATTTATGAATAAAAATATCAATTAGTTTTAGTCCTGAAACTTGAAAACATGATTCAGTTTTGAATTTTATATAGTTATTCAGAGAAATCAAATGACATATTTTTAATCCTCTCAACCAAGCCCACTGACAAGAAAAAAATAAATACTAATAAAAATTAATATAGTGTATTACAAATATTGGGTTAGGTGGGAGATATGAGTAACATGTCACAAGTAAAGCAATATTATTTATAAAGCAGTACTAAAAAAATTCTGAGAGTACAGTAATAATATTTTATTACCAAAACTATTCACATTACTTAGTATCTAAAATATTAATAGTGATAATAATAATAAACACAGTAGTAATAGTAACAATAACAACAGAAGAAGAAAATATAAATCAACTTGTGCTTAAGATACCAATATTGATTAGAACACCATTCAAGTATACAAAACTCAAGGGCTTAATGTCTCTAGTGTTTTATTTCTGAAACAGCTGAAAACATTTCTGCCATTCAACTCAAGGGAGCAAAACAAAGCATATATACCAAACCACTTCTAAAAATAACATACAGAATCAAAATGCTGGATGGATGGATAGATAGATAGATAGATAGATAGATAGATAGATAGATAGATAGATAGATAGATAGATAGATAGATAGATAGACAGACAGACAGATAGGCAGGCAGACAGACAGACAGATAGATACTTATTATTTTAATATATATACTTGTAGAGAGTAATAGATACTTTTTGCAATAGGACTCTCATCCAGTCATAAAACATCTATACACACATACCAACATATAATAATAATATGCATTTAGCTAAACATGAAACCAGACACCTTATAAATGCTCACACAAACAAACATGGCTGGTCTTGTCATCAGACATATGCAGTCACACAAACTTGGTACTTGTCACAACACATACTTGAACTCAGGGTCACGCATAAGAGGGCAAGTGACCAGACACTTATAACTATTACCCACAACCACACAACTGGTCACATTATCAGAGATATGTTAACTCATACAAACACTAGTATCTGGGCAATGGAGCAGACTTTATATATTACATGATTGATCCAGGTACCACATGTACAAGTATTTCACATGGCTGGGTAAGAGTCTGAACACTTACACACATATATATGACTGGGCATGGGGTCAGACATAATCATATTCTCAAAAACACTATTCTCTGATAGGAATGTGCTTGTATATGTTCAATTCATAAGTAAATTCCACTCACAAATGTGCATGAAGAAACAAACAATGAAATCCGACATACATCCAAATATAATTGTAAATTAAGAAACAAATACTAAAATAATAATACATTTTGTAAATGATGCTTTAAACTGAAATGCCTATTGAAAATATAACTTACAACCTCACCAGGACTAAAGTTGTGAAATCTGTAGCTAAAATCAATTGAGAAAACCACTTCAGGCACTACTGACTCAAAACAAAAGTATCTCAAATAATTAAATTTAAACAAATATTACAGAGTACTGTGTGTATTTGGGAATTTGTAAATGTGCAGATTTGTCTACAGCTGGCCTGACTTGTGTTTTTAATACAAAAGTTACAACAGAAGAAACACCATGACTATAAAATAAGCATGGGGAAAAAAAAAATCATATGATGAAGAACCATGACAGTGTTTTGGAGTGAAATAACAGCTGTGTTTTCATCAGGGGTTTTTGTTAATTTTCCAAGCATAAATAATAAACTACAGTGGTGTTTTGTTTTGTTTTTTGTTTACTGTAAGCATGAAAAGTGTGATGATGCAGCTGATTTTCAATAGCTGGGTTTACTGGGATAAGGAGAAACAGCTAAGATAATCCCTAATGCAAAATCAGGTGCCATTATGAAGAGAGAATATATCCCAAAACATAGCTAATGCTAAACAATACACAAAATCAGGCACCATTATGAAGAGAGAATATATCCCAAAACATAGCTAATGCTAAACAATACACAAAATCAAATTGTAGGTACTAATCAAGATTGACAGCATTATTTGTATACACCAAAGAAATCTACCAACATTCTTTCAAAGCACCTAATTATGCATAAGAGTTAATAGTCTACAAGTCCCATTAACTCAGACAAGACTATATGTAAATGAATACACAGTGTCACACTACCAGCAAGAGAGTGTTTTACCAATATAAACTGTTTCCTGTTATGATACTTTCCGCTTCTTCTTTCCCTTCAAATCTATTCAAATAATGAAGCAACGTGTCCTATATAAATAAGCATGGCAGTGTGTGTTGAATGTTTGCAAAATTACACTTTCATTCTCATTAACACTAACATAGTACATTTCTGGCAATGTTCCTGTTGGCATGGATAATATAATCTGCACCTGGATAACTGAGAATTAAGTATATGTACAATATTTCAAAGGAAAAATAATGAGTGGGTGACATTTTACAATAAGGGCCATGAAAACTGCACGGTGTGATATTCAGTTACATCCTGTAATATTTAGTCCAAAGCATAAACTCTCGGCACCTACTGGTTTTTTGTTTCATCAGAATTAATTAATTAATCTTAGAATAGTTAATGCACTCCAGTGAAATGCTATAAGTTAATCCTGTTGAACAATCAACCTAAACAGAAATATAAGTTGACAAACTTTTCAAACAAGGAAAACTTGTATGCTGAAAAACATTTTGACAAAATATTTTTTAAAATTACAGAATCTAAAATTCCTTTTGCTTTACCTCCTTTACAATTTTGATACTGGCATTTAGTTGAAAAGAACATGGAAAGAACAAGAAATTTCATGAATATAAATGATAAATAATTTGTATCTATCTGGGTAAAACTCTCATTGAAACTTTCTAAGTGACATGATTTATAATTTACAGGTTTCATGAGAAATAATATGTACAACTAGAGACAACTAACTATTCATGGGATTATTCTCTCACTGGTAATTTGTAGAAAACATTAATTTTAAAAATGTAAACTGATATTTTCAAAACCATTTAGTCCAAGTTAGACTGTTTTTATAATAAAATTGTGAAAAAAATTATAAAGCAAATTTTAAAAGAAATATATATAAATATATAAGTTGACTCACGATTATCAGAAGTTAACTGAGACAATTATTCAAGACCATGGATAATCTAAACCCTGGATAGTGCAAGATCATGGATAATCCAAAGACATGGATAATGTAGAACAATGCAGAAATATGTATGGTAGTCTAATTGATTTTGATATGTTATTTATAATGCATACAAAATTAAATCTAAAACCTTTTCATTCAAAGTACACTATGCTAGAAGAGATGATTGATCAAAGGTCATATTAACCCCAAGAGAAAATGCTGTGAAACATGAATGAAAAACTCTGCGGCCATGCTTAACTCAAACTATTAATAGTCATTTGTCAATAAAACTGTTTGCTAGCATGCAGCTATTTGTCCACTGTTTTTCTATTTCTATTCTAGTTTTGATATTATCTAATTACACTTTTTTTTTGGCATGAGAGAATATCCTGGTTGTTTCCTATAACTGACTATAATTATAAATAGTATTATATATATCCTAGCCCCAATCAAATGAAAGAAATTAACTGTTTTATAAATCATATAAAATTTGTTACATTTCTTCTGTAATGGTACTCACACAATTTCTTTTGTAACCAACGGTTTTACTAAAGGCACACAGTCAATTCATATTCCAGATATAAATTTGCCTCTGGATAATCAAGAGTCAATTTTTATGTATTAAAGAAAATATTCTAGTCAGTTCATAATCCAGATAATTTGCTTCTGCATAAATGAGTCACATTTAATATATTAAATGATAAAAACAATTCTAATCAATCCATCATCCAGATATTTTTTCTCTGGATAATTGAGAGTCAATTTTTATGTATGAAAGAAAAATTCTAGTCAGTCCATAATCCAGATAATATGTTTCTAGATAAATGTCCATTTTTATGTATTAATGGGAAAAAAACGATTCTAATCAATCTATAATCCAGATTATTTGTATCTGGATAACTGAGAGTCAATTTTTAAAGAAAAATTATTAAAGAAAAAATTCTAGTCGATCTATAATCTGGAAAATTTGATTCTGGACAAATCATTAAATGAGTCAATTTTAATGTATTAAAGAAAAAAACAATTCTAGGCAATCCATAATCCAAATAAATTGCCTCTAGATAATCGAGTCAATTTTTATGTATTAAATAAGAGGAAAAAAATCACCCTCAAAACCTTGTTTATATCCAGCACAAATTATGCTAGGTCAAAACTCAAAAGTTAAACAAGAAAATTGGGGTTTGATCAAAAGTCTATTTCGAGCTAAGTTCTTTTCCCAAGAGGCCAGTAAATTCTTGTTAACAATTAAACAACAAGTATTTCTTACAAAGATCACACAATCTCGTCACTTAGTATTGTGCTCATTTCTTACCCTTCATGACTACAGTTAAACAAATTTATTTCAAGCAAGAGGAAACATACAAACCACAGATAAAGCAACATTTTACTTTATTAATTCATCTATTACAAGTGTAGGGGCTGAAATGATAACAGGGTGTTTAAATGGTATTTATTTACAGTAATCCAAAGACATCATGAATACATTATATGTTTGGGGAAAAAAGAAGAAAAAAATGTATATTTTCAAGATCAACCAAAATAAATCAGATGATTGTTTCTAGAAGTATTATAAATTTCTCAATGCTTTGTACTGTTTTTACCTCATTCAAATGCCACTGATATCTTCTAAAAGACTACTGGCAGCAAGTAGTAAACTCAAGCAGCCAAACTGGTAAAAATAAATGTCACGGTCAAACATACAATAATTAGCCAGGTACACAGTCTAACCAAGAAGGTCTAATCTTTCATTCCTCATAGATTCCTGTCATATTGGCATCTAGTAAGGTAACAAAGGCATAATCCCCCCCCCTCTTAACACACAACCCCCCACCCACCTAACCTTAGGAGTTACTATGACAGAGACCCCAGCATTTCAAGGAAAACTCTCTCTCTCTCTCTCTCTCTCTCTCTCTCTCACACACACACACACAGGAAATAAACCCTGCCCCACAACAACCATTTTGTAATTTCTGACAGGAAAGCAAAATAATTTGATCATGCAGATTTGCTCATCATATTTGGCCACCAAATATTTTTGTAAGTTGTAAATAAAACAAAATTTACAACAACCAAAAATCCCTAAAAGGTTAGTAATGTAAGAACAGCTGAAGTTGAAGTTCAAAAAGGTCTCTTCAAAGCTGAAATGGTTATAGTTCCGTCAAATGAAATGATATCTAACATGTCTGGAATAGATACTTCCAAAGATCTGAAAGGTTCTGCTCTATCAAAAATCTCAGAACTATGGTTCATGTCACCCATCCCAACCCTCACCTTAATAACTTTTGCAGTTTTAAGAATGGTTTTTTCCTCTGCATTATTTTCAAGATAGCTGCAGTCTTACACCATATTAAATCTTGCGCATCTAGTTGTGCTTTATGAACATATTATATTCTTAGCACATCATTGGTAGTACTAGGGACCAATTCATTAATCAAACAATCTGCTCATCTTTTTTCAGTTGTGCACCCATCTTAGTTCATCAATATAGTGTTACAGACCAGTTCACAACATTAATCAAATAATCTAGAGACCAGTTTATGGCAGTAATCAAACAATCAGCATCTGGCAACATCAGTAAATGATGGCCACAATTTCTAGCACACACTGTTCACACATCTAAGATCACAATTTTTTTAATATTTAAATATAACCACTTAGGTATTGATCCACTATCAGTTTGAGTAGTTGAAGATAAGCACTCAGAGCTAGAGCTTCCATCCATAACCAAAAGCACATTCCAACATTATTATCACAAAAATGGATTTGTAGATTTCCCTCGAAGTGGAGCCTGTTGTTGTGTTACTGCACTCTGTTTACACAAACAAACAAAAATAAAGTTAGAAAATAATTCATACACTAATAAATAACAAACTTTACCAAAAGTATTTTAATGAAAATCACTGTAATTTTAAGCACTCACATCTTTGAACAGCTGTCTTACTTTTAGCATACAACAGTTTAAATGGATATATTTTTTCAGAAAACTTAAGGCTTTAAAACTACTAAAGAAAAAATAAGATAACTCACTCATCATAAGGCAGGTGCCCATTCAACTGACACTATCATAAAGTCAGGTGCACACTCATTTGACACAATCATAAAGTCAGGTGCACACTCAAATCAACACAATCCTAAATTCAAGTGCACACTCAACACAATCCTAAAATCAAGTGCCTACTTTTAGTACTTGATGTAATCTTACAAGTGCCTATTTGACACAATCCTAAAATCAACTGCCCACTCAACACAATCCTAAATTCAAGTGTGCACTCAACTGACAATCATAAAGTCAGGTGCACACTCACTCAACACAGTCCTAAAATCAAGTGCTCCCCTCAACTGATGCAATCTTAAAGTCAGTGCACACTCAATCAATTCAATCTTAAAATCACATGCCCACTCAATCGATTCTTGACAAGTGTGAGAGAGTACTCCTCCTTCAAAACATTTGGTTGTATCCTTTGAAAGTAGACAGAATACAGCTGAAAAATACTAACCTCTTATAAACCAGAAGAGTTTACAGCCCTCTAGCTGAAAATCTCTTCAGACAGTTGCTGTGAATCGGAATAAATATTTGTGACAAATCTAAACATAATCTAAGCAGCCTCACATGCTTTGCCCAAGGGATATACCTGAATCACCATGTAAACCACATAATTAAAAAAGTAAATGAACTGATGAACTGGAAAATATGAGGCTAAAACCCACCTAGACAAATTAGGCAACTTCTAATCCCTTGCAGAGAACATGAATATCTCTTGTTTGATTGCAAGGGCCCAAATCCACCTAGACAACAAACAGATTTCTATCCTCTGCAGAAAAACATGAATATCTCTTGCTTGATTGAAAGAAAAGAAGTGAAACAGTGCATGAGGCAAGGCAAGATATGTACCAATGTGTTGGATAGGATCAACTGATCTTCTTAGCTGATCTACAACCTCCTATCTCATCTCTGCCTTTCAAACAAAAAGATAACAGAAAAAAAAACCATCTGAGAGAAAAATATCTCAAACATCAACAGCATGGTTAAAAAAAAAAAAAAAGATAGAAAGAAGGGTTGTTTTTTTAAAAAGAAAAAGATGATCACTACAATAATTAAGAACAACAAAAACATAATTAGAAAATAGTACTTGTAATAACAATGGAAGCACCACGTTAAACCATACCATCAGTTTATGCATGTATGATCATCAGACTGCAGACAGTAATAATATTGAACACTTATTTGCACTATTCCTCCATAAAGCGCTAAGTGCTAACAATCATGGCTATGTAGCTCAACATTCATGAGCTAGAGGATGGATGAGGATTAATCAAAAAAATCCCAGTGACCAATGGGTTTGAACTGCTTCGTTCAAGGCTAGCACCATACCTCGCTGCCACTAAGCTCCCTACTACACCACCACCACCACCACCCAAGCAGAGAAGCCGCCATCCAAGCAAAAATCAATGAGAGATGAACCACCAGCAAGAGAAAAACAAGACAGCCAACCATCAGCCACAAGACAAGCAAAAAGCCACCTAGTGGCAACTAAATAGGAGGTGTACAGTGCAAATAACAACAGCGCAAAACAAGACAGCCAACCAATCAGCAGCTATAAGACATGAAAAACAGCCACCTAGTTACAACTAAAAAGGTGTACAGTGCAAATAAAACAGCACAAACCAGCTAGTTCCTGCTGCCAAACAAAAGATGGAACAATGTGAATAAGAAAATACTGATCCAGCCATCTACAGTGGGCCACCAAAGTGTTCTTCACTTACACCATATGGCTGCTCTTCTGTCAATGAATCTTTATATTCATCAACTCTCTTTCTCTCTCTTTGGTGCTTGTTCAACACACATACCCTGCAAAATCAGCACAGCTTGGGAGGGGATTTCTATTTGAAGAAAAAATACAAATTAGGGACTTCTGTGTAAAGTGTGGACAGGTGACAACAGCAACCTTCATGTTAATTTTCAAAATCTGTTGAATGTACACTTCCTATGATATCATGTAAAGGATTTTTGTGTTCCTAATAGTTCCCAGAATATCATATATGGAGTTTTACATAATGTTTTCCAAAACATCATGTGTGGAGTTTTACATATCCAATGTTTTCCAGAATATCGTGCGTGGAGTTATACATATCTAATGTTTTCCAAAATATCAGGTATGGAGTTTCACATATCTAATGTTTTCCTGGATAGTAGAATTTTTCATATCTAATGTTTTCCTTGATATCATGCATGGCGTACTAATGTTTTCCTTGATATCATGCATGGAATACTAATATTTTCCTTGATATCATGCATGGAGTACTAATGAATTCCTTGATATTATGCATGGAGTACTAATGTTTTCCTTGATATCATGCATGGAATACTAATATTTTCCTTGATATCATGCATGGAATACTAATGAATTCCTTGATATCATGCATGGAGTACTAATGAATTCCTTGATATCATGCATGGAGTACTAATGTTTTCCTTGATATCATGCATGGAATACTAATATTTTCCTTGATATCATGCATGGAGTACTAATGTTTTCCTTGATATCATGCATAGAGTGCTAATGAATTCCTTGGTACCATGCATGGAGTACTAATGAATTCCTTGATGCCATGCATGGAGTACTAATGAATTCCTTGATGTCATGCATGGAGTACTAATGTTTTCCAGAATAGGTATAGACATATACATAATGTTTTCCAGAATAGGTATAGACATATACATAATGTTTTCCAGTGTATCATGAATGAAATTTTACATATTGTTTTCAAGGGTATATGGAGTTTCATTATCTAACTTCTTTCAGGATATCATGTACAGAGTTCAAATACCTAGTCTTCCAGGACATCAAGTATAGAGATCACAATAACCAATGTTGGGTTGTTCTTTTTTTTTTTTTTTTGTTAAGGATGTAGTTAACACAGTATTTATTATCCACTTCATAAGTTAACATATCTTTGTTTCTAGGATATCAAATACCCTCTTATTTTAAAAACAGGTATTATCAAGTATAGATTTAACACAACCAGTGTCAAGTTCCACATAATCAGTGATTACTTATCAAGTATTGTGTATACTAGAGTGATCCATAAGTTAACAGCTAGTGTTTTTTTTGTTTTTTTAATTGATCAAATCAAATATGGATTTTTACATAAACAGTGTTTTACCAAATCAAGTACAGATTTTGAAATAAACAGTGTTTTCTCAAATGAAACACGGGTCTCAAACATGAATTTCCACAGAAACAGTGTTTTATCAAATCAATGTGGATTTCATGTAGTATTTTATCAAATCTAGATGAATTTCATTCAACAGTTTTTAATTTGATGGGTTTCATTACTCATAGTTGAATCAAATCAAGCTTGAAATTCACAGATCAATATTTTATCAAACCAAGCATGCATTTAATGCAATACCAATTTTTATATCAAGTATAAGTTTCATGTAATCAGTGGGAAGGGGGTCATGTTAAGTTTGGATTCATAAAAGCAGTGCCTTTTCAAATCAATTATGAATTTCATATAATCACTGAATTTTAGTATATCAGGTAAGGAGTTATTTTAATTGTAATTTTAATTCAGAGAGGGGGTTTAATATAGTCAATTATGTTTTGAAGATGGCAGAGGCAGTGTCCACATAAACAATATTGTCTAAAATATTAAGTTCAAACTTTATATAACCAATTTCTTCTCCCATTTCCCCCCTTAAAATCAAACATGGAATTCACATAACTAGTGTTTTCTAAGTTAGTAAGTTTTAATTTCAGAAATAAATATTAACATCACTTAACAAGTATTGTCAGTCTCAAGAAAGAAATTGACATAACTAGTGTTTTCCAAGTTAGTAAGTTTTAATTTCAGAAATAAATATTAACATCACTTAACAAGTATTGTCAGTCTCAAGAAAGAAATTCGCATAAGTTTTCGTTAAAGCACTTAGTTTGAATGTTAGCATGTTTCCAGGACATCAGATAAAAAGTTCAAATAAACATGTTTTTAAGAATTATGGTATAGAATTCGCATAAGATGTTTAATTCACCTAGTGTTTTGGGGATGTAGTTATGGAATTAGTGTAACCAATTTATTTCTGTCTCCAGGATAATGTATGATAGTTGCATTAATCCAGTGTTTTCTAGAATACTAGGTGTGACAGTCACATTAATCCACTGTTTTCCTGAATACTAGGTATAAGTCATATCATCCAGTGTTTTCCAGGATACTAGACATGACAGTCACATAATCCAGTGTTTTCCTGAACACTAGGCATGACAGTCACATAATCCAGTGTTTTCCTGGATACTAGTTATGACAGTCACATAATCCAGTGTTTTCCTGGATACTAGTTATGACAGTCACATAATCCATGTTTTTATGGATAGTACTAATTTACTAGGTATGACAGTCATGACAGTTGCATAATCCAGTCTTTTCCTGGATAGTAGATATGACAGTCGCATAATCTAGTGTTTTCGTGGATACTGGTTATGACAGTCACATAATCCAGTGTTTTCCTGGATACTAGGTATGGCAGTCACATAAATTAGAGTTTGAAGCAATAACCAGAATTTGTGGAATTAAATAAATCATTGGTCGCCCATAGATCAGGCATGGATTTGTAAAATAAATATTTGCCAGTTTATTAGAATGATATTTTCTATGCCAGCTTTATGGCTTTCAAATTTATAAGATATAAAACTCATATAGCCCTATCTATTTAGTTCTTTTTTCTCAAATTTTATTTGCTTCATGTCTTGATTCAAAATCAAGTTATATATTCACAAACCTTTCGGTTAACAGACCTTCCACTCCAGAGCTTGAATAGTAAAAACAAGCATTAAAACACTGATGAAATGCAAGTGTTGTTGAAATAAAATTGATCAAATTGCAATAAATGAATACAAAGGTCAAATTCTCAGGATTTATGTTATTTATTTTGTATATTATGCAAACTAGAATGAAAAATTCAGATTGCTGTGATTGAAAATTCCTTATTTTATGTCTATTCAGGTGGTGTAAAAAGTTCTGAATTTATATCTATTTGTGGTGTAAATGTTCAATATTTGTATCTACTCAAGTGGTATAGAAGTTCTGTATTTGTATCTACTCAAATGGTGTAAATGTTCTGTATTAGTATATACTCAAATGGTGTAAATGTTCTCTATTTATATCAAGTGGTGTAAAAGTTATGTACTTATATCTACTCAAGTGGTGTAAAAGTTCTGTACTTATACCTACTCAATTTGTATAAATTTAAATGTTGCAAGTAACAATTACTCAGCTTCTTAGATTGCAAAACTCATTATCTGTCACATTTTCATTCCAAAAATCTCTTTTCCTTAGGTTTACTATTCTATCTAGTAATATGAATGTCTGTTAAACAAAACTTTGCATAATTAAACCTTTACAGAACAACTGTTTTGTAACAGGTCCGACAACTGCAAATTTGGTTATAAAATATTTTTCAAGAGTTTAGTTTTGTAAAAAAACAACAGTTTATTTCTTTTGTACTTTATGTCAGTCCCTTTCCCAAAACACGGTATCATAAAGAAGTATTAAATGGAAGAACAAGGATTTATTTACAAATAAAATCACTGACTGATTCTGATGTCACAGCATAAATAGAAATAATCTCATAAGAACCCTGACTTTTCTTTCAAGATTTTTTTAATTTATTAGATTAGTGCATAAACTGTTGTAATATTTTTTAAAAGATTATTTAAGAGTACTTATGGTAACATTCACATAAAGACAGAAAAAATATGTCAATTCACTTCAACTTTCACTAGAATTAAATGTTTAACATCACCAACTTGTGCAAAAATATGTCTTAATATCCTTGGTTTATTTTTGCTTCAATAAATTTACTGATCCAAATAGCCAGGGTTTGTATTAAAATAACTGAGATCCAATGCTTTTATTTAGTGGTTCTTGGTGCAGGATAATTAATTTTTTAAGTTGATCAACCCAACCCCCCACCCTCAATCCAAAAACACTTTAAAAATGCATTAGAAGAAAGAGTATGCTGTAAATTGCACTCTTCAGTTGGAAGATTTTGTGTTTATATAGCCTGAGAATGCAATCTCATTGTTTTGTAATAAATATATAATCATAACTGTGATCGTTCAAAATCAGTTTAAGCCAGCATGGTCCAACTGCAGTCCTGTGGGCCAAATGTTGTCCACATATAATTGCTTTGTGGCCTGCACTCATATAAAAAATATTTCTTTAATTATATGGTATAATTAAATTTTTTATCATGAATGGCCCATGAACTTTAAATTTTTGTTTATGTGTCCCTCGGGGATGAAATGGTTTAAACCACTGCCATTGTATATTTTGTTATTCTGTAAATTCTTTGTGGATTAGTGAAATGCACAGTTCAGACAGGCTTTGCCAAATGTAACCACAGGCATAGTGAATGAAGACATCTTTTCTCCACATACTCTGATATTTTCCAAAATGTGATTTAAATCACTGGACTTATCAATGGTCAGCAAAAGATTTTTGTAACAATACGATTTCAGAATCAGAATATGCTAGTACTGCAAGTGTGAAAATAGGGACTTCCACCTGTTGTTTTAAGTTCACCATCATCCATAATCATATATTCAAGGAAATATTCTGAAAACAAGCATTGTAATGTGCACTAATGTATAAAAATAGCTCCAAAGTATTAAAAAATGCTTCCCCCTCCCCCTCCCACACACGATTCCAGAGAAAGATTTAGTTAACGTTAAGTACTGGACACTTCATAGCCCTTTAGTTTGCAAATAGCAACATTTTAGTTTAATTGTTTTTAAAAAAGTTAAATAGGTAGACAGTGTTTACAATAATATTACGGTTTATATATATGCAAAACATTAGAAATGAAGATATAAATTGTTAAAATTAGCTCGATTAGTATTAATAATGCTGGTAAGTTTACAACACACAAGCAACAAAACAAAAAGCAAAATTAATACAACTAATTTTTATTAATAATTTAATTACAATACACATATACAAAATGCAGTGTCACTTTGCAAACACATAATTAAGTATAATTAATCAGAACAATATGTGTGAGAATATCTAATGAATGTTAAGGTGAATTTGTTTTTAACACAAAAAACAATAATGATGTTAAACTTGTCAACAAGTGCCAACACAATTTAAAGTTGAAAATAAAGTCAAAAAGAATTTTTTTCACTAAAGATTGGTAAGATATTAAATCAAGAAACAAACAATATTAAACAGAAATGGTCTTTCTCTCTCTGGAAACAAAATTTAGTAAGTCAGTCATCAATCAACCACACAGTCAATTACTCTGCCTTCCATTCAAATTTCTCCCTGATTTTTATGTCACTCACCCTTTCTCAAAATAAGGAACATAAACTTTCATTTTAGAACATTCATGAAAAAAAACTTGCCTACATGCGTCTACACACTTATGCATGCATAGGCATATGAAGTGTGAAACACAATGCATGCAGAGGAACACAAGAAACATATAGTGACAACCAATGAAATGTGAATCCCTTCACCTTTACCACAACTCACAGATGAAGCAAAAGCTTTCAGAATTTTTTTTTTAAAGTCTTCACATCAGAATTCAAAACATTATACATTATTATATATATATTATATATACACATTATATTTCTTTGCAAAATAAGATGTACAATTAAACATTTTTCAAGACAGTTAAAAATTCAAGCCAAGCACAATTATCAATGCTGATAATTGTTTATGCTCACATTTTATTTTGTGGTTAAAATTTGGAAGAATTCTTAGATTAACTGCACTGATCCAGAACCTCTTAAGTCTGACAACAAATTTGACAAGGTACATAATTAGGTGGAACTTTTACACCATAATTAAAGCAAGAGCAAAATTTGCTTTTGTGGGCAAAATCACCACCTATATAAAACATGTATGATGTATATTGAATTTATATATTCTTTGGAAAAATTCAAGAAAAATATAAATTAATAAATATTTAATATATCAGTTACTCCACTTTCAATTACAAAAAATATGTATATAATAATAAATAATATTCATAAAAGCAGAAAATACATAAACTAAAAGCACATTCAATATTACAAAGCAACCACTTGTGAGAGCAATCTACACAACAGTAAACATGCTTAACAGACGATTATAGTATTAGTATTGGAACAATAAGAGAGTAGTATACATAAAACCACAATATGGACAATTTGAAAAGCAACAATTGTTAGCATGTTTGATACAACTTACTAATGGAACAATAAGAGAGTAGTATACATAAAACCACAATATGGACAATTTGAAAAGCAACAACTGTTAGCATGTTTGATACAACTTACTAATGGAACAATAAGAGAGTAGTATACATAAAACTACAATATGGACAATTTGAAAAGCAACAACTGTTAGCATGTTTGATACAACTTACTGCTCTATTGATTAACAGAGAAAAAGCTACTAGTCAAGACTGAAAGAAAGAAAGAAAGAAAATAAGAGAGAGAGAGAGAAAATGCAAAATATTAAATAATACATCCTTTATCGCAATGGTCATAGCAGCTTACAGTCAAAGCTTGTCTGAATGTCTCATAATAAAAGTAGATGATTTATTTAAATCATTTATCACTAACATCATAACAGCTTATAGTCATTGCTTGTCTCCTAATAAAATAATACAGGTCACAAACTAATAAAGAAAGCAATTTCAATTAATTTATCATAAATAAAAGACACTTGAAATTATCAAGATTATCAATATGCATTTTCTAATAATAAAAAATAAAGATTGAAAATTACCTACTTTAAGTGAAAAAAACCAAACCTTACAACAAAACTAAGAGATCAATGAATAAAATGTTAAGCACTCTCTAAAAGAAAAGAAACTGTCAAGAGTTCCCCAAAAATGTACAGAAAAACATTTGAGAAAATCTATTCACTTCATTTATAAAATTTATAAACATTAAATGTACTTCTAAACAAGCAACACTAAAGAAAAAACACAATAAAACAACAACAAAAAAATACTATTAATAGTTCTATGCATTTTAGTTATCACATTTTTAAAGATAATTCTTTTCACATTTTTTACAATTTCTTTTCTTTTCACTCTTATGTACAATTATCTTTTCTTTTCATTTTATATATATGTAGATTATTAGGCTGGAAGATTTTACCAATTAATTCAATGATTAATTATTAAAACTTTAAACTAACTAAAAATTTTTTTCATGAGATTAAATTTTTTGTTAAAATTTTGGCTGGTGTTACTGATTTCACAACTATTTCGTAAATAGCCTGTTTCCAGATATATCAGAAAATGTGGTGGATAATAATAACTTTAAAGCTACTTCAGGAACATTTCAGTAATTTATCTAGAGAGTATTATAACTTTACAAATATTGAAAAATTGTATTTTTTAACTTTTAAAAAAAGTATGTAATATTTTCTGCTGATTTGTCAAATTCTTTGATTTTAATCAGTTAATTAATGATTGAAGACATCTGACTATTAAATTAGTTTAATCAGTACCAGCCCTTACACACACACACACACACACACATACACAGTAAGGAACGTAGAAAGATATGAGTATTAAAGCAACCAACAACAACAAAATGTAGAACAGAAATTGGATATTATGAAATTAGCATGTTGGGTTGCAATTATTATACTAAGGAGTCTTCATTTTAATTTACATAAAATAACTGCAATAAAAAATAATAGTTAATTTGACATCAATGGTTGTGGAGTTTCATTTGCATTTTTAGAATTAAATTAGCAGTTATTCTCTGCAGGAGGAATGCTTTAAGAGTAGAAATGACAAGAATACAAAAGGCAACCACCACCACCAGGACTAAAAGAAATAACATTACAATGAGACCTCTTCTCACAGACACCCAATACAATTTCATGAATGCAGCACTATTATTATCTCAGTAATGAATGAGGCATCTAAGTCTCAAGGATGCTCATCTCAAACCCCAGTAAAATCACATGAGACCTATAAACATCTTCACTTGTATGCACACAACAAACATACATACCCATACACAAAACATCTCATTTATAATCACCAGTACATGTTAAGACCATATTACTTATACTTTTTCCACACACACATTCATTGATGATTCCCTAAAGAAACTGCCACTTCACTATGTGTCTGTAACAAGGAGGTCCCACTGCATGTTACAATGCACTATAGAGAGAGAATGAACACTACTACTGGCCATAAGGTGGAGGCATACCAACCATGAATGGATTTGCGGAAGTCGGTGGGTGAGTCATGCCGACTCCAGTCTGACCCCAACTACTTCCAAAACCTGGCTGTGTTCCAAACCCTTGTGGAATCCCAGTCTGCATGCCAAATCCTGCGACCATTCCTGGTTGGGCTTGATACCCTTGTGGTGTTCCACCATATGTCGGAGCAGCTGCGCTGCCTGGAAAACCTCCAGCTGAGGTAACCATGCCAAAACCGCCATTCTGAACAGGAAATTGCTGGTAACCATAGGCAGTGGCTGCACTTGCAGAAGGGGGCTGACCAAATGCAGAGATGCTGGAAGCTGGAGGTTGACCAAAAGCAGATGAAACTCCAGTTCCAAATGGGTTGGGTTGGGCAGGCATTCCTCCAGTCTGTGTAAGTGCAGGTGGGACAGCCACACCAAATGGATTGGCTACTGTTTAAGTAAAACAAAGTAAAGGACATGTGTATTTAAAAAATAGTAATCAACATATGCTTTTAAAAATACACAAACTCTATTATTACAATTATAAACTAGGCATTCATAACTACAAATAAATTATACAATATATATACACACACACAGGATATAATGAAATTGTGTGATAAAGTACAAGAATAATATTCCCTCCTCTGAAAAAAAAAGAAACTAAAGGATAAAATTATGTGGCTGAACACAAAAAAAAAGAAACTAAAGGATAAAATTATGTGGCTGAACACAAAAAAAAAGAAACTAAAGGATAAAATTATGTGGCTGAACACAAAAAAGAGAAATGAAACATAATACTAAACTTAATAAACATTTCTGAACCAACCACAAGGGTCAAGTGTCAAGAGTAGAAACAGCTTATCAGGCAAAGTGCTCAAGGCATGAAAGCAGCAAGATGATAACTTGTGCAAACATACAGCTGGCAACGTGCCAAAGGCATGAAGATCGAAAGATGATAATTTGTGTAAAGAAACAAATGAAAGTGTTAGGAGACAGTTCACTCTGCAATATACCTAATGTAAACAAATAAATCAATTAAGAGGAAAGACAATGTCACTCTCAAGCACTAATGTTGCTATAAATGCAATAATTATATAAGGATGTTTTGCTTCAGTTTAATTTTCAGATAAAGTACAGTGGCATATCAATAATAACTGCCATCACAGAAATAATTCTACCTGCACATCATTAACACCACCAATGCATCATGAACACAACCAGTAAATTAACACTACCAATGCATCATGAACACAACCAGTAAATTAACACTACCAATGCATCATGAACACAACCAGTAAATTAACACTACCAATGCATCATGAACACAACCAGTAAATTAACACTACCAATGCATCATGAACACAACCAGTAAATTAACACTACCAATGCATCATGAACACAACCAGTAAATTAACACTGCCAATGCATCATGAACATAACCAATAAATGATTAACACTACCAATGTATAAACATCACCAACATATCATTAACACTACCATCTCATCATTAATACTACAAGTGCATTATTAACACTACCAATGTATAAATAATACTACCAATTCATTATTAACACTACCAATGCATCATTAACATCATCAATGCATCAACACATTCCAGCACCCATCATGAACACTAGCAAATATGTCATTAACATTACCAATGCATTAATTACACCACTAATACTACCAATGCATTATGAACACTATCAACAAATCATTAATTGCTACCAACACAGCATTAACATTGCATGTGCACAACTAACACATCATTAACACCATTAATGCATTATTTTATGCATAATCAACACATCGTTAACATCATTAATGTATCATCTGCACAACCAACAAATCAATAACACTATTAATGCATCATTTGCTTAACAATACAATGTTTTCATTTCTATTATGATCACAACTCATACACAGTAGTTTGAGTTTAAAGAGGGTATCAGTCCTATATATGAGATTATTAATATTATCCAGTTTTAGGTGAAAAACAATGCAACACCTGCTAAAATTCCACACGAGCTGACCATAAATATTTCTCTCCACATTTTGAAGAACAGATTTTGATTCTTGTACAGAATGTTATACAAATGCTTTTGAAAAACAGATTTTGATTTTTTTCAATGATATTCCTGCCTGTGACAACCTGAGCATAAGCAGGAGGTTGTTGGTTTTTTTGTTAAAAGTCTTTGATGAAAATTGCTGCACTATCAAACACACTAGTAGGTAATGGTTTCTCTTCACAATACTGTTTATATACCGTCATGCAATATCACAGTGAATTACATTCTCTCAACTCAGGTACTTAAACTAGATAATGTTTATTACAAAGCATATTTATCCACTCACTGCAACAAAGTTCAATGCCAGTGAGTAAGCTGTCCTCAGCACAGAAGCCGAGAGAACAATTACATTTCAAGTGGGAATGGTGTTGATGTGGTCTGCAATTAAATGATGTGTTATGCTTTGCTGATTGCTTTAAAAAAAATTTTTTTTAAAAGCATGAATGAACCAAATTTTATTTTATATATTTTTCTTGCTTTATTAAGTGTGTGTGTGTGTGTGTCTGTGTCTGTGTGTGTTTATGTGTTGATGTTCTAAAGCTGTTTCGGTGATACTGTGTTCCAAAGCTGCTTATTGTGTATGTTTGTCATTTTGCCTATGATTGCCCTACTGCCTATAGTTATTCTTTTGCTCATGTGCCTTATTGTATGTAGTTATCTTACTGCCTACTGTTGCCTAACTGATATTTCAATAGAAATTTTGTAAGATTACTTTTTAAAAAAACAACAGAGTAAAGCAAATAGAAATTGAATGCATTACATTGAAAAAATATTAACTTATACTTTTTAAAAAAAATCACTATTTTTAACTTCAAAATCCATAGAACTATTTTTTTTTTAATCAAGAATTCATTGGCAATAAATAAAATTGAAGATTGTTTGCGTATAAGCAAATGGTGCAGTTAGATTTAATGGAAGTAAGTAATTAATTCAACTTCCTGAATTAGTGAACTATAAATTCATGGAAATATAATTATAAATATTTTTGCACAACATATAGATTTAAATTTTAAATTGTACTAAAATAATCAAAATAATGCTTTAACAGCCTGTACTCAGTGAGGTGTCTTTCGTAAAGTGTTCTATAATAAATCATCCTCGGGAAATTAAATAGCCCTCCCTCAAGAAAATAAATAAATAAAAAGTAATAATCTGGTCCCCCAAAAATAACATCTTAATTATTGCTTGATTCAGGTCATTCATTTACAGCAGCATTAATACCAAACCCTATTTATCCCTCCTACATTTTGCTTGAAGACCATAAGTTAACTGTTCTGTTTGGAATTTATGACAAGATGCCTTTTACTCTAGCCTACCTGGCAAATGGCTTCAAGCTGTGCTGTATTTTTAGATTCTGGTTAGTGAAAAGCAAGAAGCAACCAGAATTCTCTCTCTCTCTACCTGTGTGTTATGTCTGTGCACACACACACTGATCTTTTAGTCAAACTTGTGCAGTGCTGCTTTTGCACCAATATTTTGAAGGAAGTATACTTTTTAATTAATATTTAAGTAAGAATGTTCTGCTTATTTTTACTTTTAATAGTCTGTAAAGAGTTTTGTGAAGGATGTTTGTTAAAATAACACTCTTCCATGTTTTATTTAAGAGTAAATTTTCCTATGTAAACCAAAATCTTTTGTAAAAACATGCCTGCCTTCTATTTAAAAATATTTTGTGAATAAAATATTTAGCACTTTCATTATACTGTCTACACTTTGCAGACAAATACTATTGTTTAGTTATCTGATATAATAAGATTATATAGTGAAGTGACTATATTTCTTTATATAATATTGATTAAATGTAACTATATGACTGATGTGTTTATAAGATATTTGTATTAGGACTTTACAATTACAAGAAGTGAATACTGCATGCCTCAGCCAAAGTTGTATATTGTGAAACAAATATATTATGTCAGTCACAATTTGGGGGCATGAATGGTCTTATACCTCGCCAGCAATTGTGATCCATTTTTACAAAGTCAGTGAAATTTTGACTTTTGACAATACATAAATGTTTTCATTAAAGTGCAAAAAATATGCTTTAAATTTTGTATGTTATAACAATACTCCAAAAAATGATAGAGATATGCTATTTTTCAGTCAGTAAGTGATGTAGCAGCCGTTTTGAGAAAACTGAATTTAAAGATTACCATAATATTGATAAACCAGAAGGGGTATGCCATGAAAAACTGAAATTACTGTTATTTACAACTTTTTCTGACAAAAATCCAAGCAGATAATGGTACATGAATGGCTACTGAATTAGTTTTTGTTAAAATGTAAAATGTGAATGTTTTGACCCCAAACCCCTTACAAGCCCAATGTCTCAGAATGTTTGTTTCTGACTTAAGGATGATTTTGTGCAAGAGTCACAACTGCATAACACCTAATAGTTAAAAATATCACAGACAGAACAGCAAACCACATCACTGGGACTGCATGTGCTTGACACTGGTTCCTACATAAACAAATAACCACTCTTCCTGTAGAAATAGATAAAGCTTGTTTCTATGTCTAAGACTTCTGTTCTGACCAAGCTCTGGCTCAAAACTACAAGCTATCATCACCAGACCTGTACCTCTAAATGGCTACCATTCTGCTCTCCTACACTATCAGTTGTCCATCTTTAGTCAACAACTCCATCTACCAGTGCGAAAGCGGCGGAAGCCGGAAGCGTTCCCTACATTCAATCAATCAAGAAAGACATCCTCTGGAAGACTACAACTGTATTAGATGCAAATCTTCTGTAACATTTGCATCTGGACATTTACTGTGCGAAATGACTTTTATCAACCGGTGCTCTATCTGGAGCTAAGAACATGTGACTTAACTATAGCATTTGCTATGTAGTATTATTTGCATAGACTGTAAATGTTGTGTCAATTGTAAATCAGTCTTTTGCATTTAATTCTCTAACATAGTCAAAGGTTTGATTGATTTGATTGAATGTGGGGAACGCTTCTGGCTTCCGCCGCTTTCGCGTAAGTCAAAGGTTCCAAAATTACTTTCTAGTTATATTGTTCTGTTCACTGTATCAAATGTCTACACCTGTTTAGGCATGACCTGTGTGTGACCAAGGGCAATCAATTTATGTGACTACTGATCTGTAAGAAGTGCTACCAGTCAAATAAACTTGCGGCTTGGATCAAACCTAAGTTATAGAATGCAAGAAGAGTGCATGGAGAGCATGACACCAGCATCTATATTCTCATTCATCCATCTATATGCAACAGTTACCATATTGCTTATGGCTAGTGCTGCCTATGGCTGATCTACTATTATCTACAGCTGACCTACTATTCCTATGGCTGATCTATTATTACCTACAGCTGACCTACTATTCCTATGGCTGATCTACTATTACCTACAGCTGACCTACTATTCCTATGGCTGATCTACTATTACCTACAGCTAACCTACTATTCCTATGGCTGATCTACTATTACCTACAGCTGACCTACTATTCCTATGGCTGTCAGAGTGTTGATGATTTCTCTATTGCCTACATCTTCTGAAAAAAAAAATGTTCATAGACCAAACTCTTACTCAATCATTGCTGGATAAATATCACTGATAATAAATTCTTCTGTAAACATATGCTCATCTTAAACATTAATTAACTTAATTAATCCAAACAAAAAGAAATAAAACAAATATATAATCACATAATAACAAAGAAATTAAGCTGGACAAACTATCAAACACTGGCCAATCCACTCACTCAACTGGCAAAGAAATTAGATCAGACATTCAATTACACACACAACTAGCAAAGAAATCAGGTCAGACAAACACTCAATCACACACTCAAATGGCAAAGAAATCAGGTCAGACAAACACTCAATCACACACTTAACTAGTAAAGAAATGAGACTGGTTGAACAAATACTCTTCATGTTCACAAGCTCATGCTATCTGAGAAGACTGCTGGCAAAACAGGTGTAAATTGTGGCAAGTCTAGGACACTGCATTTTATGCTATAAATCTATGAGCAAAAACGCATATTGAGAAGCATTCTCAGAAGTAATCTCATAAACTCTATTCTCAAAGCATCGTCTTCAAAACACCTTAAATCTTTGTTAGCATTTGCAAACAATTCAGAAAAGAGTAAACACTTACTGGATATTATGAATGAAAAAGTGTAAACAATTGTATTGTAATGAAGCGATTGCAAGAAAATTACTCTTCAGTGAATGCTCAATAGCAACCGATCCAATTACACTGTGCATTCACATCAGAAAGGACAAAAATTGAATTAATGAATGAATTAATGAATTTACTTTGCAATGCAATAACAGTTAGTAGTGATTTTGATTTATGGCTGCTGATAAAAAAAAAAAAAAAGTCATCTGAATTAATGCAAACAAATGACTGACCAAATGAACTGAATTTGCAACATAAATCTGTAAGTGTATGCGAGAGCTGCTATTTTTGTTATTTTTGCTATAACAGAGGCAAAATGGTTAATGTAGATATATGGTGATATAAACTGAACACTCTTCAATAAAAGAAACAAAAATATAGCAATAATTTTCATCGGTCTCTCTGACATTCTGCAATTTAGACTCTCAATAACTCCTTTTCAATGTCAACAAGTTAGTAGCATCAAGTTAAATTACAACTTATTTATAGTCAATATGTCAGCCAGTAGCATCAATTTAATTTATAACTATATGTTCAAATGGCAACAAGTTAAATTATAACTATTTGTTCATTAGCACCAAGTTTAATTACAACTATTTGTTTATTGTGAAAATGTCAACATTAATTAGTAGCCAGCAACACCAATTTCAATTATTTGTATATTGTTAGTAAGTTAATAAGTAACCAGTGGCACCAAGAAGTTAAATTACAACTATTCATTCATTAGCACCAGGTTAAATTATAGTTATTTTTTCAATGTCAACATATTAGTAGACAGTAGCACCAAGTTAAATTATAGCCATTCATCCACTGTGAACATTTTATTAGCCAATAATCAAAAACTGCATTACAGCTATTTATTTAATGTCAACACATTAGTAACTAGTAGCACCAAGTCAAATTATTGCTAACTGTTCATGGTCAACAATTTAGTAGTCAGCATCAACAACTTAACTGTATATATTTCTAGCAGTTCTCAACATGAAGAATCAACAAAATAGTGAAAGTTTTCAGAAACAAAAGCAGTATGCATTTCCTCAAAACAGCAGAAGCGCAACATGCATTTACAATACCCCACAGTCCTGACACTACTTTCTTTGGAACAATCTTTCTCTTTGTCTCCTCTTCAATTGTCTATGTTTCTCTCTTTCAGCAATGTCTGTCCTGTTTTCAACTACATGCTATTCATCAGTCATTTAGGAACATGCTGTGTTCACATGAGGTTTAGTTTTGACTAATGCATTCATGATCTTCAGCAAAGTTCACAAAACTCAAGCAGTCAACAGTAAAAGCGCAAAGCTTAGGATCCATAGTCAGAGATTAGGATTACAAGCTAATGCACATAACATTTTACTTGTAATCAAAAAATTAATTGTATTCCACCAAGTTGAGGCAATTTATTAAAAATCTTAATGGAGTCAATTTTTTAAATAAGAAAATCATAAAGAAAACTAATACACTGCCTTTATTTCTTTTTTGGTTGATAGGCAAAGATGGCCATGCCAAGATGTAAATGGACATAATTAATAAACCCCTTCATTGCTTTATATAAAAAAGAATTAACTTTCAAAGCTGGCAGTTTTAATTTAGTTATCATTATGCATTTACAATGTGAATATACCCCTCTCCCCCCAAAAAATATAAAATATAAAAAAAAAACATATCAACATACATAAGAATTTGTTGTTGGTGTTTTTCTTTTCACTTTTATCAAGTATTAGTTTTTTTTTGTTTTAATAAATTAATATTTTAAAATGTTATGCACAAGTATATTAATTGGTTCCTAAAGTACTATCATAAGTCAAGCATGGTCAGAAACCCCCAAAATATATAGCAGAGATAGGATATCCGGATTAGGTGAAAATCTAGATTTTAGAGATGCTTTACACTTATAGGAGACAAAAACATTAAAACTAATTATTTGTGGTCACATTAAAGACAGTAATATGTACAGTATGACTGTCGACAAACAAGTGACTAACTGAGGTATGACTGGATAAGATACGCACATTATATTCCTGCACAGATGTTAAATGGCCACATGATTAACCTAAACCAGATTTTGAGATACCCAGACAAGTGGAAGTCAAAAATAGTACAAATTTTCATTGTGCATGAAAATTGCAGTTCCATTATTACAGTAAATTTTGAAATCAAACCAATGCAACATGAAACTTCAAAAGTCTCTATGGAAAGACTTGATGCTTTGGCTAAATAATAAAGACAATACATTATAACAATTATTGGATTATAATTCTCTTAAACAATAACCTAAAGAATCAAACTCTTATAAAGTTCACAATCATGAAAGCACTATCATCTCAGCATATCACTGAATATTCAATACTATTCTCCAACCATTCGTACAGAGACTACCAACAAGACACTAAGACTAAGACATTATTACAGAGGCCCTTAGCAAACATTTTGTTTAAACCCAAGCATTTTATTTACCCAGGACTTTATACCTCTTTATACCTATATTCCTTAAAATAACAAATTACCTCATAACTTTTTATCTATATTCTTCAAAATAATAATGACCTCATCAAAACTTTATACCTGCATTCCCCAAAATAATAATGACCTCATAACTTTATACCTATATTCCTTAAAATAATAATGACCTCATAACTTTATATCTATATTCCTCAAAATAATAATGACCTCATAACTTTATATCTATATTCCTCAAAATAATAATGACCTCATAACTTTATTCCTATATTCCTCAAAATAATAATGACCTCATAACTCTTGCTCATTTTGTTAACCAGAGAAAAATAACTGGTTCCATCAACTGATACTCAGTTATGCTCTTGTAGTTGTTTTTGTATTGTACTTATTAAACACTCAAAATTTTCATGATAACACTGATTTCTTTATTAAACACTTAGCAGTTGTGCTGTTTGAATTGATAAAAGAGATAATTTAATTGTAAATAAATAATAAAAATACATAAGAAACTGGGCAATGTATACCATAGAAAATGCAAACTGCTATATAACGATTTAGAGGCATTTCACTTGGGAGGGTAATGGCTTAAAATGAGGGATAAGTGTCTTAAATTGGGTGGACCCAAGTCCAAAGATGCCTTTTAGGGTATAATTAATAATGATTTTTATATTGATGCATTAAAAAATTTTAAACAATGAAAGTGTTTTAAAGTTTGCTTTGTCTTTTTAAGTCTATAAATTAATATTCATTATATCTCACAATGAATGCATGCATTAAGTCATGCTTCATTTAAAAACTTTTAAAATCCATTTAACAGGTAATGTCAGTCTTTTGCTGAAATATATGTGTACGTAATCCTGATATAAATGTTAACTATAAACTACAACGTTTTCTTTTAGGGAGAGTTATTTTTATTTTTAATGTCAACTTAATTTAAAATCTTAATTTAAATTTCTGAAGCTGATACCTTAAATATTTCTGTTCAAAGGTAATAAACTTATTTTTTCAATACACCTAGACTCAAAGAAAAAATACAATTATGCAGACATCTAACTATTTAGCAAAACTTGAAATAAATGATTAATTCCTGAAAAAAGACATTCATAAATGTGTTTTTTGCAAATCATGCTTTTCCATAGTAATAACCATTCAGAGTGCAGTGTTCCTGTCCAGGATTTTTTTTTTTAAATTTCAAGCAAAATTTGGGATAAATATGTAAATGAAAGTTGCAATGATTGAAACTAGAAACTTAAAATAAAAACAGACAAGTTTAATTTAATTTGAAGACTGTCTCATAAGTTCAGGAGTGAATCCTTAAAATGTTATAATAATAAATGAACACTGATAAAGATGTAGTCAGTACTAAACAAAGATGCTGCAATGGCCATGCACCTGGTCGGGTGAGAATTTGAGGCTATAACCCTTTTGTGCAAGTAATCCAGCTACAGAAGGACTGAACAGTGCATCCCAAGGTCTCTACACCCAGAATAAAAGTATCCATTATGTGATTGGTTGGACGCAAAAGTCTGACAGCTCCCAACTTATCACCAGTGAAAGGTGAGCATGATGATGTAGGATGTTTGCTGTCTGCTTTGATACAGATCTTTACCCTTGCCTCTGTGAGTGTTATGTTAGTGGGTAGGCATTGTCTGCAAAGAGTGCCTTGATAAACGGAGTCAAGAGGTGTTTTGTTTCAAACTTGGAGTACATTAGCATGTAAACACTGCCAGAATTCAAAATGCAATACTGTGTTAGTGTACATATTTGTATAGTTGACACTGTTTTATGCATTTACTAATTACAATAGACATTTGTATATTTAGAAAAGAAATAGTTTATATCTATGTACTTGTGTATGATAGTTTATATTATTTTCTTTGTGTATTCCATGATTTATTTGTGTGAGAATGGTTTTCATACAGTTTTTCATTTTATTTTATTTTGTACCTTATGTTTTAAATTATATGATAGTAAAGTTATATTTAAACTAATTAAAGAGTAATTACTGTAGTTTCTCTACATAGCAAATCACCACATATCTCTTAGTAATCTACAAGTAATTTATATCTAAACAAAAGTAAAAAAAGTAGAGAAAAGATCATTAGTGCCTTTTTCAGCATTCAGAGCGAATTTGCCAGTTTGTGACTTTCTTGGTCCAAATATCAGGATATATTGGCATGCTAGGGGTGTGTTTGTGTGTGTCTGAAAGTGCATTCCTCTACATGAGTTAAAAAAGAATATGAAAAACTGCTAGAAGTGTTCCTCCATCATCTGTCACTGTCCCTCATTGGTGTGCAAGATTCAAATCTACCCCTTCACAATTACTGCAAGACAACTTTACATCTCTGAGTGAAATTGGCCACATCTAGGAGTGCTTTCCACTAAAAGACTGACCAACCAGTTTCTAGTTTGTTCCGTGCTAATCACAAATGGTATATAGTTTTAGTTGAGAAGAACTGAGCAGTCTAATATAATGATCTTTATTCTTTTATGATGGTCAATAAAGATAAAAGCTGTGCAATCTGTGCATATTCCATTGACCACAAAACATTCCTGTCCTGATTTCACCACACGACTCATTGTTGTCACTACTGGAATGGAGATTTGAATCTTTCTCAAGTGAACATTTTCATTGTATGCGGAGGTGAATTTTAATGCAACTAAAGCTTAAATGTTTTAAAAGCAGCATTTATGTTATAGTGATTTTTAAAAGTGATATTGCTGAATCAATTTCTTTATACTGTTTTACTTTATTTTCATTTATATTTAAAAAGCAGCAGTACCACCTCTAATGTCAGAGTTTCACTTAAGTGGCTTCTGATATTGCTTTCCTAAGTAAATCAATACAAAAATTCAATAAAAAGATGTTTAAATCATAAAAAGAAATTCAGTAAATTACTTCCCTTCAGTTTAACTTTTATTTGTGCAAGTACTTGTTGAAAAAAGAAGTAAACACAAATTTACTTATTCACAATTCTACTTCTGCCTACTGCACTTTTAAATTTAAATCCTAGTGCTAGCCATGACCATACATGCAAGATAGTTGCCACAACTTGATGAGTTAGAAAAGTTTTCAGTTTAAGCTTGGAAACATGACAGCCATTCGGCATCAGGATACAAACCTCCTATGCATAGCACTTTACGCTAACACAGCTTAAAAATAAACCCAAAAACAATATCACCTGACGAAGTGCTGTTGAAAGAAATGCTTGCCATTTCATTGCTTGCATTTAGTACTTAATTAGCATAACCCATACAACAGAAAAATACTGCAGAATATTTCTCAAAATTTAATGTACAGATTCTTGTGATAAACACAACTGTATCAAATAAAACATTTTACTTTTCCAACCTCCATGCATGAGCAGGTAAAACCATGCACTTGTGTTAAAACGGTACACGAAAATATTTACATTATTTTCACAGTAAAGTGACAAGGCAAAATGTACTGCAAAAGGCATAGGTTGCTAGGGAAGAAAATAAAGCATTCTGCAATATTTCCAATGATGGTAGTAAAAAAGAAATTGAGAAACAATCTGGAAAAAGAGAAAAATAATAAACAAGGGGAGATGACTCCAGTCAAGGTAAAACATTCCAGCATGCGAAATTACCAGATTGTGATAAGAATGGATTTCCGGGCTTCCCTAGCATATTTAAATGCCAGGTCTCTGACAGAAAAAATAAATATCTGGAATTTAAAATTAAGTATAAAAAAGTGTGTGTTGTTTAAATTTAAACAAAATGAGATTGATATCCATCAATGCTTAATTGCCACATTTTTATTTTATGAAACAAATATATACAACTTTTTCTTCAACATATATACAAGGAAAAGGCAACAAAAACAGTCATCCTGTTTACCTATAACATGTAGTGCAGGGGTGCACAAACCGCAGCCGGTGGGCCGCATGCAGCCCGAGACAGGGCTCTATGCAGCTCCCAGAGGACTTTTGGATGTTACCATTATTTCAATTGTAAAGCACATTATTTCATTATTTGTGTCGTTTTTTTCTACTGAGCCATCCATGTGGCGGCCCTCCATGCACTATCAATTTGAAATTTGGCCTCTGGCCTAAAAAGTTTGTGCACCCGTGATGTAGTGGAATGCAAGATTACAATCAAGAAAACTCACATATAACCAGTAAAAAAATTACAACTAAATCAGAATACTGGAGAGAAAGAGAGAGAGAGAGAGAAAGAGAGAGAGAGAGAGCAGGGCATTCATTTTAAGCAAAAGAGAGCTGGAAGTTCATAGTTCATAAAAATTTGTTGTAAAATGTTTTGAAGCTCAGGATATGACGTCACCTAGCAACAGCAGAAAGCAAGACAATGCACAGCAAAACAATGTATGCAACCATTTATTTTCAGGCTTCCAGATCTTTTCTACTCAAAATTATTAATACTTTTCAAGGGTCCTTATTGACAAATGATCACCCTGTTGCTGATAAAAATATATCAATGAATATTTTTTTTAATTTATAAAACAAAAAATAAAACTGGTAAGTAAAAAGGAATAAAAGTATAAACAAAACTAAAACATACATATAATAAGTTCAAAACAATGCAACAAAACGTTTTGCAAATAATCACCTGCAGGCTTTCCGCCAAATATGTTACCTCCCCCTGATGGTTGTGCACCACCAATACTGCCCACATTACTGTTCCAACTAACTCCAGGACTGGCACCACTGCCCCAGTTGATGTCACCAGAACCCGTACTGGAAGTCGTTATACTGCCTGAACCTCCCCAATTAATACTTCCTCCTACAAACAAACAACAACAAAAAAATTGCGAAAAGAAATGAGAAAGCCTTCAATAAATATACATTAATATTTAAGCCCTATTAGGTTTACCCCTGTTAACAGGATATATGATCTTCGTGCATTTGTTATGCTAAATGTACCTTACCACATTAGCTGACATAAATATGGCACTTGTGATTGATGATCTTTCAACATGACCAACAATATTAATATAAAAGTAATGATTCTTCTTATATTCCTCAAAAATATATTACTAAGAAAACAATAAAAGCTTTGAAAGACGTAAGGTTACATTTCATCAGGTAAGCAGAGAACATGACTTAATGGAATGTAAGGAACAAACATTTGTATCCTTTACTATTATAATTTATGACAAGACTGCTTTCTAGTTACTTTCATTTTTGCAATTTTAAAACTTCCACTATCAGAAGTACAGTAAAGTCCTCAACCTGTAGAGGGTTCACTGCCACCCCAATTGATTCCTGGGGTTGGTGCTGGAGCAGGGTTGAGTGTGCTGTCCAGGTCAGCCAAAGCTGCATACTTGTCACTGATGGCAGAGAAATTACTAAGGCTGGAAGAAGATACATTGGAGGTGGGAGGTGCAGAGGCTGAAGTGGTTGCTGAAAGGGGTACAAGGCTGCTGCCACTAGTGAAAGGCTGCAGAGGTGCTGTAAAAGATTATTTGCAAATAATGTCAAATGTCCATCAAGAGAGAAACTTATTAGATGAGAAAACTGTACTGACAAGAACTAGTACTGCTTAGTGTCTTGGAGTGAGACAACTATTATTCATGTCAAAGGTCCGTCAAACAGAAATCACTAATTTCTGCCAAACTGCTTCAAAAGAAAAAATAAAGCTAATGAAAGTTATGTATAAAGAGAAATTTGTATTATATGTGATCAGAGAGTTATTTCATGCAAACCTTTTTCTAATTCAGTAATTGTCAAAATTATGCCAATGATAAATAGTGCCAAATATAATACAAAATCCATCAGAGTAAAAATATTGCTGTTTAAAAAGTTAATGAGAACTGTTGTTTATTGAGACAACATTTAAATTAAGGAATGTTACTTGCATTAGAGAAGAAACACAAACTACTGACAAAGAAAATGATTTTGTACTGCAGACATGCACATAATTCTTTAAATAAGAAATATTTCTGTGCTAGAGACAAGCACTTACTACTAAAGAAAAGGAATACTTTTTAATAGCAGTCATACACTCTGTACTATAGATGAATGCTTTTTGAAAAACAGACATGCACTCACTACTATAGATAAGAAATACTATCTGAATAGCAGACATATACTCAATACTATAGATAAGGAATGCTTTTTAAAAAGCAGATATGCACTCAATACTTTAAAGAATGTTTCTGCACTGCAGACTGCCAGAGATAGGAAGTCACTCACCAAAAGAGAGTATGTACTTTATGTACAAGAGACAGACACTAAATGTTACAGAGAAAAAATGTATTATGTACTGCAGATGTATAAACTCTTGTTTATCTGGCACTCCATTTAATGCAATCTTGCTCTCATAACATATTTCCATTTAATTCATTCCTGGCTGTAACTATAATTTTACCACCATTTGGCATTTCACAAAAGTTCTATATTCTACTCATACAGATCAGCTGATTTGGCGACCACACTCAGTTTACAGTAACAGCCATGATTGTGCGTTAGCCCATTAATACATATAATTCTTGTATTTCTATCCAAAAAAACTTTTGAACCCCTCAAAATTTAAATAAGAGTGATGAAGAAATGTGTTAACATTAGCTCAGAAAATTGTAATTGTTCAGAAAACAGAGAATGCGGTGATTTGGAACATGTTGATGTGGGAGTACAATATTAGTTTGTCAACTAATTATGTGTGATATGAAGGCTAAAAAACCACCCCGAACTGTTGATTTTGTTGCTAGTTCTGAGAGTATGTCAACAAGCTACAAGAGAATGAAAAGATCAAAACCTCTGCTTGCGCAGCTAGTTTATATAGTTTGTTCTAAAGTACTCTTTGAATACCCACACCCTGATTCCATTGCATGCCAGATAAATGAGAGTTTATTGTAGTGGGCCATTGCTTGAGATAAAATAATATTTGTTCTGCAGACAGACACTCACCAATCATGATAGGAAACGTTTTTATAATACAGAAAGATTCTCAAAGCTAGAGAAAAAAAGTAGATTTGTAATTAAAACAGACAGACTTTCACCATTAGTTTAGAGATGTATTTTTTATTTTTTTTCGGGAGGACAATGCAGATAAATACATATTTTAGATATGAAATAAACCTATGTTGTGCAGAAACACTCCTTCACCACTAAAGGTAGGAAATGTATTTGTAATGATATAAATAAATACATATCACAACAAACAGAAAATATATATTTATACTGCAAACACTCATCAGTAGAGATAGGAAATACATCTGTTTTCGTACAATATACACCACTACAAGCAGATAATATATTTATACTACAAACACTCACCGCTAGAAATAGGAAATGCTGGGGCAGGGGAATGTGGCAGATGAGTAGGTGGTGCTGAATTTGTGGAACCAAAGTTGCTGAAGTCGGCAAAACCACCTAAATTAAACCACCATGTAAACAAATAGTAGAGTGTGATCCTATTCATTAAAAGTAGTTTGAAACAAATATAGCAATTAGAAAATTATCCACTATCTTACAAAAACATAAAAATCTTTCAAATCATAATAATCCTTATATTTATGAATTGTAAAACATTACTACCAACTAAAGTTAATATTAAAAATGAATTAACTTCATCCTAAATAAAAATAGTCATATTTTGTCATTCTAAAACTATTCTAAAAAGAACTGAATGTGTGTATACATCTGCTTGTTGTTCCCTTCACTGTCAGGCATTAAAATAATAAATAATAATAACTCTATTCTCATGGGGTTTTCAGTGATTTTATACTTTCCATACAATCTCTCAAATGATCACAAATAACAGACTTGAATGAATAAGCCAGTTGCAGAGTTGTCTCCCCTTCAACAATACATCCTTAACTATACTACCATTCTTTAAATTTTATGCACGTGTATGAGTACATCCTTGATTGAAGAGTTAGTACATAATTAAAAAAATAAATATAAAAAAAATAAAAAAATAAACAACCATGAATTTTAGTACTGACAATATAATGGAATAATGGATTAAATATTTCAAAAGATCTTTTGAGTAAAATGTGTGATTCTTGTCTCTGAGGTTTCCTTCTCTCAATCGAATATAGAAGATAGTACTATCTTTTATTGCTTTAACTTTTCTTAATGAAAATACTTTATTCACTGAAAGATATAATTGCCTGGTAAAAATGGAAAATAAGCTATGCTTGGGTTGTTTAAATGAAAACAAACCTGTGGCAGAACTAACAGCAGCAGGTGTTGATGTTGCAAAAGGATCACCTAGGTCGCTCAGGAGATCGAAGCCACTTCCACTTTTGGATGGCTGTGTTACAGGTTGGCTTACTGCTGCCACAGTAACTGGCACTCTGACAGTTACTGGAGGGCTTGGAACAGGAACTGTTGCTAGAGTGTTAGTCTGGCTCATTGGGCTGGGCTGTAGATACAACAATCTTGAATTAGTCTGACCTAGTAGGTTAAGCTGAAGAAATACAAAAAAATCAGTAGTAGTTATGAGTGATGTTAAAAATATTAATGGTCCATACAATGCAATCTCTGAATCAGAAACCTGGTACTCTATAAACCACCTAAGTAGAGAATGATGGGACAGAGGTAGCCAAAAATAATGTAGCAAGTGAGCATTTATGTGATCAAAACCCCTGAAGACATCTGTGAAGATTTTTTTTTTTAAATCAGTCCTTCATGTAATAATTTTATTTCATAAAAAACCACTCAGTATATAAACTTGGATTATATATTCAACTGGCTACCGCAGTACTATGCCTGGATAAAGAGGGATAAAGGCTGAGAGAAGCACAATATATACAGTGAGGATTCAGACATTTAAACTTGTAGATGTTTTTAAAGAAATTTTATAAAAACTTAATCCAGTTGCACATATAATTACCAATTTTTATGATCAAATAACTGCGAGTTTACTGTTTTAATTAAATAACAGCTTAGGAGTGGGAAGACTTTTAAACTTTCTGCTGGTCTGAAAGAATTGCATTCATGATTTTTAGTGGAAATAGTTCTAGCTGTCACTTACATGCTGTCTACTGGCTAAATAGAATGTGTCTTTGAAATTCAAATCACCACCACCACCCCTCCAGCTAATAGATTAAGAAATCAAATTAATAATTCTCTACTATTCTCTAACCTTCTTATGCACACATACATATATAATCATATAAATTCTTTCTTCACAACTCCCTGACCATTTCATACACAAATTAGCATAAGTATATCTTGCACAACACCTCTTTGACTCTCTCATGCAAATAAATAATAATAATATACAACACATCCATTTCCTAATGCAAAGTATAAACTAACCACAGTGGTACACTAACCTGAGTAGTTCCAACTGTTAACTTTGTAGCGTTCTCACCAAGTAGTGATCGAAGGGGTTTCGTTTGTGGTTGCTTGCTGAGTGCGGCTTCGTTTGTTCGCTTTGCTTCTTCTCTCATAGCCTCAGTAGGAGCAACATAAAATCGTTTATTCTCATACTTTTGTATCATAAAATCACGTACACGCTGCTCATCCCTAGAGTCTGGCTCTGGCCAAGAGCGGTTGTCATAGAGACCAAGGTAAACTTTACGATTTAACTGAAAAATAATATAATACTCTAATTAAAATTCCATTTTTGTTTTTGTTTCATTTTGTTATTGTGATGAAACTGTAGAAATAAAAACAGAAAACACTTCCAAAATAAACAATAAATAAATGAATCTTAAACACATGAAAATTAAAATGAATAAAACCCTCCTGAACATTATTTCCAATTTTGGAGATATCATTATAGTTATTTATTGTTTAAGGTTGTCAAAGAGGGAAGGAACTTAATAGGAATCTTTTATTTTAAATCATGGTTTCAGATGTCTTGAATCTATAATGTTGTTAAGTTTATTACCCTTTGCTTTTAATGGTTTCAATCAATAGCATGAGTGTACTTTTTAGGATGAAAATGGTTTTTGAAAGCCAACAGAGTTAATATATATTTAGGGAAAAAACTGAATTAACAAAATTATTTTTTTTTTAGTTATTCATTCTTAAACTAATAAAACAGAATGTAACAAAGCTTTCAATGAGATTGAATTAGCTGGAAATCTGAATTATCCATGACTGAATTAAACAATTCCCAACTTATTTAGTTTTCCTCCTTTAATTACTATCAAGACCTTAGAGTCTATCTTAAAACAGTTTAAGTAAAAACAATTATCCATTTTTCTTTATTTACTAGGATCAAAAGAAAAAATTCAGATGGCAAATGATGAGATGTAAGGCCAGAGAACAATCTTCAAGAGAAATGGTGAGTGTAGGAATAACAATAACATCCACAAGAAAAACACAAAATTTAAGAAAAAGAACAAAGAGTATGACAAATGGCACTGGGAAGGAATTAGATGAAGGCAGCAAGAGAAACACCAATAACATAAATGTGATTCAAGAGAACACACAAATGACCACCAAACTCTTTCCTCTTGTATAGGCACCTAAAGAAAAAGAAAGCCGTTTCCAATGAACTGGTTTAATTCGATTGTATTATAAATATTATAAGGTTCCAGGCTACTGAGAAGTGCATTTCTACAAATTTCTCTGCTCTTCATGTGTGGTTGGAATGCTTATAAAACAAATTAAAAAACATGCGCACTTTTCTTCAATAAAAAGAATATGTTAAATTATTTTCATGCTGGAAATGTCTTCCAATTTATTTTGTAAATGCTTAATGATGAGTACCAGGAACGAGTTATCACTTGCTAAGAAATGAAGCAGGAACTACAAGCTGGTACTAATGTCAGCAAACTCTTCAGTTCTGGTATCTTGAGAGGCCACTTAGTGCATATTGCAATATCATTTCCTCTTTAAAACTAGATTAGCAGACGATACATGTGTTTTGGCCTGGACTTTTTTTTAGCCCACTGAATCTGTAACTGTAATTTGTATTAAGGTTTCATACAAAGCAGCATGTAAACTTTAGACACCGATTTAATACCTGAAATTTGTAGTAAGCTATATATATAATCCTGCATGCATTTTGGCCATCCACTCTAAACTTTGACTCATAATTCATATGTCTCAAACATTTTTTCTCTGATCCCTAGTTATAGACTGTGCCTAGAGTTACTAGTACAATGCAAAATGTACTATTTTACCCTGGTCTATATCATTCAATGTATAGCAATATATATATATGTTGCAGTAATCTTTATGAAAGTGAGACCATCCAAGATTTTCTACACTGCTGCACATATTTCCACCAAGCACTCTAGACACATGGGGTCACCATCCCACCATTCTTTAATCACAGAGAATGTCAAGATTCTCTAGTTGTTGCAAGCAAAGTTTTACTCTACATAAAATATGAAGATTCTCTCATTTTTGTCCTGCTGTCCAGTCACACTATATCAAGATATCAATTTGTTTTGTTGTCCACACACTATATCAAGATATCAATTTTGTTCTGTTGTCCACACACTATATCAAGATATCAATTTTGTTCTGTTGTCCACACACTATATCAAGATATCAATTTTGTTCTGTTGTCCACACACTATATCAAGATATCAATTTTGTTCTGTTGTCCACACACTATATCAAGATATCAATTTTGTTCTGTTGTCCACACACTATATCAAGATATCAATTTTGTTATGTTGTCCACATACTATATCAAGATATCAATTTTGTTCTGTTGTCCACACACTATATCAAGATATCAATTTTGTTTTATTGTCCACACACTATATCAAGATATCAATTTTGTTTTATTGTCCACACACTATATCAAGATTCTCTGTAAAGAAAGCTTGCAGAAAGTAAACTCACAACAATAAAAAAAACAAAAAAACCAATCCAGACAGATATGATCACACCTGTCACTTTGCTCTTTTCTCTGTGAGATGAAAGGTGTGTGTGTGTCACTTTGCTTTTTTCTCTGTGAGATGAAAGGTGTGTGTGTGTCACTTTGCTTTTTTCTCTGTGAGATGAAAGGTGTGTGTGTGTCACTTTGCTCTTTTCTCTGTGAGATGAAAGGTGAGAGAGAGGAGAAGGGGTGCAGTGCAATAGATAACTTTGTCTTGTAGTTTTCTTCATCAGGCATGAACCAGTTTGTATCTGTCAAATGATCAATTACTGAGTACTGTCTTAGTATAAATCTCCAAAATATTTTGTAATATTTAGCAATTTTCTTCCTAAAATCATTTACATTTTTAAATATAGTGTAATTTGTGTATATATGATTCATGATATAAAATAAGTATACTGATATAAAGTTGGTACATTTCCCATTTTTTAACACTGTTTTAATTTTGGTTTATCTTAAGAGGTATGCTTGTTAGTCAATGACAACTCAAATCTGATCATCAGTAACAAAAATTTTGTTTACCTAAGTAGAAAAAAGAATTAAATTTATGTTCAAAACCAGTACAAATAAAAATATTAATTGGTTTCATAAAACATCTGAGATGTATGCACATAAAAGAGATGGAGAACAATTTATTTGTAACCTCTAATTAAATTCTAAGTATTAAAAATCTTTTAAACTAATAGTTATTAAACAACTAGAGATTGATTTTGCACAAGTAGTAGCAGATCATTCATGGTTCACCTTCAAGTGATAAATAACAAATAATGTGAATAATGTGTACAGTATAATAAAAATAATAACATAAATAGAGTTTACACATACTGAACTTTAGTTTTTACACCAATGCATTATCCAAATCAGTGTTAATTTACTAACTGCACAATAATATTAACAATCAAGCAAGTGTATAGACTACAGAAAAGAAAAAAAACAAAATCTATTTCAAAAGCTTGATATTTCTTTCAAATCAAACTTTGCAGACCAAGAGTACTACCCTTAAAGTACAAAAAAAAAAAGAGAGACCATTTAAAGACCGTAATAAATAGAGTCCATTTAAAGTATACTGTACAAAAATTAAAAAGACCATTTAAAGATTGTATAAAATAAAAAGACCAGTTGAAAGACAGTACAAAATAATGAGATCAGTTAAACAGTAGTATAAAATATAGAATATTAATTGAACGTTTCAAACCTGTGACACCGGTCGTGGACGAGGAATAATATCGCAAGTTGTCATTATTACTCTTGTACTATGTAAAACACTAAGCTCCACAGCTTTATGTGCAAACAAAATTACCTAAAAGTTTTTTTGTAATCAGAAAAAACAACAACAGATGACTCAAATATTTTCAGACTAGTTAAATCAGGAAATATCCCATATTTCACTCTTCAACATATCCCTTAAAAATTAAAAGAGAAATTGAAAAAAATATGAAGCTCAAAACAACGGCTGATAGTGATATACTATAACAAACGTCATACTAAACTCGTAAGTGCGTGAAATAAAATAGCTCGCGGGCGCCTCGTGCCGCTCTTTAAAAAGGCATAGCTGACCTCTTTCTGTAAGCGGCGACGACGCCAGCCTCCGCCAGGCACTTGAGAAATCAGCACTTCCAAGCCTACTTAATCAAGACCAATTCACCAGAAAGTTACCAACTTGCGTGGCTCGACCGGCACGCCTGGTACGACGCGAGTAGACCGAGTTGTGTCGAAATACTCCTCCCCCTTTCAGTGCATTGTTATTGAAGATAACAGGGGCATGCTTTGTGATACCCGACTCCGGCGACCAAGTCGAGCGAAAGATAATTAGTGCATTGTTTTACTAGCTGATCACGCTGTGCGTTAAGTGAGCTATGTGGACATCGCAATTTTATCGCTCGATTTCAAATCTCAGTCGTGGGCTTATCGGCCAGACGCCGGGGTGGAAATTTCGCGACCATTGACCAACATCAATGGTCTTATCTCATGCACTGGACAACACCGGCCGACTGAACTTTCTAATGAAGTAGCATTATTCCCAAATCCCCAAATTGTAATCTAGCATTAGATAACTTGTCAGACCACAGGTAGAGGGAAGATAACTCTAGATCTTCGAACAAATTCGTAGCGGAATAAAATATACACATTCGCTTAGGTGACACCAATCTAGCAAATATTTAAAACATAGAAGCGTATAGTAAGCGTGATTAAACTATTCCAATAAACCTGTTTGATGCGTTTATACAGAACAAATTATCAACAAGCTGTTTACACTATTAGTACATATGTTACAACGAAGTGTACGCATTACCAAACAGTCCTGTCATTTGGATGAACTGCATTTGAAAGAGAAATAAACGCCCAGGTCTTTCTTTACTTATGATAATATTACATTTCATAACAGCATCTGATATGTTTTCATGAAACTAATGCAAGGCATAACAAGTCCACAACAAGAACAAATTAGCCCCATGTTTATCTCATATTACTTATCTGATACGTTACGAAACTAGTGACTGGCATAACAAATCCACAAGATAAAAAAAATATATAGCTCCAAGTTATCTCATACTACATACACACTTCACTTGGACTAGAAATATTTTGTTCAAACACAACAATAATAAATATGTCGAATGTAAACAAACTATAGAAAACAAGTAACATCTCTGGTAGTCACAACTTTCGCCCATAGTGAAGACTGTCGAAGAGCAGTTTTAGCCACTTCCGGAACATTGGCCTCCCTCACAAAGTATTCACATAATTATAACCTGTCCATTTCTCCCCACCCCACCTCAACACACACACATTTCGTACCTCACCCCCATTCAGAAGTCTGTAAGTAAAAAAAATCCTAACTCATAACCCTTCTTAAAATCTTCTTGCTGACAAGCACTACACGAGTGTCACAACGGTTACTTAAGAAAACTGCAGAAAATGATGTTCACAGTTTCAAAACTATTCATGTCGAAGTATGATGTATACTGTAATGTTTGTTTGTTTCAAAAACAAAACCATTAACATTATATATTTGAAATTATACTTTACAGAAGACTAGTATGAGTCCTAATCACATATCTGTAACTTTCCTAAATAGTAAATGGATGGTGCAGTGCATGCACGTGCATGCGTGTGTGTGTGTGTGGTAATTTGAAATTAACATTGGTTATCATGTTCATGTCTAGTAGGTATATATTAATAATACTAAATATTAATGTATTATTAGTCAGAGCATGATCAATAAAAATGCTAATAAAAACAGTAATATTACTAAAATCAATTACATCGGCCTACAGATAATAGCTTGCCGTATATGATAAGATTAACTCCGCCATGGCTGGTCCCAAGCCCGGGTGAGAAAGGAGGAGGTTTGGGGTGGGGTTAGCAACTTCACCCCGAAAAAATCCAAACGCTACAGAAACCAAAGTAACAGAAGAATCCAACCAGTGCTTGAAACAGGGAGATGCCTCTACAGGACAGATAACACAGATTGATGAAAGCCTCGTGGAATCCTACCAGCTGACGAATCTCCTGACGATGAAAGTGACAATAAAGATCAGAACTTGGAACGTATACGAACCATGTATGAAACTGGAAAAGCAAGCTCAAGTGGCAAGTGAGATGAAAAGATACAACATCTAAGTACTAAGAATTTTTGTGACAGCAGATGGAATGGGTTTGGCATGACAACATTTGCCAGCAGAGAGAAAATACTCTACTCGGGACATGCAGACAAGAAACATGACCACACAGGAGTTGCCATCCTGATGTCCCTAGTAGCAGCCAAAGCCCTTATGGAATGGCAGCAAGTCTCCCCTAGAATCATGACAGCAACTTTCAACTCCAAGGGGGAGAAAAGTTACATTTATCCAATGCTACTTGCCTACTAACGACGCTGATGAAGAAGCAAAAGAAAATTTCTACAATGCTCTCCAGACAGTAGTTAACGAGTTACCCAAGAGAGACATCAAGATACTGATAGGTGACCTGAACGCCAAGATAGGAAAAATCCTTGGAAAAGAATTAATTATGGAAACCCAGGCCCTTGGAAAATGAATGAAAATGGAGAGCTTTTCATGACTTTTTCAAGTTAATGACCTGGTCATTGGCGGCAGTGCATTCTAGCATAAAGACATCCACAAAGAAACCTGGATCTCACCAGATGGCAACACCAAAAACCAGACAGACTAATTCACTTTCTCTAGGAAATGGAGACGAAGCCTGTAAGACACAAGATCCCAATGAGGGACAGATATAGCCTCAGACCACTACTTAGTGATTGGAACCATCAAAGTCAAGCTACGAGCTTTTAGAGACATAACCAATCGACCTCACATCAAGTTTAACACCCTTCGGCTGAATGAGAAAGACTACAGTGACATCTTTTCAACCTAAAGAACAGATTTGAAGCCTTGAACTTGGTGACAGAAGAAACATCCTGGAAGAATGCTGGAATTCCTTAAGAGACACACTGACAGACACATACCAAGTGCTGGGCAAAAGAGAATGGACAACCAATGAATGGCTCTCCAGTGATACATGGCGGCTGATAAAGAACAGAAAAGAAATCAAGCAACAGATCAACAGCAACAAGAACGAAGAGAAAAAGAAAGTTCTTCGAGATGAATTTACCCAAATGAAAAGAAAGTTAGGAAAAGTGCCAGAAAGGACAGAGGTTCTTTCATGATATACTAGCAACAGAGGCGGAGCAGGCAGCAGAAAATAGGGACCTCACAGCACTCTGTACAAGGTCATCAGGACTCTCTCAGCTAAGAAGATGAACATAGTCAAACCGGTTAAAGACAGAGAAGGAAACCCCATCAGCAATGATGGCTAAACACTTTGAAGAACTTCTAAATCAATCCCCACCATCAGTGAGACCAGACATTCCCTTGCAGACTCACCGCTCAAAGGCAACACCAACCCTCCCATGAAAGCAGAAATCCTAAAAGCCTTGAAGATCTTAAAAAATGGGAAAGCAGCCAGCCCAGATGGAATTCTTCCAGAGGCACTCAAGTACCTAGCAAAGTACTGACCCACATTATCCTTGACTGGCTGAAAAACACAGTGGAAGAAAAACTTAGACCAAAACAAGCCAGCTTCAGGAAAGACAAGTCATTTACAGATCAGATATCAACACTCTGAATCATCATCGAACAATCCTTGGAGTGGCAGTCAATGATGTACCTCAACTTCATCGACTGTTGCCAAGCATTTGATAGTGTAGACAGAGAAACCATGTGGCGGCTCCTCCATCACTATGGAATCCCTCAAAGTTTCATCACCCTGACCTAAAACTTTATGAAGGTGCCAATTGCCAAGTTATCCACAATGGCAAACTGACAGAGGATTGTGAGATGAGAACAGGAGTCTGACAAGGATGCATGCTCTCCCAATGATCGTCCTGTTAGTGGTCGACTGGGTGATGCATCAGGCAACTAAAACTGGAAAAAACAGAATCCAGTGGTCCCTGAGTTTGAAGATTTGAACTTTGCAGATGACTTGTGCCTGATGTCCCAGAAATGCCAACATATGCAACAGAAAACCGATAACCTGGCCCAAGAAGCATCCAAGACTGGACTGCAGATCAACCTGGAGAAGACTGAAATCATGACCCTGTTAAAAAAGCAGCAGAAGCCAATTGCCCTAGGAGACAGCGAGCTGAAAGAAGTCACCTCTTTCACCTACCTCGGCAGCATTGTATCAGCAACAGGTGCTTCTGATGAGGACATAAAAGCCAGAATCGAGAAAGCTAGATATGTCTTTATTACCCTGAGATCAGTCTGGAGATCAACATCCCTGTCTGTCCACAACAAACTATGAATTTTCAAAAGCAACGTTAAGTTTGTCCTCCTCTATGGCTCAGAGACCTGGAGAGTCACCAACACCCTAACCAACAAGCTCCAAATTATATGTCATCAGCTGCCTTCGCAACATACTGAAGATCAGGTGGACAGACAAAATAAAGAACACCGATGCCTGGCTGCAGACAAACCAAGATCCCTTTGACCAGCAGATTGCCAGGCAGAAATGGCGATGGATAGGACAGGATAGGATGGATGGATGGATGGATGGATGGACCCCCCCACACACAGGACATCACCCGGCAGGCTTTGCAGTGGAATCTAGGGCTGTCAATTTTTTTCTAAAATGCTGCCCGGGTACCTATCCAGATTTTGAACGGGTACTAAGTACCCGCTTGAAAATTAGCATAATCTCCATTTCAACTCGTGATCTCTACACAAAGCTACTTAACCATTAAGCATGTGCTCTATTTCACACAGTAGCCAATGGTATGCATCTAATGACTTACTATTAATTATGATCTTTATAGGTACAACACAAACTTTAATTTTAATATGATCAATCATTACATAAACTAAACTAAAACTAAATTAAATGTCAACAACAATAACGTATTTAAAAATAGAGCATCACGTTCAGTCGCCCTTCGCGGACAGAATTTCATCGCACAGATTGCATTTCGCCGTGTCACTATCCAATCGCTTGGGCGTGTAGACGATGTCTTACCCATATTAAAAATATTACAATGTTATTATTTAATTTATTGACGTTAAAATACTGACAAGTTTGTTTACTGAAGTCTTATTAACATGCTACATGTGTTAACGAGCATAGGAAACGGCGCGAGCTACGGTGATCCATGTTGTCCATAATTAGATCTAGGTACAGCAGCTGCCACGGCCGGCACGATTTAGCAGGCTGCCATCTACGAACGGGATGCGAGTGTGACGGGATGGTTTTTTGTTTTTGTTTTTTTTTTTAATGAGCATAACAAAAGTACAAACAGATAAATTATAATTTGCTCTATTGTCATTCACTGGGTCTGAATAACAATTAGTTAGCCAAAATAACAAACACCTTAAATACAAACAAATTATGGTTTTAAAAAATACAACAAAAATATATATATTTTAAAAAAAGAAAAAGAAATCTGAGACTGAAGTAGTAAAATAGTATTAAATCTAGTAAATAATACTTTTAAAAAATGAACACATGGTTGGCTGATAAACAGTTAAACACAAACAGAACCAGCATCAAAGTCATATAAATTAAATAAAACAAGTATTTGGGCTATTTGGCATAAGATTAACCTAAATAAAAACAGTTAATAACTGCCTAAACTAAAACGCTATGGCTAGATAACAAAAGATAAATCAAAGTACAAGTAGGGTAATAACTATCTAAAATAAACTATAAAAAAACACTGAGGCTTAATGACAAAGGTTAGCCTAAGTACAATAACTATCTAAAATAACTAAGTACTGGGACAGATGACAAAAAGTTAACCTCAATACAATCAGTAAAATAACCATGTAAGTCACACTATAATTAAATTGTGATGACAACCTAAGCAGAACTAATATAGTAATCGTGGACAGTAGATTAAAAATGAACATTATATGTATCTGTGTGTGTGTGTGTGTGTGTGTGTGTGTGTGTGTGTGTGTGTGTGTGTGAGAGAGAGAGAGAGAGAGAGAGAGAGTGAGAGAGAGAGAGTATGTGTGGGTAAGCTAAAGTAAAAAATTGTAGCAAAATCAGGACCTGTGCCTCTCCCCTTCATGAGAATGGGGCTTGAAGTGAAACTTATCAGTGATTTTTAACTGCTCTGTAAGTTGTGGGTTTAGTATCTAGTCTGTTGGATGGACAATAAATCAGATCTCATGTGCTAGAGACTGCTCTGTTAGATGTCCCATAGCAGTTATAAATCATAACGTGTAGAATGGCTACTGCCCGGGAAGGGGGGATGAGATCTCGATTCCAGTCATTTAAAGCAGGATGCGTATGCATAAACCTGAATAGTTTTCAAATTATTTTCAAGCCATGTGGCAATCACATTTTTTATTATGCAGTTAGCAGTCACAAATGATGAAAAATTAGGTGTGTCCAAATCATGTACTTTATTCGGATACATCAAATATATAAAAAGAAAGATACATACATATAAGAAAACAAATCAACCAAATAACCTATATCTCTTTCTCAGTTAATAACCTTAGAAACTGGTATGGAGTTAATGGAGCACATTGACATCCTTATAGTTATACTCCCCATCTCTTTCGCTCCCACACGCATATTACAAGAAAACAACCCAGTTCTTTCTCTGTTAAAAATCACAGAAAATTATGTCTTTAAATAAACACAGACACATACTCACTCACCCACATACACACTCACGAAAACACTTGTATAAGACTGGTTGCGCGCTGTGCTTTTAGGACAGTCGTCAGGTGCCCTTTGACCTACGAAGAGTGCCAAAAGTGACAATATTATGTGCCTTGTATCAAAACTTCCCAACTTCCTACCCAACAAATCGCAAAATCTAAATAGACGCCCACCAGTAAGAGAGAAAGAAGTTGTAATGACATTTCCGCACTTCATTTTTCAAAGTAAAACAACTCAAACACTGAGAACGCGCTTCTCTCCCCTCTAAAACTAAAAGATGGACGCGCGACCCAGTATCTTGCAAATGCGCATGGCTGTTGTGATAAGATTCGGGAAGGTCATTAAATCCTTTGGCACTGTTAAGCTGCTGCAACAGATACTTAATCTTCGGAAGGACGTCCGGTAAACAAGGCAACTGGCAAACTAATTCTTATGGCAAGACTACTTTGTTCGCGCAAGTTTTTATTCGGCAGAAGAGAAGAGTAGGCCTTAATAGTGTTCCAGTCGCGCAGCACGTACTCGAGAAAACTTGCTCATGAGGATAAAAATCTAATAAACTCTGTATAATAACAACTTCCTCCGGAGAAAAATAATACATGTACCATCAAGATTTCGCGCCAGTCCTTATTCCCCCCCCCCCCACACACACACACTTTCTAAATCTATCATCTTGTTGCAAAACCATCGGAAAGGAAACTGGATCAGTGAATGCGTTTTTGCTTTATTATATTACTATATATATAAAATACTAGTTGGCTTTTGTCTTCCGTGTTTGACTTAGTTTTTTTCTAAATCGGTAAATGTTATGTTTTGTACTTGTAATTAATGTATAAAGCTTAGAAAGATTTTGTAGGATTAAACCTTTTAATAAGAAATTTTCGAGTAATGCTTGAAATTGTAAATTAATTATGGCTAATTTCCAAGCAAAGAAAATTACTGAAAAGCTTTTTGTATGAACCATCATATGTAAACGCTAATAAGACAGGATTCTTTACGTCCCTTAACTGTGGGTAAGCATCTTACTTAACTAGACTAGCATGGGCATAATTACATTTAAATTTGTTCTTGGGTTTGGTTTTCATGTTCGCTTTCAACTTTCGCTGGTGGGTCAACGGAGATAAACGCATGGTCTAGAAGAGATGTGCGAGAGCCTAAGGAGAGTGAAGGTTAGGAGTGGATAGGCTATCCAAGGTAAGATTTTGCCCGGATAGCGGTCAATGGCCTGCCACTCTTACCGAGATTTTGACTGCCAATGATTCAATAGTATCACATGTTGATCGAGAATCCAGCGTCCTACTGTCCGTGCTACCGCGTGTCCCACATTGAAATATTACAAACAAAAGTTTGTTTACGACTAATGACCGCATTACATCAAACGAAGAAGTGTCGGGGGGGGGGAGGGGGCAAAGAGGGAAAGATAACAAAGATAAACACTCAGAGAGAAACGGCGCATTTGAAAATTAAACAATGCAAACATAATCCGGATATACTTCTAAAAATCTCAGTCATTCAGTATATTGGGAGTAAAGATCCATTTCTCGACAATCTTGGTTATTTAGTTAAAAGGATCGTTATCGAGAGAAAAGAATCTCAGCAGAAATATGCTAAGAACTGACAGGCTTTAATATAAATGATAATTCTAGAAGTGGACTGATGAATTCATTAAAACAAGTGACTGACAATGCCAATTAGAGGACTGTACAACTTCGAGTCAGAGAGCGGGGTTACGTATCTCCCGTAAGTTTTCTTTCCTTTAGCCAGGGATCGAACCTCGGTCACTTGAGTGAAAAGCCAGTACCCTGGTGTATGTACCACCACTTTGTCTCGAAACACTTTTTATTGCACGAGCTGTAAAAGACTATCTAAGGAGAATGACGGTGGGGAGGGAGGGGAATATTCACCCATCCATCTCAAACAAGCAATAACCTAACCGACAGTGACTTGCCGCCAGTCGTGAACTTTTAATACGCAAGACACGTTAACTTCAAGTAAGTACAAATCAATCACCCAGGCAACGGCTGTTGGCATGAATTCGTATCCTGACCTACAAAATCTAAGAAAACGGCTATGAACCATATGGTATATACTGTTTAAATCCAGAACCGCGTTTCGATTTGCATAAGCTAAAAATAAAAATACGGTATATTTTATATATTTTTTTTAAATTGTAATTTCTTTTCTCCCCCGAATCTGCTAATTGTGGTTTTACCTCAAGTTCAATGATGTGTACGGATTTCCTCCTAAAGCGAACTGTGTCCTAAGTGCCTTCGGTTAGGAGAATTGCAATACTGTTTAAATTTTGTGAAGATAAAGACGAACTCCCGAAGTTAGGTCCTGTGAAACTGGCTAGGAGTACGGCATTATCATCAAAGTGACCACATCTAGATTACAATGACCATGTCATAGAAGAGATTACAATGACCCTATCATAGATTACTACATGTAAGACCTGTCTTGCTGTCCCATCTTAACACTTCAGATCTACTTGCAAAAAGAGATTGACTTACAGTAAGATTTGTATTATGCAGATGTCATATCTTAAACTAATCACAATCAGCAGCAAAGAGGGTCAACAAGTGTACTAGAATGACCTCTCGATAAAATTTCTGGAAGACTTCAGATCAAACAAAGACTTTGCCACGCAAGGCCTGTGATGATGAAACAAATACACGGCCTTATAACATTATGATGGATGAAATACAGATCCTTATAATATTATGATGGATCAAATATAGGACCTTATAATAAGTGTGTTGAGAGGAGAAGTGTAAAAATGTGAAAGAAACATAGGCTTCTGACAGTTGGCCAGAGCAGAATATCAGTTCACAATTTTGCCATCTATTAGTGATTTTCTTTTATCAGAGAAGGCACTTAGGGGTTTTCTTGTTAACTATTCAAATAATTTTTCTCAGTTGTCACTAGTTTCCATTTTGTCCTTTTATTTTTCATTTTAAATTTGTTTCTGGGACTTTCAAATATCATTTGCCTAATATGCCTCTACATCACCACTGTCCAACTGCAGCAAAACTGTTTTGTGGCCTATACTCATACAATTTTTTTATTATATGGTATAATTATTATTATTTTTTTTTATCATGAATGGCCTGCAAACTTTAAATTTTGGGTTTCTGTGGCCTCAGGGTTGAATAAGTTAAACCCTCCTGCTCTACATCTATGCTTCATGACAAATTATACCTTATCAGACAATAATATTTTCATAAATAGTTTCTTCCTTTTGGAAACAAACAATAAAGTGCACACACAAACCCCAATAAAACAATTCTTACTATTTTGTAATCTTTATTGTGAAATTTATATTCTGAATATATTTTCCTGAGACAACATTTGAATATGCCTGGACACTTTATTCAATACTGACTGGTGACAGTTTATGCTAAATTTTAAATTTACTGTTTCAAGTACAGTGGATATGTACCTAAAATGCAGTAATTATGATAAGAATAATTTTATAAGCTCTGTTTTTTAAGTTTCTGCTGATCGTGGATTGGGTGAAAACAAAGACTAAGCTAATGGCGGTTAAACATTACACATGTAGGACTACTAAGCACAGAATAGAGGACATACTCAAATGCTTCAGATTTAAGGAAATATTGAACACTAATTAATGCCAAGAGACACTAAATAAACGATAGTTTCTCTCTGATAAGTGTGCTTAAACAAACATAAGACAATAATTTAACTATATTTCTTCAGTGACAAGACTCATTCACCATGTTCAATATACCTAAAACACCCTCATCTTCACCTGTCAAGTAACTTGACATTTATCCCAAAGTATATCTTCAGCTGAATTATGTTGTAATGAAAAAACAATAAAATTGTGGGGGGTGAAATAAGTCAATTATTGTGTTTGCTAAAAACACTTATATACTGAGCACTGTAGACCATAAATGTCACTTGTGACATATAGGGGTCCTAGTTTTTACCTCCGCAGCGTTTATCACAGGTTTAAAGATGTCACATGCAAGTGACCCATAGTTTTGCTAAACTGATCTGTGAAACAGTTCTTGCAAAGTACAACTTGGTGTACACATCATTTTGCACATTTAAAATATACATTCACCTATTTTTAAATGTGTAGACCTCCAACTGAGATTCCTCAGTTTAAGTGCTTATAAGAATAATCACTATATACTCATGATTAGAAATAGGTGAGGTAACTGGGGAAAAAAATCACACTGACTAGGGCTTGGTCTGAACATTTGAATGCAAGAAATCTTCATTGCCACTAACTACTGACTTCAGTTTTTTCAAAGGTATTTTTATATACATGAAGCATCAATGATTATTAGTTTACGAAGAAATTTTGTGAATGGTCAGTTATTAAACTATCAGATTTGGACTTGTGATTATTTTAATTTAGTGTAATGTAAAGAAATAGCTAAGTAACAATAAAAGTATAACTACACGATGTTATTTTTAATATATTACCAAATCCAACAGCCTGCTATACCTTTAAGACGAAAACATTTTTCCATTATGCCCGAGGGAAGAGAACATATTAATGTACATATTTTGTTAAATCTTTCCTAAATGCAACTATACTTCCCCTCTCCCAACCCCATGTATTTAATATGAATTTTGCTGCATATATTCATATTATAACTGATATAAGGAATAAAATTTCAAGACATGGTTCCTAAATTTGTTTTATTTATGTCTACTAAAAACATGTAATTGGTATTATTTAATTATTGGGGTTTGCACTTGCAGTACTTTTATACATGTACTAATGTGACCATATCTCCTTGCCTGTACAACATTAGCTATTTGATTGTATCTCCTTGCTTGTAGAACATTCGTTTCATGATCGAACATGTCGTGCTGTTTAGTGAATTACTATTAGAAGTCACCTGTCTTAAAACTGTGTAAGTGCAAGTATAATGAGCATACAGTGTTTAGCTAACATGACATACTTACTTTGTTTTAACTAACACAACACAATGTTTTAGCCAACATGACATACTTACTTTGTCTTAACTAACAAAACACAATGTTTTAGCCAACATGACATACTTACTTTGTTTTAACTAACACAACACAATGTTTTAGCCAACATGACATACTTACTTTGTTTTACCTAACACAACACATTGTTTTAGCTAACATGACATACTTTGTCTTAACTAACAAAACACAATGTTTTAGCTAACATAACATACTTTGTTTTAACAAACACAACACAATGTTTTAGCTAACATGACACACTTACTTTGTTTTAACTAACAAAACACAATGTTTTAGCTAACAATAACATGACATACTTTGTTTTAACTAACACAACAATGTTTTAGCTAACATGACACACAAGTTTTATAATCTAAAATTTATAACTTTTTTTAAACACCACAAAATTTCTGAATTATATAAAGATGGTTATCCTTAAAAATTAAATTCCCAGAGAATATACCCCAATTTATATATAGCTCAATCTCTGGGCAAATATACCATTTTGTGAAATGCAAAAATTAAGTGGATTAAATTTAATTATTTTACATGTTAAAGTCAAAATAGGGCCTAAAAACATAAGAAAAGATAAAAATTACCAAAATGTTGAAGTTAAAAAAGTTTGAAATACATAAAAAGTATGTTTCTATTGAAAACTTTGAAAGTAAGGTTGACATGTTACCAGGAAAAATAAATTTAAATAAGCAATATAATTATCTCATTATAATGAATATATTTTCTTTATTAACCTAAATTAACTTAATTTGGACAAATTTTTATTTAAGATAGCATATAAAACTATAACTTCATAACATGGAAACCATTTTAGCAAAATTATCAGCCATAATAAAAGAAGCTCTATTTTTCTCAACTAAACATAAAACAGGCTAAGTTATTATGCTGCAAAGATAATATTAAGTAAGAAACAAAGTATCTATTTAAACATAATGTTTTTAATATATGATAAGCCTAATCACAATGTTTATATTCTTGATTGTAATTCATAGGCTCTTCTACCCTTACTAGCTCAGGTTTAAAACACACACAGGTATGTGAAACTTTAATTTTTAAATGCAAAAGAAACCTCATGGATATGTACATAAATATCTAAGCTATTTATAATGTTAATAGAGATTATAGAAATCTTAGCTGTTCTGCCTTTACTTTACATTGTTGCAACAATGTGATCTTAATGAAAATGAAAGATGTTTTTCTTATTTGGAGCTTAAACTTATTACACCAAGACTAAATGGCTTGAGAGTTATCTTTCCAGAACAGGGTGCCTTTGAAAAATATAAGAACTAAAGAAGTAGGTGTGATATTGTTATCATTTTATATTTTACATATTTACTAATTCTGTTGTAAAAGAATTAAAAAGGAAACAATGTCAAAGTAGTTTTCCTAGAGCTGAATATTTCCGAATATAACAAATAAATTTGAAAAACATTAGCATAGGAATACAGTGAGTAAATGAATTATTTATAAAGCACATGGTGTTTATAATGTTTGGTAAAATAATAAAAGTTTTGGATCTGATTTATGTAGAAACTAAGTGTTACAAAAAATATGCCTTTTAAAAATATTATTTCTTCACAAAATTGACAGTTTGCAGATAAAAGAAATACTGAATGTCACTTTAATGTTTTATCACTTCTAAGAAAACACTTTACTGATACAGTAAGTTTGTTGGATATTTATAACAATTAAAATTAAAGAAAACGGCTATATGTATGCAAGTCACAAAAAGAGGTGCAATTTTTCAGTTCAAAACAAATTTGTATTAGTATTACAAATAATTACAAAATAAATAAATACATATTCATGCAACTATCTTATGCATCTATCACATAATTTCTAACATATAGAATATAAAACACGTGATATTTCAATACTTTTTAAAGAAAACATTTCAAATGGACCCACCCTTTATAGTACACTTGCCCAGAGAATGAGCCAAATATATTTTAGATGTGAATTTGTCAAAAGCAGACAATGTGAAATATAAAATTGCTCTCTAAATAAAATACAGTATATCAATCTAATTTTATTTTTTCTACACAGCTCATGTTTTTGAGAATTAGTGGCTACAATGGAATCAGTTTGGTTCAAGCACAGATTCAAAACGTGAATCTCAATGAAATGTATAAACAGTTCAAATGATGACAAGACATTCAGAAATTGTGCTGTATCATTTACACTATTCAGTGATGATAGTTATATCTATATAAGTATGGCATTAATACTATGTCAAATAATTTAAAAGTGAATGAAAATCAGCATATTTATATATATTACATACATTTTTTGCATGTATTTTTTTGTTGGGTTTTTTTTGTTGTTGTGAACTTGAAAGTGTTCATTATTAATAAATAAACAGTGACAGTAAACAACTTTACCATTACATTATATTTCTTATTATTTTAACAAAATAATTTTCATTGCAAGCAAAAGTATCAATTACTGAAGAGAGAGATGTATTTCCCATTTACATACACACACATTTATTAAAGTTAGGCAACTTCAATAAACTATTCAAGTTTACTGAAGCAAGATAAAGTGTACATATTAAATATTTAATTGTATTTCTATTAGTGATCATACCATTAAATATAACTGTATTCAATAGTTTGGATTCATACTTAAAACCATTAGTATTAAGCCAATATATATCAATAAATGACTGAGAATTATTAAGCTAATATACATCATTATTAACTGTAGATAATGATGTGAAATCTTAGCTTCACATTACTTTTCACTGATGGAAACAATCATCTAGGAACAGATTTTAATTATAAGGAGAGTTAAAGTGTCACTCGTAAGGAGATTGAATAAATGAAAGCTCTCCTATATGTAGAGATTAGTACCTAAACAGTGGCCAAAGCCTAGTAAATTTCTCATCTTGTGCTGAGTGCAAATCCCAAATATTTAGAACAAGAGTTTGGTATCCTACCTCCATAACAGTGTCTATCTCAGGTGCTTGGCAATTTAAGTTTCAGCTTACCAATCACATAAAAGTAAAAGAAGTGATTTTAAACTAAGTTTGGAATACTTATAAAATGAGCTTCAAGTACTTTGAAAGTGAGTAGCTTGAAACTGAAAGTGAGCTAGAAATGGTTTGAAATTGAGTTTCAGATGGTTTAGAACTGAGCTTCAGATTGGATTTGTAAATGACAGAATGAATTAAATGTAAACAAAGATAAAAGGTATTATTATTAAATGAAAAATAAAATTACCAGTGGTGCTTAACAAATTACAAAACTTGGGATGAATTCTTTTTGTTTATGTTTGTGCAATTAAAAGTCTATACACTGAGGCATGTGTTTCCTATTTAGTTGGTTTTTTTTTTAATGGAAGCATAAGACCCACTATGGACAATAAAGGCACAAAGGGAATTTTTTTTAATTCTCCAATGGGCCAACCCATCCATAAATATGGCTAAAACTAGATGTGGAACATTTATATGGTGACGTGACAATTGCGTGAACAACAATTGCGTGCCGACAAAAATGCGATGAACAAATGCGCGATGACAAAATCACGTTCTTTGAAATCGACAAGTTAGCGCTGACAAAATCGTGATAAACATTGCCAAGTGTGGCCTACTTATGTGTAGCCAAGTATTCTCATACTGTTTACAGAGTCAGTTGCAAAACAGACCTATTATAATTATTTTTAATTATAATGCATGATTTTCTTCTTCTGACTGAATTTTAAGGTCAACTTGAGTGGTGAGAATGAGATAATAAGATTATTATTATTTACTAAGGACCTATGTAAAGAATGGCATGCTAAGTCTGAATAGCTGCATTCGACACGGAACAGGAAGTTTTATGTATGTTCGCTGGGGAGAACTCTATTATATGCTTCATTCTTTTCATTGCCTTTGTGTAAGGATTATTTGCATGCAGTATCTCTTAATATTAATCTTTAAATAAAAATTATTAAGATTTGATATATGCTTCAGTCGTTTCATTGCCTTTGTGTAAGGATTATTTGCACGCAGTATCTCTTAACATTGCCTTTGTGTCTCGTAATATTGATATCTGCATATGTTTATTATTACATTCTTGTACGATTTAACTTGTATCATCACGATTTTGTCGATCGCGATTTTATCAGCACGATTTTATAGACGCGATTTTGTCGTTGCGCATTTGTTCATCGCATTTTTGTCATTCGCGCATTTATAGGTGAAACCAATTATATACCTCATTTCCATGTGATTTTAGAAACTCCATTTCTTCTGGTGTAAAACTTGCCATGGATATTGACTTCACTCTGTGGGGGGGATTTAGCCCACGTCTAAAATAAAAGAGATAAGAAGTGTGCTGACAACAGACAATAATAATTTTAATACTGTAGAAATGTGAAAAAAATAAAATTTCAAATGAAGAAAATGCACATAAAGATCAGAATTATATTCAAAATATTTTCCACATGCAAATAAAGATTAGAACTATACTCAAAATATTTTCTTGTCATTAAATTGAATGAATTTCAATTATAAAACACATTTAAAGGAATATTTATAAGATTGGTATAAGGAAAAATCCTACTAAAAACATAATATCTATGTATAATACATTATATCAGTAATCATACATGAATCTAATTTAAAATGTTGATGAATATATCTGAGATAGGTTTGTTTACTTTGTCAACTGAATATTATGGCATTAGTGAAAATGCACAATAAAACCAAACCAGTAAATTTATAATTATAGATAAACATCATAAAATTAACTTTAGAATTATTGGAAACAATCACATTTTGAGACTAATGTAATTCTGCAAAGAATACACAATTAGACAATGACATAACTTTATACATCCCAAAACAATTACTAATTTAGTTACATTTGTGTACATTTCAGATCTAGGGTTTTAAAAGAAAAGAAAAATTCTGAAATACATATTTAAATAAACCTCTTGCTAACAGATAAGCTATATTAGTATATATATGAATCGACATAAAATCAAAATAAAAACTCTAAAATGCTCTTTCACCAAAACATTACAATAACATTAAAAATTATTTATTGATAAAACCATTAAACATTGCCTACTCTGTTTATCTATCCATCTATTAACACCCAGTAGTGTTGTAATTTGTACAGAAGATGTATTTTTGTTACCAATACTGTCAAAATAAAGCTACATCAAACAAAATATGTTATTATCATTCTGTAATATAAATTTTAGTTTTAAAAGAAAAATAATCAGTTCAATAATAGATTTACACATGAAACATTAGATAAAAATATTTATATTTAATTTTCTCTGATTTACTGAAAATATATCTTCAACATGCCTAATGGATTCTGAAGCAAAAATAATGATATGCATTAAATAATTAAATATACATAATTTAAATATCATGTCTAGCCAATGAAATTGTAAGGAAAGGCATTTTTCATATTTTTAATAATCACTAATCTATCTGAAAAGTGAAAATAAAACGTATGTTTATATTTATTTGCTTATTATGGGGAAGCAATATTTATAAATATTTTATTTATTTCTATTTATATATTATAGTTTATTTATAAATTACAATATTAAATTTGAATCAAATGCTACTTAACTTAAAAATAATAAGCTAAAGAGAGGATGAATCTTTTAAAAAAATAACACTGACTGTGATTTCATTTGAACACTATCTCCTGCATGCTAACATCTGAAACTTGTACAATTGTAAATAGCTTTAAGAGTGTGCATACATAATAATTAATATTCATTTGTTTTTTAAAATATAATGCAGCTCTACCATTCTTTAAACTGCATAATATATACTATTATTACTAAGTAGAGACTATTATTTGAGATATTTTAAGAAAAATAAATATAAAATGTTTAATCTTGGTATTTGCCAAGAACACTGTAAGTGTAAGTAGAATCATGGGTGGGTGTTTTCTGTGCACTTCTGCCTATTTATTAAAAACTGGTCTTCAATTTTCATTTCAAACCCAATGATCAAAAGGGTATACAACTACAAGCTATTTGCCAAGAACACTATAAGTAGAATCATGGGTGGGTGTTTTCTGTGTATCCCTGCCTATTTATTTAAAAACTGGTCTTCAATTCTCATTTCAAACTACCAAATGATCAAAAGGGTATACAAGCTTGAAAAGAACTTGTTTATTTAAAATTGGTCTCCCTGAATACCAATTACCATCACCATGTGCAAAAGTCTGGTTAAGACTAAAAGTTATCTATTAATCTTGGGTTTGAGTTGTGCAACAATATGATCTAGTGAGAGATTAACAATAGTTCTCTACTAGTATTTGTATCCTAAATCTCTCTGTCTTGATGAGATATACTACTACTAGTACTACTACTAGCACTAAAGCTAAGTCAAATATGCATTATTTATAACTTATTTTCAGGAACAATTTTAATATTTAGTGTACTATTACTAGTATTAGTAGTAATAAAATATTTCAAATAAATAATTAAATGCTAACCTTAAATTAAATACAAATATTTAAAAATTATACTAGAAAGACTTATATATAGTTATAGGTTATAAATCTGCTCTAATAAATTAAAATCATCTTAACAAGTCTATTTAATACAAAATTTCTTCTAGAAACATAATTAAACTTGTATAAATTGTTCATTTAATATTTGCATTTGTCTAAATTGTAATTATATTTTAAGGTAATATAAGTTATAACAATATTTGTAAAGGTCATCAAATGATAAATCAGTAGAGTTAATATTTACATAACTATTACATAACTACTAATTAACAAAAATAAGAAAGTGACACATAAACTATTAAAATTCTGTATAACAGAATTACTATTACTGTTTCATTTTCAGTATCCTAGGCGATATACTAGGCGTATTACAGTAGCACTTTACAACTAATGTAGTAACACTAACACTGGTAACAGGTAATAGGTGAATGTACAATATTATGTAATTCCTCCGTAAATCAGTTGGTGTTGAATAATACTACTATTTCTATAAATAAAAAAAAAGTATTTTGATCACCTCCTGTTCATCTAGCAAATATCATTAGTGCCATAATTCAGTGATGATGAGCCATCCACGTAAGCGAAGATGCTGCTAGACAATTATCTAATTTCCCATTTTCTTAGGGATGTGTATTTTTTTTTAATATAGTCTTTCATTCTTCAATAATTTCTTTTCCCGGCATTCATTCTTCATTAACAATTTCAGACTATATTTTTGTTTATGAATCTACAATAAAATTATGTATGTAGTTATGAATAAATTCACTATTGGTGTATAACTGAGACAAGACTGGAGGATCGACACCTTTCGGTGTAATCGCACTCACAGAATGCCGCTACATGAAGTGCAGACGAAGGAACCAATCGTCATGTTGACGTATGTTGGTCCTCTCTGGTGGCAGTCAAAGCACGTTTTGTTACTCGGCAACGCCACCATTTCCCGCAACATTTTGAGATGTTTTTCATCCTGCTTTCTCTTATTTGACGCCATTTTTATTTTGGAAGATAGTCGGAAGCGATTGCCGCCCAAGAGACATAACTCTGAAAATATCAGTAGTTGGTCTTATGCAGGGCCTTGTGACTTATGGGACATAATTATGTCTGAGAGTTTATATTCTCAATGCAATTGTGAATACAGAGAAATTAATTTGAATTACAATAAGCTCTTTTTATAATTTGATTGCCCATTATTATTGTTAACTGTTCCAGTCATAAAAAGATATGAACGTTAGCAATGACTGTTTAAAATCAGTAGCAGCGTTCTTAAAGGTCATTTTAGTGTGGAATGTTATTATCTCACATGTCCTTTAAAAGTTATCACGTTTCGTTTTTTTTTTCTCTCTTAAATCTTCCACCTCTTGTAGATTCCATTTTCCTCACATTCAGCGTCTATATTTCATAAAGATGAAAGACAGTCTTACTACTAACAAAGAGAAAAATTCTCTCTCTCTCTCTCTCTCTCTCTCACACACACACACACACACACACACACACACACACACACACACACACACACACACATATATATATATCATTAAAGATGAGGGAAGGGGGAACAGTAAAATATTTTTAATTCAACAATTAGGGTTATAGCTAATTTGTTGACAGTTGTTTCGCTAAAGAGTTAAAACAATTAGCATTTTTAATCATAATTATTTCAGCTACCACTACCACCACCCCGCATCCTAAACAAATAAATGCATACACTTTCGTATGGTTTTCTGAGAAAAATATATTTATCATGCATGCTAGCAATATTGATTGCTAAGCAGGTATAAACTAGTCAAGTCGACGGGCCAGATGCTGTGGCGAACGAAAGCTCGTATGTGAAGTGTGCATGTATGTATGTATGTATGTGTATGCCTGTGTATGCCTGTGTATGTTTGTGTGTGTACATATAATTAAAGTTTGGCTGTGGTCACCTTGAGATCTAGGAACAAGTGCAAATAAATTTCTATTGTTATGTGTATCCGGATTTCTATAAACATACAAATATAATAATATTCATAAACGCTCACCAAAACTGAATTTTAAAAAATGTATTATTATTAATTCACGTCCTTTTATTGTAATAAATCAGTCCTTTTTTTTTTTTTTTTTTGGCACTGCATTTCTTTAGCCAGTTTTGAGCATTTGAACGAGTAAAATGATATTCCTGTTTGTAAACAATCATCAAGATGCATCTGTAAGTCAAGATCTGTATTTTGGCTTTATTATGCTCATCTGTAAGTCAAGCTCTGTATTTTGGCTTTATTATGCTCATCTGTAAGTCAAGATCTGTATTTTGGCTTTATTATGCTCATCTGTAAGTCAAGCTCTGTATTTTGGCTTTATTATGCTCATCTGTAAGTCAAGCTCTGTATTTTGGCTTTATTATGCTCATCTGTAAGTCAAGCTCTGTATTTTGGCTTTATTATGCTCACCGTTAAAAACAGTTCACATGGATAAATGGAATCCAATTCAGATTTTATTTTGTATCTATAGATTCCATAAATTATTATATGGTGCGATCGATTTGAGAACAATATCATTTTGAAGGTCCAAAATCTCAAGTTCCACTTCTCTTCTTACTCGAATGAGACGTAGTCAAGTAGCCATTTTTACTGTCTCTAAACGGAAAGTAAATTGATTCCCAAGTAAGGCAATCGCATGCTCACTGATGATGAACTGAGGTTTTTGAAGAATTAAAATCGCTGCCAAATACCATTTTCTTCATACTTGGAAAATGTATAAGGGACTTCGACTTCCACGAGATCAGTTCAGTTTAAATGATTTTAAAATGAGTGACGTGAGGTCGGATGGAACAACGTACATGTTCACTACTTTTCACATTCGGCGCGCGCGCGTGCAAATACCTCGAAGGGCGACATATGGCGCCCGCGGGCAATGTATTGGGAACCACTAACCTAACCGGCCATGCTGTTTTCCACTGCGCAAAATCAGTACCAGCTGGAAATGGCATCTCCCTAAGAATAGCCACCAAGCTGCTTATGCCTGCCTGTCAGCAATGAAGCACTGTAAAACGTGACATACGAGCTTATTAAAACGAATATGGCCGGGATCGTGGAATTCTGATACTATTTATTATACTATTATTATAGTTCACTTTGTACACTAGTTTTCGAACTTTAAGTAGCTTTTGCACGTGGCTTCACTAGAGTAAATGTCATTTTTCAATAAGTGAAATTATTTTATATTACAGGTCTTTTTTAATCGTCATGTAAGATCCACAACATGCCAAAAACAAAAACAAAAAACAAAAGAAAGACAGAGGGAAGGGTGCGACTCCCTACCACCCTTAGTTATTGGTTATGATTATTATTTAATCATCCATAACTAATTACAAGTGATGAGAATCTTAATTTATGTTATTAATAATTCTCTAAAAGACACCACTTGTCTCTCTCTCTTGACAGATATGCGGGCGCTGTAAAAACGTTTTCTCTCTTCCACACCACAATATTTCCATAGGTGGAAAACCTCTTACCAAAGGAGAAGATAAATCCGTCTTTAAATCTATATTTAGCAAACCTCCATTCACCCACTATCTCTCCTCTTATGGTTTCCAATATGTGTAAGAAGGTCAATAAATTTATCAATAATTTTATTAAATCAACAATCAAATATACAATATATGAATATAATCAAAAGATCATTAACATTTACATCACTTCACAACAATGTTCAATTAACGCTAGATAATCGTTTTATTGATCCTAGCATAGACATCAGCAGTCAAATGAACACGTATATATAATCAAGTTCATAGACATATCACCAGAGACAGGAGAGTGAAGTTTTAGATATAATTATAGTACATAACATTTTCAAAGATGGCAGCTGTCACATGCACATGGTGTCTTTCTTATTCAGACGACTGTCTCACTTACGCCTTCTAAGTATGTTACACATCTGTTCCAGAATCTTCAATGCGCTCTCCAAACACACCTTGGAGAATCATCCTGAATTTCCCTTGCACTATAAAGCACATCGGGAGGAATATTCCCTAATTTTTCGTGTATGTTACTCAGAACACCACGAGGAATGTTCAAAACAATCTTCGTGAATTCTCGAGACCAACTCTAGCCTCCATTTTCTGCCGTATTGGTTCTAGAATGGAATTATCAGGAATCAACTTACAACAACACTTTACTGATAAGTATGAAGACAACACTGGATGCACATACCATCATGATCAGGTAGGGTACAGTAGTCACTGTATTCTGAAGTGGAAAAAAGGCAGTTTTTCTCTTCAAAAGTCAAATTAAGGCAGCGCTAAATTTCAGGCAGATTTCATCTCTATAAATCCTTTCTCTCTTACAAGCATTTTCAACTTACAAATCCTGCAACAATATTGTTAACCTAACAACACACAGCATAAGAAATATAGAATCGATCAAAATTTACAAGCACAACGTAATCAAATTAGTGAACATGGAAATAATGATTCAGTTACATAAGCAATTCAAATCTTAGATCAATAGCAAACAGGTACAAAATATTTCTAAGTCCATTCTTTCTTTATCAGTCAGTTCCCATAAGCTAATGATCGCCATTATGACCAGACTCTACTGTCGTCAAATTTAAAGTGATTGGAATATAGACTTTCTTCAACAGAATAACTTTCGGTCCTTTCCCATTGGATGAACATGTGTGAGGCTATTAGTCAGAATAACTACTCATCCAGTTAAAACTGGTTTGGATTGCATCAGCAATATTCTAGCATATTCTCCACCTGGGAAAAAACGAAGAGATAGAGAGAAAAAAAATTACAGAAAGATAGGCATTGGATAGGCATTGCAAAAATAAGACTTAACCACACAGTTTAATGCAACCCACCTAAACCCAAATACAATATTTAGCCTGCTACACCTAAAATCTAATACCCAGTATGAGAAACTCTGTGCATGTAGGTCCCAACGATGTATTAGCTAAGGCCTTGAGTGAATAAATAAATGCACTTTACTTTTAATGGAAAATTTTCAGTTTCACTGGCGAGTTCCCTTATGAGATAGCATGATGTTATATAGCCGATCTTGATTATTGAGTACTAAGGTTTAGAACAGAAAGTCTGATCAAAATGTGTCCAACATTTTTTTGTTTACTTAAGCACACAAACCCACAACCATAACATTATTATTATATATACACATAGATGACCTAAATAAGCCATAGAGTACTACTAGGACGTAAGCACAACACCGTCTATTTATAGAAATATGATAAAATATATAGTCTGACTCAGCCTGAGTAAATTGTGACTTGAACCGTCACGACAGAAAGAGCAATTTAACTTTAATTGAGTTAGTTCAGACCCTGCTCTACTTGCTTGTGTTTTCTTTAAAGAAATGCGCATTTTCCTTTCCCAGACTTAAATCAACTTTTAGAGAGAAAATGTATTAGATACTTACTCTTCAGCTTAAAGACTTTTTGTCGCCTTCTTAGCAGCATGCTACAATAATATTGCAATACCGAGATATGCATTTCAAAAGTTCTTATAAAACTGTCATGTCAGAAAAGTATCGTTGTATTCCATTAAGCAGAAGTGAAGTTAAACGTTTTCCTCCAGAATGTAATGGTAATTTTTAAAGTAAAATAAAATATACCGTTTGTTTCCCCATGTTAAAACAAAGTACAGTAGACCAATTGAATGTGTAAGAGATGAGCGCTTTGATGAAGTGTATAGAGGGCTGTCTTAACAGCATTATAGGCCCCCGGACAAAGCAATGCACTGGAGCCCCTACCTACAAAAACACTCACGGAGTAAAACATACGTAGATTAGCATGGGGCCCATATGTTATTGAGCCCTCCCCCCTATTATGCTTGTGAAGCCCCCTGGGAAACTGCCCAGCATGCCCATGCATTAAGACGGCACTGAGTGGAGAGAGAGAATTACAGAAAGAAAATGTGGTTTGATCTGTTTTGGTTAGCCAGAGCAAAAATAAGAGCTAAGCAACCCACCTAAATCCAAATCTAATATTTACTACAGCCTAAAATCTAATACCCAGAATGAGAAACCCACCTAAATCCAAATACAATATTTACTACAGCCTAAAATCTAATACCCAGAATGAGAAACCCACCTAAATCCAAATACAATATTTACTACAGCCTAAAATATAATACCCAGAATGAGAGACGCTGTGCACAGATGTTACAACGCTGTATTAGTCAAGGTCTTGCATGAATTAATTCATTATACACTGTATACACATTGAACATATCATGGTAGGTAATACGTAATTGCACGCATCTGAAGTTAGTGTTAGGATGGGTTGTTTTTTACCGAGTATGCCCAGACCCTAATATCAACAACAAACAGTAATCTGGCATTTTAATTTAATCACAAGAAACGTTTTGTTGTAGTTGTTTATTTAGTTTTAAAGTGTGGATTGTTTGTTGCTGCTATTCTTTTATAATAAGAGAAGTTTAGTTTCTTTAGTTTGATGAATACAAAATAATGTCCTCTATGAGTGAGTATTCAATAAATGTTTACCTTCAAAGAATAATAATAAAAAATATATGTGTACACCCTCAATTCTCTATGCTGCGTATGTGTGTATTATAAACGTACACACACCATATTGAGAGAGAGAGAGTATAAACTTTTGCAAAAAAGGAAGAGATTTCAGTTAAAAGCTATGTTCTGATTCTATATATTGCACATATCTGAGTGAAGCATATTGCAGGTCGACATTGACGACAATACTAATATATTTACATGTAGCTAGTATATTATACATTGCTGCAGTCATATAAATCATTGTTGTTAAGTTGGGGGGGGGGGGGCAGTAGTAGATATTGTTGTTGTCGTTCCTGGTGGTGAAGTGAGAGGGGGCGTCTTACAGAGCCCAGGTTAGTAACACACCGTACCAAGTGTATACGTGCGCCCTGGATATTCAACCCTCTGGCCTCCTCACTGGTGGTATTGTCGTTGCTGTTGTGGCTGTCCCTGGTGTCCGCTGGGATGTACAAAGATGGGTGTTGGTAGCCAGTATAGACGGTTGAGCAACAGCTGGATCATATCCGCAACTGGGTGGTTAAAAAATCCCTAATGCGGATGCTGATGTTCATAGTATTGCCATTGTTGTCTTTGTCGTTGCTGCTGGTGGTGATATCTGCGTCATCGTTGTGGCTGCTGTTATTGTTGTTTTCGGAAGTGCTGTGATGGGCGCCGTCTTTTACTTTTCTGGCCCTATTCAGTTGATGCCGTTGTTGTTGGCTGGCCTCCTTTTGTTGATGTTACCACCGTGGATGATGTTCTAGGTGGCCTCACTGGTAAGGGTGAGAGGAGTGGGGCTTCAAGCAACCTTGAAATCTCATCCAGAGCGGTGTAAACTTGTCTGTTTGTCTGGTTCCCTGGTGTAGACATTTTGGGTTTGAATTTTTTCCCTTTCATCTCGATGGTTTTGGTTTGAGTGTTGGCAATTTTTCCCCTTTCTTACTCTCTTCTTCGCTGGGGCTGTCTTATTTCTTTCTCCTCTGTTGGAGTAGTTGGTGTCTGGCTTTTCTATTCCCTCAGTCTTCATATATGGTGTTTTGGGAAAAAGCCTGTTTTGTTTTCCTGGTTTGAAGTCTGTTTCGAGTTAACTTTTGTCGATGGTGATATTTTCCATACAATGTGAGTATTGCATTCTTTCTCACACGTGCTTGTAGGTATTGTTTGGGTCTCGTTATCGGCTGTTGTTAGCTCCCCCCCGATTCAAAAGGTGCAGTACTTATGTACTACTGTTGCGTCCCTTATGGCACGTTCGCTATTCGCGCAGAATATTGACCAAAGTATGCTGTTGAATGCCAATCTAATAGTTAGGTTCTCGATTTCGATTTCAAGGCAACGAGGTGATAGCTATATCGCATATCTTCCATGTTCAATGGATATGAAGCCAATTATCATAGCCTTGGGGTGTTTTTCTATTTCTTTTTCTTGTTCACCGGGCCCTGAAAAGGGCTTGGGAGTGGCGCTGGTAGCTGCTCTAGTGCTTCATCTATCCATTTTAATCTCGATAGACCGCTAGATTGAAATGATGCGAATTAACTGTTATTCCCGAGCGCTCTTTGAGCCGCTGAAGCAGTGAATGGAAAAAGTGAAGTGACTTTTGGTTTTTCTTTTCTTCCACAGAGTGTTTATGTGAGCTGATAAATATCCAACCACTGGCAAACCTATACCAGAGTTATATCTTGGCTATAAAAGAAAGGCGGTTATAAAGCGCCGAGTACTGATACTGTATGCAGAGACAATGTCGTCTACTGCAAATATATATTATGCCTAATCACACCAGTCAAAGGTGGAAAAAGAAAGTCAATGCGTCAATTCTAACTCAACTGATTGTCTCAACTTTTCTTTTTGACGATCAAATCTTACTCTTACTTAACGAGCGGCTCAAAACAAATATACTTTCTCAGTAACAAATTCACAAAGCGGCAGTTGAAGCTTTATCAACGTCACCGACCTTGACATATATTTTAAGTAAGATCGAAAAAGTTGTGGATAAGAAAATGAATGCAACATCTTTGGGATGATATTAAAAGTATGTAGAGCCAAGATAACCACATACTTTGTTGTCAAAATATGCGTCTATTATTTTTTTTCGTTAGCCATTCTTAAACAAACCACCGTGAATTTGAAGATGTATTCCATATATTCAAATATTTAAAGTTTCAGATTTAAAAACAAAATCACAGGAGATTATTTGTGATGAGCTTTAAGTAGAATCTGTTGGGCGGTGGGGAGGAACCCATACAATCATATATTAGAAGACACAAAGCTTCAAGTTTTAGATAATCCAGATTACAGGAAGATCTCCAATATTGTGATACATTATGGATACAGGATGATCTCATCAATTTTAAAGGAAAGCAAGCAAATAAAACAACACTTTGATTATTGTTTGTTGTTCTATAGTTTGGAATGAATACGAGATTTAAAAAAAGGACATGTTAATGTTTGGCAGTCTTTGATTTTCCTGGATCTCAATCCTTATATCTAGTGCAGTTTCATCCCAATAATATTTTTAAAATTAATTTTCATTTTGTGAAAAAATCCTAATTTGTATTTATATTTTAAAATATTTATTTGACTACACTTATGAGTAAGGAAACAGCGTATTTTCGTCAATGTGCACCAGTAATATGTTGCAATCAAACCTTTTCATCAGTTTGAATCATAACGCAGTTCTCACAGTTCCTGTATTATTGTTCTTTAGTCAGTCATTATCTTTTAAAATTCATGTTACACTATGCAACATGTGACTCAACTAATTACAGATTGAAACGTTCGTACAATCTTGTTATGTGATCTTTGGTCTAACTCTCGATTATACATATTATTTTGTCCACTTCAGTCAGTTTTACATTGTATTCTGTATTTTTCTATTTTGGTTGCACATATGAGCTCTTGTGTTTATGATTCGTATTTCAACATTATAAAATAACTTAAAGCTTAGTCTAGCCAGAATTAATTCTCAAGTTTACAATGTGCAGCTGGATAGCTTAAGGCGCAATTTGGAATGACCCTGAGGTCAAGGACGGTTAGAACATTGAAATCAGTTTAGCAGCGCAATTACATGTCTCAAATATTTGGGCTGTTCACGATGGTTCCTCGAACTATGTGTATTTACTTCGAATATTTTATTATTGTTTCTTGAACATTTTTTAATACAAAGAGAGCTATTTCTCACCTACATTAATACATGAATTTGTACTTATAGAGCAGAGTGCCAAATGTGTGCTTTAACAACACCTATTATCGGTGAGTTCGTTCAATCCGGGAATCTCATCCGTGGACTATCAATAGTTATGTTGCAGATGTCACGGTTTATTTTTATAAATTATGTATGCCAGTGAATATTATATACTGATATTTTTATTACCGCGAATATATAATTGTGGAAAAGGAAATTCCCACTGATCAGCCGCGCTACCATTTTAGTGGCCAGCACGGTAAAGTTTACAATCAGTTGATTAAAAAAAACCCAAACAATCGATCTGGTCACGTTATATGTAAAGGGAGATTACTACCAACCACCCCGTGGATGTTAACTATGGTAATAAACAATGACTACAACAGAACCGGAGGCAGATGAAACATCCCAATTTCGATTAGTGCATCCTGTCCCCGGGGTTAGAATATTGGTGGATAAGGAACCTGTCGGAAGAAGTGGACATTCCATGGTAGCAAATGAGTCAAATTTGTTTGTTCTAGGCGGATACAACCCATTAGGTCGAGTTCTTAACCAGCAAGGGAAGCCGACGGTTTTAGAAGAACTTTGGAAATACAACTTTGCAACTAGAAAATGGACGAAAATAGAAGCATATGGATGTCCAAATACTTGTGCATCATCGTGTATGATCCTGCGTGGAACCAGCATATATGTCTTTGGAGGAACGTCCTATCCTTTTGGACACATAATCAGCAACACCTTTAAAGTCTGTGATATTAGGAATATCAACCGAGATGGGCAGGGTGCTTTTTGGTACCTGATGGAAACAAACCCAAATGTTTTTAACAACCAAGACACTGGAGACAATATGCCACCGAGAGCCTATGGTCAGAGCGTGATTTTTCACGATGACTACGTGTATACTTTTGGTGGAGCAATAGGATTTTACAACGAAGCGGTTGCGGATATGCACCGCCTGGACCTGAAGACTTTGATTTGGGAAAAGCTAAATCCCTATGGTGATTTGCCTAAAGGTCGATACAAGCAGGAGATCGTTCAAGATAATGAATGGTTTGTTATTACATATTTACTTGATTTTGTACACAGTTGTGAAACAGAGAAGGGATGATTATAAAAATTAGATATCTCAAATATTACTATTACCTAAATAATACAAAATGTTGCATCAGATTATCTCAAACTCAAAGCTAATGCCAGATTGATTGTGACATCTTTATTGTACTTTTAATAATTATTAAAATATCTTTACAAACAGAAGCAGATTTATAATAAATGTATGAAGTTCTAATTTATTATTACTTAAACACACTTACACAGTCTTCTTATTTTAAAAAAAATGGTGGGGGGTGTATTGTAAGCTATCCATTTAATACCTTTGCAAATATCAGCTAATTTTTATTCTTTTCCCTTAGCTGCACGAAGCTCTTTTTTCTGTCTTCTTCCTCCGTGTTGGTACATTAGTGTTACATATCATCATTACTTCAACTTTATAATATAAATTTGGTTATACACAAGTCCATCTTAATTTAGTTTTCAACTTAATTTTATAAATGAAATAGTTAAACTCAAGAATATGGCAGTGCTAGCCTCACCTGCATGTCTTGGGTTTAAGCCCAGGATTTAATAACATATTTTTCTTGTTTCTTCATCCACTCTTAACATTGAGTTTAGTTGCTATGATTATAATGTAAATGCTTAGAGCTCATAAAAATGTTTTTTTATTAATTTTTATTATGTAGTTAGCTGCTATGATAATATAAGTAAGTGCTTAGAGCTAATTAAAAATGGGTTTTTTTTAAATTAATTTTTATTATGTAGTTAGCTGCTATGATTATAATGCAAGTGCTTAGAGCTCATTGAAAAAATGTTTGTTTTTTTTTTTATTAATTTTTATTATGTAGACCTGCTTTTCATCTAGTGATAATTGATATGATCTAGTTTAGGAAATATGACAAGAGAAGAGATACTTCAAAGAATGAATATTGAATGCTAAAAGCCATTCATTCACTCTCTGGTATTTAGAAAAAAAAGAACACCAATTTACAATATTTACATATCTATATATATGTTTTTGTTTAATTAATTAAAAAATATATTTGTATGATTATGCATTCATTGTTAATGGACAGTCATTGTAAAATTTGTAGTTACTAATTATATCCTTTCAAGCAACAGAACAGCACTTAATTTTTTTCCAATGATTTACAATCTTTGTAGTTAATAATTATATCCTTTCAACAGAACAGCACTTAATTTTTTTTTCAGCTTGCTGAAAACATTTATTTAGTTGTTGCTGAGGGACATGACTATCTTTATTTAAACGAGTTACAGTTAGGGTTAACTTTTCTCTTAAATTGGTTCTAAGTTATGAATGCAGATATGTTTAAACTTTAACTCAAATAATTAGATTTTCATGCTTTAAACTATCAGAAAATATAAATAACATGAAAAAAAATTGGGCTACTCATAAGATGGATTTGTGAAAAAGTTCTAAAGATGAGGTATTAGATCTGATCTAAACTGAGAAAGTTACATCATGGAGATTCCACTATATAAAATACCAGATTACTATTAAATCTGATCAGTATTATTAGTATTAATAAACTTTAGAATCATATTTGCTTGATAAAAACAGAGCCACTATTAATTTTTTTTTCTCTCCAAGGATTTCACTCAACTTACATAGTTACATGTGTTAAGCAGAGTTTTCAATATAGTAACTTGAATAAAATAATCCAAATGATAGATTACCGAGTTTTGTTGTCATTAATAACTATATAGCAAATCACATTATACATCCAAACTGACTGAAAAGATGCAATTAATTTATTATTATTAATTTCCTACTAAAACTTTCAGACTAAGCAGAAAGGAATAGGCAGGTCTACTAAATAAAAGTAACATTGAAAAAAATCCCTATTAGTCTGTTTATGTTTTAGGTATATGAATGTGTCATTCATTGTGAAATATAACCCTTACTTGACTGCCTTTAGCAGTATTATTTAATACAATACCCATATTAGATTTAAGTTTTGAATTAATTGTATTATTAAGATATTTGAAGATTTAAAACATTCATGTATTACTCTGTTCATCCCAGTTTCTACATAATGGGTGGTGGACGATTGAGGAAGGCACAGCCTGTTGACATACTCTATGGATACTTCTATACTCAGAACACCTGGATAAGGCTGAGCACTTATCCAGATCCTCAGCATGGATTACCTCGGCCGCGATGCAGTTTTGGATTAGCACAGGTTGGACGGCATGTCTACATATGTGGGGGTCAGCATTATGGGCCGGGTGTGAATGAGACAGTATTATTTGATGATGTCTGGCATTTTTCACTGGACACATTTTCCTGGAGAAAACTCACAGCTAAATTGCCTGAGCCAGTCTACTTTCACACAGTAGCATTGTCCCCTTCCCATCACATGTATGTATATGGAGGTGTTTTAAGGAGTGGAAGGAGGTCCAATAAACTGTACCGTTATCGCTTGCCATTTCACATTCCCAAACTGTCAGAAATATCTTGGGATGTTTTGTGTACATCATGGAAATTTCTCCATAGAGAAGACCCCAAATCACTTCGACATATCAACGGGGTCCCAGCAGCATTTTGTGATAGAATTATTTAGAGGGTTGTTTTAATTTTAAATTATTTATTTGGGACACTCAGACTGTTTTTTTTATAATTAAAATATTTAAAGAAGTAAATGCATTTAATTTTTTAAGAAAAGATCTATATATCATGCAGTATACTTGCATCTCTATATTTTTTTCATAGGTAGGTTACTAATGTGCCTTTTGCTTTAGTGTTAATTTATTATATGTGTGCAAATGTTTGCATGCTGTATTTTAAAATTTGTATACTTGTGTCATGTCAGTATACATAAGCATGGTTTAAGATAATTAATTTGTTGTGCCAACAAATGTGCTTAAAAAAATAACAATGATTTTACCTAATGGATGCTTTGCCCAAAGAAAACTTTGTAAAATACTTATAGAGCTGGATATTCCTTACCTTAAAAAGTTTTGTTTCAGTGCTCATGACTGAATATACTGCTATATTTTGCTGGCTACCGCTATAAAGCCATCTGGTTACATTTATAATGATATGTACTCAAGTATTGTATTATTGCTTCAGAGAAATAGACTTAATTATATTTTACTAATTAAGTGTGTTTCATTTTTAAACCAGATTTTTCATTTATATTTTAAATATAGACATTAAAAAAGAAAAAGAATAGTTCATAGTCCATTCATCTTGGTTTCACTTTGTGGTCTGTTTCTGAGAAAAAGGCATTTGTGGTCTAAACTTAACTGCTATATAGACCTATTTTTTCATTGTAAAATGGTACATTTTATTTGGAAAAAAATAATTTAATGAGAATATAATTTATACCATCTGAAACTTAAACAAGTCAGTTTATAAGCGTCTCCTTTGTGGAGTTAATAACTGCTGTCAAAATGACAATTTGAAATTGTCTTTTATGCATATGCTATTACATAGAGTGACACCATATACACGAGTTTTGTTTTTTGCAAATTCAAATTTACACAACCTAATGTTAAGGCACTTTCATTTTATTCACTTCCAAACTCAAAGTTATGTGATCTGAAACAAGATGCTGACTTACAATCCAAGTGATGCTGATTTCTGTGTTTTCATTCTCAGTCATTAGATACCAAACCAAGTGCTTTTGTGTTACAACATTGTTGCAGTATGCATGTATATACTTAAGCATTTCACTGGGAAAATCTTGTTCCATCAATATTTTGTTTATGCATGGAAAGTACACCAATGTATATATATAGATCACATTAACATAGAATTCATTGTATCATGTATGTGTTTTATGTTTATTTTCTGGGCTTAACCAATTTTGTTCATCATGGTACTTTCAGATTTGATAGCTGCAACTTCTATGAAATCAGGTCAAAAGATTTCTGACCCATTTATTTTGTACTGGTTTTCAGTTTACAGACAAGTTGTTAAAGTATTCTTTATATAGGGCAAATATCAAGCTGTAATTTGAAAAGATGTTAGAAGAATGAAAATATAGTATCATTGAAGTTATAAAATCACAGGAATGGTATCTATCAAAAAAGAGACTAATTCCCAAGTTGATAATTTATGCAAAACTAAGAAACATTTATGTTTATAATAACTTTTATTAAAAGCAAAATAATATTTTAAAAAATCTTTCCCCTTCCCGAAGAGAGAGAAAAGATACCAAAAACACATACATCAGACAAAAATTTTATATTGGTGTAAAAGTGTGTACCACTGACAGCATCAAATTGGACAGTTGTTTATTGTATTTTGTATATTATTTCATTTTAAAATCACAGTGCATTTGGCTCTCAGAACAATTGCTGCTAATAAAAAAAGTTAAAGGAACATTCTACTTTGTCTTGTAATATTTTTGTAGAACTTGCACATACATGAAACCAGTAAAGTCATGAAATTAAGTTGAAATGTTTTCTATAACATTCTTTCTTTTTTAGAGATCAAAGTTTTGATATTACCCCCATCCATGGTCTTAGTCTCTCTTAGTAGGGGAGATAATTTTACTCAATAATATGAATACTATTGTATTCAGTCATTCTTATTCCATCATTTCATTCCACTAGTGCTCAGACACCACTTAATGGTGTAGAACACTGACATTCTCTGGAACAGGAATTGCAAATGCTAAGAAATCTTGAAAATGAAGGGGTTAACTCTAATAAATTCTTGAATTTCACTCTGCTAGAGAAATTATTTCATTTAATTTATTGTTCATCAAACATGATAAATAATAGTGTAGCATGGAAAGTGCAAACTAATATACAGAATGTTTTTTTTCAAAATAAATTTCAAATTATTTGGCTAAGTTCTTTGATGCCATAACCTTAATTGCTGGACCACAGCAAAGGCCACTCTAAATTTTGCCATATAAACCCGTGTTCGGAATTTCAGACAGTCGACTTTGATCTTGACTAGGAATCAAGTGCAAAGCGGTTAAGTGGAACTGTAACAGTCCGAACTGGCCAGACAGTTCGAGAGCTCGCTCACGAAGGAATGCTCAGACTGCATAATCATGCACGCATCATGGGGCATGTAACAGCACTGGAATGCCCTTTGGTCACCTTCTAAGGAATGAGGCTCGCCCTAGAGGAGCAGTCTTTGAATACTGCCAGTCAACCTTGACTAATTTTCCAATGGGTTAGAGTTTTAGACAAGAGGTATAAATCAGCATGCTCTCCGATGCCAACTCTGATTAGTTTATATACTCCATCTGGGCAGAGAATTATTACTCTGAAAAATTCATAGTCTCGTGATAGTCCCTCCGCGGTGAATGGAGCAAACAGAAACTGTCTGATATGGTAAAACACAATTTTGTAAATATTGAATTTTGTAACATACTTTATTGCAAATTGTAATTTTTGTTAATATTGTATTTTAAATGATTTGAAAAAAACTAATTTGTTATTCTTGGTGGAAAGAAAAAGGAAATTAAATAACTAATGTGAAAGAAATTTGAAATGAGAACCAAGAATGAAATTATAGGTTTTAGCTGTATTATAACACGAGCTGATATATGCAAAATCTATGTATTTTCACAGCTTCAAGGGACAAGAGATCCAGCTAACAAGATCCATTGCGCCATTTACAATGCAAATTCATCTTTGACTTGGAGATCGTGGCCCTGATGTCACTTTGGTCCGAAGTCTACAGTCACTAAGGTATTACTAAGCCAGAACTAAGGAGATAGGACGCCAGAGTTTGGTTATGCAGACCGCATTTGGAGATTGCGACAGCAAGTTGTTTCCTAAGGAGGGTGCTATGACGAATTAGCAGTGCTAAGGGAATGTCCGTATGACTAGGTATACTATCAAGTGGGAAGGCTATGAACGGGTGTACCAAACAGTGGAAGTGAAGTGACTGAATGTTGAATTGATGTATTCCAAATGTGGGTTGTTGATAAGTGTTGTGGAGCTGGAATTAATGGTCCGGAGATTGAGATAGGAAGAGTGCACCGGACTGTGGGTTAATTTACGACAGTGTCTACTAAAACAACAACTGTGTTAATTAATTAATAACTATAACCGTGAACTCGATGGAACTAACCCTTTGAACATATCATCAGTGTGGAAAGTGAGGTTAATGCAGATAGCCAGTGACTGATGCAACGACCACGCAAACCGAAGAAACGATGCATGCGAACCATCAGGTGAACCGTAGGTCATGCTCGTGTGTAAACCTGTATTTGTTCTATGATTGATTTAATTTCTATTTCTGATTCTTTTCTTATCTTGTTGCTTAGAAACTAGAAAATATTGATGTTGATTTGTTGTAAAGCCCAGTAAGTGTGCTAAGAAAAGCATTAAAAGTAACTTATGTATGTGTCCTTCTAATAATTGTTTTAGAGGATAAATTAATGACTATTTTTTTTCCTTCCAAGTGTGAGTTAATGAGAAAACATTGTGAAATCGGTGATATCTTGCCTTGGTGGTTTTTTAAAAAATATTATCATAACTGTAAATGATTTAGATTTATTATTTTCTTTCTTTAATAAAAATGTTGAATTGTTAAAACTTAAACTATCCACTCTTATTCTTATAGAGAGGTACATGTGCATGATGATGGGTGGGGGCTGCCGATGACATAATAACAAATAGAAAGACAGTCCAGTACATGATTTGGAATAGTCCTGTCATCGTTGATGAGAGACATGTGGAGGGCTGGGATAAAGACAAAGTGATGGACAAGAAAGTGCCCTAGGATCTTCTTTTCTAGACAAGTAATGCTTGAAGAGGGGTAATTAGTAGATAGATCACTCAACCACTCAAGGCGACTTAGTCACTCTCGACCGCAATGACCAAGACCCTGTCAGGTGACTGAAAATTGTGTGAAAGGATCATTATTTGTACATGGATTAAAAGGTATAATCACCCAGATAACGATTGACAATTAATTAGTTCAGAAACCTGTTTGCCACAAACAGAAACAACTTTTCATTTGCTCTGGATTAGGAAGAGATTCATGTATCATTAGCTTTAGATATTTATATTTTCTGAGTAACCACTCCTGTTAGGCTACACTGCCATTTCTAACCAATGATTTGTGCACTTTTACCCAGCATACCCAATCTTGAATAGCAGTTTTTGTTTTAAGAGGTTTTCCTGAGTATATGTTTGTGTTTATCAGGGACATCTGATCTTATTTCACAGGGGCCAAATTGTTTGAGAGAACTTTGCAGTGTTTGGGTGCAGTTTTAGGTGACACAGAATCAAAAATGATGACAGTACTGGTCTCTGAATACATGACAATGCTGAAATTAATTGATAAGAGGTTCTTTATGAATATTCATTGCTAGTTTTAAGCGTTAGGGAGCATAATGCATTGTAAATTTCTACATGGAATGAAATAAATTTGTTTAGGCAAGCTAATTAATAATGAAGTGTTAACTGAAATACAATGTACTGATTATATTACAGCTGTATTACATTCACATGCATGCATGGGAGGATGTGTCTCATATTTTATTGTTTAAAGAGATTTTAAAAAGAAAAAATGTAAGCATCTTGACTGCAAAGTCAATAAAGGCACTTAGTTTTTTTTTTACAATTTTATTTTCAAATGGTTAAAATATCACATGGGAATTAATGTTATGAAAACTTTTACAAATAAATTTCCCCAAACAATTGTAATAAATACACTTGAATTAAATAAATTTTAAAACCATCAACACCCAAACAGTGATTATATACATTATCCAACAAAATTTAAATACATATACTTTAAAAACATTGCAAAAAGTATAAAATAACAAAAGACATTTAGTCAATTAGTGAGACACAGAAAACACTTCTATCACAGAATTAATTTTCATAGCAAGCTTTTTTAAGCTAAGCCAATCTAAACAATTTAGTTTAAAAAAAAAAAATTCATATGTCATTCCTTTCAATTTTGAATAAATAAAATAACTTGTCTAACTTTTTGCTGGTAAGCTAATTTACAACTTAAAAACCAAAATATTAATGTTATGTCAATAAAATAAGCAGATGTAAGTTTCACATTCACTCACATATTAAAATGGGTAAAACAAAAGTTGACAGAAAATGGTCTTCCTAAGATAAGTTTATGACTAGAGTTTTTGTAGCAATATTTAAAAATAAAAATAAAAAGTTCTGACATGTTCCAAATGAAGACCTGTGAATAGTGAAGTAGTCAAGTACTCTGTTTTAATTTTTTAAAATAACTAAGCACAATACACTTGTTTGATGGACATGTAAATAACCCTAAGATCTCATAATGGTCTTTAGGTTTCAACTCACTCTTGTGGCATTACCAACTGAAGGACCACGGGAAAATAACTTTTACAGCTTTGGTCCCAGCTGCCTTCTAAGACAGAGTACTCTGCTCCATTTTGGAGGGATAATGAGACTATAGAGCAGAATTGTTCACGTCGTGCAGCACCAATATGACTGTTCAGATATTCTGTCAACAATCTTTGGTAAGGAATCTTTTTCTTGACTAATGAGGCAACTTTGTAGAGAATGCGGTTTATACATTCTGGACAAGAAACACAAGGACTGCCTAAGGCATAGTTATTTAATTCTGTTGCATCAGTTTTCTGTTCAACACTGTAGGTCACTGATTGCAGAATGTAGTTGGCAACTTTATGATCCTTCTGTGTTCTGGGGATTTCTGATGCATTATTTCTAATCTCATCGCTGTGAGGCATTTTCTGGTTTACCCCTTTGCTCCTGATTTGATAACTGTGTGCTGTTCTCTGATTTGTCGTCTTTCTTCTGTTCTCATCATTGCATGGTAATCTTGTAGGTCTGATCCTATCTCTCTGTCTTGGAATTTTGTTTTCACCAGTCTCACAGTCCTTTTCACACTGTGTTCCCAATAGTTTTGCCTCAGTTCCGCAATAATCATTTTCTTGCACTTGGGGGGGTTTTCGATGAGAAGAGTTTTCATTAAAGTGAGCTTGAGGTCTCCTTTTAAGATTATTTTCTTCTTTCCTACCTGCCTGAAATTCTGACCCCTTCCTTAAGGCAGGTTGACTGGATCTTTCAATTTGCTCTCCTTGCAGACATTGTTTATTGACATGGTCTTCACCATTACAAAAATTTTCATTTTTAATTTCCACTCCTTGGTCATTCCCTGTCAATGGCACCACAGCTTTTGTCCATTTTGCTTTTGCATTTTTTAAATTATCCTTTATTTCTGGTTCCAAAACTGGTTGGACACTGGCCACATTTGCTTGTTTAAGATTAATACTGCATTTATGTCCTTGTTCAGAGTTTGAGTGAGGTTGTGTTCCATAATTCTTTACTTTATCAGAGTTGTCTTCTTTTGTTTCAAAGACATCATCATCTTCATAGTTATCATCACATGCAGCAGCATCTCTTTGGCAATATGCTTCACTTTCAAAATCAGAAAAATGTCTAGAAATGCATTTAGGATGCTTTTGTATCATAAGATGAAGATTAAAATTTGGTGGATTTCCCTGAAACACACATTTAAACAAAGTATGAATTTTTATATCTATATATTAAAAAAGTACAAAAATAAATTATAAAATAAATAATATAATAATAATGTGGCTATCAGTTTCTTAGTTTCTACGTTGGGTATTATTTAAATATTTTAAACTTTTATTGTCAAACAAACAACTATATTAAATGCATTTAGTGCCACAGAGAAAATAAAAACAACAATTCTGACTTAAAGTTCAATTTTCAAATCTCAAATGCTTAAGACTTTATTTTTATTATAATTAATACTGTCAATATAAAAACACCAAATATACAATTTCAAGTATGGATCATTTCTTAGATTATTAGTACACAAGTTGTATTGCAAAGATAGAGATGGAGACATCTTCAGCATGGACATGGCTCAGGATGCAACAACTTTAATTACTGTGACAAAGTAACTAAGGATAAAAGAATATTCAAATTGCTTTTAAAATATATTTTCATTTAATTTTATTAACCATATTGGTACAAGTTGAAAATGAATTCCTATTATCGGCACAAATCTAAAATATGGAATTCCAACCAAATGGCTTCAGTCTAATCCAAGAATGTAGAGATCTGGAGTAAGGGAAAAGAATAACAAAGGATGTAACAAGACTTTACCTTGCTTTTTTTCTTTACAGTTGCAAGTGCATCAGCTGAGTGGATGACTCGCTGATGCTGAATGGCTCGTTTCAGTTTTGGTGAAGCCATCGAAAGTTTTCTTAACAAAGGGCTTTCAGCAGTGAAGATTTTCTGTTCAGCTGGGGAACGCTCATCCTATGAAACAACATTTTAATTTTATTACAGATAGTAAATTTTTTACCCCTAGTGAAACATTTAATTAATTCAATGTGTCCATGAAATGAAGACCACCCTGTCCACATTATAATTAAAAATAAAGTGCAGGGTTTAGGAAGGTTTTATTAGATATCAGATCTAAAGATAATGGAAGAGAAAATAAATGTTGGCTAATTAACAGTTCTTCTCATCTGGGAAAGGTTTGCAAAAAGGCAACCTTTTGAATACAAGGGTAAGCTCTACTTCATCAATTTATTAACACATTTTAGGGAATAAGATTTTCAGAGCAAAACTACGTCATTAGGATGGAAATATTATTTATGTAATGGAAAGTATTTAACCTGAAAAAAAACCATACAACTTTTGGCTGGTAACAAAAGCCAAAATGAGCTTTGACTGCACAAATATGTGGAAATCTAAGGGAGTTAACCATGCAAAAATATACTCAACATTTATTATTTATTTAGCCAGTTTGTGTAGAAACTCATGAATAAAGATATGAGTAATTATTCACGCACAGTAAGACATCACTACTATCCTTTCTTGACTGTCCACTAGAGTTATAGGCCTTTAAACCAAGTTTCTAAGATTTTACAGGATATATTTGTGTAATTCAAAATTTTTTCGAAGCTTGGCATAGCTGGACCTTATGATAAAGAAACTAAAAATATATATAACTGTCATTAAAAAACATGACATATATCATTATGCATTATGAAGTGTGCATTTAAATACTTTATACAACTTAATGCACATAACTGATGACTAATAGCTGATCCATTTAGTACATTTTTTCTCGAAGTTTAGCAGCAAAGGAACCCACAAAACAAATAACACCTTCCTGAGCTTACACTTTTAATACACTTTTTATGTTTCCGTCAAAAGAATAAAAAAATAAATACATAATGTTCATGAATTATGAATTGTAATTCGGTTGCCTACCGAACTAGTCCCTTAAACAGTGGACAGTACATTTCAACCTTATCAAACATAAGAAGTCTTGCAGAACATGGGAAAATAAATGAAACAAAAGTAGATGCAAGAGATATTTTAAAAAACTGCTTATACAAGTTATAGATATATGATTATATATAAAAAAAATTCAAAATATTTTTTTCTATTTAATTACAATAAAAACAGCATTTTTATTTTTATGACATATTTCTTTAATCTTTTGTATCAACATCTAATTCATAAACACATATACAAACTAATAAATAAATATATGCATACACATACTCTTTCAAGACTAACAGGAGCAGGATGATTCGATGAGATACACTGTTTAGCAACACTGGCCGCTTGCATGAGGCCTTGCTTGTGTCGCATGCACTTTCGATATGTTGACTTTACGTAACTCTGTAAAGCTGGCACGGTGATAATCTGATCAGCACTGGGCCTTTTAGCAGGGTCAGTTCCTAGAAGAATGGCTACTAAGTCTTCCACAACAGCACCATAGTGTCTAGAGAGGTAATATAAGATGTCACAATTGATAAGACAACAGCGTCAACAGGCAAGACATACAACTCTTCTATTGATCCAATTCACTGGATGTAAAAGTTAAAAGTGACCGCTGTAGTGGGCAGCAGATTAAATTAAAGAATTACAGACTGTTCTTAAGAAGATGCAAGACTAGCACAAGTCCCATTATTGATGATGTTAACTGTACATGCAGCTGAACCTTTCATCAGACTAACATTCCATTCCGTTCTCATTTATTTTTTTTCCTGGTGATATTATCTTATTTATAGCTGGTAAGGTCTGAGGGGATGAATGCACATACACAGCATATTCCAAATTGGAAAATAAAATCTCAAATTTTTTTCTTAGTTATAACAACTGAAAAGTTAAAGAGAATATTGACCTGCATTTGATTTTTTTTTTTTAAAGGAACAACTTTAAATTAATTTTTGAATGGTCAAAAAATATATTCATAATTTATCTAGGGAATGAGATTTGCAAAACAGGTAAAGGGAATCAGACAGAACCACACCTTGGAATGGGGTTGTACTGTCCCTTCAAGATCTTGAGAACCAGCATGGGAAGATTCTGTGCCTGGAATGGAACTCTCAGAGTGCACAGCTCATACAGCACACAACCTGCAGCCCAGATGTCACTCTTGAAGTTGTAACTTGAATCATGTTAAGGTCACAAAATGTTTTACTTTCTAATAAAACTGTAATAGTACTGACTTGCCTAACTTGCTGCTAAGGTTTGAGCATAAAGATCAGGGCTAAAACACAAGATAACAAATTATTCAAAGTGTATATAGATAAGTGACAGCCTATCTCAATGAGAAGAGGCAATACTGTTAAAGTGGTCTGTTTCAGGTTAACTGTTCTAATTGAAACATCAACCTAAGAAATGCAAAACACATTGACAGGCTCTTCCAATTATAAAAATAATAAAATAAACTTGTAGATTTTGTGGAAGAAAAGATAAAAAATAGACTGCAGATTTTTCTTATCTAGTCAACAAATTTGTAAACAAACAATGGGAGACCAGTCACCTGAGGCTAACCACTTTACCACATTAGAAATTGCATCCTGTTCAACTACTGTGCAAACAAATTTAATTCCCTTATTAAAGGGAAGAAATTCTCTTATGTGGTGCAGCAATCAACTGGGATTCAATCTGATAAAAAGCATGGAGTGAACTTTTAAAGCTTTTATCTACAGTGGTTGTGCACAATTTCCACTGTGCAACACTTTGTCTTTTATTATTCAAAATGCAAACATTGCAGAAAAAGGGACAACATTTATATATTTTTATTTTTCTTAGATTAACCACTTTTAACTATTGCCATGTATCTTGTATTAGTTATTAAACCAGAGTAGCTAGGTCAACCTTTGTCTACATGTAAACTTTTATGGGGAAACCTTGATGATACAGTTGAGGCAGTGGACAAACAAACATATAATAAATACAAGAGGAAAAAAATGTTGGTAGCAACTTTATGTAAATTTTCTTTACTAAGAAGCCAGTCTTGGAAATTACTGTTTTAATGATACGCTCTCTATTTAGCATGTTTAATAACGCAAGAACATAAAATGGAATCCAACAAAGCAGTCAGAATGACCTGCACTGACAGTTGGCTGGGTGGGTGGAATAACAAGGACAAAATGTATATCAAATACTTACCAAGCCTGCAGCTGCAACTAAGAAGGAGCAAGGATGTACAAAATGTTAAAAAGGATACGGTAGGTGCTGACAAATTTCTGGGCTCAGGTAGTAAGGCGTACCTATTGCAGTCAAGGCATGATCAGAGTGACTTTGAAGAATGCGAGCAATGCCAAAATCTCCAAGCTTAACAATTCCATCCAAAGTCAAAAACAGATTTTGAGGTTTAAGATCTGTGCAGTGATGAAATCAACAAAATTCATTTGGCAGGAAAATCCAAATAAATATTATTATGAATACCTAAGGACAATACAATATGGATGTCTTAAAATCATAATCTACAAAGGAAGATGTTGAAGACCTTACAACCAGTCTTATAAATATAAGATAGCAATATGTGGTCTGGATTAAAAATTCTAAGTACAGGTAGCATGTATAATTACTGATTATATAGTGATGATGGGAGCAGCCTAAGAGAGAATGGTAGCTGATTGCTAATGGCAATGGTGTAGCATGCACAATTATTGTGTGATGTGACTTGCCAAAGAATGGTAGCTGATTGCTAATGACAATGGTGAGATCTACTGACAGGCAGACATAGTACATTATTAACATGCAAAACTTAAAAAAGTTTTATTAATCAAACAATGAAACATTAGGTGTCATTTATTGTGATTACTAATTATAAATTATTACAACCAGTTGCCTAGTAGAATGAAAAAAAATTAAATTAATAAGTATACAATGATAAAATTAAAAATCTCACAGAAATGTGCATTGAAATATCCACTATAACCATGAATTTGAAACTTTTCACACAAACACATGCATATATACGAGAGAAAAGTAAATTTGATTAAATTTTCTTTTTTCCCACCCAATCACACCTGCTCCAATCAAAATGGTTAAGCATACATCACATGGGAAGGAAAGACTGTTAGTGTTAGATGCAAGATATTTCACAATAATTATCCCAATTATAATTCTTATCATAATTAACTAATCAGTTAAATTAATATAATTATAATAAGCACCATAATCAGCTGTCACCAGACTAAAAGTGTGGATTTATATGTGTATGAATGTACAAGCTCAATTTGAACATTTGAATTTTTGATAAACAATACAAATAAAATTTAATTTTCCATATGAGAAGGAACCCTTTTTTTTTTTTTACAAGCTGTGAAGTATTTTATAATTAATCATATTATAATGCAAAGTAGCAAGTTCTTCCAATTAAAGGTATACGGTCTCAATAAAACATTATACACTTATCAATGATGACAAGTACTATAAAACTAAATATTATTAAACTGATTAAATATGTGTTGCCTTTAATCATCTAAAATTTGTTTGCACTGTATTTAAATAATTAAGAGAAATCAGATCAACCATTCAAAAGAGCTAAATCAATAGTGATAAATATATATATATAATTAGAGATGATATACCTTATTTGATAAACTGCTACTTCTATTACGATTAATAATAACATACTTCAAATGACTCAAGTAGTTGACATCTGTGTACTATGTTATTGAGGAATACAACTGTGTTGTAGATTAATAAGAAAAATTAATATTTTGTTTGACAATTTTACAATAATGCTTTACAGGGTCAGCTGTGTATTGATTTATATTAATAACAGAAATAACAATAATCATATTTTCATAAAATTATCTTACCCCTGTGTAAAATGTTCTCTGAGTGTAGGTATTTCAAGGCAAAACAGATCTGTATAAACCAGTCCAATATTATCTGAATATAAAATAAATATATTCAAGCATTAGTTTGTGGTGATTTTGTTTAATAAGAGTTCAGTACTCATTACATGTTTGTGTGTGTGCATGCATGCAAGTGTGAAAATATGAAATATATCACTTTAAAAAAAGCATTTGCTGATTACAGATTTAAAAAATAATAATTGCTTAGTAGGCACTTTTAATACATTAAACTAAATATTAAAATAACATATGGCAGTCTGGAAAAGGTAACAGCTGTTTATCATTCATATGTATGTCATGTGTAACACTTTGATGTTTAAATATAATATAAAGTCTATCTTAGCAATGAACAAAAGAATGCTGACTGTGACTTTTGAATGTATCATCATAGAAAAATTTCACTCCTGTTTTAAAATGGGTGCTAATACGAATGTTTTATGTTTTGAATCTTGAAGCAAAATCCAGATTGAAACTGAGGTCACAGATTCACCATCAAAATATAAGTCAACATAAGTCAAAATGATTACATCTTTACCCCCACTATCCAAATGATGGAAGTTTATGAAGAGCATTTGTCAAAATGATTATATCTTTACCCTCACTATCCAAATGATGGAAGTTGATGAAAAACATTTGTTTGCAAACCATTTTATACATCATTATACTAACCACCAGTACCATACAAACTACAGTGGACCCCTGTGATAAGGTGAACTTGGATATAATGCAGTCATGGCATGGCTCCCCAAATTTTATATATTCATTTGCACATGAAATTTTTTCAAAGTATGTGAAAAAGACTATAAAAAATATTTAACTTCATTTTGGGGGTGAGATCGTATATGAATTTGTATATACATATAGTACAATTGAGGCATGGTTCCTGAAATTTGAAATTCATATATGTGTATTTTTCTTGTACCAGGTAAAAATATTTTTTTTAAGTATGATAAATAGTGCGTAAAATGTTTATTATCATTTTGGGGAAGAGTTCACATGTGACAAAAAACAATCCGAAATTTAACAATTTCACAAGGTTCTTGAAGTGTTATACCAAAATAAACATTATCGGAAATATTACTTATTAATGATCCATGAGTAAAGCCAGTAAGTCATCTTTGTGATTATATTTAATTAATGCCGTATACAATCATTGCACAAACAATAGCTGACATGTGCTTCTTCTTTAACTGCATACACAGTCAAGCAGCAGACAAAGCAGTGGTTGATAAAAGATTCTCACAATTTAATAAGCATCAAAGAACTAAAGCCGCCAACATGTTTTTTGGCTGGGCTGGGCAGTGTTAGTGAATCAGTTGAAAGTATATGTTCTTGGAAAAAAGTAAAATTTTAAGACCCTGCATTAACACAACCCTGCTATTAACGTGATCTGATTTTATAGACCCCAATAATTATCACATTATTATAGTGAGGTTTCATTGTAGTTTATTATATCACATAGGATTCTATATGAATGTATTTGACCAAAGAAATGCACTGTAGCTGTTCCTGGATAGTGCATCTAAATCACTACCTGCAACTGCGGCTAGTGTCTTCTTCAGTAAATGTAAAATAAAAAATATATCAATACTAGAAATAACACATTGTAAAACTATACTTCTTTGTTAAAGTGGATTCCTCTTTGGTCTAAAATCTTTTTCTGCATGTCACCTGAAAACAAAAATCAAAACAAAATGTATTACATAAAAATACTGATAAATAAATATAAAATTGCTTTTTATCCAGAACTTTATATTTAAAAAAATTATATTTATGTTCAGTAGCTCTAAATTTTCCAGCATTTCTTTTTAGTGATGCAAGATCTATTTCTAAAGCTAAAACCCCCTAAAAACATAATCACTATAATTTGTAACATCCAAAATATATTAACTATAATTTGTTAAGAATTAAAATATTTATTAGTTTCATTGTCCACTGATTACTTAATACTTTTAATTAAAAACCTACGAAGAGTAAATCTTATTACAAGTCATATGTACAAAATATAGGTCACTACAATAGTGTTACTAGAAATTTATGAAGTGAGAAGTTGTTAATTTCCTATAATTAAAAAACTAAGAAGTAAGATGGTGCCGTTACCCAAAGCTACACATAAGTTGAGTTATAAACCACTATAGTAGACTCAAACCAGTTTCTTAGTGATAAAAATTGTGGAATATATAGAGTTCATTTTAAAGTGAGACATACCATAAAGATCTTTATTTTTATTTATATCTTAATAAAATAATAATACATGCAAATTCAGGCTGGACTAAAAACTTCATAACATGGTACCATAGTAAATACTATTACTATACAAACTAATTTTAACAAATACTATTTTTCCTTTTATTATTTTAATTCAATTTGAATTTAGATTTACAATTTACTATATATATACCGGTATATCTATATTATAATTTATAGGCCTAGTTTACTTTTTTACTTTTACTGATTTATTCGTATAGAAATTACAGTATTATCTATCACAGTATCACTAGTATCAGTGAGGCAAAACATCAAGGGTGGGTGGAATGATAGTAAAATATTGACATTTCGGTCTCATCTACACGAGAACTGGTAATGGTATGTCTGGCATTACACATCTTTGTAAATCTATTTAGCTTTTCATTCATTATTAGTCTCTGATTTTTGTATATTCTGATCTTTAGTGTTCTATGAGTGTTCTCACTAGAATTTCACAAGTACCTGCAGGGTAAGACATAGATAAATGTTTACCTGAGACTAGTGAGAGGTTGTCAATGGATGACTATGGATTTCTGAAAATTTTAACTAAGTCTATGAGATTTTTCTACAGAAAACATTTCTGATAGAGTTAATGGCAAACTTGATCACTTCTCATCTCAACAGTTTTTAGGCCTACGTTATTAATTGTATAGCCTAGGCCTAATTAACATCAAATGATCAATCCCCATAAAAGTTTTAAAATATAATTTTATAATTCAATAGAATAATTTCACATTATAAAAATAAGACACATATTTAACTAATTAGAATTTATAATCTTTTAAAATTTATGTTATTTATTATAGTTTTAATTTATCTTTATAGGAATGTTTAAACTTACAGCTAATAACAAGTAATAGTAATAAATTATATGTGAAACTGATAGTAATAAAAACTAATATTTATTTATAAATGATTTGTAAGTAGAATTGTATAAGTTAAATATTATTTACTAAAATACAATGCTTTAAAGCCCATAGGGCCTATATTATAGTTCAGAAAATAATCTACCTCCTTCAGCATACTCCATTACGATATGAAGACAGCCTGCACTGAGAAAAGCCTCAGAATAAGAAACAATATTCACATGACGACATCGAGACAAAACTCTGACCTCTACAAGAGCTTGATCCATTTCTTTCTCACTGAGAATATCTAATCTTATTTCTTTTAAAACTTCTTTCGTATTCTTCTTTTGACAGTTTACCAGCCATGCCTTTCCATAAGACCCAGACCCTAGAAGCTCGAGCTTTTCATATTCGTATATTGCCGCCATCTTTCTGAATGGAACACACAGAAAGCAAGGGTAGTGACTCTTAGTACTATTTTATTACTCACGCAGTTATACTTAACAAGCATTCATAGAAATCCTACTCGGTTGCTATGCACTTCCGTTGCTATGATCGGCAAACAAAATACACTTGCGCAGCTATTTTAATACCGATAATTTGAAAGAGGCTTGTTTCAGTATCACAAGAAACCTATAATGAGGTTTTCTAAACCCATTTAATTAGACACATTTGATTAACCCGTTGTGGGTATAGATTTAATGCTATGTTTGCCTATGAACGGCCTCAATGACCATTTTTACTGAATCACGTTCCGTATGCAGTGTAATTACCGTAATCATCGTTGTTAACTAAAACGTGACCAGTATTAAATAAAAATTAACAATTATTTAATTTTAAAATTATTTACTTGTTTCTTGAATAAAAAATGTAAGTAAACTGAATTAAAATAAATATGTTGATTTAAAAAAATGATAAACTCATAGTCAGGATACAGAGAGTGCATAATCTGCACTATCAAATTTCTCAGCTTACAAATCCATACTGATCTTTATTCATCAAGAGGAAAATGAAGAAAGAAAATGTTTATTGTTTTCACAGAGTTGTTAGTACATTCTTAATTAAACATTGCATCATTCTCAATTCATTGTTAATTTTTTTGCAACTCAACAGTGCATCTTTTACTCATTGTAAAGTCTTTTGTATCTCTCATTTATATAAATGCATGTCTCAACAGCATCAGGGAATCAAACCTAGTGGCTCAAAGTTGAATATATAATATATTAGTATTTTCATTTTCCTGATTGACATGCCTGATATGTATAATAATAAATCAGTTTTGCATATATATATCGGATATTAAATATTTATAATTCAGTTTGAAATCTTTGTCTTGGAAGGCAGCTAAGTTTATTAAAATGAAAATTTTTATTTCTTCATTTCTAAACTTTAAATGAGTTCTTTTAATGTAATTTTGACAGCTGCATGCAAAATATTATGAAACTTTCTTTTCTTAAAGTTATACAGTGTTTGAAAGATGTTTTAAAATGTTAGAAAATTAAATGAAAAGACATGTTTTAATAATAACAAATAATAGGGATATATTAAGGTACTAAAATTATTTAATTTAATTTACTCTTCTTTTGAAGAATTATGTTATAAATTTTGAAATAAGAAAAAATAATAATGTAAAATTACTCATAATAATTTTATGAATATTATATAATTTATTTTGTGTATCATGTTCTTTTGTAGCAAAAACATTTGGCCCTAATATTTTTGATAAATGCAGAATAAGATAGCCAGCCAGAAGTTTCAATTGTAATCTCTTCTCTTTCTCTATAGGCCTGTGTGTGTGTTACACACAGTAAATGGCTTAAAAACAACAGTCTAGACTCCAGACTCGCGCAACCATTAGACCTATGTATCGGGATGGGTACCGCTAGTATATCATCTGTAATTTTTCAAAACGATCTCCTTTATTCATCAAGTGATAAACGAACAAGAAATGTCTATTGTTTTCAGAGTTGTTGATACATTCTTAAACATTCTCTAACCACTGCTAAAGTGCTAATCTATTTGAAACTCTTGTTAATAGATGTTAATACTAAATAGTCATCAAGATTGTTTGCCTACAACCTCAAGGGAAGTAACTCTGAATGCGTTGATTTTAGAGTTAACTTTCTATTTGGGATTTCTTATTTATTATAACCAATTACTAGTTACTTACCATCTTCTTTTAACACTGCAGAGTGAGGACCATTAGTATGACTCATAGCAACACAAAGACATTTGTTAGCACCAGTTTCTAAATTCCCGCCGAACAATGTTTAGAAGCAATTTTTTAACAGTTAGCAGCCTGCCACTCAGAACTAATAAAAAGTTATGTACCGTTCTAAAGTATATGTACTTAGGTTCTTGCAAGGAAATTCACACGCTTAAGGGAAAATCTGACGTGTTATCTCCATTTAACCCACCAGATTGGATACAACAATATATAAATGAACAGTATGTGCCAAAGAATAAAGTCAAGGTAAAAAACAGAATAAAACATCCTACTTCTCAAGAGAATGGAATTGGACTGAAATCTGATCTTTACATTAAATTCTCTCATGCTCATAATAAAAGTACAATTATATCATTTTTCTTGCTGATGTCCATCTTCAACACAAGCATAAAATATAAATGTCTTTTATATAGATATAATTATCCTTAGCTCTCTTATTGACTTTCCCATTTGCACAACTAACAGACTTTAAAAAATAAAACTATTGATGCCACTCTCATGAACACCCTAGGTAAAATTCCTGCCTTCGTTACTTACAACACCTTGTTATGCCATATTTATATTACACAGTATGGAGAGGTAAAACTGGATGAATAGGTGATTTTAACAAAATAACAAGATTTAATTAGTTCTTATTTGTTTCAGTACAAACTATTATAATGTGAGTCTTGAAGATTAAGATGTGTTGGAGAGGTATTTAAATAACCCTTCAAAGCTTTTTCTAAAATTATTTGATGAATGTAATTTTCCTTTCATCATCGGTTCCAGGTATGTCTGCCAGAGGGTGTTGAGGTGTTATATGAGATCTGCTCATTTTTATTTTAACTGAATTTATTGTTCACACATGATGTGTATTTTAACACAAAAATAATTATCAGTTGCCCCTTTCCATTAATTACATTTAGTTGAATTCTTTAGTATATGAAAATATACATCAGGATCAGGTATGTGTAAGCATAGAAGGACAATAGATAAAAGTTCTAGTGATCCAGTACAAATTACAATGGTACAAAGCATTCTGTGGTTAAATAATTTCTCTAAATATTTATAAAATTTTGATTTTTATCAGGACTTAATATATTTCAAATTTCTTAGTGTTTAATATCATGGAGCTCACTAGACCCAAACCCAAGGTAGAGAAATGAATATTAATAGTTGATTGGAGAAATCCTATTGACTCAACAGACATCGGCACTGAGTCCACCACCTAGACCACTCCAGGGCCCAGTCTTTATTAATAAAATTAATGTAGGGAGAGATAAACTGGGGAGAGGGAGGGTCATAACTTCACAGGAAAGAGTTTATATTGGCTTGATAAATTATATAATATTAATTTCTTTGATGAGTAAGTATATACATAACACAAATTGATCAAGTAGGTTAGGAGCCAAAATGCTTGTGAATATGATATGCAAGGGGTAGATTTGCAAGAAAGAAATATGTATCATCACAATAAAGATGGGAAAAACATTTTTTTCCTTCTTAACCATCTGAACTTATTGATTAGTTCTCAGTATTACCCCCACCCCCACCCCAAGTACAGTATGCTTTTGCATGACATCTGAATGAAATGTGTAAGTGAGTGCTTACAAATTTTGTAAATCAGGCAGTTTAATTAAGCAAGTTTTTATTATTTTATTTTTAAATACAGCATTTAATCTCAGGAAAGTCCTCTGAGTTCAGGATTGTCAAAGCTCATAAGTATAAAATGTTGAAAGAACCAAAGATATTTACAGATGGTATTTAACTGAACTGCTGAAAGACCCAGGTGAATCTTAATGGTTCATGCCCCATAGTCTCGAAAATGCTCTTATGCCTAAAAGGGGACAAACTCATAAGTCAGTCCATTTGATAAATACATACACCAGAATATGTCCAACAAATCACCAACTTATTGAATTATTGACTGTCATGGCTAGCTGCTAATAAGTAATATATATGGCTAGCTGCTAGTACAATGTTAGCTGTTGATCTAATTAATTGATTGACTGCTAATATACATGGCTAGCTGCTAATATAATTAATTGATTGGTTGCCTATGTACAAGTTTGGTTGCTGATATACTTGGTGACTGCTAATGCACATGGTTGCTAATGTACATGGCTGGCTGCTAACGTACTTGATTGGCTGCTAATGTCCCATACATCTGAATTTTGTATCATATCAATACTAAAAAAGGCAACAAAAACAACATATTAGAATGTTAGTGTATGTTGATGTAAATGTTTTCATTTACATATACATGTATATATATATATGAAAAAAAATTTCTTTAAAATTTTATTATATGCATGTCTGGATGCTATCAGTTGTATTTAAAATAATATTCAGTCACATTAATGGGATAAGCTTCCAGATTAACTGGTTCCTGCAAAACTTATTTAGAGTAAATAGTCATTATTTTAGAATTCTAACACCATTGACAAGAAACAAGATTTATTGTTCATTAAATTAATAAGAACTTGTAAATATGTATATGCAGTACATAATCCATATATATCTGAGTTGCAGCTGTCAGTGTATGATACACCAATCCATGAATGGGAATTACCTGGTATACCCAAACAGTTTTTACTCTCTATCAAACGAGATGATATGACTGGTAGTGCTTTGTCTGGAAACAAAGTAAGCACTGGGATTCTAGCATTTAATTAATTTAACCATTTTGTTGTGCAAAGTTTACATATTATTGTCATTATAAAGTAGACAAACACACACCCCCATGCACAAGCACGTGCTTATGTGCACACATACACCAGTGTACAAAAGTAACACATTTTATTTGCCTGTTTTTGGAAAGAAATATTGTGTCATAGACATTTTGCAAGCTTTGTTTTACTTTAATCCATCATTTAAATTTATTTTAAAATATATGCATTTGCTTAAAGAAAAGAAATGTATTGTTTAATAGTAAGATTATGGTTGTTCTATTTTTATTTTTATAATATTCTCAATCAACTTTTGAATTTGTTGGTACATGTAGCTATAATGTAGTCAATGGGTTAAATTATAAATTAAGACATTTGATTTTGACAGTTAAGTACTTGTGAATGGGCCAAGAATAGGTCCAAACTGTTTTGGTCATAAGAAAGAACAATAGTGAATAAGAAATACAAAGGATAATCAGGCGACTGTTTCCACAACCTCATCTATTTCCCTAGGTTTCTTTTCTCTATAATGATTTCTTTTATCAGCTCTTTTAGCATTAAATAAATTGATTATATAGAAACTCTGAACTGCAAGGAAATGAACCTACTATGAACTGAGAAAATATAATGAAGAATACTTCATTCTTGTATGATTAACACTTGTGCAATGGGTGTGTTGAACTGATTGAGTCCATGGTTTATTAGAAGTTTAATTATTAGCTTGAATAATTGGTGATTTTTGTCCAGAATGGAGTATTGTTTATATGCACAGATGGTCTTTGTATCTACTTGTTTGATCGATTACTCATTTTCACATTGATAATTTGTTCATTTACTTCATTAGCAAATTTTTGTTTTAACAAATACACTGTCATTGATTCATATTCATGATGGTATATTGATTAGTGGGGTGGGGGCTAACAATATTGTGTAATTATACAAATTGGTCCATGAGCATACCACTAGTGAATATCCTACCAGGCAAAGAGATGATGAGAAGGCTAGATCTGTATAGGTGAGATCTATAGGAAGTAGCACATAAATTGACAAGATGGTTTGAAGCCAGAAACATTCTTTTAAAGATAATTTTTACTTTAAAGAGACTATGGACTTGACTAAAATTTGTCATCTTCCTGTTTTAGACCTTTTGGGTGCATTTAGATGGATTAATTAGTTGGAGAATTCATTATTTAACCTTGCCCATCACAAATATTATATTTGTGTAATTTCAGGTTAGAAAGTTAGAGTTCCTGATGGCTGATGCCATACAGAAAGGATGCAAGCATGTGATTACCTGTGGTTCTCTTCAGTCCAATCACTGCAGAGCTGTGGCAGTTGCTGCAAGACAGCTGGGGTTAACACCACACCTTTTGCTGCGGAGCGATGAAACGGTAACCTCTTCCATGTACATGTACATATATTTTAACCCTCACAGTGAAACTATTATTGATCTTTACTTCTTTTGCACAATTTAAATTGCACATAATTTTGCATTTTTAATTTTAAGGTTTTTATAGCAGGGGTAATAATATTTCTGACCAATGCAAGAATGATTTTAATGTAACCATGGATACTATTAAACCTTCCTCTTTAAAGAGGGATGTACTCATTATTAAAATTAATTCAGAGATCAGTCATTCATTCATATGGCACACATAATTGAAATAAACTATTTTGAAATTGCTGCAGAAAAATGTGGAAATTCATCTTTTCAGCTATATAGGAAAAACAATCCACAGTTTAATGTTCTGAACAGAACTAAATTTTGGGGAAATTCCTCACCCCCAGACAGATCATTGTATGTACACTAATAAAATAATTTTTATGAAACACTTAGGCTTAAAACAAAAATGGGATCTAGATGTAACCTGTTAAATAATTTTACTCAACACATAGTCTTGCAACAAACCATACATAGCCCTTTGAGTTTTGACTTTGCAGTTTGAAAAGGATTTGGACTAGAAAATAAGAATGGTGAAGCTCTAGTTAAGGGAATTAGGGTTTCAGGGGATGAAAAATATGAATTTACATATTTAAAAAAATCATATTTGTCCCCATCCACATCCATTGTTTATATTTTTGATTGTTTTTGTATACACTTTAATCATCATCATCATCATCATCATCATCATCATCATTATTATTATTATTTTATACAGGATATTTCAAGTGCAGGAGTCAGTGGAAATGTGCTATTAAATCTGTTATGCAGAGCTTACATTTACCTAGTACCCAAAAGATCACCCTACCTGACGCACCTTAAGCCAAGAATGGAGAGATTGTCTTTAGAGATCTTGTGAGTTTCTTTGTCATTAAAGAAAAAAGTACATTCTGAATAATATTTTTTCTTTATCATTGTCCATAATTTTATAAAATGCAAAAGTAAATGTAGGAGTTGTTCAGTATTTCACTTTCAATATTAAACTTTTTCCTGCGAGTCACACTTAAGCTGACTTAGTTTTGTTCTAGTACAGAAAATGTAAAGGTCATACACATGTTCTTAAATAGAGTTTGATAGATTAATATTCCCATTTAAAAATGCCTATTTTATTACTTTTAGAAAATAGATTTTTCGTCTTCTGTAACAGAAACTTTTAATTTATTTATTTGAAAAATAGTTGTAAATATAATTAGTCTATTATTCTAAATCATCTTCAGTCCTGTAGGCCAAATGTTTTGTGGACTATGTTCATACAAAAAATATTTAATAATTATATGGTATAATTAAATGTTTTATCATGAATAGCCTGCAAACTTTACATTTTTGGTTTATATGGCCCTTGGGGTTGAATAGGTTGGACCACATATAAATATATATGAATATAAAAATAACACATTTATGCAATCAAAACAATAATATAGAGAGAGGAAAAAATTGAAAAAAAATTAAATTAATTATGAACAATTAATAGGAAAAAATTTAGTAGTCATAGCTTGATTTGAAGAAATTATTTAACAGATTGATTTAAACTTTATTCAGTAATATGTATGGTTAATGGTGAATCTGAACAGGCATTTTTCTCACCATATTTTTTTTTAAAAAGACAATATTGAAATATTAGCTTAAATTTTAAAATAAACAATGTTTTCATTAGAAAATCCACTGGAGAAGCTTCTTACTTGATACCTGTTGGTGGCTCTAACAGTGTTGGCCTGTTTGGCTATTTGAGTGTCATACAAGAACTGCAAAGTCAGGTATGTTTATTACTAAACCAGGTATATATAATATTGATACCAAGTATGTATAATATTTAAACCAGATATTTATGACACTTAAATCTAGAATGTATAATATTTATCTGAAATATAATTCAAAATCTAGTCACTAATCATAATTACACATACGAATGCATGCATACCAAGTTATGCATATCCATACATACCCACTCCATCACTTATTTGTAAAATTTCTCCACAATACTCATGCACTAATTTCACACTACATGTGTGTAACACTTTCCATATATGAGATATTAGAGCAGTTTCACAATCTGTGACACCTCTGGGCACCCTTCATTCATTATGTTTATTATTTCTGTAGGGCTAGTGAGGCCTCTGCTTTGCAATTGTGAACAGATTTTTCCTGTGGCTGAGAGTTCTTCAGCCATTTATTGATAAGTTTAAGATTGATAGATGTTACAACTTGTATATATATATATATATATATATATATATTTTTATATATATGTGAACATCACTCAAAATAATTGGTGTCATTTTTATATGATGAAAACTAGCAAAAAAATTTAAAAAACGATTTTACATTTGTACAATTTTATGAACATGAGGAAATACATTTGTTGGGCAGTTTTCAATCCTCATTCATACTTGTTGCAGCATGGCATTATGTATATATAATATAATCACATTATATAATCACATTCTTCTTCTCATGATTTATGAATTAGCAAATCCACAACTCACCAGTTAAAACTTGTTGATTCTGATTATTAAAAATGTTTTACAGGATAAATTCAAAGGAAAATCAAGTACTAAATAAATTATTTGTTTATTTAAAAAATTTTTTGTGCACAGAAATATGTCACCAGAATGAAAATATCAGGCTTTATGATGACATAGCTTCTATTATTAAATCAGCAAAGTGTTGGAAATGAATGTTAGAGTAAAATTTCAGTCAAGCAATTAATGTGCAACATTTTCTATTTGTGGCAGGGAGCACTAGAGCAGTTTGATGACCTTGTGTTTGCATGTGGTAGTGGTGGCACTGCAGCAGGATTGTGCATTGGTAACCATTTAACAGGTTCCAGACTAAGGTAATCAGGCAGTGTACTTTAGCCTGGTTTTTAAAACCACTTAACAGGTTCCAGACTGAGGCAGTTGGGCAGTTTACTCTAAAACCACTTAACAGTGTGACAGGCACACCACTTAGTTAATGAAAATGATTATTATTATATTTAATTAATCTTTCATAACTAATTACAAGTGATGAGAATATTAATTTTGTTTTAGTGTTTTAGTGGCTTCATTGAGAGAAATGACCAGAAATATTTACACAAACAATTTGTATTCTGAGTTTCTTTGGATGAAACTCAAAGCTTTGTTTTGTTTTTCATTTAGGCTTCATGCAATAGCTGTTAGTGATAATGCAAGCTACTTTTATCAGCACATCAATGAGACTCTCAGAGAGATTGGACTCGGCTATCTGCATGCTGAAGATTTACTCCATGTGGTTGATGGTCACAAGGGCAAAGGTTATGGAATCTCTACAGATGAAGAACTTGGTAGATACCCAACTAATAATAATAATATTGTTTTCATTACCTAAGGATAGGAAATAATGATTACTGTATATTCTGTTAAACTAGTCTCTGTTGTGTATTGGTTATTGATCAATGTATTTATTATTATACACATTATTGATTTTTGGTAGGCACAGATAAACTAGTCTCTGTTGTGTATTGGTTATTGATCAATGTATTTATTATTATACACATTAATGATTTTTGGTAGGCACAGATAAACTAGTCTCTGTTGTGTATTGGTTATTGATCAATGTATTTAATATTATACACATTGATTTTTGGTTGGCACAGATAAACTAGCCTCTGTTGTGTATTATATTGATTATTCATACAAGTAATGTGAACTAGTGGTAGAAAATAATGATTAGTGTATATTTTGTATATACAACGGTTGGTTTTGGATGGGCACAGATAAACTGGCACCTTTTATGTGTTATATTGATTATTCAGCTACTATGTAAGATAATTTTACATAGCTTTGCATTGTTGTTTTAATAATTTATTTTATTTTTTCTTCTGTGCATCTTTTGATTCTTGTATCCATTTGTTTGTATTCTCTCTCTTATTTGTGTACACTTTCATTTTATTTTTCTACACAATAATATAATTTATCTTTACACTCATCTTATTTGTCCAACACTCATTTTATATGTCTACATAACCATTATCATTATCTACAAAGTTTTTTTGTTTGTTTTTAATTACATCTTTTTCTCTGTATATTAATCATATTTTTGTCTTTACTCATATCTTATTTGTCTTTACACTCATTTGTCTTCTTTACACTTATCTCATTTGTCTTTACACATATCTTATTTGTATTTACACTCATCTTATTTGTTTTCTTTACACTCATCTTATTTGTGTTTACACTCATGTTATTTGTCTTTATACTCATTTGTCTTTACACTCATCTTGTTTAACTTCACAGTCATTTGTCTTTACACTCATCTTATTTGTCTTTATATTCATTTGTCTGTACACACATTTGTCTTTGCACTCATCTCATTTGATTTACACGCATCTTATTTGTCTTTATGCTTATTTGTCTTTACACTCATCTTATTTGTCTACATATTCATTATATTTGCCTACACATTTATTCTCACATTCTCACTCTAGTCTTATTTGTTTTACACTCATCTTATTTGTCTTTACACTCTTCTTATTTGCCTTTACACTCATCTTATTTGTCTTTACACTAATTTGTCTTTACACTTAACTTATTTGTCTTTACAAAAATCTTACTTCTCTTTACACTCATCATATTTGTTCCTACACTCATTTGTCTTTACTCTCACCTCATTTGCCTTTACACTCATCTCATTTATCTTACACTCATCTCATCTCATTTGTCTTTACACTCATCTCATTTGTCTTTACACTCATCTTATTTGTCTTTACACTCATCTCATTTGTCTTTACACTCATCTTATTTATCTACATATTCATTATATTTGCCCTACACATTTGTTCTCACACTCTCACTAGTCTTATTTGTCTTCTGCATACTTGTCTTTTGTCTATTAGCTTTTATTTGTCTCTTGTAATGTCTGTTCTAAATTTTTCAGAATTTATTGTAAATGTAGCAAAAACTACTGGTGTAATGCTCGACCCAACATACAGTGGCAAGGCAGCACTCGGTCTGGTGCATGAGTTACAGAATAATGCACCCAGATTTAAGGGTCGACAATTGCTCTTTCTGCACACAGGTGAATTTCCTTTGTTTAGAAGAATAAGCCTTAAAAATATTTTTCAAACAACCAAACAAGCATGTATATACATAAAAATGAGTTTATGCAAGTGCAAATGAGCCTAAATATACACTTCAGCACAGTTTTATTGATATACTTTTGTACTATTGCAATTATAAAGATAATTTGCTTTTAAATTTCTTTCAGGGAAATAAAAATAAGCAAATTATCATTTATTTATTTGTTGCTTTTAGTGTATATTCACAGTTCTTTAACACATGCATCATTTTCAGATGTCTATTGTCATTGTCAATGCCACAGATATAAGAAATAAAATAAAATTTAAATTTAAAATGTAAATTTTTTTAAACCCTATGAAGTTACTGGCATGTAGGTCTCACAAAAAAAAAATAGACACTATCTTTGAAATGATAATTGAATATTTGTGAAAATGTGTGCAAAATGATTTAATTACAAAGGGTATTTTTTTTTTAAAAAGCAGTTTAAGGATGCTGGAAATAAAATACAAATATTCGATTGAAATAAAGATTAAAATAGAAGTACAAATATTTGATTCAAATAAAGAATAAAATACAGCAAAAGTATTTGATTGAAATAAAGTAACAAATATTTGATTGAAATAAAAGTACAAGTGTTTGATTGAAACATAGTAAAGAATTTACATAAAACTTATAACCTGGATAACTGCATGATTTATTTTGTGAAAGATTCAAGGTCAGACATTTTACAAAATTACTCAAAAATGAATTTCACAAAAATGCATGATTTACTTCGTGAAAGTTTCAAGGTCAGACATTGTACAAAATTACTCAAAAACTGTTTTCACAAAGTCTGAAAATCATCTGTGATATAATATTTCTCTCATCAAAAAGTATTATGGAGAATGAAAATAATAATTCTCCTTATTTCCTACAGTAAAATTGTCCTCTGAGACACAATGAGTATCCATGCAATAATGTTTACATACACATATGGTGTTGTATTGCCAGACCAGTCTCTTTTATATTGGTGATGTACTGTCAGAAATAAAGGCATTTATTAGTTTTACTAAAATAATCCCTTTTATCCTATTTTGAGTCATGCCAAAACAAAATAAAAATTTTAATTCATGAATGCATATAAATTTGTATACTAAATAATCATATTTGGTATCTAAAACCCAAACTGATAGTTATCTAATGCCCAACAAGTATTGTTTTTCAGAAGTCTAATAAATAATGTCAAGTCAATGAAGCTACAAAGTAAATATTCTGGAAACCTGAATAAGTGAATATATCAGCATTAATGATCTGCATATAAAGTATATTTCAGATTAGTAAAGCAGAGAGGATAAGACTTTTAATAGATAAACAATCCCCATTTTGACTAATAGTTTTATCAGCAAACATTACCTTTATGTCATAAACTTTTGGTGGATAAATTTAGCAATGTAGCATTGCATTTCTGGTGTTCAGCACTATATTTTAAATTTTTTTTGCAGGGGTGGGGGAAATGGGGTCACTGAAATATCAACCTTTTATATCACGATATATTTGAAAGAAAGTTTAATGTCTTTGTTATTGAAATGTGTGCATTTCAGTTAAAGACTGCAGTACATTTGCTATAGAGCATTGCATTGTGTTGGGGATTATCTTTGTCACTTATATCTCACACCCTCATTAGCCTGATAAATGTTAATGGACATATTCAGAAAAGTAAGCGAAATTAAATTCCATAAGAGAGAAACTGTTATTAATACATACTATTTGTGGCGGAGTAAATTTGCTTATTCCCATTTCTAAACTTAATTATTATATATAATTTTAAATGTCAGTGTGACATGACCTTCAGGTACTGCATATGATGATATTTTTGTAAGTACCAGAGTTAAAATAACGGCCCAGATAAAGAATATGTTAGAACTTGCTGATGCAACCCAAACCAGTTCCAGTGGATGAGTAGTTTTTCTAACAAATAGTCTATTACTTGTTCATAACAATTTCATACAAAGGGGATAGACCAAAACTTACTTTTTAGAAGAAAGTTCTATATTTTTTTAATCACTTTGATTTTGATGTAACTCAAGTCTGGTCATAAAGGTGATCATTAGCTTATGGTAAGTTAACTGACTGATAAAGAAAGAGTGGACTTAGAAATATTTCATACATGTTTGCTATTGATCTATGATTTGAATTAGAGAATGCTTTTTGTAATTGAACCATTATTTCTATGTTCACTAATTTGATTATGTTGTACATTATAATTGTGAATTTTAATCAATGCTATATTTCTTATGTTGCATATGTATTAGACTAAAAAAATATTGTTGCAGGATTAGTAATTTGAGAACATATGTAAGAGAGAAAGGAGTTTAGAGATGAAATATGCCTGAAACTTTGCTATCCTTAACTTGATGTTTACAGAATGGAATATTCTTCCTTTTGATGTTTTGTAACCTTGTATCTACTTCTGACTGCAGTGTCTACTGTACTCTACCAGATCATATTGTTGGTGTATCCACTGTTGTCATCAAACTTATCAGTAAACGTGTTGCTGTAAGTTGATTCCTATGAATTCTGTTTGAGAGCCAATATGATAGGAATTCATAGGAATCAACTTACAGCAACACGTTTATTGATAAGTTTGACAACAACAGTTGTTTGAGTTTGGTATCAAGAATTCATGAAGATTGTTTGGAACTTTCTTTACGATGTGCTTTGATTAGAGCAAATGAAAGTTCTGGAACACTCCTTGTGATGTGCTTTGATAGTGCAAATGAAGTTCTGGACGATTCTCCATGGTTGTGTAATGTACCTAGAAGGGGTATTTTGGACCATCATCTAATAAGAAAAAAAGTTACTTGTTGCAAACTGTGTGATTGTGAACATGTGCTAGCATCATTGAAAAGGTTATGTACATTGATTATAATTATCTCTTTAAAACTCCACTCTCATTTCTCTGATGAAACTATATCAATGAACTTGATTATATATATATACATATGTTAATTTGACTGCTGATGTCTATGCTAATATAAAATGAATGTCAAATGTTTAATCAAACATTGTTGTAAATGATGTTAAATGTCAATGCTCTTTTGATCTTATATTCTTATGCTGTATATTTGATTGCTGATTTAATAAATTCATTGTTAAATTTATTAACATTCTTTCACATGATTTTATATTTATATGTTGTATATTTGATTGTTGATTTAATAAATTCATTGTTAAATTTATTAACATTCTTGCACATGATTTTATATTTATATGCTGTATATTTGAATGTTGATTTAATAAATTCATTGTTAAATTTATTAACATTCTTTCACATGATTTTATATTTATATGTTGTATATTTGAATGTTGATTTAATGCATTTATTAACCTTCTTGCACATATATTAAAACCTTCTGCTGGAGTAATAGCAGTTGGATGGGGGGCTTGTTAAATATAAATAAAAGATTTTTATTACTCCTTTAGTAAGAAGTTTCTACCTGCAGAAGTATTGTGTGACAGTAAAAAGTCTGTCTTATTTTTGTGGAAGGGAGAAGACTTTTACTACACCCTTTTAGTCTGCCAGGTGAGAGACAAGTGGTGTCCCCTCGGAGAATTATTAATAAACCTAAATTAAGATTTCTCCTTCACTTGTAATTAGTTACAGATGATTAATAATAATGATAATCATATCCAGTAATAACAGGTGCATGTCACACTATTAAAAGAAGTTAAAACTTGCCAGTCAGTAATGAGGGATGCCTTTGCATAAAATATAAGGTTGTGGGTTGTGGTGAGCTTTTAAATGATTGCACTTTTTAACATTTTCGACCAGCAAGAAAATATACAATGAAGTTTGTTTTCGCAGGTGGAATCTATAGTCTTTTTGATGGTCGAATGACACCTGTCTTGGGTCAGCAGCAAGCACACCAGTGTACTATTAAATGGTGGCCAGACATTAATAGTGCTCTCCAGTGATAGCTCATTCAGTGAACTAAGGTTGAGCACAAGTGTAAGTAGTTAAAAGCATTCATGTATATGAGCCAGAATTTAAATCACCCCCCAATGCAATTAGTGTATATCTTAATCACTATTGTAGTAACTCTTAACACAAATGTTAGAAACTCCACCCTAATGATAATTATGATATCAGTCAGAGCTGTTGGTTTGAAGAAACTCTGGTGTACTTAAATTATGATACAAGTCATATCTGTTCCCCCCTAATATATACTACATTTGTAGGTGTTAAGAAACTCCATTGTACTTAATAATGCATCCCCACTGATAATAGTCATTATGACATGAATCAGATCTGTACCTTAATATAGCTCAAAGTATTAAAAAACTCAGTAAAATTAACAACAAACTCCATTGTAGGTAATAATGCATCCCCAATGATAATAGTCATTATGACATGAATCAGATATGTACCTTAATATAGAACAAATATTAAAAAAACTCAGTAAAATTAACAATAAACTCCATTGAATATAGTCAATTTGAGTCAGATCTATATCCTAATACAGATTACCTATGTACATCTTAAAAACTCCGATGTATACTCCAATAATAGTCATGATATGAGTCAGATCAATACCCTGATATAGACTATCTGTGTAGATGTTAAGAAACTCTAATGTACACTCGAATAATAGTCATGATATGAGTCATATCGGTACCCTGATATAGATTACCAGTATGGTGTTAAGATGCTCTAATGTACGCTCCAGTAATAGTTGTGATATGAGTCATATCAGTACCCAGATATAGACTACCTGTATGGTGTTAAGAAGCTCTGTTGTAGCATTATAAAGTAATGTGAAGTTAACTCTGCACCAGAATGATAACTGTACATCAGTCAGTAACACAGACCACAAATAAAGATGGGAAGTAACTGTGAGTAAGTTAAAAAAAAATATCGAAGTGGAAAAGTAGGGTGCTATTATTTTGCAGCTCTGCTTTTGTATTTGTTCACCTGTAATGTCCAAAAATAATTTCTGGTTTTTTACTAAATGATTAGCATATCTAGTGTGCAGACTCAATCTAACCTACTGTTGATTTGTCCTAGATCAATGTCTTTTAGCTATATATGTGTAGTATTTACTGGAAAGTGATAACAGACTGCAACTGTCAACAAATAAATGTTGGCAGATGGGAGTTGAAGCTGATTTAGCAGAAGAGTTTATAGATTCAGAAGTTATCTCTCTGAACAGTAATATGCAGTTTCTATTGATTTTATTGAGACTAGAAAAACAGTAGTACACCGATCACTTTTGTTTATTAGTGAAAAACTGTTGGAAAAAATTTCATATATTTAAAATTTTAATGCATGTGTTTGTTAACATGATTATTTTAACAAACATACAGTGAATTTTTTTATGTTGCTAAAGTACATCCTTTATGTTTAGCACCTTTGTAACTAAGGGCACTGTATCAGTCTGTTTGTTTGAACTAGAATATATCTCCTAGTTATACCGTATTTTATTGGATACTTTGATTTGATTAAATTGGCGACTAATGTGATAATTTAAATTTGAAGATTTTATTGTTTGCTAAATTACAATTATAAAGCATAATTAAGAAATCTGTTTTAATATATATATCTATATGCTCTAATTATTTAAGCAGGTTTATGTCATTCAAGTGGATGGATGAACTATTAAATGAATAACCTAAAAAGAATCTTTGCAAAACACAATACAAAGTCAATAATTTCAATTTTTAAAAAACGTTTTGCCAAAGTTTAAGACAATGAAGAATCTAAATCAACTTTGGAAATAAATATTAAACTAAATCAGTAGTGTTCAGTGCTCTGGTCATGTAGTAAATGTTAGTCATAGACCCAAAAACGGTGACTGAGAGTGTGCATTTCTGCAAGATTTAAATGTTTTCACCATTCACTTTCATAGGTGATGACATACAAATGACTACATGACATACAAATGACTACATGAAACACTCTTTTATATTGAAAGTATGACAAACATCAGTTTTATATGTAGGTGTGTTTGTGTGCGTGCGCGTGTGTGTGTGTGTGTGTGTGTGTGTGTGTGTGTGTGTGTGTGTGTGTATGTGTGTGACTGATCAATGTTTTTCTTAATTTTTTTTATAAATAAAAGTGTTTGTGTCAGAGTTGGTGTGACTTGGAAATTCTTGTTGCATCCTTTCACACAGGGCTTGAGGCAGAAGAAAGTAACTCTGGCTTGTTACTTGATCATTTTAATTTTCATTCGGATGAAAAAATATATATTAAAAAAATACATGATAGCTAAAACTCCATTATAACCTGTACTTGTTTGCTTGAAAGTATAGTTTTAGAAGTAGTTTTAAAACAATTACTCTGTGTCACACATACACTGACACAAATACTGCTACATACAGAAACAAAAAGCACTAACATTTGCACACTTACATACATACACACACACACACACACACACTGATTATACAATGTATACTGACATTCAGTAATAATTTCAACAGAACCTGTGCTATTAAAACAATCTATTATATTTTTGGCATTAATTTTACATACAAAACACATTCAATTTAATAAAATTACACTTCATTTAAATCTTTTCATCCTGGAAATAGTAACAGTAATGCTACATTTACAACAAAGAATAATCTCTAATAACACCTGCACTGTGACTGATTGATTATTCATTGCTTTCATTAAACAATCATCATAACAGATTGTGATAACTATTTTATTTTTTTAAAGACCCATTCTTGCATGTACACACCACTAAATTGCCAAACATGCACCAGATGACAATACATACGTCAGTTAACATTTTTACTTTGCACTTTTTATACTTTAAAATTCTGAATCATTTGTATGTATAATGGCTATAGCTGCATTAAAATTTAACAGTTAACATTTTTACTTTGCACTTTTTATCCTTTAAAATTCTGAATCATTTGTATGTATAATGGCTCTAGCTGCATTAAAAACGTATAACAAACACAGCCATCCACATCTATGCATTCTTTCATCATTGAACACTTCAACAATAACTGTGGCTTCTTTCAAACGTTTGGCAAACACAGCCATCCACATCCATACATGTGTTTCTCATTAAGCACTTATGTAGTAATTGTGGCTTCTTTTTCAATTGTTTGGCAAACAGTTAACCATATCCATACGTGTTCATTATTGAGCACTTAATGTGCTGTTTTTAAACTTGAAAACGTTAAACCATTTGTATAACAATTGAGGCTGTCTTAAAACGGTGTGACAAGTGATATCTGCATAAATATTTTCCTTTCTGAGTTAACAGGATTCAAATGTATCAAACACACAATGCCTCTCACCTCTCATTTACCTTAGTTTTCTTCTTTTTTAAGAATACATTTATTTAACACGTCTCACTTCTCGTATATGAAGTATGTAAATGAAGAATACATTTGAATACGCAAGTCGCACATTAATTTTTTATAATGTTGCCGTTAAAAATAAATATTTACATGCACGTTTTGAAAAGGTATCATAACGACACCTGAATAATGGCAAGCATTCGGATTTATTCGTTTGGAAGCACTCACTTAAAAAAAATATTTCGACCTAAGTACAAATACAAACAGTTCACATAAGTAAATACACGTAATTAAATTATATATATGTATACTCACAAACACACACATCACACATATATATTAATAATAAAATGAGTTCTTAAAACTTAATTGGAATTCCATTTCTTAATTTAACATTTCGATTGACATATGCCTTCTAACAAACATTTAGAAGGTTCTGCTCTCGAAAAGCAAACTGCTAATCACAGTGTCTCGTGGAGATGTCACTCAACTTCCTAGAGACCGCAAGGAAACAATTGTTATATGGTGATGCCAGCAGCCTGTATAGATCACAAAGAAACAAATGTCACATGGGTGGAGATGTCAGTTAGTTGTAAAAGCTCTTTAGTTACTAGCCTGTCAACAAACAAAAAAAAGAAAACATTCGCATTTATCTCCTTTCCTTGCCAGACAGCCAGTTGTTATTCACCATACCGCGCGCTCCTGACACACTCAAGTAGAGAAAAGTTCTCAGTCTGGCTGAAGTACAACAGAATGTCAAGTAGAGAAAAGTTCTCAGTCTGGCTGAAGTACAACAGAATGTCAAGTAGAGAAAAGTTATCAGTCTGGCTAAAGTACAACAGAAACAACAGGAGAGCACAAAATCTGTGGGTCATCAGATTAGACCCATATGATTTAATAGCCTGCAAGAGACAGTAGAAATCTTCATATACCCACGTAGAAAGTGGGATTGTCACTATGGTAACCTGCACAACAAAGCTGCTTTCAGGCGGGGGTTTCGTTACGACAGTCTACACTAGGGGTGGGCAAACTACGGCCCGCGGGCCGCATGCGGCCCGCCAACAGATATTATGCGGCCCTGAGGGCATTTAGAAATTTTTTTAAAAAGGGCCTTGCAGTGTCAAACTGTTACTGTTAGCGCAAGTCACGCTTGACGGACAAAATCGTCACTAATTGATTCGGGCTAACATTTAACTACTCGCACGCTGTACTGACGAAAGAAAGGACCATACCCAGTCAAACTGTTAAACTCTAATTGCAATCAAGGAAGTCTGCTACAGTCACTTTCTGGCTAGAGATAGAGAGGGGAAGGGGTAAACCCATCAAGGACGATTAGGACGCGCGATATTGAGGTGGACAAATGTAAACAGGAACCAGTGTGGTAACTGCTGTCAAGGAGGTTAGGACATTGTGTTGAAGCAAACAAATGTAAACAAGTCCAGATGGACAGTCCCTACCCACAGAATTTAAAAAGACACTACCAAACAAAAGATTCCAATTTCGGATACAATTTAACAACCGAAGAGAGGAAAAGGAAATGCATGGAGCTGGTGAAAAATTTGGAGAAACAACAAACTGTTTTCACTAAACAGTCTTCAATTCAAGATGCTGCAACAGAAGCTAGTCTGGTGCTGTCACACAGAATTGTAAAACACAACAAGCCATTTTCTGATGGCGAGTTCATCAAGAAATGTTTGCTAGATGCAGCAAACATTATGTGTCCAGAACAAAAAAAAACAAATTTGACAACATTACTTTATCAAGGAGAACTGTGGTCAGACGTGTTGACAAGATAAGTAACAATCTGATGCATAAACTTCAAGATGCAAATAAACAATTTTTGTGGTACTCTCTTGCATTGGATGAGAGTACTGATGTACATGATACTACCCAATTTTTGATATTTATACATGGAATAAACACTTCTTTCAAACTCACTGAAGAGTTACTAAATGTTGAGTCACTCAAAGACACAACCACAAGCCATAATATATTCAATGCTGTTAATAACTATATTAAAAGAACTGGGCTGGTTTGGAACAAGATGGCAAGTGTTACAAATGACGGAGCTCGTGCTTTGACCGAAAAAAATGTAGGTCTGGTAAAGTTGATAAGTGATAAGATTAAAGCAGAATATCCTGACCACACATTATTACCACTTCACTGTGTGATCCATCAAGAAAATCTGTGTAAAACTGTTTTGAATATCAAGCATGTTATTGACCCAGTTGTCCCAATTCAACTTCATCAGATCAAGAGGACTTAATCACAGACAGTTCAAGGCATTACTTGACGATTTGGAAACTGAACATTCCGATATGCTGTACCACACCAGTGTTCGATGGCTGAGTCTCTGCAAGGTGTTGAGGCGAGTGTGGGACCTCAGAGAAGAAATAGTGATGTTCCTAGAGATGAAGGGCATTGAATGTGACTTTAATACTAACATTGTCAATAAAGAGTGGAAGTTAGACTTTATGTTTGTCATTGAAATTATGAAAAAGTTAAATGAACTGAATGTCAAACTTCAGGGCAATTGTGTGTTTGCACATGAACTGTATGTACATGTAAAATAATTTCGGACAAAACTCTCACTGTTCTCCAGACAAGCAAGTGAAAAAAAGTTTTGTCACTTCCCTTTGCTGAAACAAGAAACCATTTCTGGTGAAATGACTGAAAAGTATAAAGTCCAATTAAATGCACTGACTGATGAATTTGGAAGGAGATTTAAAGATTTCTAGAACTTAGAGCCACAGTTTAATATTCTCAGTTCCCCTTTTGGTGCAGAAGCTGATACAGCCCCGGAGGACATACAGTTAGAGCTTCTTGACTTACAAGCAGATCATGACCTGAAAGAGAAATTCAAGTCAGATGGTTTGCTGGATTTCTATGGATCTTTATCAGAAGAATCATTTCCCAACTTGAAAAGTTTTGCAGCAAAACTTTTATCATTGTTTGGATCAACATACATTTGCGAACAAGCATTTTCTTGCTTGAAGATCAACAAATCTAAGAATAGGTCTTTATTGTCGGACTGCAACTTGCATGCTGTCATGCGAATTTCAACAAGTAAACTTGCTCCAGATTTCAAGAATATTGTTAAAAATTGCAAGCAGTTACATACATCTCATTAGAAATCAATAATTGCAATGACAATGTAGTCAGTTTGTGTCTAAATTAAAGCCACTGATAGATAATTTTAAAAATTTATTATAATAAAAAAATGTAAAATCTTAACAAATTAGTAAAAGTGTTAGTCCATATTGTAAAATATAATGTATAAATGTATAAGTAAAATAAAATTGCATTAATTGGTTATTTATAGTTTTATACTGTTCAATAACCTATAAATAATTCATAATTACTTATTGTGTTAGGTTGCTGTAAACAAAGTGTGTGTAATATATATATGCGGCCCCCCAATAACTTTACATTTGTCAATGTGGCCCTACACACAAAAAGTTTGCCCACCCCTGGTCTACACGATATACATGTCTGGTTAAGTAGGAATGCTGCTTTGGTAACCTTGGTGACATGACTGGTTAAGTGGGAATGCTGCTTTGGTAACCTTGGTGACATGTCTGGTTAAGTGGGACTGCTGCTTTGGTAACCTTCGTGACATGACTGCAAGTGGGGCTTCTATTACAAAAGTCTGCACTACATCTAAACTCTCAACGGCTACACGACATATATGTCTAGGGAGGTGGGATTGTTTTTCTTTAGAATCTCAAGTGCCTGTTGATAGTCTGGAGGTTCTGTAAACGAACTCTCTGAACCAGTTCTGGGAAAATCAAACACCGGCTTGTGCATTCCTGGGCAAAATGGCTGGTGATTGAAGACAGGCCTGTTGTGGCCGTTGATTTTAAAGTAACGTCGGGCGACATTTCCTTGACTATGGTGACATGCGCACGCACAGAAAGAAGAATGTGGGAGATGGGAAGGGAGGAGCTCCGGCACCACCTCGTTGCCCGAAAGTTGACGAAGCAACGACCGAGAATCAAGGACAATGGCATTCATCGATGACGACGTCGCAACGCTGCCAGTTTCACTGGACAGGCGATAAGCAACGTCGACATTTTCAAGTCTGTCGGAATCTGGTGGCACGAAATTCAGAAGAGCAGGAGGAAGGAGAAGATCGTCACCAACCCCACCACTGCTTTCTCCAACAGCCACAGACGTCTCCTCTCGCTGCTGCTGATTGTGGTCATCTTCACCACCAAGGAACTCAACGGCCAGCGGGTACCCACACGTCCGACAGGTCACTTCTTCTTCTGGAACAGAGTATATGCCAGAAGTCGGGTGCGCAGTGCCAAAGAGGTCAGAGTACGATGGAGGTGAGTCGGCCAGGTGTGAGGAAGTTGTGAAACTGTCACTGTGTGTGGAAGAGGGGACGGAAGCGCTGCGTTGTCTGGAATGGAGTTGTTCTAGATGTTGGCGGCGGCGGTTTTTCCGCAGGCTGCGGATGCAGGTCCAGAGGAAGCGAAGCGAGAAGATGAAGACGAGGGCTACGGCCAGGATGATGTAGATCTGGAAGTTGAAGTTCGAGAAGAGAGGATCTGGCTCACTGCTGTCGTTGTTGTCATGTCTCGTGTCTGTAATATACAAGCACGCTAGATCTGTCAAACACATGTTGTTGTGGGTGTTCTAGGTACAGAGCTAGTTTATTATGGCATTTTCATGGGCTGTTGGTGTATGTGGTCTAGTTTGTTATGGTATTATTTTCATGAGTTGTTGGTGTGGGTGATCTAGGTACAGAACTACTTTGTTATGGTATTATTTCATGGTTTTTTTGTGTGCTGTCGTAAATAAGTGAGTGCTACTACATGATGAGAAGTGTGGGAGACAAGAATACTTATGCGATAAACTTTATCATGCTGTACATTATCTTTAGTATGCTGTAATATTTACCTTAAGACGGATTTAAGATCGAAGGGCAAAGAAAAGCACCAAGTATTCTACAGAGTTACCTTTAGCAGAATGACCTTTACATATTTAAAAGATCAAGTGGCCAAGAATCCATTTTCAAGCAGAAATGTAGGATAATATAAATCAGATATTTCAGCGATGTCGACTTTTCTAAATGTCCCAAGTAAAGCTTAAGAGGCCAACAGCTTTCACAAATGCTGTTTCTGTAGCGCTAAAAGTCAAAGAAAAATAATTATTCCTCTTGAGGCACGAGATCGCCGCAATACGACACAAAGTGGCTATAATGCTTTTCTCTTCGTCCGCCTGCACTTAAGATATTTGTGCAAAGAATGATTTGCTTGAGTGCCATTCAGCATAAAAAAGTATGTGGTCTTATGATTCGTCATTGTGAACATTGGCGCTTTGCTCCTGTCGAATGTCACACCTACAGTGTAATAGAGTGAATATGTGGCCCTCTGTGTCGTCATCAAGCTTGCTTGTGAAAATTGGTGGCCTCGAAAATTTCGCAGAATCACGTTAATTCAATCGCTTATATTACAGTATCTACTGGGGCCATGACCTTGTGTAATAAGAAAACCTAACACTAATGATATAACTTGTGTGCTTGGTTTACCCAGATTTTATTTTACTTGGCCTTGACATGATTCTGTTTCTACACCAGCTGGTGAATCATACAGTCAGTCAAGCCTTCTTTTAAATTATTTTACTGTTATTGATTTTGTTCAATTGATTCAATTAGTGCAGATGAGGCATTAGCCTAAAAACATCTCGATCTCGGGTTGATGGATTTGGCAGAGAAGATCCTAGATAGCCTAGTTACCACCTTGTGAAAGTTGGGGGAATATTCTTATAACGACGATTATCGATCTTTGTAATCCTATTGACTTCTGCTTAACGTTAATTTCTAGCTTTAATTGATTTCGCGAACAGGCACTTAGACTCGGACACTTTGTCATTTGTGCTTGATGTATTTACTGACATGCACGATTATTATTTTGACAGAAAAAGAGAAAAATTAGTTTTTTTAAATCGTAACTGAAACTTTGCCATAGATAGACGATCTATAACCTCACTATAGTATTAACGAATTTGGCGTTGTCATTAATTGATGCATTGTAAAATGAAGAGGGTTTATTTGTGGTTTGTTTTTTTTTGTTTGTTTAAAAAAAAAGCAACCCATAAACCTCAGCCGGTGCAAATCTTCTCTTCCAAACTAAATACAAAATAATAATGCAAACATATGAAAGAAAATCTCCCGAAACTGTGTTGGGTACGTACATTGACAGAAGAATCGAATTTCATAATCTTGACACGTGCCAGACGTCTGCTTCGTGTTGAGACAGATAATGCCAAGCTGGGTACACGGCTCCGAGAATATGTCATTCTGAGTGTTGACGCTGCTCTCGTTAAACGTGGCGTTTGTCCCCACCACCCGGCATTGCACCCCGACTACCTCCAGGTAGATATTGCAAATGGGGTCCAGTTCCTGCGGGAGAACACAAACAGGAGACAACTCGTCAGTTGTAAGTTGATACGGGAACACTTTTTAGCTGATTGTGTACCTGTGCACCGTGTATATGTGTGTGTGTGTGTGTGTGTATTGGAGAAACTGCTCACCAACGCGTAGGTGTGTAGATGAACGAATGGGATATATTTGGCTTGGGACTGAATTGGTGCATTCAAAGATGGCTGTCCTGAAGTATGTGTACTAGAGTGTCCAGTTTGTGTGGTTAAAACTTGAAGTATGTGTACTAGGAGTGTCCAGTTTGTGTGGTTAAAACTTGAAGTATGTGTACTAGAGTGTCCAGTTTGTGTGGTTAAAACTTGAAGTATGTGTACTAGAGTGTGCAGTTTGTGTGGTTAAAACTTGAAGTATGTGTACTAGAGTGTGCAGTTTGTGTGGTTAAAACTTGAAGTATGTGTACTAGAGTGTGCAGTTTGTGTGGTTAAAACTTGAAGTATGTGTACTAGAGTGTGCAGTTTGTGTGGTTAAAACTTGAAGTATGTGTACTAGAGTGTCCAGTTTGTGTGGTTAAAACTTGAAGTATGTGTACTAGAGTGTCCAGTTTGTGTGGTTAAAACTTGAAGTATGTGTACTAGAGTGTCCAGTTTGTGTGGTTAAAACTTGAAGCGTATGGTGGCGCGAGATAAGCAAATAAAATGGGTGCCTAAGTAAGATACTAAGTGTTCAGTCGGTTAACTAAAAGTGCCACCCACCCCACCCACCCCAACTCCTCCGCCTAAAAATCCCCCGCAAAATAAAAATTGAAAACAAGCCTCATTCAATATAAACCAGAATAGGTAAACAGCAAAGTATACTCACTTCAATTTTCTTCTTTGTCTCGAAGTCACCTTCCCCAGTCTGTGGCGAGTCTGTGTTGAACCATTCTGTCCACTGTCCAGAGTCTAAACGCGGGGCAGAGAAAGTTACAGGTTAACAGCATTGTTACATGATCAGTGAACTATATATAGATATATATTCTTACAAATTTAAGCAAGTTTAATGACATATTCATAGTGCATTAAACATTAAAGTAAACTATAGCACAATAAATACATATTTTTTTTTAATATTTGTTTTCAGTCGTGTTTTAAAGGAATGAGCAGCAATAGCAATGTCAAAAAGGACATAATTTATTTTATCACAATAACAGATTTCATATCGTTTTGTGTTTTTTTAGCAATGACGACAGGCAGGCCACAGTACTTTAGAAAATCATCATGGATTGTTCATCATTTCTTACCAGTCACGTGATACAGTCATCATTTCTTACCAGTCACATGATACAGTCTTCATTTCTTACCAGTCACGTGATACAGTCTTCATTTCTTACCAGTCACGTCAGTCTTATTTCTTACCAGTCACGTCAGACATTCTTCACTAGTTACAAGTCACGCCAGATTATCCCCGTTGTTTTAACATTACGACGACTAATCTCTATTTTGAACGAAATTTCTATGTCCACACTCATTAGAACAATGCACAATATAGTTACTCTAAATAATTATATCGCTATGTAAAATTTAACTTAATTACTCTTGTGGGTGAATAAAAACAAAATTTAAAACAAAATCAATAATAAACTTTATTATTACTTAAAAAAAAAATCAACTCAAGAGACATTATCATTAAAAAAAAATTAAAAAAAAGTATGCACATTTCATAAGCGAGAAAAATAACCATTTCATTATTGTGTCGTGTGCAAAAATTTCTTGCAAAAAGGTCACCCAAATAATAAAATTAAATTAAAATAAAGAAGAAAGAAACAACTTAAATGTAAAAAATACAAAAGTGGACGAATTGACGAGAGCACGATTTGAGCAAGTCTGAACATTAGTTTTCTTATTGATTTATGGTGACGCCTTAAGCTCGAAATCATTAAGAAATTCACTTTCCCGAGTTAGTATCGTAAACATAAGTAATAATAAAACGCGACATTTAGTGCCGTTAATTCAGTGAAAATATTTTCCAGTCCTATCTGTGACCAGCGCTCACGTTTCATTTCTGTTGTTGACGGCGAAGTATTTTTCACGTATCTGATGAATTCCCACCTCCACTGCGTGGTTCAGTGTCAGAGTGTCTTCACTTGACATCTCTCCAAACAAAGAAACAAAGAAAGTGACAATGTTTCTTGCTCCACATTCATAACCTCAATTCGGTACCATGACGTTATTTAAAAAAAACCCAGCGGGAAGCTAACACATTCAAAGGTTGATATGTTGCGTCATATTTCAAGACGATAAGAAAAGTGTCACCACCGTCATCGACAACAAAAAAATATTTTGCATATATTTGGTCATCAGTGCAAACACGCAAATATGGAGATGTAGTCTGCATATAAAATGTACTTAGTTCCTCCCCCCCCCCCCCCCCAAAAAAAAAAAAAAAAAAAAAAAAAAAGAAAGAAAGAAAAAGGTGCTTCTATGTCGATAGGCTTACGGTTAATGCTTTTTTAATTTTATTATATATATATATATGCAATAACTCGCGGATAATCAAAGTAAGCCTTCAGCTTAGAAAGTGGTTGAAAACTAGTATTACATTGAAATTAAAGTTGCATTTGGTCACATCAGAGCAAGCACTACACAAATCATTGATCATTCTAGTATTTATTCCCGAGGTCTAAGGATGTATGGTTATTGTAACAACAATAAGCCCCTCAACAAATAAACACCAAAAAGTATGTTGTGCTCGAAAAGTTAGTCATTCTAGTACTGGCGAATTTTACGATTTCACTACGACAACATCACCCGCATGTTCGGATTCACAAACATTCTATTGAAACACCTCAAAGAGAAAAAGACCAACAACCAACTTACATTTATAGCTATTTTACGATTTCACGACAACATCACCCGCATGTTCGGATTCACAAACATTCTATTGAAACACCTCAAAGAGAAAAAGACCAACAACCAAGGTACATTTATGGCTATTTTTGTATTTTCTTTTTATTATGTTAATCTATTTTTCTTATAAACTGAACCCCAGTTCTACAGGAAAGTTTCCTTTGTTACCTTAAGAAAGCGTCTGAATAAATTTTCTGGAGGAAAAGACATTAAATAAAAGGAATGAATATGGGGTATTTCCTGACATTACGTGTAGCAACTTGAGGAGTCTATTGTGCTTGTTTCTAATGTGAAAATAATTTAAGACCCAAGAAATATGTGACTTTGTTTACAAGATAAGAATTGTAAAACCCATCTAGAATGAACCGACCAAACGTTGTTACCTTTTAAAATTATAATTGTATTATTAGTATTACTATTTTCTTTGTTCGTTCTACTCTGAAGGACACATCAATTTGAAATGGATTATTTATATTTTTTCCCTATAACAAAAAAGAGAAGATTTTCATATGTTCTTTAATGCCATGACTAGATGCATTCGGTAGTTAACAGAACTGGGTAGAAATAACACCACCAACAACGAGAGGCAAAAATGCCTCTACTGCCAATAAAGATACAGAGATGGTAGAAAAACTACGAACCCTTTAATGAGAAAGATTTGAACAGCCAGTAATGAACATAAGCAGAGTGACAAGCAAATGCCCTTTAACTAGTTTAAGACTGGAGTAATCGCCAGTTAAACGGGTGTGTGTGTGTGTGGGGGGGGGGGGGGGGCGGGATGAGTTCTTTAATGACAAAGATTAATCTCCAGGGTACTTTTCAACACCATGGAAAAAATACGAGTTCTTTAATGACAGAGATTAATCTCCAGGTTGGAAAAAATACGAGTTCTTTAATGACAGAGATTAATCTTCAGTTTACTTAACAGGTTGGAAAAAATACGAGATCTTTAATGACAAAGATTAGAGTTATCTCAGTGTACATTCAAAAGGATGGAAAAAATATGAGTTCTTTGATGATAGAGATTAATCTCCAGTTTACTTATTCAAGGGGTGGGGGAGAACGAGCCCTTTAACATCAAAAACTAGAATAATCTCTAGTTTACTTAAATAGATAGAAAAATACGAGAACTTGCATGACAGGAACAAGAAACTCTCGAGCAATCAATACTGAAGGTAAACTGCAACAACAAATGAAATTAAAAAAAATAAATAAATAAAAATAATCACCGAGTTTTTAATGACAAAGATTTGATGCCATCAGAGAGTTGTTCACAAAGGGAAAATAAGTGTGTGGGTGGGTGACGAACCACTTTTCATTACAAAGATCTGAGCAGCCAGCAAATAAACAGACTCAGATGAATAAAACTATAAAAGCCATTTAAATTAATGTCACAGATCGGAGGAGTAATAATAAACAGCCTCAGACGGGGGTGGAGGTCGAAAACTTGAACATTCGACAAAGGGATAAAACTCTTTAGTGCATAATATGCATGGCCCACAGTTATCAAACCACTGGTGACCAAGTCTCTCTCTCATAGCTTAACATAATGATTGACTGATTAAGATTTCGCGTCCGCTTCCAGCAGTCGCTAATTTCTCAAACAAGCGCCAGCTCTGAGGAAGAGAATTGCGCTTTGGAATGGAGCAACTAGGGCAGGGGCCCACAAACCGCGGGCCGTATGCGGCTCGAGACAGGGCTCTGTGCTGCCCCCGGAGGACTTTATTTCGTTACTTGTTTTTTTTTTCTACCGAACCATCCATATGCAATCTGGCTTGCGGCTCCCCACGCACTATCAGTTGGAAATTTGGTCCTCTGGCCTAAAATGTTTGTGCACCCCTGAACTAGGGCCGTGGGTGGGAAGAGTGGACGTCGGAGTCGGTGTTTGTTTTTCTGGGTGGAAGTTTGTTCAGGCGGCGGTCATCCACGTACACGCTCCAAGTTTTCAAAAGCATTTCCAGCGCGTGCAGCCTGTAGCATATGGATCCGACGGACTAGACACCCAATTAGGGGAGCGGTTACGGTTCGCTCGTAAAATTTCCACCCCGGATGTGAATCAAAGTCTTGTCACTTGCTTGTGCAAGATACTAGTCTTATCTTCTGAGTTCGGCTTCATGATATAGAAGTTTATGGCAAATACTTTGCTGATTAAATCGAGTGACCCATGCTTTCGTGTTTAAATAAATATTTAGGGTAACCATACTTCAAAAGGAAAGTTGGCTGTTAGGCTTGACTGGGTTTTTTTTAACGCGCCTAAAATATCGATGACTCGATCTATATAGGTTTATGTATTCCAACAGATTAACAATTAAGAAATGAAGTAGAAAGCTAGGGGACACTTCAGTAATGAATTTGGTTACGTTAATTTGGACTGTAACTGTTTATTTTTCCTCTAATGAGCACTGTATTTTCAAAAATCGCAAAGAAGTCAATATTTTCTACATTGGAACAACGCACAAGGCCATTCACCAGTCGTCGTGTTTGGGCAATCGGAACATCGGAAACAAGCCAAGGTCATCTAATTATATTTTTCTCACTGTTACTGTACAGTGGACATGAAACTAGCATCGAATCAAAAGCATAGGCCCTACATATAGCTCCAGACTAGTCGATTCGTTTATGATGATTTGTAACTCACTGAAGCCTAATGTAACTCTAGTGAGAATATTTAGAGATTATTTCTTCTAGTAGGATTTTGTTTTAAAAACTTCTATTAGGTTCCTATAACTTTAGTGAAGTTATTTAATTTTTGTAAGATTATTAATGTTTGTGAGGTTATTTTAGTAAGACTTCTAAAAAATAATATTAGAGATTATTTAATTTTAGTGAGGTTTTCAAACTAATACCTGTTCTTAAATTTTGTAAGATTTTACAAATGTACAGAGGTTTCATGTCTCTAGTGAGATTAGATTTAAGGAGTATTGGTTTGTGTTTAATTGGTTTTATGGTTATATATTTCTAGAGACTTAAAATGTAAAGCTATATAAATTTTGTGAACTGTTTAGCTCTAATACGACCTAGTTACATAACTGAGGTTATTATGCTAAATCAAATGAAGTTATGATAAGTCTAGTGTGGTTATATAAAACTTCAGATGATATGTAAACCTAATGAATTTACCGATATGTAGTATGTTTTATAAATATCACGAAGTTAATAGAAATCTTGCAAGGCTACATAAAACTAGACTATTTATACCAGTGACATAGCATTTATAAATGTAGTGAGATTATATAAATATAGTGAGGTATTCATAAATCTAGGACACACACCCGAGCGCATCGTGCTGTTATGTGTTCGCTCTAAATAGTTCTTTCAGTGTCCTCTAACTTAACAAACTCTCAATAAATAATTAAGCAAAATGAAGGAAAAAAAAGTTCAGCAAACAAACAAAAGAAGCACCACTCCCACCAACCTACGCAATGGCGCGGGCCCATTTGACTTCCACGTCACAAGTTCACGAAGGAGTGGATTAGAAAGACAGTCCAGTTGCTTCCAACGCGACTCAGACGATACAACTAATTATTAGACTAGGTACATTTTTTTATCTTGTAAGCCACTGACGCTCGGACTGGACCCTAATAGGCAGTCATTACAACTTTGTTTTCGTCAATCTGCCATTGCTGTTATTAATATTCCGTTGTTTCGAAGCTAATTGCACGGACGGCAGCTGGACATATTTTTTACTGTGTTGACAGTAAACATCCAGCAAAGTGTAATGTAGTGCTTCCTGACTCTATGACGTAGGCGGTTTTGAAGTAATGTTTAATCTTATCGGTAGCAGAGCATTGTGTCGTTGTCTGTCGTCTTTAGGCCTGTCTCTGATGTCATCGACTATCTGTCCAGTATTTTGTGACTGTCACTACTCAGCGATCCAGTATTATTATATGTGACTATCACTTGTCATCAGTCCAGTTCTTTTATGTGACTGTCACTAGTCATCTGTTCAGTAACTTATGTGACTGTCACTATTCATCTGTCCAGTTCTTTTATATGTGACTGTCACTAGTCATCTTATGTGAGTGTCGGTAGAATTTCGAGAAAGTTGTGATATGCCGATTTTAGTTCATATTGTTAAAACACGTTTTTAAACAGACTTATAACTACTTCTGTTGATGGGATTGATGATAATTGATGTGATGATTGTGGATTGTCTGATTGATTGATCGATCCGATGGTTGATTCATTGATTTTCTTCATCTAAATATCTACATGCACCTTGTGTTGGACTGAGAGCAGGAGGAGAGAGACGTAAGATGTGCGTTCTAGAAAGGCGAAACATAGTGGCACAGATATGGAAATGAAAGTAGAATAAGTATGAGCAACAAAATGAGTCTGGCAGCAAATCCTGTTCTTTTCTATTCTTAGCTGCCAAAGGGTTTTCGTTACCGTGCTTTGCCTGTAACTCATGGGACCGCCTGTATCGTCCCATCCAACAGACTAAACAAAAAACACACGAGCAGTTCAAACGCGTCGGAGAGTGAGTTTTTTCACCCGGAGCTGCGATAAGCTCACTTGTGTAATTGAAGGCCACCTAAAAACTTAGTTGCTGTCAGAGCAGTCAAATCTGTGACATCTTTAGCGAGGGGTTGAAATCCTACCCGTACCTCCATAACCTCTACTGCTGCTCACCCCTGCTGCCGACTCTAAGCCAGCCTTGAGACATAACAAACTCGACGAATCTTGACCCTCATTTCCCCACTGTTTGCTTTCACCGTCACGCGATTTTGACACTGAGGTACTGTTCAGGCGTGACTGCCGCCACAGCGGTAGACTTTGTACTTCAGTGACGTACACATATCTGGAGAGGTGGGTACCTTAATTGAGTGTGGAAGAGGTCAAACTGCTATTTAACTTTTGTCGAAATCGCTGAGATTTGCAAGCAATAAAATAAGGTGCTCAACAGCGTGCACACACATTTGACCTAATTACATGTCAGCTAGCCGCTGTGATCTGCTCTTGTGTTTTACAAACCACATACCCCACCCACTCAAAAACTGTAGCTATCCTTTCTAGCGTCAACGACTTGCTTGCTTTTTAACCGAGGATTAACAAGTACTCTCACCCCCCCTCCCCTTCCTTCTCACGTCAAACCTGTCTCTGTAGATCACGTAGTACCCGTCCTATTGTAGTACTAAACTTTTTAAGACTAGGGTATACGTGACACCACCTTTGTCAATTCATGTATGAAGTGTGTTGATCCTGCCCCCCACCCCTAAACTCCGTGCAAGACATGAGGTTGTTATCCCTGCAAGATGTATAAAAATTGTAGAATTTGTATGTATAGTCTTTTGCTTAGCAGGTAAATAATGTATTGGGCACCTTAAATGTTAACAGAATAAATTCATTCAATTTTTTCCCTCGTGAATTAAACTAACTATATCATTTCAGTTTTTTCCCTCGTGAATTAAACTAACTATATCATTTCAATTTTTTTCCCTCGAGAATTAAACTTAACTATATCATTCAAGTTCGGGTTTGTTATTAGTAATGCACGTAAGCATTTTCTTTCTTTTTCTTGGTTTTAATTAATACGAAAAGACCAGAATCAAGTCTAGAAATAGACAAATTTACTCCCGCCACAGAGTGAATTTGGGAGAAGGGTACGGCCATATATGGTGTTAGTTTGAAAGAAATATTAGTGTTAGTATTATGGTCTGTATCGATTCAGATTTTCAATGTGTGTGGATGTATATTGCACATCAGCCCTTTTTTGAGTCGGTGAATGAAGGTACAAATAAAACATATACCCCCTTGTTGAGTTCCAATCAGTGAGGCATACCATAATTGTGAGAATATAACCTATACCCCCTTGCTGAGTTTCAGTCTGTAAGGTATGTCGTAAAAGTATGAATAAAACATATAGCCCCAGCATTTCTTTTATTTCCTGAGAAGTGTGAAAAGTATTAATAGAGCTTTGCCAAATTCCAGGTGATAATACTTTTATCCTATAATCAAGACAGGGGAATGTTGATATTTTCCTTGATTTAATTTCGAACTGTGTAAACTGTTAAATTTATAACTATTATTCCGTAGTCCAGCTCCAGGTCAGTGTTTCCTAAAATTGTTAAAACAGTTCTCATTTCTGTCTCCAGACCTAGGTTAGGGTATTTCATTTTCATGATGTCAGGACAAGTAGACCAATATTTAAAAAATTCTCACTATGTTAACAGTGGACACTGAGCAAATATTTAACACTCAGGACGTATTTGCGTCATCATGATTTAATGTATAAAATTTCCATCCATCCCTAAGTCTATAAATATTTGCGTTTTTCTTTTAACTTTTGTTATCGATTCTATGCCAGGTCGGGAGTGGGGGTCATGTAGCTGTCTTTGTGATTGCTAATATTCCAAATATCCTTTAATTGTCAAATACTTTAACACCTGACACTACTGAAGTGTGAGTAGAAGTGTGATAGGCCACGTTAGGTTTCAAGTCTGTTTATAAAATCTTTTTTATACACCCTACCACTACAAGTTAATGACAATCACAATGTACTGGAAGACGTTCTACCAACAGCCAATGACACAACTGACAAACATAGACTTACATACCGACAACAATACACGACACACTACACAAACTGACACATAGACTTACATACCGACGACAATACATCTCACAATACACAAACATAGACTTGCATACCGATGACACAATACACAAACATACAGACACCAATAAATGACACAATGGACATACCGACGACAATACATGACACAATACACAATTATACACCAATAAATGACATTATAGACAAACATAGGCATGCCGACGACAATACATGGCACAGTAGACACATACATACATAAGACGACAATATATGAGACAATACACACAGACACCAATAGGTAATACAAGTGACACAGACATACATACAGATGACAGTAGATGATACAAGAGACATAGACATTCATGCAGATGACACTAGATGATACAAGTGACATAGACATACATGCAGATGACAGTGATACAAGAGGCAAACATAGATTATGTCTGGTATTAAATTTAATTTTTTTGTTGCAGATTTCAAATTATTATTTTATAGATGTGATGTAGGCGTATTTCTATTAACATATGAAACACTTATAATTATTAATAAATTATTATTGATTGTTATTTAAGCTGGCGAACCTGTTTTAAATTAAATCCTATTTAAATATTTATAACCATTATTGTGTAGAACGCACTTGTTGGGTCCGTTCATTATCTCCCTTATACTCCTTCATAACATCTGTGTCACATTCAAAAACATGTCTAATTGTTTCCTTATGGACTTTTTAAAAAAATCGATACAAATGTATCAGTGCCGTCTTAACGCATGGGCACGCTGGGCATTTGCCCGGGGGCCCATTCTAATCTATGTATGTTCCTGTGAGTGGGTGTTTAGGTAGGGGCCCCAGAGACTGCTTTGCCCGTGGGCCTATGATGTAAGACGGTCCTGATACAAATTAAAGATGGACACAAACAAGATAGAAAGAAATACTTACATTCCTCTCTTATCTTTGACCCACTGTTGGTGACCTCTTTTGTAATACGTTGCTGCCTCATGTCTGCTACCACAACAGCACCATGCATCGTCACAACGGCGATAGATGCTACCGCAAAAGCGACGCTAAATAGCTGTACACGTTTCATCTTGCTGCAGTAAACTTGCTTAAATCGTCACTCATTAAGCACACATTGACGGGTAACAAGTCGTCAGGTTAATATTTTGGATTTGTGTTTGCTAATTACATGAAGTTGAAGTGTTCAATAGAGGACAACGTCGCCAAGCCTTGCAGAGAACTTTAGGTAACGTTTATGCAGAATAAGCAGCGTATACAACTCACCCTCTAGTTTCTTTCATCAATTTCTGCGCTGCTCTGTAACAGGAATATTTAAGAAATGACTATTTGTTGTTGTTGTAGCTGTTTTCGACGTGAGAATTTTAGCTTCTTCTGGAAGGAATTCTGTTCTGCACATGACCAGAAATCTTTGTCGACATTGTTTACATTGAAGTTCTCACTTACGACGTAGCGAGTCACTCAACTTTTTACCGTTCCCCGTCGCGCGCGAGACCCGACCTATATATACGCTTCGTGAATTCATTTACGGCAATGGCTTAGCCGTGTGAGTAATGAATTTTTTTTCCCGATTTCCGTTTTATGTGAATCGGTCTTGAAACTGTCCCACTCAGTTGTAAGGCCGTGACGCAAACAAATGAATCAGCATTAAAAAAACTGACCAAAATTTCTGACTGCACGCTCGAAGGAGTTTCTGTTGTTGAAATATTTTTCCTGAGGTCATGGTAGGTGTTCTGTCACCATCCCTACCCCAGCCTCCGAGTAGCCTTGTTAACTGTTGGTGCGTTATCAAATTTGAATTTCATTTATTCAGTTTATCTGTATATTGTTGATCTGGACCACATTCTGTAAATAATAAAAATGTTTAACTGTTAGGACGCGAACGTTCTCTAGATTTGTGAACTTTAAAAAAATTTCTACAGAGTGAATTAAAGACTCGATATACAGCTAAGAGAGAGAGAGAGAGTAGAACGCTCAGAGAGACTACTTTTGCTCAGTTGTCGTTCTCACACAAATACTAACAAGTGTGAGCAAGGTCACAAAAACATCTCGCCTTACTGTACAGGTGTGGCTCAGAGCTGGTTCAATCTCACCTGTTTGTAGGCTGACAGAATAAAGGATTACCAGTGCACAAGCCGCACTGGTTTTATAATTAGGCTGTTGGGGTTTTACCTGTTTATGGTGTAGGTTGTTTATTTCCTTGTCATGACGTTGTCAATGTATACTGACCTTGACCTAACAATTTGCTGACGCCGCTTGTACAGCAATAGTTCTCCAACATTGTACCCAAAAAAGTACTGGCGCTTTGCAAGCCTTGCAGAAATGTTCTGTTACTGACGCCGAGAGCTCGGCTTTCAGAAACTCCCAATCCTCAGACAAACTTCCCAATCCTCAGACAAACTTCACAATCCTCAAACAAACATGAAACTTAACGCTAGATCACTGACTCTCAAACTATATTTATCCCCGTTTAATGTGAGTCTTGATCGGTGGCTCTCAACTTAGATTTATTTATCTCCGTTTAGTGTGATTTTAGACCAGTGGCTCTCTAAATTTAATTATATTCTTGCTTAATGTGATTCTAGACCAGCGGCTCTCAGACTAATATATTAATATGGTTTTTTTTATTTTATTATTGCGATTCTAGATCAGTGGCTTTATATAATGTCGAAGGTCTGAGGACGATATTTTTTGCTTCATGTCGAAACATGACACAGGAAAATCTAACCTAGAAAATAAAACTGGGCTAAAAGTTGTGTGACGTTAAATATTGATGGCCCTTACTGTTGTAAAGAGAAACAAAACAAATATTAAGAAAAATATGAATGCATCAATGCGGCAGTATCCTTTTTTAAAAATTTAATATTATCATATATTTTTTTAACTGCTGGAGCTTCCAAATTGTTTTCATGACTTAGCACTTTCTTAGAGACATTGTAAAATGGGGAAAATACATCTCAACAATTCAGTAGCATAATAGTATAGCTGTTAAATCTAATTTGGCGAGGTTGTCAAATAAATCAATTTAGTTTAAGAGCCACTGATCTAGAATCTCACTAAGTGATGACATAAGATAAATTAATTTAGTTTAGAGCCACTGGTACAGAATCACACTAAGTGATGATATAAGATAAATCAATTTAGATTAAGAGCCACTGGTATAGAATCACACTAAGTGATGATATAAAATAAATCAATTTAAATTAAGAGCCACTGGTCTAGAATCACACTAAGCGATGATATAAGATAAATCAATTTAGTTTAAGAGCCACTGGTATAAAATCACACTAAGTGATGATATAAGATAAATTATTTGATTTCGTAGACAATTAAGACATTTACTGTGTTTCGCCAACTAGCAGCTGGCCAGTCGACAGTCACCGCTTTGACGCACCACGTGGGCAGGATGATTTGCTTGATTGGGTTTCACGTCAGCTGCCAACTTCCGCTGGCGTCTGTGCATGTATAGTCCTGTAGCTAAGTCACGTGAGCGAGTTATTGTTAATAGCTGTACATGTATAGTCCTGTAGCTAAGTCACGTGAGCGAGTTATTGTTAATAGCTGTACATGTATAGTCCTGTAGCTAAGTCACGTGAGCGAGTTATTGTTAATAGCTGTACATGTATAGTCCTGTAGCTAAGTCACGTGAGCGAGTTATTGTTAATAGCTGTACATGTATAGTCCTGTAGCTAAGTCACGTGAGCGAGTTATTGTTAATAGCTGTACATGTATAGTCCTGTAGCTAAGTCACGTGTGCAAGTTATTGTTTACCGCTGTGCATGTAAAGTCCTGTAGCTAAGTCACGTGTGCAAGTTATTGTTTACCGCTGTGCATGTAAAGTCCTGTAGCTAAGTCACGTGAGCGAGTTATTGTTAATCACTCTGCATGTATAGTCCTGTAGCTAAGTCACGTGGGCAATTATAGTTAATCGCTGTGCATGTATTGTCCTGTAGCTAAGACACGTGGGTGAATTATTGTTAATCACTGTGTCCTATAGTACTGTATCTAAATCACGTGAGCGAGTTATTGTTAATCGCTGTGCATGTATAGTCCTGTAGCTGAATCACGTGACTTTTTTGGTTCACCGCAATACTGTTGACACATTATTGTTAATTGATGTGCATATATAGTTCTTCTGAATCACGTGATGTATTGTGTGCATTGTGCAAATCACTGTTGAATCATGTAACCAGACACCTTCAGCAATTGGAGACAAACATGGCATTCACACATTTGAATCTAGTAATTTACATTTCAGTTATTATGCAACCACTGACGTAATATATATATATTAATTTCGATTAAGATATAAATAAATATGGACTCATGCACGCTTTTACCATTCTCCACCCACTCCTGTCAGAAAGTCCAATCACTTATTATTTATTAAATGACGAAGTAGCACACCATAAAATGCATTATTAATGCACCCCTGTCAGAAAGTCCAATAATTTATTATTTATTAAATGACGAAGTAACACGCTATAAAATTCATTATAATGCACCCATTTGCACTTAATAATCGATTTGTTCTAATATATATTCTTCATTACAGTTTTTATTCAGAATTATTTTATTATGCAGCTGCTGTGTAGCTAATTACAGTTAATTGGTGTGTTGGTGTATTTTAATTAATTCTTGGTGAGTCCCATAGTTAATTACAGTTGACTGGTGTGTGGGTGCATTTTTATTACTTGTTGGTGAGTCCCATAACTGATTACAGTTAATTGGTGTGTCGATGCACTTTTATTAGTTCTTGGTGAGCCCCATACGCTCATGTTTCTTGGTGTATGAAAAATGCGTGTCTGTAGTCTCGGTTACTGCCGACTCTTCCGGGCTGCTGGCGCCATGCGAATTGTATGTCGGGAAGGTCGTCCAAAGGTCAGCATGACGTATCTTGCTCTTCCTCCACAATATGAAAGTCGTGACAGAGAGACCGACGATACCAACGGCGAGACTCAGAACAACGGGCAAAACCCAGCCTGGAATGACAGCGGCCGCGGCCGTATCAGTAGTCTTCAGATTTGGCTTGCTTCCGATGCCCTCCTTGTAGAAAAGAAATAGGAAAGATTGTTTAAAACAAATCTTAATTTAACTGTTTCATTCGTGTATTATGATTGTGCAATATAAAATATATATCAAGTACATTTGATTCATTAAACTTCTTTTTCTTCTACTTCTTCTTCTTCTTCTTTTATTTTTTTTTGGGGGGGTGGGGGGATGATTTTAATCCTTTTCCTTTATGCATGAGTTAATGCCATGAGGTCAAGATTTCGTCTATCCTAATTCTTATTTATTAATTAATTATTTTCTGTGAATGCTAATTACTTAAATTGCTCACAATCCAACAGAAATGATTAAATGATTAAGGCAGAGCGACTCTGCAGACACAGAAGACAGTTATATAAGAGCTAAACAGGTGAGCGATCAATCAGGTAGAACTATAGAAGGAAGTGTAGTGCATTGAAGTCTGAGCAGGGGAGAAAAGGGAGATAATGCAGAGACGAGAATTAAAAGATACTTTTGAATGAAAGAGCAATTAACACCGCAACTGAAATCCAAACTTTCGGCGATTGTAAACCGAACAAAGGACAGCAAAGAAACATGACGCACATGTGTATCACGTGAGAGTAATAAATCGAAGTGTACTGTTATATATCACATGACTACAGTTCACTCAAGTTGACGCGCATGGTGGTGGAAAGCCAGTTGGGGGGGGGGGGGGAAGAGAGAATATAGAAATACATGTGAAGGCCTGGACGCGTGTTAGTTTCTGTGTGGAGAAGAAACCCTTGTGGGGTGAATGAATATTTTCGTGCAAAGAGAAAGGTTAGCTATTTTGATTACCATGGAAATGCTGTAAATAAAGAATGTAATTTAAACTTGTTGCACTTCACTAGAATAGTATTATCGTCATGTAGGAGTTGTCATGAAGTAATTAAAGTAGCCGAGCCGCTATCTTTTAACAAATTGATGTACTTTTTGTCAGCAGATGGCTACTCTTTGCATGGTTTCGTTGTAGTCGATAAAACCCAAACAAATTTGGATAGCTAGTGTTACTTATAGTCGATGTAGTCATAATGAAGTCTATGTAAGATGTGCAGTCCACTTATATGAGAGGGACCATAAAATCACAATAACAATCTGTTTTCTGGCACAGCGTACACAGTTTACTGACGTTTTGCGCGATTCCATTCGATTATTTTGCGTCCGCTTTAAAAGAATTGTTTCAGTATTTTTGCAGCAAAAGTTGTAAGTGTTTTACAAGTTCATTTCACGGAAAATCTACACGGCAGGCACACTCACTCACACACAAACGCGCGCGCGCTTGTGTTGTGTTTGCCTCTAGTTTTGTCTAAAAGGATACATTTTGCTACGGGTTACAATTTTCAATTAAAATACCTTACGTGATGTGGTTGACAGACAAAATGGTGTTTACGAAAGTTAGCAATAACGAATGAAATAATGTAACTTGATTATTTCCGAAAGGGCCAAATAAAAGAGAAAATGCCTTGAGTGCGAGCATCAAGGTCAGAGTGACATTGAACTGTAGTTTTAAGTGGTTGCACATCAAGGTCAGAGTGACATTGAACTGTAGTTTTAAGTGGCTGCACACCAAGGTCAGAGTGACATTGAACTGTAGTTTTAAGTGGCTGCACATCATGGTCAGAGTGACATTGAACTGTAGTTTTAAGTGGCTGCACATCAGTTCAGTCTCAGTATATGAAGATCCCATCTCTACTACTACCCACAGAACTTACTGATCTACCTACTTACCTACAAACACAAACACTCTCACCGAAGTTACTTATCTACTTAATTAGCCTAATTAGTAGCTACATAGCGACACCACTATCCACAAAACTACTTATCTACATAATTACTAACATCTACATACAAACTAACGCCACCAGCTACAGAAGTTACTGATAGAATTTATAGACACCTCCACCCAGAGAAATTACTGATCTGTCTACTTATAGAAACCAGCACCCACAAAAAGTTACTGATCTATGTACTTATAGACACCATCAGAAGTTACTGATCTACCTATTAAAGGCACCACCAGCCACATAAGTTACTGATCTGTCTACTTATAGACACCACCACCCACAGAAGTTACTGATCTATCTACATACTAAGACCACCACTGTTCAGACTTTCACCACAAAACGTTGCTGGTCGTAAACAAGATCTGTGATTTGCATAGAAAACCTTGAAGTACAATTTGAATTACATCATCATTTATTATATTCTAAGCATCATTAATAACATCATCAATTTTATTTTCTAAGTATCATCAATAACACTATGATGTTATTGACGATGACTGATATAATACTAACATCATCAATTTTATTTCTAAGCATCAGCAGCGTTATTGTTCTTAATTATTATAATTATTAACAAAGCAAAAGATTTACTTAATATTTTTATTTATTATTATTTGTTGGGTTTTTTTTTAACTGAAAGCGTAAAGAATAAGAGTTATCTTTTACTGCCTTTTCTTACGTCATAGCTCTTGTTCAACTCTGGACATAAAGGGACGGAACTCTTCACTGTGCTCTATTTATGAATGGAGCAGCCTGCGTATTAAATTTGTTGCTATGTGTGACGTTTTCCATGTGTTGCAATGTTTACATCCATGTATATTGCGTCCGTGCGAGCATTACAGTTGGTGCGTTGTGATGTTATTTTACGACTGAACATTGTGTGTGTGTGGAGCGCGGCAAACATATTCAAGTATGCTACGCATTTCGTTTTAATATCAGTATAGTGGGAACACCAAACATGCTACTGACAGCTTTATTTCTTTCCGGTTCATTTAGTTTGATTTTCGGTGCGCGGGTGATTTGACTTTAATTGTGCACATACGCACACTCATACATAACGCGCACGCGCGTATACATATAAATGCATGCACTCATTAGAAAGGGATACCTTATGTTTCTTGGCATAGTGCTTGTGATAATAATTCAGGATACCTTTTGTTTCTTGACAAAGATATTGTTTGTAATTAATACAGGGATAAGTTTCTTGGCAAAGATAGTGTTTGTAATAATAATAATAATAAACATAAGGTATCCCATTATTATTAATAATAATAATTATTAATAATAATAAGAATGGGATACCTTATGTTTCTTGGCAACAATACTGTCTGCGATAATAATACATGGTTTCATTATTATTTAACATTCCTTTGTCTGCCAAGTGATAATGTTCTCAGCAAGCTTTTTTTAAAATTCCCGACAGCAGATATTTTGTATTGTTACGTAATCATCTTTTGAATGCGTGCCTTCCCCCCAGTATTGTGGTGTAACCATTATAAACATTTAATTTATGTTTTTTCCCAGGTACTGTGGCAATGCAGTAATGAACACTGCCTTTTTATAATTCAATAATATTGTGGTGTTTATGAAATAAACACTGTATTCATGATTACTTCCCTGTATTGTTTCATACAGAAATAAATATTGTAAATAGTGCATTTATATGTTCCCAGTATTATGGTATTGATATAAATATAATCAACCGTGCATTTATATTACCTCCTACATTAGAGTGGCATTGCATTAATAAACATTGCATTTTCATACCCCACTCCCAGTATTGTGGTATTGCAGTAAAAAGAAACATTACATTTCCACAGTAAGACACTTTGCATTTATAAAGAACAGTTTTGCATTTTACTGGTCCATACTGCAATTTGGAGCGCAACAGCGCGTGTTGGTTCCTAACGACGTCACACTACGTCATACCTGCGCAGAGAGCTGCTTACTATCCGGCGTCGAGAAGTGTCCACAGCGCGGGAAATTTTCAGGTGCTTCTGGCAGACGACCATTCTCGTCCAAAACCTCCAGTGCCAGCGCCATTCCCATTTCAGCGTGGAATAGAAGGTGACAATGCATAAACCACACTCCTGTTTGACAAAACAACCATGAGAATGACAGTACATAAACCACACTCTTGTTTGTACAGACAAAACAACTATGAGTATGACAGTGCATAAACTACACACCTGTTTGTACAGACAAAACAACTATGAGTATGACAGTACATAAACTACACACCTGTTTGTACAGACAAAACAACGAGTATGACTACATAAATCACACACCAGTTTGTACAGACAAAACAATTATGAGAATGCATAAGCCGTACATTTGTCGGGACAGATAAAATTACCAAAGCAATTTAAAACCAAACTGTCCATATAAGCGACACTAATAAAAGTAAATAAATCACAGATCTGTCCGGTAAAAATTTTACTTCTGACAGAATACTGTCACTAGACAAATCCAATGGATAAACTTTCAAAAAGTATCTTTCCAGAGGGATGTCTAATCGACCAGTGATTAGTGACAAATGCACACAAAGCACGCACATTACGTGGATAAACAGACACACGATGGATGATGGGAAATACGCATAGCTAAAGCCTGACTAACGATCAAACAGTACCGAGAATTCAATCAATGAAACGTGGAGCAGACAAGTTCAAAAACTTGAAGACAGAAACTTTCTTACCGATTTTAAGTGCCAATGGATTTGTTTGTAGTAAATATATTGACTTCCTATTGACTAATCAAGGTAAAAGCCTTTGTTAGTATTTACTGACGTCTCCATTATTACTCCATATTCCTATAAGAACTAGCAATACAATACATGCTGTATACAGAACCCTTGACAGTCATACAATTAAAAAAGAAGAAAAAGGCAGTCCGTTGGCCATTACTCGGGCAAAATTTGAAGCTACAAATTCCAGCAAAAGAATTCACTCCCACCATCATTCTTCACACCCCTAATACTGTTCTTTCATTTCCAGTCTATAAATCTCTCTTTGGCGCCCATCCAAAACTCGAGAAATATTTTAAGTACCGTCGGTGTTGTGAAAGAAACCAGAAGAAATTTTTGTAAGAAGCCATGCAGCGAAACAAACATGAAGAATGCTGTAGGTTTTATGTAAATTAAGAAGAATTGTAAAAGCAAGATTCCATTGATTTCAATTAAAATCAAGAAAAATATTGTAAACAAATATCCTCTGATTTTAAGTAAATTAAGAAGAATGTTGTACAAACAAGTATCCAATGATTTTAAGTAAATTAGGAAGAATATTGTATTTTTTAAAAAGTATCCATTTATTTTTAAGTAAATTAAGAAGAATATTGTATAAACAAGTATCCATCGATTTTAAATAAACCAGAAGAATGTTGTACAACCATGTGACTTTTGATTTTAAATAAACCAGAAGAATGTTGTACAACCATGTGACTTTTGATTTTTAATAAACCAGAAGAATGTTGTACAACCATATGACTTTTGATTTTAAATAAACCAGAAGAATGTTGTACAACCATATGACTTTTCATTTTTAATAAACTAGAAGAATGTTGTACAACCATGTGACTTTTGATTTTAAATAAATCAGAAGAATGTTGTACAACCATGTGACTTTTCATTTTTAATAAACCAGAAGAATGTTGTACAACCATATGACTTTTGATTTTTAATAAACCAGAAGACTCGTAGGTAAATAAACTGCCGGTGATGTAAAAGAAATAAATACGTAGCTGGTCAAGGTCATTGCATAAAACCCCAAAACAAATACAAACACTGGACACACGAACAACAGGTATGATTGGACTAAAACGACATTAAAATATAGTGACGCAATGTTAGCACAATAATTATACGTAGTAAAACTTCATTGTAACGTACCAGAGCAATAAATATCATTACAAACAAACAATCAAACAAACAAATCCATAGAAAAATAGCCTCCAAATAAACAAAAGATTAAATAATTTCTTTTAAGAATCTGGCAAATCAATATCATAAAGAGTAACTTTCAGGTTTTCATGGCAATAATTTTAACATTCACTTTATTATTATTATTTATTATTCATTACAAAATGTTCATTAGTACCTTGTGAGACTTTGTATCCCACATAACGAAAGGGGAAAAAAGAATAAAATTCGAACACTTTGTATGGATTAAAATAAAACCTACAGGTATGTTGTAAACATGTATGCAGTAACAAGACGCATCACGAAATAAATCAGACAATACCGTAGGAATCAGAATATTTCTTTTACAAGTCTAATTAACCCAAATGAATAAAGCAAACAAACTAACGCAAATGAAAGAAAGCAATTACGAATTAAAGGGAAGTACATAAAAACCTCATACCTGGGTTGTCAGCTTTGAATCTCAGGATGAAGTAGCCTCCATTAGGTAAGGGCACTGTGTCTTTGAAGGGTGCTCGATGTAACTTACGAGTAATTTCGCCTCGCTTGTCCATTTCTAGGAACAACTCTTTCGTCATGGTCTGTTCTTTCTATCATCATCGTAATCATCATCGTCAACGTCATCATCATCACTACAACCATCACCATCACAACTACCACATCCACCACTACCGTCATTCACAATAATGTTATCGCCATCATTATCACCACTACATTCATCGCCACCTTCACACCACCATCATCACAACTACCACCTCAACCACTATCATTACACTAACCATAGGCGCCTCTACCACCACCATCATTTCATATTTATTATTAGCATCACCGCCACCACTACTATCATTACCATAGCTACCACCTCTACCACTAACATCATCATCACAACACCACAACCACCATCGTCCTCTTACTAATCATGACAACCACCATCATTATAGTTATCTTGCAACATAGTTTAATTTTAACAGACTTTATTATATGTAATCATCAGACTTAGTCGTGATTTTAGCCTACTTAATTTTAACAGACTTTATTATATGTAATCATCAGACTTAGTCGTGATTTTAGCCTATTTAATTTTAACAGACTTTATTATATGTAATCATCAGACTTAGTCGTGATTTTAGCCTATTTAATTTTAACAGACTTTATTATATGTAATCATCAGACTTAGTCGTGATTTTAGCCTATTTAATTTTCTTTCAAGACCATTAACGTACCCTGTCGTAGGCGACGACCCTGAAGATGTACCCGTGCAGATGAACTGGATGCGTGAAACCGGAGCCCGGACTTTCGCTCAAGACTACCATTTCCACCAGGTCGTTTTTCTTCACGGTCAGCTTGTGGATACACTGGCACCAAGTATTCTCGCAGCGAGCGCCAGCAGTGGAAGAGTTGCAGAACATATCCTGAAAATCGAAATTCAAAGACTTTGACAGCAAGGAAGGCAGACTTTGTTCATTTACAATCTTTTCCCCTAACTTTTGTTTTATTCCGTTCATTGTTGGTGATTACACAATGGTCTGTGTAGTGATGATACAATGGACATGTTGGTGATTGCACTATGGTCTATAGAGTGATAGTACAATGGACATGGTGAATACACTTTAGTCCCTGAAGTGATAATACCGTGCAAAAGTTGGTGAATGCACCTTGGTTCCATCTTGATAGCATAATGGACAAGATGAGTGCACTGTGGTGATGGTATCAATGATATATTGGTGAATGTACTATGGTCTCCGTATATTGATGGTATAAATGAAATATTGTTGAATTCACAATGGTCTCTGTAGTGGTACTTGATTACACTCGTTCTTGATTGTTATACTACTACAGATTTGTCAATGGTGGTATTTTGACCTTTGTTCGGATAGTATTGTATACTCACTAGAATGTAACTATAGTTTCATTACGGGATACGGTAACTTTGTATAAATATTAGTGTTGGTTGTTTGATCTCGATTCCACAGCACTAAAACTGTAAGTGTTTAAACTTTGATCTCAGTATGATTGCACTAAGAGTTAATACTTTGACCTCAATCTATTGCACTAAAACTGTAAGTGTTAATACTTTGATTGTAATAGGATAGCACTAAAACTGTAAGTGCTAATACTTTTAATAGGATAGCACTAAAACTGTAAGTGTTAATACTTTGATTGTAATAGGATAGCACTAAAACTGTAAGTGTAAATACTTTGATTGTAAGAGGAAGCACTAAAACTGTAAGTGTTAATACTTTGATTGTAATAGGATAGCACTAAAACTGTAAGTGTTAATACTTTGATCTCAATTCTATAGGACTAAAACTGTAAGTATTAATACTTTAATCTCAATACGATAGCACTAAAAAGCCTGTTAATTTTGTTTCACTAAAATAAATTCACCTCACTCAAGTCGTCCATCTGAGTGAGAAGAGGGACCGGCGCTAACATGTTAGTGATTTTGTTGATCTGTAAGGAAGACACAGACGAGTAAGGCCCTGTCTTCACGGGGTAGAGGTCAGGGTCGAAGAAATCGAGGTTGTTAACCGTTTGGGCTCCGAACCCGAGCAGAAACTGGTGATCTGGCGTCTTCAGCAGGCTGTCATCGTCTTCTACTACGGCGTTCATGCCCAGAATCAGAGTGCGGGGGTCACCCAAGGGGATGGAAGTCTCTACTGGGATGTTGTTGAAAAGCTTGAACAAACAGACATGCGAGCATGAGAAAGGTGTCGTCAGCAATCACTTAGTCAAGCCTCGTTATGAGCTGAAATTAGATAAACGTTTGTTTTAACTTGCTAACCTAACTACAATAATAGTCTGATAAACCTTGACCTCATTGATCATTGACGCATTCCATTAATAATTCCTCTCTCCACTGCCTAGAATTTATGACTTTAAATATAATTAATTCATAGGGATAGGTTAGTGGTTTTACACCATTAGAACTGGAACGATATGATTAAAAATAACTAGTAACTAGATATTGAATTATTTAGCCCATTGGGCAGGGTTGTCTTCCCTTGAAATACAACCTTTATCTATTGACCCAACCATATGATAGAAAGGAGTGTGTTCGTCCTAGGCAGTGAAGAGGATTCCTGTCATTGGGTCATCTTATCAACTCTTTCATGTTTATTGATTTAAAACATTTTTATTTATTATTAAATAAGAACAGTCATGTCAGTTTGGGGGAGGGAGGGCGCTTCCAGGTTCCGTCCATTTCGCGCTGGGGAAAAGGGTGAGAGAGGGTCTCGTAGATATGTCAACTTAGGAGTAGAATTCTTTTTGATGTTAACTTGTAATGTCGTTGCTCGCTCATCCGTTGCAAACCTGTCTGGCCAGCAAAAGCAGACCTCTGCCCGGTATTCCATGGGCTAAGGTCGTGGTGGATATTGTTGCTGTAGTTCTCGATGCTGGAATAGGTGGGAAGGGGTGTCTTACAGAGCCCAGACTAGTTGGACGCCAAGTCTGTATCTAGTGTGTACGTGCGCCCGGGATGTTGAACCCCATGGCCTCCTCACTCTTGGTGTTTTCGTTGTTGATGTTGCTGCTGTCCCCGGTGCCGTTGGGATGCGCAAAGATGGCCGCTGGCGGGCGGTACATGTGGTCGAGCAGAAGCTGGGTCATGTCCGCAAGGGGTGGTTGAAATATCTCCACTGCGGATACTGCTGCTCACTGTGATGCCATTGTTGTTGTCGCTTCCATTGTCGTTGGTGGTGATTTCTTCGACGTCGTTGGGGCCCTTGTTGTGATTACTGTTGTTGGCGCATATGTTGTTGCTGCTGTATTCGTATATTCTGTGGTGGGCGCCATCTTTTCTTTCCATCTCGTTTTGTTGTTCGAGTGTGGTCTTCTGGTGTTGTTGAAGTTGTTATTGTTGTAGTCGTTGATGGTCTTGATGGTGTCTCTGGTAGGGGTGAGAGCGGTGGGGCCTCATGCTCCCTAGCAAACTCTTCTAGTGCGGTACTGACTTCGGTCTCATTGTGCTTGTCAGATTTCTTTGTGGTATCCGTTTTTTTTCTGCATTATTTACTTTCATTTCAATCTTGTCAGATTTCTTTGTGGTATCCGTTTTTTGTCTGCATTATTTACTTTCATTTCAGTCTTGTCAGATTTCTTTGTGGTATCCGTTTTTTTGTCTGCATTATTTACTTTCATTTCAATCTTGCTTGTCTGACTGTTAGCAATTTTTGTGGGTTTCTTTTACACTTCCTGAATTTTTGTGGTTGTTGTCGAAATTTTCTTTTCTTCAGAAGTAAGAGTTGGTGTTTGGCTTTTCTTCTTCAGTTGTAGTAATTGTTGTTTGAGAAACAGCCTTTTTTGTTCTATTTTTTCCTGGTTGAGAGTCTGTGTTGAGTTGGCTTTTTGTTTTCGGAGGAATTTTCCACATAATAGTTTCTTTTTTCCTCGCACGTAGTTTTGCTGGTGGTTTATCTGTCATTGGTGGTTTTGGCATTTTTCATTCAAATCTGTTAAGATGACGTAGACTTTTGTTGCTTCATTCAATGTCCCATCTATGTTGTTGTTGACGATACACCATACCAGTTCATTAAAGGCTCTGTTCAAGTCGTCATTTTTCGTTTACATTTTTATGCTAGTAGCTTGGAAACTTCTTTCTATATGGGCGAGTTCGGTTGCATGTGTTTCTCTCCCTTCTTGACTCATGAACTTAGGGGAGGGAACTGATAAAGGATTCCAATGCTGCTTTTACTTCTCAATGTTTAGTAGCTTTAGCAACAAGGTCATCGAGCAAGTCAGACGCGCCTATTCTTTGATCCCCACCTTATTTTACGGATAGCGGGATTACGGATGGACAGACGAAACTTTGCGAGCAGCAGCCACTGCAACCTACTCTACCCCCAAGCCCATTTCGGGGTGGCTTACATCATGCAGCCACCCCCAAGCCCTTGTCAGGGCTGGAAAAAGAATAAGAACAGTTTGATTTACAGCAGCCCGTACTGAAAGATTAATCAGATAGTTGTTCTAAAAGGCTGCCATTACCCCCTCCTCCCTCCATATTCTCCACATTTAAATAGATTTACCCCCAAAACAAACCAAACTAAATAAACCGAAATAAAGATAAAACTTTCTTCTGTAGATTTGTTGGTTTTGCCATTTGGCCGACGTTTATATAATTTATTACTTTGTTCAAAGTCCTTCTGTTCTTTAATTACGTTGTCTGTTTTCCCCACAGAGTGTCTAATTGCGGAAAGGTCAAGGAGTCATATCAGACTGTACAAATTCTAAAGACATACTCTCATCAGTGCAGTGAATTTCAATGAAAATCTTACCAGAAATATCTAATAAAATCTAATTAATTGGAAATTGCATTTTTATGTATAGTAGTGGTCATATAACTGTTTAAGACAGTTCCAACTGCAAATCACCAATCATTAACGTTTTAGTCTACTAGTTGTAACGTTTTATTCTGTTAGCTGTAACGTTTTAGTCTTAGTAGTAACGTGACAGTTTGCTAGTTGTAATGCTTCAATCTACTACTAGTAATGTTGCAGTCTGCTAGTTATAACAATACAGTCTGTTAGTCGTAACGTTAAAATCTGCTAATTGTAACGTTATAGTCTACTAGTATACTAGTCTGCCAGGTGAACGTTGTAGTCATAACGTTATAGTCTGCCAGGTGTAACGTTATAGTCTTCTAGTCATAACGTTATAGTCTGCCACTTGTAACGTTATAGACTGTTAGTTATGAAGAACTCTCATCCTCGAGATCAGCATTTGGAAGCAGTATCCTGCTTTTTTCCTGTTATAACTTTCAACGTATGAGCACAAACCTATGTATTCATAATCAAAGTGAAATCTAATTAACATCACAGTCGGTCCCAGCGTACCATTCCAGTGATCTCGGGATCGGGAGACTGCTGTGGTTCGACGACAGGCTCATCTGGTGTGTCACTAGCGACGTAGTGAATAACCGCAAAGTCCTCCACGTTGTTGGACTGACAAGAACCTAATCCCTTGGCTCGGAGCCAGAACGAGCCGTTGACTTGCTTGGCGTCCAGAACGAAGTCGTAGCGCTCAGCACTATAGATGTCGAACGACTGAACCTGCACACACACACACACACACACACACACACACACACACATGTACACATGCAAACATACTAGCATTACTATAATTATGCCGACATAAATGAAGTAGTTTATTGCTCACTAAGTTCATTCAGTGTAAAATTAAAAAAGAACAATGAAGCACACGCACACCAGGTATACACACATGCAAACAAACTAGCATTACTATATGTCGACATAAATAAAGTATCACTCACTGAGTTCATTCAGTGTAAAATGAAAACAGAACAAACGTAAAGAAGAAACCAGGTGAACGTGTTCAGCAGCATGAATTAAAGTTTGCTTAACAACAAAATAAATTGATCGCATACAAACTCCGAGCACAGTGCACGGACACCCACAATTATTTTATAATTAGGTCATTTCAGCGCACGCACACAGCCAGACTGACTTACCTCCCTTTTAACCAGATAATGCGTAAAATGCATGACGTATAACTAGTAATTAGTATGCTAGTCAGTGCCGGATTACCAAATAGGCGGAGTAGGTACCGGCCTATGAGCCTTACGCCTTTTAAGGGCTCCATAACAACGGATCAAAATAATATTAGGATTTGATCTTGAAAGAAAATTACAATGAAACTTTCTTAAATTGTTTCCAAAAGATAGAAAAAATGAATCAACTAAAAGAAACGAAGACTTTATCTTAAAGACTCTGTAGAGAAAATATTGTATTAATGTAATGTACCCATTAACACTACATAACATAACATCAGGTTCATATTACAGTTTGTCTCTTAAAAGCTCATTTTCTGTCAGCTGTCAGTTTGTAAAAAAAAAAAAAAAATTGGCGCAACCCACATACGCGTAAATGTGCAATGTACAGTAGTGATGGTCATCTCCATCTAGCGGCCGACATGCACACTGCTTAGTTCAATGTTACCACACTAGAGGGCGCGCATGAGAAACTCCAGAAATTAAGTTTTCTGTGAGTTAGTGTTTTGCGAGTTTCCGCCAACTCCAGATACTAGTAGAATATCGGCGAGTAGAAGGTCATTGCTGAAGATGTGAATCAGAAGCCAGAGACAATTCACGAAGCCAAATGTCTGCTAAATGACTCGACAAAGAAGGAAAATGTCATCATGGCAGGCTTCTGGGCTGTAATCTTAGACCGGATCAACGGAGTCAGCAAATTTCTATAAAAGGAAACAATAGAACTTCAAACGGCAGTCGATCTTCTGAAATCACTGCTCGATTTTTTAACATCACAAAGAGAAATGTTTGATGACTACGAGAGGAAGGCAAATGAGAAAATCGATGCGCAATAATGAAAGCAGGCGTGTGACGTAAGAAAAAGACATCACAAAGACGGTGACGCGCCAGACGCGGAAGAGGTTTGATTCGAGGAAGAGAAAAGTTCAAGATTGAAACTTACCTCCCAATATTGGATAAGATATGTGTAGAGCTTTTCCGTCGTGTGGAATTATATAACAAAGTTCACTCTCTATTTGGGTTTCTCAGTGAGTTCCCATCAAAGACAGACAACGAAATTAAAGAACTGCCCACAGATTTAGAGAGAATTTTCCAGAGGACATCGAATTGGAGTTTGCAGATGAAATGGTTCATTTAAAGTATTTCATATCACCGTTAGACGATTCTGATGTAACATTGCCGGCATCGCAATCGTACAAGCTCTTTTTGAAAATATGGTTGTGTGTTTCGCTCACACTCACCCCATAAGCCGCAATAGACTTTTCATCTTTACGATGTTCTCAGTCTTGGTCTGCTTCTGGGGGATCCCCACAGCCTCGCGGTGCGTCTGAGGTGGAGGGCAGGAGGGCGGGCGGAAGGGGGTGAAACAGGTTGCACCAGTTTGGCGCACACCCTCAACTGCCCTCCGTCGGTGGGGGGGGGGGGGGCGAAGCCGCCTTCTTGAAAATATGGTGCAATCAACGTTCCCAAATATTATGACAGCGTTAAGAATGTATAGGTGTCTCAGGATCACGAACGCTTCTGATGAACGAACCTTTTGGAAGTTAAAACTACTTAAAAACTGTCATCGATCTTCAGTGACACAAGAACGACTGAGTCACTTGCCATTATAGCCCCTGAATACGACATCTTGCAAAAGGTAGACTTCCAAGATATCTTAAAAGATTCCACCACCAAATAATTGAGGAAAGTGAATGTTTAAAATTTTGTTAGTTTATTAAAATTATTTTAAAAATTGTTTAGTAATATTGTGTAATATTGTTTAATATTTAATAATTTTTGTTTAATAACATATGTTAAATTGTTTAATAACATTGTTAATGTTTGTTTCATTTAATAAAATTGGTTTATTAAAATTTTTGGTTGGTAAAATTAAAAACGTATTAGGAGATAATTTGTGAGGAGGCCCCAAGATTTAGACTGCCTAGGAGCCTCCTCAGGGTTTAATCACTGACGCTTGTAATGAAATTTTCTCGCCCTTGATGTCTTAGATATGCAGAAAATAAACTTCTCTCGTTTTTGTACAAATGACTTTCTACAAATATTTTAATCTACTTTTTTCTTAGATTCCCTCCCCTACAAACACCCCTCGTAATTAAATAGTTTAACAGCCATACCTCAAAGGGTTCAAATGGTTGACCGTCTCCAGCGATGAGGATAAGAGTGTGGTTATCAATCGAAACCTGGACTGGGCATGGGAGACTTCCGGCGCTGATGACCCGGAAACGGTATTTCTTGCCAGACTCCACCTTGAACTCAGTTCTTGGCAGATTTAAAGTGCCGGACTTGTCGACTGTACGACCTGCAGTTTCGGGAAAAAGAGGCAAAGAGGGTGAAATTATATCGTAGCACAACTTTAACTTGATTAAAACACACCATACGACGCTCATCGTTTAAAATTAAGGTTCTAAAAGACATTACATATATATTTTAAAGCATATATTAATAACTTGCATTAATTCTAAAATTATTCACATAACAAGTATACTGAATTCTTCCTGTTTCTGTTTGTAGTGTCGATATTCGATTACAAAGGCTAAAACATGACACCGTAAATAGCCCAGAAGTAGTTTGAATAATGAGCCCACGACTATAAACTTATAAACTGCAACCTAACAGCAGTTGAATATGAACCCGTGACTGCATTGTGACACCGCACGCCACCTAACAGCAGCTCAAGTGACAATCTCATGGTGCTTCTTCGTTTCTTGCTAGATTAATTTAACCCCAAACAGTTCGTGATGTTCTTTTGTCTTAATCCCAAATTGACCTGTGATGCCAACTAGTTAATGGTTATGATTGTTGATATTTAAATAATCTTCAATAACTAATTACAAGTGATGAGAATCTTAATTCATATTATTAATAATTCTCCAGCAGACACCACTCGTACCTCTCACTTGGCAGATATGCAGACGCTGTAAACATTTTCTCTCTTCCACAACATTAAAGACAAACATTTTCTGTCACACAATATTTCCATAGTTGGAAAACTTCTCACTAAAAGATAAAGCCGTCTTTTAATTTATATTTAGCGAGCCCCCCTCCATCCACTTTATTCTCCAATATAAGGTTATCGATATGTGTAAGAAAGTCAATATATTTAACAATAAATGTATTAAAGATTACTTGACATCAATATTTCAATGAAACCATGTTCAAATTATTTTAAAATCTATACAGTCTTATATACTAAAACACAATTCAATAATTTACTGCCAATTCAAATCACATGATAGTTCTTATCAGAGAACACAAATGGAGTTAACAGAGATAAGCAATAATAGTTTGTACTTAACCTGGTTTAGGTACTGTCTCAACAGTCTTTCGTGCACTTTTTGTAACAAAGCCACAAGTTTACTGTTAACATTACTATCTTGAATTCCGTGTGATTCCATCCTCGCGTTGTAGAACACTGATTCATTACTATTCTCTCTAGGTTAACCTGAGCACTTCTTTGCTGTATTAGCTCCCTCGAGCAGAACAACAATTGTAGCAATTTCTAGTAACTTCTTTGTACCAGAAATATCTCGATGTAGTCAGCATACCTTGCCACCATACATGAATGGAATGTAGTGTATTCCTTACACTTTCACACTGTGCTAGATACTCACGTCTACCATGGTCATAGTGGTTTATAATCAGTAAACCAGAAAGTTCAGATAAAAAAGGAAAGGCTGCCTTTTCCATATGAAATATAATCAGGGAACAATGCTAAGTCTCTAATTTATTTCTTTTAACTCCATTCTTTCTTACATTCAAGTCTCAACTTACTGTTTCCTTTTACAGTATTTATTAGCCTGATACATGCCTACTGTATAATATAATAAATACAACATAATAGTGTCATGAGTGGGTTCACTAGAAACACTGTCAAGTGTTTAGCATACCACATAAAAGACCATAGTTCACAATCTGTAGAAATAATACTCTAATCACATAATACATCTCTACATAAAACGCAAGTATAACATAGCAACAGCAAAAGTACACAAAATATTTCTAAGTACTTTCTCTCTAAATCAGCCAGCTCACCATTAAGCCAACAGTCTCCTTTCATAACTGGACTACTTGCCACATCAAATTAAAAGAGATTAGGCAATAGAATTCTCTACAGCATGTAAACTTTTGATCTCAGCCCAATGACTGGTCTTCTTCTCGTAAATCATAACCATTGGATAATAAAAACTACTCATCCAGTTTGAACTGGTTTGGATTGCATCAGCAATTTCTAGCATATTCTTAACTTGAGTTGTTTACTCCAACTCTGACACTTACAAAAGTACCATCATAAGGAGTGTCCAAAGTCGGGTCACTTTGACAATTTAACAATTTATATAAAAATTAAATTTAGAAATAGGGATAGGAAAATTTGCTCCACCATATAACTATATACAGACGCATAAATTTATAAATAATCAGCTAGATAGTACAGCAGGTATATCATAAGATAAACAGTTTACAAAATGAACTGTTTGAGAAAAATAAATCAATAAACAAAATCAAGTATTTGATACTTGACTGCCTACCATTGATCAAAACTGCATCAAGTGTTTGTCTGCCTTTGGAGTGAGATGAGTCTGTAAACACGTCAATCATTGGTCGGTTGGACCACTCATTCAGAACGAACACATGCTCTGGGAGATCGTAATCGTACCTAGCATAGAAAACAATTTGAATGGCATAGAAAACAATTTGAATGGCATAGAAAACAATTTGAATGGCATAGAAAACAATTTGAATGGCATAGAAAACAATTTGAATAAAAAATTGAATGGCACAGAAAGCAGTTTGAATAAAAAAATTGAATGGCACAGAAAGCAGTTTGAATGACACAGAAAACAAATTGAATGGCACATAAAACACTTTGAATGACACAGAAACAGTTTGAATTGCACTACAAGCAATTTGATTGACAAAAAAAAAAAAAACAGTTTGAAAGGCACAACAAGCAATTTGAAAGATACAGAAAAAAGGTTTGAATGGCACAACAAGCAATTTGAATGGCACATAAAACAGTTTTATTGGCACATCAAGCAATTTGAATGGCGTA